>CM060935.1:721765663-723015663 GCA_030765085.1 Allium cepa | reverse complement strand
TGAGTGGGTAAAAACACTCACCTTTGATTTTAGCCCATAAAAATCCAAACAGAAGCGCAAAACTCAACTATCTCCAAATTCAACTAAATCAATTTCATGTGGTCTGGAATATAATTTTGAATCCAACAGAAGAAATCGCGCGTGAATCAATGTTTATATGTAAAAGATATTCATGTTACAAGAAGTATTATTAAAATAAAAATTAGTACGCGTTAAAAATATATATAAATAAACAAATTTTAATACTTACGTTTTCTCAAGATGAGGCTTCAGGAAAAGATTGAAGAACAACTAAGATGAGGACAGGAAGTGTACGAAAAATGAAAAAGAATCATTTTTATAAAAGAATGCTTTTGGATTTGCAAAAATAAGAGCTTTTGAATATGAGGTGTTAAGAGAAAGAAGAAATAAGATGTAGGTTATTTATAATTAGGAAACGAATGTGGAGGGACAAAAATAAATGTCACGTTTTATTATTAAAGCTTCAGGTATTAATAATCCATAAGGAAATGTAAGTAGGAATGGAAAAGTTTGCAAATGGAAGTAGAATTTTGTATACGTAAAAGTGAGGTGGCAAGAATTAAATACAACCTAAAAGTGCTCAGGTATTAAACAGATGGAGAAATAAACGGATCAAGTATTAATAGTAAGGTAACTATTTTAAAACGTTCATGCAACAATTAATAATAAAAAAATGAAGGGACCATGTACCTCGCACAACCTTTTGAAATTTTTTTTTGTAACGTAACCAAATTAACTTCATTAACTCAAATAATATTCAAATTTGTACGCATTTAGGTTTTTATCTACGCATAATAAAATATTTATACTTACCTTAAAAATGAAAACGTTCAATTTTGTTTTCTCAAAATGATCTTTTATTTCCATTAAAACAACATTTTTGTTTAACACAAAACGTGCGTTTTTTATTAAATCTATTAATTGCAATCAACGTTTCCTTTCCTTTTAATTGAAACATTTGAGTTACATTAATTGCAGTTACTTAGAAAGCTAAATTTAAAACACACAACTAAAATGGATAAAAATATAGAAAAATTGTTTATTTAAACATGTTTATAAATTTATTGTTTATACACAAGAGTAATAAATAGATTATTTTCCTATTCTTGTAATCAGTCTGTAAACTGAAACACAGTTAAAATAAACATATATTTCTTTTTTAAAAATCAATCTTTCTATTCTTTATTTTAATGAAATTAAACCTACATTCACAGATGAAACATTCATTTTATTTGATGTAAATGTTTTTTTTTTCATTGAATCATAACTTTCCTTATATTTTCACAAAACGTACGCTGCTTTTAATTACACCTATTAATTTACATATAGTATTCTCTCTCCTATTATTAGAAATTTTCAATTACATTCATTTCAGTTGATTAAGTTTCAAAATAGACTAAATGAATGTAATGAGAAGTAAAATAATTTTTCCTATCTAATAGTAATTTAAACATATTTACATTATTGGATACAAATAGTAATTACACATTTCTCACTAAATAATAGTTACTCATCTCTACAATCAACCTTTCAGCTAACAAACATTTCAAATAAATAAACATATTTTTACCTTTTTACAAAACTTATTTATTTATATTCTTTTATTTTGATTTTCACTCCTTACCATTAAAGCAATCATTACATTATGAATACAATTAACATTTCTATTTCTTTTTATTATGTTCACACTACAATTATGGTTTTATTCCACATTAATGTAATATTTTATTGACATTTATTTGAAATTGATCAGTTAAATTGGTAACAACACCAATTGTCACCATTATACATTTTATAGTATTTGTAAGTTAATTCTTTACAAATAATTATTACACCAACTCTCATTACACTACACTTATTCCATTTCTATCCATTACACATTGTTTTCTTAATAAATCAACCTTTAAATTATTAATTGCCTTTTAAATCCAACTATAAATCAATGCACATTTTTATTAAAATTTATACTCCTAATTTATTTATTCATCTTGATTTCATTCTTTTTATTAAATCCATTAGCACTCAATGAGTAAAATTACATTATTACCGCATATTACCTAAATTTAATTAACGTAATACCTAAATTTAAATTTACATTATTACCACATGTTACCTAAATTTACATTATTTCCACATATTACCTAAACTTACATTAACGTAATACCTAAATTTAAATTTACATTATTACCACTTATTACCTAAATTTACATTATTACCACATATTACCACAAATTACATCATTTATTACTTTACAAAATACCCAACATTTATATGCATCTTATTACATTTATATCTTGTAATTATTTTCTTAAACTCATAATTGTAATATCAGGATTCATTTTAAATTTCAATTGATTCCCACTCATAGCTTAATAGCCTAAGTAAACTAGTAACAAATAGTAATGGTCACTATTTGTCCTAAATCACATTTATAGGTTTATAGCTTACAACAAATGTTGCAATAACTCATATGATATTGATTTTATCCAATTACTATTCAATTTATACTAATTCATCAATTTGTACAATATATCTCTTGTTTCCTTAAAATAAATTTATGTTTCTATTAAGTTTTCATTCACACTTCCTTTCATTGAAGTAACATTTATTATCAATAACAACATTATAATTACTTGCAGAACACTGATTTTTCAATGACAATTTATTATAATTTGAATTCATTAATTTAATTCAATGCTTACATTTTGTTTTCATATATTCAGTTTATTTTCAAAAATTCTTATTTACAATCGATTTTAACCTAAACAGTCGTTTTAATTAATTTGAATTGCATTAAATTGGTTATTCATCACTGCCATTAACATTACTACCTTAATTTACATACAGTTACTATTAATCAACGTATTATTCCATCGGTAAATTAAATGCCTACTTTTATTTACTTATATTTTAAATTTTATACCCAAATGCAACAAATTTACACTTTCCATTATTATATAAATTTGAATTCCATTCTAGTTAATATTTTTATTGGTAATTCACAAATTCAATATTCCCTTTTGTTTCTTATATTAAACATATAACAAGTATGACAATTTACACTATTTCAATTAATTGCAATATAAATTTTAAATAGTTGATTTTAATTACAGTTGATACATCTAATTTCTACATTCGCTCCCATATAAATTATAAGATTTTTATTTCTTTCTAAATTTAAATTAAAAACCTTATTAATTTAATTCATTTTAAACATCGAATTTTACAGGTCGTTACAAGGAAAATTTCCTGATTGTCCTAAACCTCTACTAAACATTATTGTTTTGCTTTTGAAAATTTGGACTATTTACAAACTGAATATTTTAGATAAAAATACACTTTTACAATTTTTGCCTTCTAGTTTTGTATAATTAAAATCTTATCATGTTTGTCTAGTTTTGAAAATTTAGACAGTGTGCATAATGCTGTAGTTAAAAGTACATAGTTATATTTTTGCTTTCTAGTTTTGTTTTTTTGGGAAGGCCAGCTGGTTTTATAGTGGACCGTCCACTTTTTATTACGAACGTAATAAACACTTGAAGTACATGAGTAAGGTCGAGACACCTTAACTACTATAAAGAGAGTAACAACTACAACACAGGAGTGTGACAGACATGTCATAGCTACTAGAAAATACAGTCTAGACTAAAACTCCTCCGTAGAGGTAGTACCACCAGCATCAACTACGACCTAGGAAGATTCCAAAGAGTCATTTCCAAGAAGACCAAAAAAGGGGCGAAATAAGAGAGCAAGCGTAGGATCGTAGATGTCTACCTCAGATGTGTAAATAAAAGATCGATCCCAAGAAGAATCGACAAGCAAGGCTGAATTTAAATCAGCATACGTACCATCCAAATCAAGAACCAAGGAGTCACCAGACGGTCTGTAATAAAGGCATCGTCGGTCCAAGAGACCGCTAGAAACATATCTAAAGAAGGAATCATCCACAGGGTTGTAACGCAAGACAGAACATCGATCTACCCAACATCCCTCAGACTCAACCCAGACAATAGGCAACTGAGACGGAACAAGGTCAGGAATGGTAATGGAATCCACAGGAACAACACCAGTAACTATGAATGCAACAGGGGAAGCAGGCCGAGCAGAGGAAGTCGGCAAACCAGGGTCAAGAACAGCAGGAGGAGAATCATGCGACACCTTGGGAACCCATTTCCTGAGCGGAGGCCGAGGCAGTGGTATCTTTGGCGCAGAAGCGGAAACAGCAGAATGGGAGCAGGCAGAAACTAAGTGGCCAAAGGAGTGACATGATGTACATATGTTGGGGATCCATCCATAACGAACACGAACATCAACAACATGGACAACAGCTAGCTGAACAGGTATAGAGGTAGGGAGAGGCTTAAGGGGGGGTAATCACAATCAAGGCCTTAGCATACATCAGCTTTTCACGCTCAACTGTATTAGCATCAAAACATTTCAGCATACCAACGATGCATGCAAGCCAATTCAGACCAAGCAGAGGTTGAAGGGCCGAAGGTATTTGAGAAAAATAAACCCAAACAGGGATAGATAACACTTGTTCATGAGCACTAGCAACCGTAGGGGACCAGGGAGTAATTATAAAAGGTTTCCTGTCAAAAAAGGATGGCTCCGCCTCAAGAACACGGCGGCGTTCCTCAGAGGAGGAGAACAATAGGAAATACATTGAGTCAACGAGCTTAACACGGAGATTACCACGAAGCCTCCAAGCCTTACGACAAACAGAAACCGCGTCATGAAGTCAATGTTTAGGATCCAAAAAGAAGCCAACTAAATATTCTGACCAGAAGTCCAATCCAGCTTGCATAACAATTGGAGGTGGAATCATCACTCCATTATCCTCTACAATATCAAATTCCACAGGCTCATAGACCCCGGCGTTGCGGGGCAAAGAAGTAAATAGCGAAGACCAAACTTTAGTTCCTGTAGGTGTAGCAGCTGGTTGAACGGCATCCACGAATGGACCACCGACAGAAGACGCAAGCACATCAGAAGGGGTGGCCGCATGAAACACACTTCCAGTTCTTAAAATTCTGCAGTTGGGAACTTCCTTCTCAGAAGACTTATGACAAACATTTGGTGTGCTTCGAGTCAATCTCGAAATATTAGCATCGGCCGAACAAATCCCACTTCCAATCACACCACGAGCCTCACCAATATCACTAGAAACGACATCTGCATTCGCAAGTGAATTCAACGAACTACAGTTATTTCGACAGACATCACCTACCAAAACACTCTCAAGACACACACGTGGGCACGCAACAGCAGCGGAGCACGCCATAGCAAAAGGGAGAGGAGGGAACTCCGTCTCAGATAGCAAGTCCTGCATAGATAAATTCGTATCCTGGGGAACCTTGTATACTCTTCCAGAACGTGTAGAAGAGGGGGAAGTAAATGGAGCAGCGGGGAGAATTGGATGACGAGGGGGAGGGCTAGGCATGAACGCGGGAGGGAAACGAGAAGAGAGAGGAGGAAGGAGGACTACAGCGAACTGGAAACGAGAAGCAAATAAGAAATCGCGCAGTATCGCGCCATTAATATTTGTTTTAAAACTTTGGGGCCAAGGAAACTCAAAAAACTTTGGGGCCAAATTGCTTTCTAGTTTTGTGTATAATTAAAATCTTATAATGTTTGTTTGGTTTTCATGTACTAAAACTATAGATATTACATGAAGAAAATTTAAGTGTATTAATACATCTTTGCCTATTTATAATTTCTATTTCATAAATCAATCTTGGTAAAAATTCATATAAGTTTGTTTCTTATTTAGTAATTCATTTAATCGTAACGACCTATAATTTTTTATCTTCAAATTTGAATATTTAATTTATTTAAATATTCAAATTTGAATTAAATTATAATAAAATATATATTTTTCTAATTAAGATCTGATTTTTAATGGCTTATTTTTTATTTAACTTATAGAATTTTTCCATAATTTTTAATTTGAAAAATAATTAAAATTTCTTTTGACGCTTTTTTACATCAAACGTCGGCATTTCTGAAATTTAACAAAATTAGTTAACCTGTCTATTTTATTATTGTTTATGACAGTCTAATATTGTTGAGTGCGATCATATTTTTATTTCTATCGTTCGGGGTTCATGCGTGAACGTGATGCTATGTGGCGGAGTACCGCCAAATCTAACTTTTTCAAAACTAAAATTAATCATGCACATAATTTCTTGCATACATATTTTGTTGTCCTTGTGCCGACTCTAGCTTGCTTGCATCTAAGTGATCGTCTAGTTTTTAGTTGTTTTGCATTAATGTATTTGTACTTTGTTCGCCTAGCAGCTGACTCTATATATGTTCAACACAGCAACATAAAGATTCATTCATACAACACAAAATAGAAGAACACGTTTTCATTTCATTATTCTTCTCTATGGAAATGTACAAAAAAAAAAAAAAAAAAAATATGAATACGAAATTTCCATTCCACTTTCTCACGCATGAAACAAAAGCATGAAGATATTTTCCATTCTATTTTTCTTATATCATGCAAAATTTACACTGAGAGCAAATTTGTATATTCTACATGCTCACGTTTGCATTCATTTTGGACATTATTCATTTTCAAACGTACATCAGAAACCTTCCCATTTCACATTTCCTTTTTCAGTTAACTCTCTTTGCAAAAATATCTAGCCAACAGTGTAAACATCAAAGTTGTACAGGACGAGAAGAGCTACACTTTTAGCTCAGGTTATACTTGAGATGGTGGCATGAGGAGGTCGTGGCAAGTAACGACAATCAGTGGTTAATGGTGGTGGTTGGAGTTGGAAGAGTTGGGTGATGCATCATTTGACACTGAGTTCAACGGTGAAGCCGGCGTGCAATTTGGTAGCGAAGTGGGAGATATGTTGAGGAGGAGGATCGCTATTATGGGGAAATGCATGGATGAACGTGCATTGCATATGCGTTTTGGGCCTTGGGCCAAGAAGGGGTTGAGAATTAATTGATTTAAATTTATTTAATGTTTGTTAATAATTTTAGTTATATTTAATAGTTAACGGTTTAACAAAGGGGCTTTGCACGAAAAGTCCATATTTCTGTTGCTGTCACAAGAAAAGTCACTATATAAATGAGTATGTAAATTAGGTCATCGTTTTTTCTAAATCAGAAAGCGCAAATTAGCTGGCGCTTTTCAAACATTAAGTCTTTAAAAAAAATTCAAAATCAAAAAACGCAAACTAGCTTGCGCTTTCCTAATCAAAGTGCAAGTTACCTTGGTTTTTCAAAATTTTCAAAAAAAATTTCAAAATCAGAAAGCGCAAACTAGCTTGCGCTTTCTTGATAAAAAGTGCAAGTTAACTTGTGCTTTTTAAAATTTTCAAGAAAATTCTAAAACAGAAAGTAAAATAAAAAAGTACAAGTTACGTTGCATTTTCTGTCAGAAAGTGCAAGATACTTTGCGGTTTTTATTTTTCAAAAATAGAGACCAAATTTACATATTCATTTCTGCAGGGACTTTTTCTATAACAACATCAAAAATAAGGACCCGTGGCTCGTTTCTTGTTTAATAAATTTGAGTGTGGCTTTGGAATGGGTGAAAGTATTATTTGTTTGGTTGATTAATTTAAGTTAAATTAAATTAGTTAGTTTAAATGGTTTAAACTTTGAAAAGGAATTACTTTCTCATACGAAGTCCGTTTAATCCACGGTCTTCGACATTAGATTCATATGAACTAATACAACACATTAATATGGTTAATTGATAGAATTTGCGAAGTGTAATTTAGTGATAAATTTGTAGTGATTTAATTTAATTACGTTTAACATAGTCAAATAATTATATTTCATTAGTATCATTCAATTAGCAGAATAAAACACCGATCTGCTATTATAGTTTGGATAGATTATTTTGGACATCTATTAAGCAGAATAAATCCCCGTTCTACTATTGTATTAAATTATTGATTAATGATGTGTTCGCTATTTATTATTATTGTTGGTTGATTGCTTGGTTGTTTTAATTGCGCTCGACCAGTTTATGAGCATTGATTATTGCTTATTGATTGTTGAGCTTTGCTCGGTAAGTTTACAAGCAATTATTTCCATTTGCATGGGTTGCATAGAAAACAATTGTAGACCAAGACCTTGTGATTTATTTTACAATTTGACTATAAGGTATCTAGCAATAATATTACTTCACTTCAATTTAATGAATTGCATTGAAAATTGGTTTTCATAAATGGATTTATTATGAAATGTTTTCCTTTAAAAGAAATAGAAAATTTTGGAAATAAATATTTTTGAAGTCATTTTATATAAAGGAGATTTATATAGAATGGTTTATAAAATGTGTTTTATAAATAAAGAGAATATTAAGAATTTAAGAAGTGATGGTTTTTAAAATGGTTCTTCAAATATTTTGGGAAAATAAACAATACCGTATTTGAAAGTATTTGTGATTATTAGTGCAAAATGATTTATCATTTCGAAAAATAAAATGATTTGTTATGTTACCGATGATTTGGGTAACCTGTAACTAAAAATAGGCAAAGAGGGGTTATTTTAACCCACAGTATAGTGCGCTCTTAGAAGGAGGGATATTCTGATTTAATGACTTTGTGAAGGCTGGGACCCAGTTGCCTTATTATTGGAAAAAACCTCTCGATCAGTTGCATATAGGGATGTTCTAATTTATTGACTTTGTGAAGGCTGGAACCCAGTTGCCTTGTTATTGGGAGAAACCTCCTGATCCAATTGCATATATTTTAATATGTTTTTATAGTAATATTTGAGATTTTCAATAAATATTCTAAAAGTGATTTGTTGAAAGATCCTGAAGTAAAGTATAGTTTGATACAAAAAATATATATAAATATCAGAGTTGTTTTGAAATAAAACTGAGAATTTAGTTCGAAGAGATTATTTTCGAATAAGTATTTTCAAAAGAGACTATTTTTGAAAATAATAAAGTTAATTAGATTCGAGAAATCTAAATGTGAAGATTAAACCTAAGTGATAGTTTTGGGAATTGCATATTAATTTTTGCATCGTAGGCTGCATGAGTCCTACTTGCGATAGAAGAACTATGTTGGCTTGATTTTGTATCTAATTGAGTACCCAATTAGATAGGCTTACGTAGGCAGTCACAAGTGGTAATGATGCAGCCTCAATAACAATATAACCCTTTCCTGTTTATCGGTTTATTGGTTGCTATTTGTCTTATGCTATTGTATCTTTCCTGCTTACTTTTTTATTCCGCATTTGACATGTTTACTGAGTTTGCACGAATATGTTATTGCTATCTTTCTCATCAGAATTGTGCATTGGTTGATTTATTGAATATTGAGTCTTCTTTGTATTTAAGCACACCTGTAGAATAAATGATTACTCTGATAACTTGTATAATTGAAAGTTGTATCATATACATTTAGTAATGTTGAATATTTATCAAATAATATTGTGCATTAAGTTGGTAGTTTTCATTTGTAGTTTTAGAATGGACGGATTTTCGATGATTTTGACTGGTTCGAAAATCTGGGTCATTACAGCCAATTCAACTATGATGATCACGATTGTGTAATGGTCAAAATTGCTAAATTTTAATGTTCATTCTTTGTTGCAGCAAAAGCGCTGTAAAAGTTGTCTTTATAAAACACAGTGTTTAACATCTTAAAAACTAAATCAATACATCATTTTATATATACTTTCCCCACTGCCACTTTTTTATTATGAAAATTAGTATATCCTTCTTTATTCGATGATGTATACGCTCATAGGTAAATTCTCTTATTTTGTTGGCCCGTTTATGTTCATTCTCTTGTTTTGTTGTCATGTTTCCAATTATTTAAAAGATAACTAATGGTTCTAAGTTTGTTGGTTTCGTTTGGAGAAACCTTAAGTGATATAACTTTGATTATTATAACAATGGTAGTTCAGTTTATGACATCGGCACTAAATTGGCTCCTCTTTATGAACTATTGTAAATGATAAGAAACAAGCTTGGGTAGTACTATTGCAACATGCAATAAAAAGGTCTACTTTTTTAGGATTTTACAGTATAAATTTGAAAATTATCACCACTTTTTGATTGTTTATGATGTTGAATTAGCAATAAGTGAAATAGAGCAGGTTTGGTACCTACATCAACATGCACTGATGTTTCCAAATTCATGAGTTATGAATGTCCAAAAATCAAACATGGAATTAATAAAAAAATATTATAATTTTTTATGTATTTCCACCAAAAACTTGAATGCTTATTTTATTCCTTGGTAAACTATTTATAATATAATCATTTTAGTAATTCATAAATACGTATTTTATATGGAAACGTTGTAATTTTTCCACAAAATTCGACTACTAGATATTTACATGCACACAATATATATATATATATATATATATATATATATATATATATAATTTTAAAAATTATAAAATTATGATTTAATGGTAAAAATGGTTTTTTGATATGTTATTTCTTAATTTTGTGAAGTCTATAATAAAAATTAATCAACCTTATGAAACTTATTTAATTTTATTGAAATTGCCAAACTTAGTTAGTTTTTACAAAACTTAATTACCTTAGCTAAAATTTATGAAAATTAATTATTTTTTATAAACTTTTTCAACTTAATTAGTTTTTATGAAATTTAATTATCTTTTCTAAGCTTGCTTATTTTTATATAACTTATTTAACATTGTTAAAAATTATAAAACTTGATTAATTTTTATAAAGCCAAGTTAACATAATTATTTTTTGAAGAAATTTGGTTTTTTAGTTTAGTTAATAGTTCAATTAGCCATCGGTGTTGTTCAGTAAGTATAGTCCCTTCATGAGGCTCCTTTATAATCTACATCAGTAATATGACTTATCTATGACGGGCTTCACAAAAGGCATCTGTACATAATATCACTTCTTTGTTAAGCATATGATAAAAGTGTGGTAAATTGAAGCAGCTATGTAACGACGCGACTTTTCGACGCTCGAAAACCGACATCAATACTTCCATTGTATCAACTGCCGCGCAATCGAATGCCGAAAAAACGTACCGTTATGGTTAAAGAAGAAGAAAAAGATAGAAAAAGAGAGAAAAAGATATAACATAACAAAAAGAAATAACAGAACAATATCAGAATCTCACATATCGCAGCGGAACAACATATGATAGATAAATGAATAATCTTTAAACAAAGAACTATATTAGTTATTACGTTACATTACATCATCAGAGTATACAACAACAAACAGCGGAAAATAAATACTATATACTAGTTTGATACGCCATGCCCTCCAGCTTGCTTCCAGCAACTCGTGAATTCCAGAATATCCTGATAAACCTAACTCTAGACTGTCCGTGTGGAAATTGGCGGACACCCAGAGTTTAGGAAGGAAAGCAATAAACTCCAGGTCAATCATGGGACTAGTGTGAGAACTTAAACAGTTTATCTTTTAAAAACAAAACAGAGGAATATTTTTAAAGTCAATTCGAAATGCTTTTTAAAAATTAAGCTACCATAAGGCCTCCCGGCACACACACAATGCAAACGCAGACTTGGGGGAGATTTCTCCTTATGATAGTCAAAGATGCTTACTACGCCAAATCAAATCATTTTGATATTATTATTAGTGCATAGTGTAGAAAACATTTCGAAAGTAGAATATAAATCTTAGCCAGCATAGGTACCATTATATTATGCCTACTATAGCTACCATATTAGATGGCGGTTCTACAACTAAAACCGTACAAGGTGCGTATTGAAGCTTGGATTTCCAACAAATGGTCAGGCCAAGGAACTTCCCATTGCCACATGTGTACGCCTCTGGAAAAACGACCCGAGAACCTAACGTTACGGTTAGATCTCTACCAACACAAGGTCGGCTTACCCTTCAAACTAGGTAACTACTGACATGAATATGTCATTCCCCGATCGTAACCGATCTATATCCAAGGATCCTCGATTCCAACAACCATAAAGTAATAAATTTGCAACAACAACATAGGTTAAGTATCTGGGCTCCATACCATCATACCACCTCTATCCAGAAGGAATGACATACACTAAAAGGGCGCTACCCCCTAATAACCTTGCTGCATCCTTCCTGTTTTGACCATTTCCGGGGTGTGAGGTCCGACGAAGTCTCGTCCATAAAGCCACACTTTATACAAAAGCTGTGCTTTGATCATCAAATGCTCAACATCACTTAGCATATCACATTACCAAATTGGAAGTATATCACTAATAACCTTCAACTACATAACCTCTGAGCTCGTACGTCTCAGAGAAGGGTGTTAAGCTAAGAGGATAAATTCTCCGTCGCCAACAGAAATATATTTAAAAGAAATCAGCTTTATATCTCAATTTGTAATGTCAGACATACAATCCATACAAGTCTGTTCCGTGCTCGAACAGAACCGAAGGCACTTACAAAGAAGTCCTTGCAATCCGGATATTCACTAATCACGTCTGGAATTTCCGTCACTAAGGGTGATAAAACCTCTATATTGGAGATCAGCCGATGCAGAGTCATTCGACGGTAATCCTTCCGTTTTCAAAAATATCTGGTCTTCAACACCGGTCATCAAATGCAATCCATAACTACGTATCACATATTCGGAATGGGTTATATGACCCCAAGGTCTTTTCCCGGCTAACCCGAATAGTGAGCGCTTATTTTGAAAATAAGTGTGGCATTCAAATTCAAGCGAATCACAACAAATACCTACTTAAAGGTAAATATTGATAGTCGGTTATTTAACTATCAATAGGCGTGCTCAACATCACCAGATTCCAAATAATTTCCCAAATTATTTATTTTCCAAAAATATCTTTACTAGATATAAAATTTCCACACTTCAACCATTTGAAAATAAATTTTCAAATCACTTTTCACCTTTACCACTTTTGAAAACAAATTTCAATCATTTTCCTTACGCGGAAATATTTTCATTTCAAAATGGTTCGTTTAAACCAATTAAATAAATCCTTACCGATTTACTTTATATTTACGTTCCAAATCTGTAAATTTATTCCCACACTTCAAAAATAAATCAACGTTTATTTTTAAGCAAATTTCCCTTTCTTTTATAAATTCCATAGTGAATTTACAATTCCAAAATATCTATGAATATACGATTTCCAAATCGATTTCTAATATTCATTTTCAATTTATCTTTAAAAGATAAAATCTCAAAACATTCACTTCATATTGGAAAACATTTCCATACTTATTTAATAATAAGTAATTCACAAATCCATTTATTTTCAACATTTAGAACATATTCAATATACTTAAATCGAAATTAAGTATATATTTCATTCTTTTAAAGAAAACGTTCTTTCAAACACATTTAATTGAGTCAAAACGAATGTTGCATAAAACATCGTTACGACGACCCGAAATCACTAGTATAGGGATTCGAAATTAAGATAGATATATAAATCCCAATACTATATAAAACATTTCCTTTTAGAAATCATTTACTATGTGTTATAGTCCACCATTTCCTTATTTCTCGAAAACGTCTATTTCAACAATGAATGTTGAAATCTATGTGTTCGATACTTAATGCATTTTAAAACATCTTTAAATCTTCTTAAATTCTATTTAAAACATCACTTTCCCAAAACATATCCATTTTATTTCATAATATATTCACTGTCCAAAATCGTGAATATAATTCCCAACCAAACTCTTATTATTACAACATTTACTTTAAGGATAATTCGCTGCCCAAAATCACGAATATATCTCCTTTAATAACTTTTATGTTTGATTTATCAAATTCAATTGATTTCGAATTTACAAACAATGTTTATAAATCCCATTTCTATTTATAAAACTTCAATTTATAAATCTCCTTTATTATCCAATTCAATTTATATAACTCAATTATATACCAGAAGTCCATATTATAAGTTAAGAACTTATAATCCATTTATTTACTTTAAAACTTCACAAATTATAAATCTTATTACTTATAAGATTTTATTTATAACCTTATTTTCAACATTAACGGAACTCCTTTTAGAATTCCATTATTTCGATTTATAAAATATATATTTTATAAGTCTCATCTATAAACCATTTATCTTTATTCAAAAATCTCAATTAAAATGTCAAATCCGATTTATAAGTTAATTACTCATAAATCTTTTATTTTACAACATCTATTCATTTTATAACTTTTTTGGCAAGGCCAACGGTTTTATAGTGGACCGACCACTTTTATTACAACGTAATAAGTTGAAGTACAGGAGTAAGGTAGAGGTACCTTAACCACTATGAAGGTAAGAAATGTAAAAAACAGCACAGGAGTGTGACGGACAAGTCACAGCTACTAGAAATAAATTACTAGACTAGTTCTCCTCCGAAGAGGAAGAATCACCATCGCACTCATCATCCCGGGAAGGATCCAGAGAACTACTCCCCAGACGACCAAAAAATCGGCGAAAGCGAGTAGCAAGAGAAGGATCATAACAGTCAGAGTCAGAGGAGTAAATATAAGATCGATCCCAGGCAGTATCAGCTAGAAGTACAGAATTAGTCTCAGCAAACGAACCATCCAAGTCAAGAACCAAGGAATCATCAGATATTCTGTAATAAAGGCATCGTAGGTCCGTAAGATTATCAGATACAAATCTAAAGAAGGAGTTATCCACAGGGTTGAATCTCATACGTGTACTCCGATCAATCCAACTATGTTCAGGCTCAACCCAATCAACGAGAGGCGGAGAGAGCTCCGGCTCAGCAGGGAGAACAGTCGGCACGTCAGAAGGAACTGGGGAAACAGGACGTAGGACAGAAGCAACTTTGGGTACCCATTTCCTAAGCGGATGCCGAGGAAGAGGGATCTTAGGCGCAGCAGCGGAGACAGCAGAGTGCTTGCAGGCAGAGGCAACATGGCCAAAAGAGTGACAGGAGGTACAGATGTCAGGGACCCATCCATAACGAACACGAACTTCCACCACGTGACCAACAGCAAGCTGGACAGGAATGGAGGATGGAAGCGGCCTAAGGGGAGAAATCTCAATCAGAGCCTTGGCGTATACAAGCTTATCTCGCGCAACAGTATTAGAGTCAAAACAAATCAATTTACCAACATTGCATGCTAGCCAATTCAAACCACGCAGCGGTTGTAGAGCAGAGGGGATTTGGGAGAAATAAACCCAAATAGGGATAGATAAAACTTGTTCTCGAGCACTAGCAACCGTCGGAGACCAGGGTGTTATAATGAAGGGCTGTCCATCAAAGAAGGTAGGCTCTGACTCAAGAACACGGCTTCGTTCCTCAGGGGAGGAGAACAAAAGGTAGTACAAGGAGTCAACCAACTTAACTCTAAGACCACCTTGAAGTCTCCAAGCCCTACGACAAACAGCATCCACATCACGAAGACGATGTTTAGGGTCCAAAAAGAATCCAACAACGTATCCAGACCAAAAGTCCATACCAGCTTGCATTACACAGGGGGGAGGGATCATAACTCCGTTTTCCTCAACGATTTCGAAATCAACTGGTTCATAAACTCCCGCATTACGGGGCTTGGATGTAAAGAGGGAAGACCATGTTTTAGGAACAGACGGGTTAGGGGCAGCAGGGCGACACTCCACCTCACCCGATGCAGCCACAGGAAAGGGTCTCAGAACTTCACAGTGAGAAGCGACCGCGTGCAAGTTATCACCAGGAGATAAAACAGTGGGAACAAGTCCTACATTGTCATTTGCATTCTGTCGAACAGATGGAGTGCCACTGGCATCACCAAATCCGGCGCAAGGAATTGAAGCCGAAGGAGCAACAGAGCAAGCTACTTCAGATACACTGTCCACTACCAGAGAATCCATTTCAAGATGTCCCAAATTGCAACTGGGTTTAATAACGACATTCACATTGGATCCGGACCTTGGGAGGAGAATCGATGCACCTGATTTAGACGAAGTTGATTTCAAAGCAGCATGACTGGAAGCAAACGCAATAGCTTCAGTCGAACAACTGGGGGATGTTGGAGACCGTTTGATTGCAGAGAGGGGAGGGAATTCTTGGGACGAGAGGAGGTCAGGACGAGCAACATCATCAGATGCCATGATACGAAAACAGCGACCAGAGCGAGTAGATGAGGGGGAGGGGAGACGCGAAGGGGAAGAGGGCATGAAGGGGGACGGGGAAAGGAGTTTGCGGAGATGTAGAAGACAGGAAAAACGCCTAGATCCACAAATCGCCTAATCGCCAGGAGCCATGATTTATTTTTATTTTAGCTTTAGGTCGTTTGTGATTCATTTTATAACTTCACAATTTATAAGTCTATAAATTCCGTTCACTTATGAAATCAAATTTTTTTTAACACTTATAAAAACTCGTTTTATAATTCCAGTATTCTTAATTTATAAAATATCAATTTGATAAATCTTTTATATAAATCGTTTATTATAATCCAAAAATCCCAATTTAAACCATTTTATAAATTAATCAACTATTTATTTCAAAAATCACATTTCGGTTATATTTCTCAAAAATCATCTTTTTTATAACTTTAAAATTTTAACGTTTATTTTATTCAAGATGAATCAATTCAATGTTTTAATAAAACGTATAATTTAAAAAATCACTTTAATTAAAATTCAAAATCGTTATTTTTAAACTTCAAAAATGGATCCGATGATGCAACAGCACCAAATAGTCAATCATGACAACAAAGACATCATATATCAATATGATAATCAACAAATATCACAATATCTGTAAATAAATCAATATAGTTGAGGAATCCAGTTCGATCCCTCCAACCTGTTTCCCTGCATCCAAAGATGTTAGCACAATACCAATTCCGTTCCAATGCGGAATATCGTGCTATATGGGATTTTTAAAATATTATCCGCTGTTATGCGGCGCAATAGGGTCTCATCCACTATATGATGCGGGAAATCGACTCCAAGTACATATATAATACCAATTCCAATCAAGATGGAATTATCGCGGTATATGTTTTTAATAAATAACATCCGCTTAATATACGGCGTATAATGTCTATTTTAACAATCAATAGATAATAATTTATCATCCAGGCATACAATCATAAATTTTAAATCTAACTATTTAAATTTTAAATCAAAACTATTCGATTGAGTGAGAAGTTCTCACCTTGCTTTCAATTCAGTTCCGCGTTTTATTTCGAATAAAATTAAAAACGCGTTTAATTTTACCCGAAATTCAAACTAGCTCCAAACGACTCCAATCCAGTTCCATTGCGTAGTATTCGTCCATACGGTTCTAACGCAACTGGTTTCGTCTAAAACGGACCTCGTATGAAAGAGATACGATAATTTAAAGTTTACACGAATTATAATATATATAAATTTACATTTCTTTTATATTTTTACAACCCAGATTCAATCGTAGCCGCACGCTCCAAACCAGAAGATCATGGCCGCTCTTTGCTTTCCCCCTCCTCCCAGTTTCATACGTACGCGAATAACCCACTGCCGCCTATCAACCCTAAATCACGCAACCACCTCGGGCCCTTCCACTTCGATCAGGATACACCACTTCGAAGAGCATCATAAGTATGACACTCGGCTGGAATTTGGTGGAGCTCGGCCTTGACCTGACCTCGAAATGCGTGCATGAAGTTCAGCCATTCCAATGGAGATTGCCATCGATCCGTAGCTCTAAAAACGATCTTGACCGTTGGTTTTGTAGCTCTCGACGAGCTCTTTAACTTTGCAGTTGGACGATTCTCGAATTTGTGTGTGGATTTGAAGAAATCAGAAGAGAAATGATGGAAATTTTCGGCCATTGGTTATATAAGTGGCGGCGGCTCTGATAAACCCTAGGGTTTGTTAATTTGTGAAAAATGGTGAATAACACGTCCTTTTATAGAAAAATTCCAAATTACTATTCATCCAAAAAATTTCGAACTCCAAACGAAGCGTTCCGGCTGGCGTTTCTAAGGTTTATCCCACGTTCCAAACACAATGGAATGTGTTTCGGAGGCTAATTCGATCATCTGTGCGAGTTACGGTAATAAACGATCGATTTCAAATTAAATCGATTTAAACTAATTTCTATGCGTTTTGGCTTGCCCCGGACAAACGGTAAATCTGATTGACACAAAATTTGAAATCTTTCAATAATATCACATTATTGATCCGATGAAACTGGTTTCATCAAAATCCGAGACTGTTTGAAAAATGGCTATTTTAACTCGTCAATTAAATATTAAAATATTCAATTTTTACAAATTAACTTTTAATTCGATTTTAAAAGTTCTATAACATCATTCTAACTCCAATATGATATAATAAAATTTTACAAATCATTTTTAACCATATTTAACCAATTTCCAATTATTTCAGTAATTTAACATATTAAATTATCGATTTAATTATCCAACTAAATCCAGATATTCGAAAAATAAATTATTTGACTTATAAATCTTACTTGTTAATATTTAAATTCAATTAAAATATACAAATTTTAATTAACAAAATTCTGGGTCGTTACAAACTTTCCCCCTTAAAAGAATTTCGTCCTCGAAATTACCAAGTAAGAAAAAGTTACAGAATCCATTAACTTTCCAAAACAAACCATTCAAAATGGATTTTTTAAAATCTCTTAAGTGTTTAACTTTCCCAAAATTCATAGTTAAACTTCTTACAAAATACTAAGTTTCCAAATCCAAACTTAGTTTTCAAAAAAATTTCCCAATTTTCTCAAAAATATTGTAACGCCTTAAATTTTTGGAAAAATTCGCCAGAGTCTCTTTTGCGCGGCTCGATCCGAAAAAAAATGACAGTATATATATCACAAATATACATCTCATCAAGTGATGAGGCATCCCTCAGGGAAAAAAGTGTAAAAGTACGATATTTAATTCGAGATATGTAACTTATTTATTGTTAGCGAGCATATACGACTAATATAGCGCGAAAGCGAGCTCCAAATGCGAAGCAAGCGCAATACGCACATACTAAACACTCAACAAACCATGAGAACATGTATATATGAAAATAATATCAATATGCAACATATAGCAACATAACAACTACATGTGCCAACATAGAAAATGCAACAAAAGCAACAAATGCAACCATCAAACAACTATCCAACCAATAAACATCCAGCAAATCCCTAACCAAATCAATATTCATTCATATTCTCATTAATATTCAATGAATTGGTTTTTCAATTTAAATCACATTTGATTCATTAACATTGGATTTACTAACATTCATTCATATTCAATTTCAATTAGTTTACATTCACTAATTTACATTCAAGTTGGTTCACTTCCACATTCAAATCAAATTCACTTAACTTCCAATTTGATTTATAGCTTTCAATTTTTTTCTTAATTCAACTTCATTAACACTTAATGAATTATATACAATCAACTAACATTCATATAACAACCAATGTACATCCATTACAACCAAATTTATTCAATTTACATTTCTTTACATTCAATTTGGTTCAACATTTTTAATTCCAATTGGTTCATATTAAATTGACTTCCATTCAGTTTATTCAATTTCTCAACTTCATTAGCTTCTAATGAATTTACACTTACATTCATTATTTCATATCAATTATTTACATTCAATTGATTAACATTCAATCCATTTATCAATTCAATTGCTAATTTATTTAACATTTCAAGTTGAATTTCATTTATATAACTCAAGTTCATATTCTTATTGACTTCATTTCATTAATTCACTTATTAATTTACTTTGACACGAAAATCAGACTTTATTCAACTTCACTTAAGTTATATTCCATTTCAAATTTCCACTTATAAATCCAATTCAGATTTCATTTCTAAAGTAAATTCCATTTACTTTTACCAAAGTCAAATTTTCATCACTTGTTCAAATTCAGATTTATTTTGCTTAACAAAATTGTTTAACCATTTTTAACAATTTGTTTCACTTTCATTTTCTCATTTCATAAGTTATACAACTTATATTCACCAATTAGCACTTGGATTTTTATTGATTCACTTATACTTCCTTTAATTTAACTCCATCCTTTAAGTTAAATTTATTCTATCAAAATTCAAATTTTATAAGTTATCATCTCATTTATCATTCCCATAAATATTTTAAATGGGATTCCAGAGTCTTTTCAACCTTCCAAAACTATTTTTGAAATCAATTCAAATTACCTTTTGAATTTCCAAAACCAAATCCAATTTTTCCAAACAACTTCCATATAAAATAATCTGGCAGCAATTCCTTTTTTGGAAACCCAAAAATGAACACCAATGATGTCGCGATCATCATCGGAATTATTTTCCAGGGACTGAAAAGAGTTTAGAGCTTTAATTTCTCCAAAACAATTTTCCAAAATATCAAATCCTTTCAAAACACTTCTCTGGAATTTTTTTTAGATTATAAATCACGTTTATAAATCTTTTACTTATATAATTTCACTTCTTATATATAAGATTATTTCACAAGTGTAAATCATTTTAATTATAACTTCCATACTTATAATTCATTTGCTTATACAATTCATTCTTTTACAATTGTGGTTTTATTTAACTTATTGAACAACCAAATAATCAATTTATATATACACTTTAATAATTCTGAAAAATTATTCCTTTATATATAAAATATAATCAAGGTAAAATTATTTCATTTACCCAATTCAAAATGATACTATGTCGGCTTGCCTCGTTTAAAAGTTTAGAAACCCCTATTGATAATATGGCATCCCATCTACCGACCAGAATTCACAAACAGCTCAACGGATAAGCAAACACAATATAAAACATTTTTATATTCACTAACAAATACGCGCTCATAGCTATTATTACACTCACACTCATTCTAGAGTACTACTGACTCTATCTCTAATGAGTAATTCCCAACAGAGCCATGGTTGTCGCTTAACCATATGCTCTGATACCAAATGTAACGGGTGCCACTTTTCGACGCTCGAAAACCGACATCAATACTTCCATTGTATCAACTACCGAGCAATCGAATGCTGGAAAACCGTACCGTTATGGTTAAAGAAGAAGAAAAAGATAGAAGAAGAGAGAAAACGATATAACAGAACAAAAAGAAATAACAGAACAATATCAGAATCTCGCATATCGCAGCGGAACAACATATAATATGTAAATGAATAATCTTTAAACAAAGAACTATATTAGTTATTACATTACATCACAGTACATTACATTACATCATCATAGTATACAACAATAAACAACAACAAACAGCGGAAAAGAAATACTATATACTAGTTTGATACGCCATGCCCTCCAGCTTGCTTCCAGCAACTCCTGAATTCCAGAATATCCTGATAAACCTAACTCTAGACTGCCCGTGTGGAAATTGGCGGACACCCAGAGTTTAGGAAGGAAAACAATAAACTCCAGGTCAGTCATGGGACTGGTGTGAGAACTTAAACAGTTTATCTTTTAAAAACAAAAAAGAGGAATATTTTTAAAGTCAATTCGAAATGCTTTTTAAAAATGAAACTACCATAAGGCCTCCCGGCACACACACACAATGCAAACGCAGACTTGGAGGAGATTTCTCCTTATGATAGTCAAAGATGCTTACTACACCAAATCAAATCATTTTGATATTATTATTAGTGCATAGTGTAGAAAACATTTCGAAAGTAGAATATAAATCTTAGCCAGCATAGGTACCATTATATTATGCCTACTATAGCTAGCATATTAGATGGCAGGTTCTACAACTAAAACCGTACAAGGTGCGTATTGAAGTTTGGATTTCCAATAAATGGTCAGGCCAAGGAACTTCCCATTGCCACATGGGTACGCCTCTGGAAAGACGACCCGAGAACCTAACATTACGGTTAGATCTCTGCCAACACAAGGCCGGGTTACCCTTCAAACTGGGTAACTACTGACACGAATATGTCATTTCTCGATTGTAACCGATCTATATCCGAGGATCCTCGATTTCAACAACCACAAAGTAATAAATTTGCAGCAACAACATAGATTAAGTATTTGGGCTCCATACAATGATACCACCTCTATCCAGAAGGAATGACATACACTAAAGGGGTGCTACCCCCTAATAACCTTGCTGCATCCTTCCTATTTTGACCATTTCCAGGGTGTGAGGTCCGACGAAGTCTCGTCCATAAAGCCATACTTTGTACAAAAGTTATGCTTTGATCATCAAATGCTTAACAACACTTAGCATATCACACTACCAAATTGGGAGTATATCACTAATAACCTTCAACTACATAACCTCTGAGCTCGTACGTCTCAGAGAAGGGTGTTAAGCTAAGAGAATAAATTCTCCGCCACCAACAGAAATATATTTGAAAGAAATCAACTTTATATCCCAATTTGTAATGTCAGACATACAATTCGTACAAGTCTGTTCCGGGCTCGAACAGAACCGAAGGCACTTACAAAGAAGTCCTTGCAATCCGAATATTCACTAATCACGTTCGGACTTCCCGTCACTAAGGGTGATAAAACCTCTATATCGGAGATCAGCCGATGCAGAGTCATTCGACGGTAATCCTTCCGTTTTCAAAAATATCCGGTCTTCAACACTGGTCATCAAATGCAATCCATAACGACGTATCACATATTCGGAATGGGTTATACGACCCCAAGGTCCTTTCCCGGCTAACCCGAATAGTGGGCGCTTATTTTGAAAATAAGTGTGGCATTCAAATTCAATAAAATCACAACAAATACCTATTTAAAGGTAAATATTGATAGTCAGTTATTTAACTATCAATAGGCGTGCTCAACATCACCAGATTTCGAATAATTTCTCAAATTATTTATTTTCCAAAAATATCTTTACTAGATATAAAATTTCCACACTTCAACCATTTGAAAACAAATTTTCAAATCACTTTTCACCTTTACCACTTTTGAAAACAAATTTCAATCATTTTCCTTATGCGGAAATATTTTCATTTCAAAATGGTTCATTTAAACCAATTAAATAAATCATTACCGATTTACTTTATATTTACGTTCCAAATCTGTAAATTTATTTCCACACTTCAAAAATAAATCAACGTTTATTTTTAAACAAATTTCCCTTTCTTTTATAAATTCCATAGTGAATTTACAATTCCAAAATATCTATGAATATACGATTTCCAAATCGATTTCTAATATTCATTTTCAATTTTTCTTTAAAAGATAAAATCTCAAAACATTCACTTCATATTGGAAAACATTTCCATACTTATTTAATAATAAGTAATTCACAAATCCATTTATTTTCAACATTTAGAACATATTCAATATACTTAAATTGAAATTAAGTATATATTTCATTCTTTTAAAGAAAACGTTCTTTTAAACACATTTATTTGAGTCAAAACGAATGTTTCGTAAAACATCGTTACGACGACCCAAAATCACTAGTATAGGGATTCAAAATTGAGATAGATATATAAATCCCAATACTATATAAAACATTTCCTTTCAGAAATCATTTACTATGTGTTATAGTCCACCAGTTCCTTATTTCTCGAAAACGTCTATTTCAACAATGAATGTTGAAATCTATATGTTCGATACTTAATGAATTTTAAAACATCTTTAAATTGTCTTAAATTCTATTTAAAACATCACTTTCCCAAAACATATCCATTTTATTTCATAAATATTCACTGTCCAAAATCGTGAATATAATTCCCAGCCAAACTCTTATTATTACAACATTTAACTTTAAGGATAATTCGCTGCCCAAAATCACGAATATATCTCCTTTAATAACTTTTATGTTTGATTTATCAAATTCAATTGATTTTGAATTTACAAACAATGTTTATAAATCCCATTTCTATTTATAAAACTTCAATTTATAAATCTCCTTTATTATCCAATTCAATTTATATAACTCAATTATATACCAGAAGTCCATATTATAAGTTAAGAACTTATAATCCATTTATTTACTTTAAAACTTCACAAATTATAAATCTTATTACTTATAAGATTTTATTTATAACCTTATTTTCAACATTAACAGAACTCCTTTTAGAATTCCATTATTTCGATTTATAAAATATATATTTTATAAATCTCATCTATAAACCATTTATCTTTATTCAAAAATCTCAATTAAAATGTCAAATCCGATTTATAAGTTAATTACTCATAAATCTTTTATTTTATAACATCTATTCATTTTATAACTTCACAATTTATAAGTCTACAAAATTCGTTCACTTATGAAATCCATTTTTTTTAACACTTATAAAAACTCGTTTTATAATTCCAGTATTCTTAATTTATAAAATATCAATTTGATAAATCTTTTATATAAATCTTTTATTATAATTCGAAAATCCCAATTTAAATCATTTTTTAAATTAATCAACTATTTATTTCAAAAATCACATTTCGGTTATATTTCTCAAAAATCATCATTTTTATAACTTTAAAATTTTAACGTTTATTTTATTCAAGATGAATCAATTCAATGTTTTAATAAAACGTATAATTTCAAAAATCACTTTCAAAATCCCTTAAAAATGAAAATCGTTATTTTTAAACTTCAAAAATGGATCCGATGATGCAACAGCACCAAATAGTCAATCACGACAACAAAGACATCATATATCAATATGATAATCAACAAATATTACAATATCTGTAAATAAATAAATATAGTTGAGGAATCCAGTTGGATCCCTCCAACCTGTTTCCCCGCATCCAAAGATGTTAGCACAATACCAATTCCGTTCCAATACGGAATATCGCGGTATATGGGATTTATAAAATATTATCCGCTATTATGCGGTGCAATAGGGTCTAATCCGCTATATAATGCGGGAAATCAACTCCAAGTACATATATAATACCAATTCCAATCAAGATGGAATTATCGCGGTAACTGTTTTTAATAAATAACATCCGCTTAATATACGGCGTATAATGTCTATTTTAACAATCAATAGATAATAATTTATCATCCAGGATACAATCATAAATTTTAAATCTAACTATTTAAAATTTAAATCGAAACTATTCGATTGAGTGAGAAGTTCTCACATTGCTTTCAATTCAGTTCCGCGTTTTATTTCGAATAAAATTAAACACGCGTTTAATTTCACTCGAAATTCAAACTAGCTCCAAACGACTCCAATCCATTTCCATTGTGTTGTATTCGTTCATACGGTTCCAACGCAACTGGTTTCGTCCAAAACGGACCTCGTATGAAAGAGATACGATATTTTAAAGTTTACACGAATTATAATATATATAAATTTACTTTCTTTTATATTTTTACAACCAAGATTCAATCGTAGCCGCACGCTCCAAACCATAAGATCACGGCCGCTCTTTTCTTTCTCCCCCCTCCCGGTTTCATACGTACGCGAATAACCCACTGCCGCCTATCAACCCTAAATCACGCAACCACCTCAGGCCTGTTTGCGCCAAAATTGGTCACAAACCCCAAGTATCGTGAAAGCACCGGTGTATGAAAACAAATCAGCAATATTCAAACATGAATCACATATCTAAGCAAGTAGCACGCAGTAATACATAAATTATGAACAAGAACACATGATTTATAGTGGTTTGGCTATCTACGGCCTACGTCCACTTCAAGGGTTTTGTCACTTTATTACTCGATATTCGGGGAATACAACTTTTTATGTCAAAATACCGCAGATAGTAAGTCAAAATTCGAAATCAATGGCAGTGATGATGATATGGAGTGATTCTGGCAGCGTCCGGGTGTACTTTTTCTCTAAAAATTCTCTGATCCCCTTTCTGAATGACCAGGGGCTCTATTTATAGATGTAGGATGCTGATATTTCGTTGAAAATTCGGGAGACCACTTCTGGCACGTGAGGGGGCCCACATGCCCGGCCTCAGGAAATTTGGGCCCACTTTGGGATCGATTCGAACTCCATTCGAATCGATCAGAAAATCATCCAATCGAGGTGAAATTTGATGTGGACATTCTTCAACATGTATGCAAGCTTATGTGAAAATTTCTTGGCATTTGGATCAGTGGTTTGTGAGATATGATCGATACGAGATCCATGCTTCGTGTGCGCTGCCCTATTCGAATCCACACTTCGCATCCATTGCTTCGTATCGATCAGAAGCATGTGAGCACGAGGTAACGTGGCGTGAGTTTCCTGGGTCGATCCTACCTACGAGGCGATTTGATCGAGTCGTTCCGAAGCTTTCGCCTTGTTTACATCGATACGTTCGCATCCTTTTCGTATCGATTCAGCACCGATAACATTCGTATCATTTGTTCAAGGTCTCGTTCGTATCGATCGATTGTGGCTGGGGATCGGTACGAGCCGAGTAGTTTTCAGAGGGATACGAACGATATCGATGCGTTGACATGGATTCAAACATATGGAGTGCGAACGAGATTTCTCTGGAACGATTCGAACTAAATGGATACGAGCTTGTGTGAACCCTATCGATACGAACCTGATAGGCTCGAATGGATTGAGGTGGGGCGATGGATACGAAGTAGGATGGAATCGAACATAACCGAGGTGAGCCCTTCCAGATCGATTCAAAACTGATCGATTCGAACAAGCAAAAACCGAGGGATACTAATCTGATCGATTCGAACGGGTTGTTTCTGATGGATACGAAGAGCTCATTTTACCTAACTTGTATCGATCACATCTCACTCATACGAACTCTGATTAACCTGAAATTTGAACCGTTGGCTCCTACAGCTTTGCTTGTCATGTCTTGTCAATTGTGGCCCGATTCGAAATCGGCCAAAAAGTGGGATAACACGTTGCCCCCCAAAACATGCCTTTTAGTAAAAGGTGTGTTTTGATCAGTCTCAGTTCGAATATAGTGAGTTCATGTTTTATTCAAAGCTTATAGCATTTTCAATCAAGTCCATGGCTGTTCGAAGCCAAATCGTTATTAATCTCTTCCAGTGGAAGTTAAGAATGAATTTCTACAGTCTCTCCGAACTGTCGTTGGTCACTCCGGACCCTTGCCAAGCCCATTCTAGACTTGGTGATTGAATAGAAAGATCCCATTGCACTCCGGCGTTTCCTTCTATCCCTTGCATTCCGACCCCAGCTAGGGCATATAGCGATGTCTTGGTTGCTCTAAACCGATCATAGCCTATCCGGGCTCTTTCTGGATCCCATCCTGTCACTCTCCGGTGAAGGGGAGGCAGCGTTAAGTGAGTCGATCCTGTCACTCTCCGACGAAGCAACTCACTTCTTGCACTCCGGTTTAGTGTATCTGGACATTAAGCGATGTCATGGCCTAAATCGTGGGCCGATCACAGTCTCTCCGGGCTCTTATCGAATCCCGATCTAATCACTCTTCGGTGAATGGGAAACGACGTTAAGTGAGTCGATCCTGTCGCTCTCCGACGAAGCAACTCACTTCTTGCACTCCGGACCCTGCCTCTCCGGGTAGGGTGATACAACGATCATTTTCATGTTGGTATTTAACTTTTATCCTTTAACTCTCCGGTCAAAGGTTTATTTCAAGAAATTCTAATTTATTTATTTAAATTCGGGTCATAGATGTTCAATCTCAAACATCAGGAAAAAGCTAAACATTGCCACTCCGGGCATATTGGTCTATCTCCATCTTAGAGCATGCCTAGGGATCTCTCCGGTTCCCGTACCTGAGTAATTGGAGTAGCCGTTTTATTTTGGAAACAAATCTAAGGAAATTATTTGACCAAAGTCCAAATTCCGAACTTGGCCCTTGCCATCATAATCAGTTGATGACGAGTCGTGATCCCGATCCAGGATCATTTCTGTTGGGTGGAAGTGGTAGTTGTTCAGGTCTTACGGCCGCTGTCCGTTCTCTGATGTATTGTGGAAATCTACCACTCCTGGCATGTTCTTCCATCTCATCCTTTAGGTGGCGGCATTCATCAGTAGTGTGCCCATCCAGCTCATGGAATAGGCAATATTTTCCTATTCTACGCTCCCGCTCAGTGGGATCTCTTCGGGTGGTTTTCGATAGGGGAGTCTCCCCCGAGTTTCAGTGTAAATCCTTTCTAGACTTGCCATCAGATCCGTGTACTGCCTGAATCTAGGCTCTCGGAATTTCTTCCGTTTATCAAGGCCATCATGTCCATCGTCCTGCTTTCTCTTTCCTTTGTCCGCTCTGGACTGTTCCCTGGCGGTTCCTTCGCCCTGTACATCATTTATTTCTTTCCTTTCGGCTCGTGACTCTTCCAGCCGAATGAATCTTTCAGCTTCGTGATAAAATTCTCCAAGATCTTGTCGGGGATCCCTCGCCAAAGAATCTTTGAATTTTGTGCCTTCCCCGACTCCTGCTACCGCCACCATCAAAATCATCGATTGATCCGGGCGATCTACAGAAGCCACCGTTGCATTGAATCGTAATAAGAAATCTTTTATGGACTCTCCGGTCCTTTGCTTGATTGAAGCTAAAGTCATCACACTCTTGGGTCGCATCACGTTGACCCTGAACTGTCTCATGAAGCAATCTACAAGCTCGCCCGATGTCTCGATTGATCCAGTTTCCAGCTGTCTGAACCAAAGCGCGGCTAAATCCGACAAGTATAGAGGGAAGCATCGAGCCATCACTTCCTCGGGTACCCCAAGCACTTCTATGTGTCTGATGTATCTGGTAATATGCATTGTTGGGTCTGACCTCTCGTCATAAGGATCCAGCGTAGGCAATTTGAACTTCGAAGGATTCCTTGCATTCCTGATGTTCGGAGTGAACGGACTCCGGCTGACTTCTTGCAATCCTCCACTTGACAATCCTCCTCTCAGGATTCGTCGCACTAGACCAATCATTCTTTCCTCTCCATCCGGGGGTTGCCCCTTGCCATGTTTCTATCCTGCCCTCCAAGTCTTGAAGGGAACTCCGGTACATACTCTTCATGTGGCTCAGTAACAGTAGCATGGACTCCAGCTTGCTGAGCTTCATCTATGGTTCTTCCAGTATCTGATCCTGAGGGTCTGCCCCCAAGTCCTTGTTGATTGCCTTCAGGTCCTGCACTACGGTCTTGAACCTGACCTTCATTGGCCTCCGCAATCCTGACTCCTTGTCCTGCACTTGCAGCCGCTGTAGTTGGCCCAAGGTTCTGCGCGTTCGCTGTTCTTATCTGGTCAAGAAAATTCTGCATCATCTCTTAGTGAGTCTTCATCATGCTTTCACGTAACGAATTAGCCATAGCCTCCATCTCATCTCTAGTGATATACATCGAAGCTTGTCCCTCTCCAGCTCCAGAGGATGCTTCTTGGCTTCCTCCTTGTTCGCTCCGATCAGCTCTTTGTCTTGTTTGTCGAGTCATTGTCTCTGAGTCGGGATTCTTTTAACTCTTAAATCTGAATTCTGAATCTGGTGTAGCGGGTGCTAGTCCTTCTCAGTGAAAGACCAAAGTGTTTGCGCCAAAATTGGTCACAAACCCCAAGTATCGTGAAAGCACCAGTGTATGAATACAAATCAGCAATATTCAAACACGAATCACAGATCTAAGCAAGTAACACGCAGCAATACAGAAATTATGAACATGAACACACGATTTATAGTGGTTCGGCTATCTTCGGCCTACGTCCACTTCAAGGGTTTTGTCACTTTATTGCTCGATATTCGGGTAATACAACTTTTTATGTCAAAATACCGTAGATAGTAAGTCAAAATTCGAAATCAATGGCAGTGATGATGATATGGAGTGATTCTGGCAGCTTTCGGGCATACTTTGTCTCTAAAAATTCTCCGATCCCCTTTCTGAATGACCAGGGGCTCTATTTATAGGTGTAGGATGCTGATATTTCACTGAAAATTCGGGAGACCACTTCTGGCACGTGAGGGGGCCCACATGCCCGGCCTCAGGAAATTTGGGCCCACTTTGGGATCGATTTGAACTCCATTCGAATTGATCAGAAATCATCCAATCGAGGTGAAATTTGGTGTGGAAATTCTTCAACATGTATGCAAGCTTCTGTGAAAATTTCGTGGCATTTGGATCAGTGGTTTGTGAGCTATGATCGATACGAGATCCATGCTTCGTGTGCGCTGCCCTGTTCGAATCCACACTTCGCATCCATTGCTTCGTATCAATCAGAAGCACGTGAGCACGAGGTAACGTGGCGTGAGTTTCTTGGGTCGATCCTACCTATGCGGCGATTTGATCGAGTCGTTCCGAGGCTTTCGCCTTGTTTACATCGATACGTTCGCATCCTTTTCATATTGATTCAGCACCGATAACATTCATATCGTTTGTTCAAGGTCTCGTTTGTATCGATCAATTGTGGCTGGGGATCGATACGAGTCGAGTGGTTTTCAGAGGGATACGAACGATATCGATGCGTTGACATGGATTCGAACATATGGAGTGCGAACGAGATTTCTCTGGAACGATTCGAACTAAATGGATACGAGCTTGTGTGAACCCAATCGATACGAACCTGATAGGCTCGAATGGATTGAGGTGGGGCGATGGATACGAAGTACGATGGAATCGAACATAACCGAGGTGAGCCCTTCCATATCGATTCGAAACTGATCGATTCGAACAAGCAAAAACCGAGGGATACGAATCTGATCGATTCGAACGGGTTGTTTCTGATGGATACGAAGAGCTCATTTTACCTAACTTGTATCGATCACATCTCACTCAATACGAACTCCGATTAACCTGAAATTTGAACCGCTGGCTCCTACAGCTTTGCTTGTCTTGTCTTGTCAATTGTGGCCCGATTCGGACTCGGACAAAATTCATCGATATCCGTGGTTATCTTGCAATGCATAGTTGATATTTATGACCAGTAATCATTGATTTTCAGTCAGTTTTGGGTATCTCAATTTTGCCAAAAAGTGGGATAACAGGGCCCTTCCACTTCGATCAGGATACACCACTTTCGAAGAGCATCATAAGTATGACAATCGGTTGGAATTTGGTGGAGCTCGGCCTTGACCTGACCTCGAAACGCGTGCATGAAGTTCAGTCGTTCCAATGGAGATTGCCATCGATCCGTAGCTCTAAAAACGATCTTGACTGTTGGTTTTCTAGCTCTCGACGAGCTCTTTAACTTTGCAGTTGGACGATTCTCGAATTTGTGTGTGGATTTGAAGAAATCAGAAGAGAAATGATGGAAATTTTCAGCCATTGGTTATATAAGTGGCGGCGGCTCTGATAAACCCTAGGGTTTTATCATTTGTGAAAAATGGTGAATAACACGTCCTTTTATAGAAAAATTCCAAATTACTATTCATCCAAAATTTTCCGAACTCCAAACGAAGCATTTCGGCTGGCATTTCTAAGGCTTACCCCACGTTCCAAACACATTGGAATGTGTTTCGGAGGCTAATTCGATCATCTGTGCGAGTTACGGCAATAAACGATCGATTTCAAATTAAATCGATTTAAATTAATTTCTATGCGTTTTGGCTTGCCCTGGACAAACGGTAAATCCGATTGACACGAAATTTGAAATCTTACAATAATATCACATTACGGATCCGATGAAACTAGTTTCGCGAAATCCGAGACTGTTTGAAAAATGGCTATTTTAACTCGTCAATTAAATATTAAAATATTCAATTTTCACAAATTAACTTTTAATGCGATTTTAAAAGTTCTATAACATCATTCTAACTCCAATATGATATAACAAAAAATTTTACAAATCATTTTTAGCCATATTTAACCCAATTTCCAATTATTTCAGTAATTTAACATACTAAATTATCGATTTAATTATCCAATTAAATCCAGATATTCGAAATATTAATTATTCGACTTATAAATCTTACTTGTTAATATTTAAATTCAATTAAAATATACAAATTTTAATTAGCAAAATTCTGGGTCGTTACAAGCTATGTATTTCACTGTATAATTTGCTTTATTTGATACCTTTTTGTTCAGTAATATTTGTTGATAAATTTGTCTTTTGTTAAAAGATCGGGTACAAATTTAGTATAAGGAGCGGGTCTAAATTTAATATAAGGTGAATGCTTTAGTACTCTTTGTAACGACTCGCTATTTCGAACCACTAAAATCGATAATAAAACCATACATGCCAAACTTAAATCATTCAAAACAATAGATTGTTAATTTAAGTGGGCAAATAAGATCAATCATAGAATCACAGACACAGAATAGAAGAATATCTAGCAGTGGAATAAATAAAATATAGTAGTTCATGAAGCTAATAAATACGTAGTCTTAAAACAAATACATAATATTAGAGTCTAGAAGTAAATATAACTGGAAATCCAAAAACATAAGTCCTCTAATACATAAGCAAATGACTGAAGGAAAATAACTGAAATAGGAAATAATAGATAGATAGCAAAATCTTAAGCAGATCTTTAGTTCGAAAAGGTGAATCCAAGGCTGTGATATTCAGGCTGACCCGAGCATAAAGTAAAACAGAACACTAGAGTCTGGACTAACATACTTATATAAGTAAATCAACTCAAGTGGACTGTAACAAGTGAAATGCATTAGTAACTCAAAGGATGCTTGGGATCGCCTATCCTTTAAGGATCCGTTAAACTATTTACATATGTAGTAATATACGCTATGTATATAATGTCTATCAGTAAAGTATAATATTTAAAATAGCATTAAGGTGTCACTCATATCCCTCTTAACACGTTTTATAGGCATCGTAGTTTATACAGTACTGTAAACTCCGCCGTTAACTGGTGGGCTATTAGGAAGCACTCCATAGGTACGACACAAACCAAAATCATAGTGGGCTCGATAAGGCATATGACAAGGCACGCGAGGCAATACCTAGGTTAGAATTCTACCGTTTTGCACTCCCAGACTGATGGTGATGCACAACAGCTACTACCGCCCAACTCGAGACACACTCCCATAATCAAAGCTGCACACCAAATCAAATCACAAAGTAATAGAGATGGTTTCGAAGAAGCATGTATGATTGGAGGAGCGACCTCACATGGCTCGATATAGCTCGTGTTTTAGTCATATCAAGCTGATCAGAAGGTCAGAGCTGCATTCTTACCTCATACCAGTAGCATTTGCTAAACCATCCTTCTTCATTCTGGATTCTCCACCATGTGCACAGTTGTTAAAATAGTTTCGGAATTGGCAGAGAGTATGACAATATCCACCCAAGTCTCTTTAACAACCAAATGCTTATTACACACCGTGGTCATTTTATAAAACATTTAAATAATAAATCTTAAATTTCAATTTACGTCAATGCTAAAATATTAAAATTGAATTATAATTTAGATTTAAAACATTTATTTTACAATTTATATTAAATCAAATTATTAAATTCCAAAAATCACATCTTTTAAACTTAAATAAAATCTTATTTAAATTTAAATCTTTTAAATCATATTTAATTACAAATTATTCTCTACTTAACTTCTTACATTTTATTTATTAAAGTTATTATATTAAAATCAATGTTTATTATATTAAAACTATATTGATTATATTAAATTAAATTTAAAATATATATTTTAAAACTATATGAACTAAAATTTTAAATTATTTAAATTATATATTTAAAACTAAATAAAATTATAAGTTAAATTCTTAAAATTACATTTAAGACCACATATTAGCTTATGATTTAAACTTTAAAACATATAAAATAATTTATTTTGTCAAATATAATTTTTTAGATAAAATCATTAAACTAAAAATCCAATTTATTAAATCAAACATACTTTATAATTTTAGTAAATAATTTAAAAACCGACCACGGTGTCCGTATATAATTTCCCACCTTATGGTTAATTGATTCGGGTATATATCATTTCAACCCAAAACTATAATTATATTTTTAGGTATATATCATTTCAAGCCGTATTCCAAATCCAAATCAATAAAATCACTCGAGTTTATTATTTCAACCAATAATGATTGTCCATAATCTATAAGATCGTTTGGGTATGTATCATTTCAACCCACAGTGATTTTCCTAGCTAACATATCAGGAAACTTGCAGTGTGATATAATTAAATAACATAACAGTACAGGTCATAAAATAGAGTATATCTTATAATATATCATATCATGTCATAGGTGAGCATTATATCATATCAGCATCATATAGTATAAGCTAAACAATACGAACTATAACAACATTTCAAAAGACTTTTCAAATGGGGCCTATTCACTTAATCACAAGAAGGTTATTTGTGAGTGGTTCTCACCTTTCGTGGTTAATGAAAGTGACAACTACGACTATGAAACGAAGCATGAACAGAACTGAATCCTAACTTGCAAATCCACAAGCATGAAACGAACCAAGCGCGAATATTTTGAAATAAGATTCCTTTTTGTATAAAAGAGGAGAGAGAGGGCAAAACGGTTTGGCCAAGACTAGGCATAGGCTTAGCCTACGATGGTGCCCATGGCTACGGAGGCTCGGGTGGAGGGTGTGTGTGTCAAGGACGGTGTGTGTGGATGGGTGTGTGAGGTCGAGGCTAGAGGGTGTGTGGTTTGGCTAGAGGATGGATGGTGGACGGCGGCGGCAAAGGAAGGCGAGAGAGAGAGAGAGAGGGAGAAAAGGAGTGAAAGGAGAGAGTGGAAGGAGAGAGGAGAAAGGAGGAAGAGAGGATAGGGTTTGGCTTAAGAATTGGAAGAAGAAGGAGAACCTGTTTACTGGAGTTTTTCTGGAGAGGAAATCAAAATGAGGAGAGAAGCCAGAGAGAAAGAAAAAAAGTACGTACTTTTCTTTTTCAACAGAAACTTTTGTTGGTAAAATGCTACATAGCCATTCAGACGACTCATAAGATTCTAGCCCAATAACCCAAGTTCCAAAATAAAAGTACAGGTAAAAATACACACAAATACAACGTCCATATTCACATGTTTCTATACTGTAAATTGCAGATTAAAAGCTAAAGAAGTCTGATTTTGACGAAATGAAAATTGGAGTGGAGATTAGAATTCAATCTAGTATCATACAAAAGAATAAATTTTAAAATTTCAATAGTCAAATTTTCAACCCAAATTGAAATTTTGACTAAATTTGACCGAAAATTGAAATTTCACAAAATTTTCCTTTTTATTGAATTTGAAAAAATATATTACTCAACGTTTCAAATTCAATAATTAAATTAAAATTTTAAAATCTAACTTAAATTAAAATAATACTTAATTTTAAAAAAGTTCAAATTTTAGAGTCTTACATTCTTTTCCACTCAAAACTTTTCGTTCTCGAAAAGGAGCGAGACACAGGAATAGGAACAAAAGGAAAATAAGAAAGATTCAATGAAAAGTACCCGGAATGAACAACTCCGGATTCGAAGCACGCATGCTCTCCTCCGTCTCCCAAGTACAATTCCAATCTTCAGTACTCCACTGCACCTTGACTAGGTTGATTTATTCCTCCTCAACTACTTCGTACCTCCGCTAATGATACGAAGTGGCTTCCTCTCGATGGTGAGATTCGGATCAACATCCAATTCTTGAGTAAAGGACGCCGAACAATCAAAGATGGATCATGAAGATACTTGCGAAGATGAAAAATATGGAGCACATTATGCACTTCAGACGGCTTCTCAGGCAATTCCACTCGATAAGCTAAAGAACCAACTCTCTCTAATATATGCAATGAATCTAGGAATTAGCTTTCCTTTCCATCCAAAGTGAATCATATCATCAATGGCGAGATCTTCAGAAAGACCTAATCACCCACTGCATATTTCAAACTCCTCCTTCGCCTATCATCATACTTCGTCTGCCTATCCTAAGCAATCCTCATCTCCTCAACCTTCTTAGAAGCATCCAAAATCATATCATGATCAAGAACCAAACGAATACCGGATTCAATTCAGCAAGATGGAGAATTACAAGATTGTTCATAAAGAGCAATAAACGGGTATATCTTGATACTAGCCTGAATTTAAAGGATGAGATTAAATTGATTTATGCTTACGGTAATCTTAATTTAAAATTAAGATTATTCTTGATAGCTTTTATTATAAATGAATTTGACGAGATGGAGATGATGTTCCCAAGATCCTTCATAGTCAAGAACACGGGCATAAAGAAGGTCTTCCAAAATTTGATTTACTCTTTCCGACTGACCGTCGGTCTATGGATGGTAAGCTGTGCTAAGATTCAACCGAGTACCCAAAGCTTCCTGAAATGCCCTCCAAAAGCTACTGGTAAAGATAGTTCTCTATCATAAACTATACCGATCCGAACACCATGAAGTCGAACATTCTCTCTCATATAAACCTCAGCTCAACTCAAAGCTGTGGGGTTCGACTTGACCGGAATAAAATGAGCTGACTTGGTAAGTCTATCAACAACTATCCATATACTCTCATTACCCCTTCTATTCCTCGGTAATTCATCAATAAAATCCATAGAAACATGTTCCCACTTCCAATTGGGAATCTCAAGGGGTTGCAATAGTCCAACGGCCTTCTGATGATTGGCCTTAACCTATTGGCAAGTTGCACATCTACTAATATAAAGAGAGATATCACGCTTCATACCACTCCACCAATACAATTTCTTCATATTCTAGTACATCTTTGTCACACTAGGATAAATAGAAAGTTTGGACTAATTATTTTTCTAAAGTAACGCTTACATCAATCCATCGACATTTAGAACACAAATTCTATTATTAGTCCTCAAAATTCCTTTATTATCGATCTATGCTCCCATTCCATCTTGGTTACCACCTTCCCTATTATGAACATTCTCCTTAATAAGCCTTACCATCTCGTCTTCATCTTGCTTAGCAACAATACGATCCATAAGGGTAGAAGAAACAACAAGCTGACATAACATCACCTTCTTTCGACTCAAGGCATCGGCTGCTACATTAGCCTTCCTTGGAGTATAGTTAATGTCGAGGTCATAAGAAGCTGGAAACTTGAGCCATCTAACATGCCTTTGGTTCAAATCCTTTTGGGTGAAAGTATACTTCAACGATCAGTGATCCGTAAAGAGCTCAAACTTAATTCCCAAAAGATGATGCCTCCGTAACTTCAAAGCAAACACTACACCAAACAATTCCAAATCATGAGTTGCATAATTGACTTCATGGATCTTCAATTGACGATTGGCATAAGCAATAACCTTCCCATTCGACATCAGAACAACTCCTAAACCTTCTCGACTAGCATTAGCGTATACCGTTAATCCCTCACTTGCACTTGGAATGGTAAGAACTGGTGTGAAAGTAAGATTTCGCTTTAACTCATTAAATGCAGCTTCACATTTATCATTCCAAACAAACTTAGCATTTTTACGAGTTAAAGCAGTAAGAGGTGCAGCAATCTGAGGAAAATTCTCAATAAGTCTTCGATAATAACCAGCGAGGCCCAACAAACTATGAATATCTGAAGGAGTCTTTGGTTTTTCCTAATCCTAAAATAGAATAAGGAATTTGAATTCAAAGGAAGATAAGATAATAAAATTACAAAGGGAGAAATAGGATAGACTTACATTAATCGCAACAATCTTAACTGGATCAACCGAAACTCCATTTTCAGAAACATATGCCCAATAAATCGGACTTCATCCTTCCAGAAATAACATTTGGAAAACTTAGTTTTAAATTGATGATTCTTTAGAGTTTCAAGAAAGAAACCCAAATGCAAGTCATGCTCCATCCTTGACTTAGAAAAGACAAGAATATCATCAATGAAGACAAGAATGAACTTGTTGGGAACATCTCGGAAAACACGATTCATAAGATCTACGAAGAAAGTTGGAGCATTAGTCAAGCCAAAGGGCATGACTAACCATTCATAGAAACCATTCTCGGTTCGGGAAGCTGTTTTGGGAATGCTCTCCCGAGCTACTCTAAGCTGGTGGAAACCGGTGGCAAGATCAAGCTGAGAGAACACTTTAGCTCCGTAGAGATGATCAAACATGTTGTTCATTGAAGGCATATGATATCTGTTTTTCATAGTAAGCTTATTCGGCTCCCTATAATCAACACACATCCTCAAATAACCATCAGACTTAGTCACAAAGAACACTGCTTCTCCCCATTCTGAGTGACTCGGCCAAATTGAACCCTTCGAAAATAAGTCTTCAACCTGCTTCTTCAACTTGACTTTCTCCTTGGGTGTCATCCTACGAGGAGGAAGAACTGCAGGCCCAGATCCAGGAATAAGATCAATACAGAGTTCAATTTCCCACCTAAGAGGAAGAGAAGAGACTTCAGCAAAAACATCAGGAAAGAGTTTGACCATATGAGTGGAGTCAAGGTCACTATGATGAGAATCGAGAGAAAAGATAAAACTGCTAACATAATCCTTAGGCATACGGCATTTAATCGCCAAAGGATTACCCTTACCATCAACTAAAGAAACAGTTCGGGCTTTGCAAGAGACAACAACTTCATATTTCTTCAGCCAATCACCTCCAAGCAAAAATGTCAAAAGCATCAAATAAAGAACATAGAAATTTCCTATAAATCGATACTCATTGTAAAGGAGTTTCACCCCATTACAAATTATACTAAGGTTGGAGGAACCACCGATGGGATTAGATACACATAAGGATTCAGATGCACGTTGAGGTTGCAAGATGTGTTCAAACTTGTTACAAAAATCAACAGAATGAAGCTATGAGAGGCTCCAATGTTAAATAGAACATAGCAGAAAAATTAATCAAAGAAAAGGTGCCTTGGAGAGTACCTTGGGTATCACTAGGAGTAGGAGGAGTGGAAGAGGTCATAGCAAAGACTCTAGATGCCTTGCCCTTCTATTGAGTGGGACTTCCTTCTTGAAGTGGCCCGGTTGCAAGCAAATATGTCATAAATCCCGCCTAGTCATCTGAACTGGTGGGATAGAATCTCTAATTGAACTAGGGCAGCTTTTGGCATAGTGTCCCTTCTTATCACAGTTGAAGCAAGTTATAGAAGATAGTTTAATAGGTTGCTTCTCAGATGAATATCCTAAACCCTAGGTCTTCTGCCAATTCTTCTTCTATTGTTGGAAGTTGACCTTCCCCTTGTTCGAGCTGCTAGAAGAAGGCTGAGATGAAGGTGCACGGACAACAGATGCTTCCCTAGAAGTGGGGTTCTCATATCTAATAACCATATCCATCAATCCAGTAAAAGGGCTGTGCACATGAGCAATTAAACAATCATAATACTTCGGGCGAGCTCTAGCTATAAACCTCTCATTCTTCTTAAGCAAGGTATCAATCAAGCTAGGACCAAACTTGGACAGTTCATTGAACTTCCTCTTATACTCAGAAAATGTCATATTCCCCTGCTTAAGGTCTATAGATTCCATGTATAACTGAGACTTCCCAGCTTTAGGCATCCACTTAGCTACAAAAGCATCCCTAAAATATGATATTCAAGACTTAAGGTAGATTTCAAAGAGATAACTTAACCAAACTTGAATTCAGCTCAAGATTTATACCTAAATTGCTCCTAAGTGATATTTGCCTCAATAGTGTGGGTTGTAATAGACACCCACCAATCTTGGGCTGTCTTTTACAACTGCCAAGCGGCTAACTGATGATTCTGAGCGTCGGTGACCTTGAGACCTATGAAAATCCTCTCTAAACGCCTCAGCCACTAATAATCCTCAATGATGCTCTCTGCTCCAGTAAACGTGGTACCACCAAGCTAAGTGAACTCCTTACAAAGAGTGGTGAATCTAACTGGTACAAAGAGTATGGATGCGGGGGCAATTCCTCGGACCCTACCTCTGGCATTCCTACAATTCATCCTGGAAATTCAAGAATGAATTTTTAGGACAAGGGTAAAGATCAGACTTAAAGAAAATCCTAATCCAAGAATTCTAATTAACAAGATGGATTCGAAGGAAGGAAATTCTAGGAAAAGGATTAAATTTTTAAAACAAATTTTTATATCCAAAAATCTTTAAAACCGTTTAAAACCATTTTATACTTTCCAAAATGCGCTTTCTCTCAAGAATGATTCTAAGACCGATTCCACTAATTCTACGGTATTACTACCCTATCTCTAATGAATTTTATCCCGTAGGCAAAGGTTTTCCTAAAACCAAAGCTCTGATATCAACTGTAATGACCCGCTATTTCGAACCATTTAGATCGACAATAAGACCACACATGTCAGACTTGAATCATTCAAAGCAATATATTCTTATTATAATTAGGGTAAATAACATCAATCACAGAATCATGGACACAGAATAACATAATATCTCGCAGCGGAATGAATAAAACATGGTAGTTCATGAAGCCACTAAATACACAGTCTCAAAACAAAAACATAATATCAGAGTTTGAAAGCAAATACAAGTGGAAATTCAAATGCACAAGTCCTTTAATACATAATCAAATGACTGAAGGGAAATAACTAAAATAGGAAATAATAGATAGGTGGCTAAATCTCAAGTAGATCTCTAGATGCAAAAGGTGAATCCAAGACTGTGATACTCAGGCTGACCCGAGCATAAAGTAAAATAGAACACTCGAGCCAGGACTAACATACTTATATAAGTAAATCAACTCAAGTGGACTGTAACAAGTGAAGTGCATTAATAACTCAAAGGATGCTTAGGATGGCCCATCATTTAAGGATCCGTTAAACTATTTACATATTTAATAATATAGACTATGTATATTATGTCTATTAGTAAAGTATAATATTGAAAATAGCATTAAGGTGTTACCCATATCTGTCTTAACACATTTTATAGGCATCGTAGTCTGTGCAGTATTATAAACTCCACCGTCAACTGGTGAGATATCAGGGAGCACTCCATAGGTATGACACAAACCAAAATAATAGTGGGCTCAATAAGGCATATGACAAGGCACGCGAGGCAAAGCTTAGGGTAGGATTCTTTCGTTTTGCACTCCCGGACTGGTGTTAACGCATAGCAGCTACTACCACCCACCTCGAGACACACTCCCATAGTCAAAGGTGCGCACCAAATAAAATCACAAAGTAATAGAGATGGTTTTGAAGAAGCATGTTCGATCAGAGGAGCGACCTCGCTTGGCCCGATATAGCTCCTGTTTTAGTGATATATGGCTGACCAGAAGGTCAGAGCTGCGTTCTTACCTCATACCAGTAGCATTCGCCAAACTATCCTGCTTCGTTCTAGATTCTCCACCAGGTGCATAATAGTTAAAATGGTTTCGGAATTGGCAGAGAGTATGACAATATCTGACCCTGAGCTCTTTAACAACCAAACGCTTAATTCACACGTGGTCATTTTATAAAACGTTTAAATAATAAATCTTAAATTACAATTTAAGTCAATGCTAAAATATTTAACTTCAATTATATTTTAGATTTAAAACATTAATTTTACAATTCATATTAAATCAAATTATTACATTCCAAAAATCACATCTTTTAAACTTAAATAAAATCTTATTAAAATTTAAATCCTTTAAATCAGATTTAATTACAAATTATTCTCTATGTAACTTCTTAAATTTTATTTATTAAAGTTATTATATTAAAAAAAATATTTATATATTAAATTAAAACTATATTTATTATATTAAATTAAACTTAAAATATGTATTTTCTAACTATATTAAATATTTTATTGAATTAAAATTTTAAATTATTTAAATTATATATTTAAACTAAATAAAATTATAAGCCAAAATCTTAAAATTACATTTAAGACCATATACTAGTTTATAATTTAATCTTTAAAACATATAAAATAATTTATTTTCCAAATATAAGTTTTAAAATAAAATCCTTAAATTAAGAATCAAATTTATTAAATCAAACATACTTTATAATTTTAGAAAATAATTTAAAAACCAACCATGGTGTCCATATATAATTTTCTACCCTTTGGTCAAGTGACTTGGGTGAAATACCCCACACCCTTTAGTATATCCAAAAAGGACACACTAAAAGATGTTGTGCATTGTAGGTATAGCTAATAGTTTACGGAGATTACAATTCACAAGATAATTAAATAAAGACAGCAGAAACATTTAAACAATAACTCTTTTAAAAGTTAAACTTTATAAAATAAGTCATAACCAAAATATGTCTCAAAATTTCAAATACACATGTCTCATAAAGAATACCATCTCAGTCATAATATCAGAGTACAAAATCATCCCTCTCAAATAGCACCAGTACATAAAAATCCAAATGAAAACTGAAAAGAAGAAGAATACATAAAGAAAAACTCCACAGCTGAATCTCCAAGAAAGTTCGAAATCTATTATCCCTGCCTCTGCTTGCCTATGGGGGAAAAGGGGGAAATAAGGGAGTGGGTTGGACTAAAAGTCAAATGAGTGAAAGTAACTATTAGTAATTTTAAGCAAGATAAAGATAATAGACTTAGCAATAGTTCTAATATAAATGTAAATAAAGGAAAAGAAAAAACTAGAATAAAATACTGTTAACTGTTTGCTTTGATTATTTTGATTAGTTTGTTTGCACTTGTCTTAAATAACTGCTTTGATTAGCCTGAATCCCTAATCCTACTTTAGTTAGGCTGAAATCCTAATTCTTCTATTTGATCGGCCTTCTTCTCTGCTGTGCCTACAATGGATTAGACCCATCTTGTTGGTCTCTACGCAAAAGACACCGACTTATCACTTGGAAGTTAATATCGACTTATCAGCCTGTATTGAGGCCACACACTCAACCACCATTAGGCTAGCGATATCTGACTCTCCTCTTTTGACCTCTTATTTACCATAGCTCAAGCATAAGCGTACCCTAGCCTCACCTGTATTATTGTGAGACCACCTGTGTCTGACTAAAAGGGAATGTTGTTGGTATTGTTCCTAACAAACAAAATCTATTTGCGCCCCTTGCCCAAATCTCCTGATTTGAGCTTCAATTTATTGACCTTGTATTTACCACTACTCTAGCATAAGCATGCCCTGGACTCGCCTAATCTATTATGAGACCTAACTGAAAAAGGGAATGTTGTTGGTATGGGTCTTACTTTTATATTTGTTATTAACTTAGTATAAGTCTGTTTAAATAAGCCTCTACTATTATTCCTTGCTATCTTTGCTTATTAACTTATCCTAAGTCTTTAAAATAAGCCCTTCTCTATTATGCCTTTAATTATAACTTGTTTGTTATGACTTTGCTTATTAAATTAACCCAAGGTCTAAGTTTAAAAATAAGCAACTTTTGTCATTTCTTCTATTTTGTCATTTTAGTTACAATTATATGTTATAACTAATCTCGCAAATATCTTGAATTTGCCTATTTCAGTCCAAGTCCAATTTATTACGGTCTTCTTATTTCACATCCCATTTTCTGTAAATTCAGTGTTCTTATATTTTAGTCCATATTTGTGATTTATTCTATTCTATTTATTCCATTCGTGTAAAAAGGAAATTAAAAAGAAGCTGACATTTACAGAAGAAATCCCAATGTAGAATAGATGAAATGTAAATAACAGTAAATACCATAAATAATTGTAAATAATTGAAAATGCTATAATTAATAGTAAATGGTTACAAATAACTGAAATAGAATAGCTAAAAGAAAATATATTGGAAAACAAGTCTAAAATTTAAATAAACTTTAAATAAACTTGCATAAAGGTTATCCTAAAATTGTAGAAAAACAACTATTAAAACCTTATTATTTTAAATTACTTGAAAATCTAAAATAATTACTTAAGTACTCACCTGTGATCCTTAGAACTTTCCTTTGGCCTTCCCGGAACCACTTGAAGGTTATCAAATATTTTAATTAAAAAATCTTCTTTTTGAAAAAATATTCATTTTAGGGTCCAGCCTCAGGCAATGAAACCAGATTGAGAAAATCTAAAAAGAAAAATAGCTAGGCCTAAGGTCTTATTTACAGTGTCACTGATGGATCTCAGACCATTGGATTTCAGGATTAAATCTGGTGCAACCACATCATAGACTCGCTGGGAACCGTCAGATGGAAGCATAAATGCACATGATACAAAAGAAATTGAAAACAAGGTCATGTACGAAGCTGGACGAATAGAATGCTAGGAAATCAAACCACGTCACTCAGTCTAATAGAAAACCAACATGTCAGAAAATAACTCAGCGTTCATTAATTATTCCCATCAATTTATTACATTGCAAAAATTTCATTTTTGTTGTTTTTGTGTATACATTACACTTTTTGAGAGATTATACTCTCCCACTTAGTTGACTTTACAAATTGTTTTCGATTTTATAAATAACATTAGATCTTTATTTTAAATATTTTCACTTTTTAACAATCAGTCCATCTAATTTGAAATATTTGCACTTTTTAACAATCAATCCAACTTAATTTGCCAAATTTACATCCATAATAATTTCTTTCGTTTTACATTCGCATTAATGTTAATTATGTCATTAATTCAGCCAATCAATTTATTTCTAATCCTTATCTATTTATCAATTGGGCATGTTACAAATTTATTCATCAATATGATATATGTATATATGTACATATACAATTCAAACTAATCAATCCCATGGTTAATTTTATTCATTTATAGTCAATTTTCTTAATTTATTACTTACTAATTTTAACCATACCCCATTGATTCTTGTCCGTTACAACATTTATTTGTTAATATTTTATCCTTCTTTCTACATCTTCTGTTTATAAGCATTAAAGATTTAAACTTCAAGAATATAAATTTTATAAACAAATTTAGTTTCTTCATCGTCCATGTTTACGATCTGCGTTAATTTCCATTTAACGAACATTTGTAAATGTTATAACGCATGTTAATTACAATTGTAACATACATTATTTACTATTTATTGTCGGTAAAACATTTTTAACATTTCTCTCCTTATACATATGTATATATATTAATACAATACTCTTGTTTCCAATTAATCAAAATCAAACGTTTAAATGTACGCATAAACGCGTAAACTATTGAAATAATTCCAAACTTTGTGTATATAATATGCTTCCCTTTTTAATAAATTCTACGACTCATTGCTGACTGTTTACTTATGTAATTTAACACACATCAGCAATAAGTCAATCAATCAATCATTTATAATTAATGTAAGCTACCAATTTCATATGTGTAATTATTTTTGATGCCAAAAATTCAATCGGTCATAACTTCTTCGTTTGAACTCCGTTTGAAAAACATTATATATGAAAATTAATCAGAGAATTTCCATGAACACAGTTGTCTAAGTTTACTAATTATATTTCCATTAATTAATTAGTGTAAAAAACGTGAAGTGTACTTTAATTTACATGTTTTCTTTGAATTTTCTTTAATAATAACTTCTTGTATTTTAATTCCTTTTTAATTATTTTTCCCCGTCGGAGTGTTACATTCTCCCCCATTAAAGGATTTTGTCCTCGAAATCTCTAAAGACGGAAGAATGTTAATAGCAACCGTCATCCAAAAACTACATCCATCTACCCATCCATCATCCATTTCTACCATTATCCTTATTTTTAACTAATGTAATTTATGATTTATATATGCAGATAGTGTAGTGTCAATGTCCCTAACTAATGCAAAAGATTAGGCGGTCTTCTGATTCAGTCGACCTCCTTTTTATGCAATCATGTCCGTACCATATATCCAAATGAATGCAATTCCCTACTGATAACTGATAATTCTATATGCGTGCTACAATCATCATCCAAATACAACAATCATATGATAATCATCCATTTATAGAGACCATGGAAAATAAAAATAAAAATGCAAATGTACACATATCCATATGCATATACTCTAGTGTCCTAGTTAGGCCGATCCCTAAGAGATAATAGTGCCTAGTGTAAGTATATGTGTCCATTAGCGTCCACTAGCAACCACTAGTATCTATCATACATAACATGTTTACATCAAATCCTACCATCCATAGGTTAAGTCTTAATATCTACTCTCTCAAAGGATAATAAAAGAAAGAACGTATTCAAAATTAAAGATGGAAATAGAAAAATCAGAATTTACTACCAAAAAGATGCGGATAAGAGGTGTGCATTTTCTCCTAATCAAATCAATCTTCTCCGAAGTCTCTTTAACCATGTCGGAACCAAGTAGCAATCTCTTTGTAGACTCCAACCAACATGAAGGCGACTTGCATGGTCTTCCATAAAGAGCTTAGAAAGGTATCATACCAATGCTAGCTTAAAAGCTATTATTATATGTGAATTCCACTAAAGAATGATGCTCCTTCCAAATTCCTCCAAAATCAAGAATACATATCCTTAACCACGTGCATCTTACTATCTTACTAATATCACCTTACTAATCTTCTATAGTCTACACACATGAAGTAACATTCCTAGGTTCTTACTAGTGTCCTATACACTTTATGGAAAGTTCAATTATTGCTTCTAAAAGTAATCACTGCTATCTCCTACATAGCCTTACCCTTTTTCCGTCACACCTAGAAAATGATTCCTATATACTCCACATTTAAGAGTTTGGATTGGTATTTATCATTTTATTTCAAAAATAAGTCTTCTAAATTTTTAAAACATTAAATCCCAGAATTTTTAAAGTGTTATATTCAAGTTTCTATTAAATTCAAAGATGCTTGGTTACTTAACATTTTACCTTTCTAGACTTGCATCCTTACAGCCTTTTGAATTTACTTTATTCCCCAAACCTAGAGGAGAAAACTTACAAATTCTAAGTTCAAAACATACTCCTCCTTTTCTTTTGAAGACCTTTACAACTTTCTATAAAAATTTAGTTTTTTAAATTTAACTGTTACTAAGTTTTTTGCTTCCAATAACTTATTTACTTTTTCCACCAAATCATTTTTCTTTAAAATAGCTTTGAAATGTCCTTACATGTTTTCAAAGCATCTTCTTATTTCACCTAATGGTTTTATACCTTAACGTATTGGAATTACTTTCTCTTATGAGAAATTTTTAGTGCTAAAACCTTTGATGAATCCTTTAAAAGAGGACTTCATGTTAATATGAAATTACAAGGAACTTATTTCATATTTCTTGAAATAGACTATACAAAATATGGTGCTTTCCATAACTTGTACATCTCTTTCACGTATTCCTTATAACTTGCACAAAACATCTTTATTTGTGATTTGATTTCATAGAAAATTATATCGTTATTCATTTCATTCAAATAGATTAAAGTATGTTTAATCTATATTTATTTTTTCTGAAATTTATTAGTTTCCTAGTATTTAACTCACACCCAATTTTTTCTTCAGAAAAATTCATTTCAAAACTATTTTAATATTTCCATAATCAGAAAACATTTTCTTATACTTATTTAAATAATAAGTGTACTTACAAACCACTTTATTTCTATACTTAGAAATTATTTTCAAAACACATTTTTATTTGGGTCAAAATAGATATTGCATAAAACATTGTTACTACAACCCAAAAATACTAATGTATGGATTTAATTAAAACAAATACTAATAAATCTCATATGCTATGTAAAAATATTTCCTTTGGAGGTCACTTACTATAACAGTAGTGTTATAGTTTATGCTCCCTTTATTTTTCATGAAAATATCTATTACAACAATAAATGTTGTAACCTATGTTCTAATACTTAATACACTCTAGGTTTTATATTTAAAATCTTAGTTTACCTACAAAGAAACTAGCGAGCTATATATATATGCTCCATAGTTTTTCAAAAAGAATTTCACCTTTAAAAAAATTTATATCATATAAAAACCAATTTAAATTTCATACCATTTGTTTTTCAAAAGCCCAATATTTACTTCCTCAAAAATGTTAACAATTATGTTATTCAACTTTTCAATTCTAACAATTTCATTTTATTGGGTTAGTCATAAAGTGAATTTTCTTCTTACTACGCTAGGAGTACCCTTACTAAACCTTGGAAATCTCATTTCTTGACTAAAGTCTTTTATTCCTATTGCTCTTTTATACTTATGTTTATTCCAAGGAACTATTGAAACAATTATAATTATTTTGCAATAATTTACACATGGGCTTTCGTCTTTTTTTTCGATTGAATCTATTGTACATATCCAATCTTTGCTTATAACTCTTTGGATTTCGAAATCCGAACCTAAATGCACAAAACTATTTCTCAAACTCCTTCCATGTGTAGAACTTCTATATGTCCCAAGAAACGCATTTCCTTGTGCCAAAAGTGACCTTCAAGAATTTTTCCTTCCACCGATGAATGTGAAGTATACAATCCTCAAAATGTATGGGAAATCTCTAACGAATTGAATGGAATCTAGCTCTCCTAGTGATGAATCAAGGGAATAAAGGAAGCTCAACATGATTGACCATTGTGGGTCACAAGAAACTTTGAGAGTCCGCCCGCTTAACGACACTCCTCTCGCAATCCAGTATCATTCCATAAGTGGATACGCAATCCATTTCAAAAATCATTCGATACCTCGAAAATCCCAATACATAGGGGCACAATCAAACTCTATGCCTAGTATAAAGATTTTCAAATCCCTACAAATCATGGATAAATGTGTTGATCCGTAAGGTTTGAAACAACTATTAGGTCCACTACTACAGCGGTATCTAAGTGCAAACAATCAATCAAGGAAATAGATATGATAGAGTGTCATGTTCTGGAGTCAAAAGGAGTCCGAATAGGAAAAATAGAATCAAACCTTCTATAGAGATTTTCCTACCTCTATCAGGTCCACTACTAGAAAGTGTTGCACTTAAAGCCCGTACTTGTGATATAGGTGTGCCTGCTTTCTGTCTCGTTCTCTGAGGACAAGCTCTACTAAAGTGACTGGGTTGTCCACAACTATAACACCTTCTCTTCATTTGTAACTCCTTCTTGCAGTCTTTTGCGTAATGGCCAATCAGTACATAATTATGAAATTTACCGCTTTTCTTGATCCGCTTATGAGATCCTCCTTCTTTCCTCTTATCCTTGTTGTTCTCCACCATAGCTTCTTAGAGCTTTCTAACTTAGGAACCTCCTTAATTTCTCCTTTCAACTTCCAAGACGCTGGTTGAACTCTCTATCGGTCCTCCAATCATAACAGTCTAAACATCCGCTCCATATCCTTCAACCTGGCTCGTGCCTCCTAGACTAGCGAAGTCCTTGCATAGCTTAGGAAAATTGGCTGTTGTAGGTAGATTAACGGGATCTCTACTTGTTGGTGCTGGATTGGGGGATTGCCCTTGCACTTCTGGTACCATAGCTCTATGGAACCGGTCAACCATACTATGCAAGGAAAAGAAAATTTAGGCTCTAAAGAATTGAAAGAAGGTTGAATTGGACTTTGAGGGGAGTTACAAAAACTCACTTTTATACTTGAAAACTATTCCTTAGAATATCTTTCTGAAACTCTTTTTTTTAAAACAAGTTATTTTGAAAAATACTTTACTTTTAAAACAAATTTTTAGGAATCCTGTAACCTGGCTATGATACTAAGTGAAACACCCCACACCCCTTAGTATACCCAAAAAGAACGCACTAAAAGATTTGGTGTGTTATAGGTATAGCTAAAGTTTTACAAAGATTAAGATTCACAAGATAATTAAATAAAAACAGCGGAACATTTAAACAATATCTCATTTAATACTTTACCTTCATAAAATAATTCATAACCAAAATATGTGTCAAAATACCAAGTATATATGTCTCATGAAAAGTACCACCTCAGTCACAATATCATAGTACAAAATCATCCCTCTCAAGTAGCACCAGTACATAAAAATCCAAATGAAAACTGAAAAGAAGAAAAATATATAAAGAAAAACTCCGCAGCCGAATCTCCAAGAAAGTCCAAAATCTACTATTCCTGCTTCTGCTGGCCTATGGGGGGGAAAGGGGAAATAGAGGAGTGACCAGACTAAAAGTCAGGCGAGTGAAAGTAACTACTAGTACTTTTAAGGAAGATAAAGATAATAGACTTAGCAACGGTTCTAATATAAAAGTAAATGAAGGAAAAGAGGAACTGTAATAACATATTGTTTAACTATTTTCTTTGATTATTTCAATTAGATTATCTGCGCTTGTCTTAAATAACTGCTTTGATTGGGTGAATCCCTAATCCTACTTTAATTTGGCCGAAATCCTAATTCTACCCTTTGATCGACCTTCTATCTCTACTATGCCTACTATGGACTAGACCCATCATGCTGGTCTCTATGCAAAAGACACATACTTAGCGCTTGAAACTCAATAACGACTTATCAGCCTACACTGAGGACGCACACTCGACCACCATTAGGCTCCTTTTTTGTTGCCTCCTCTTTTGACCTCTTATTCACCATAGCTCCAGCATAAGCATGCCCTAGCCTTACCGATACTAGTGTGAGACCACTTGTGTTTGACTGAAAAGTAATGCTATTGGTACAGGTCCTAAAAACAAAATTTAGTTGGGCCCCTTGCCCAAATCCCCTTATTTGAGCTTAATTTACCGAACTCTTATTTATCATTACTCCAGCATAAGCATGCCCTAACCTCACCTAATCTATTGTTGAGACCTATATGAAAAAGGAAATGTTGTTGGTACGGTTCTTACTTTTATCTTTGCTTATTAACTTAGTATAATCTGTTTAAATAAGCCTCTACTGTTATCCTTGCTATTTTTTCTTATTATCTTATTCTTAGTCTTATATGTTCTGTCTCTAATTATAACATGTGTGTTATAACTTTGATTATTAACTTAACCGAAGGTCTAAGTTTAAATAAGCTACTTTGGTCATTTCTTCTATTTTCTCTCTTTATTATAATTATATGTTATAACTAAGCTTGCAAATATCTTAAATTTGCCTATTTTAATTTACGTACAATTTATTATGATCTTCTTATATTACATCCCATTTTATATAAATTCAGTATACTTATATTTTAGTCCATATTAGCGATTTATTCTATTCTATTTATTCCATTCGCATAAAAAGGAAATTAAAAGAAACTGACATTTATAGAAGAAATCCCAACGTAGAATAGATGTAAATAAAACATAATTAACAATAAATAACTATGAATAATTAAAAAGGCTATGATTAACGGGAGATAATTGCAAATAACTGAAATAGAATAGCAAAAAGAAAATGGACAAGAAAACAAGTCTAAAATTTAAATAAACTTTTATATAGATTCACTACATCAAAAAGTGCTTTTGGTGGCGCACAAAAAACGCAACCATAGCTTATGGTGGCGTTTTAGAGAACGCCACCAAATGACATGCAATTAAAAAACCAATATTTTTGGTTGCATTTTTGTAAACGCCGTTATAATGTGCCTTATTGCGGCGGCAAAAAAAGGCCACCGTAAATCTTTTTTTATAGCATGTTAAAAAGCCACCAAAAGTGATATTTTTTTCAACATATTTTTTCCATAGCGTTTTCTAAACGCCACTAAATAGACGCTGTTATAGATTGATCATTTTAAAGGCTGTATATTTCACCGCAGCAATATTTTCTTGGTCTATTTCTCACATTCTGCTAGCTCGTTCACTCTCCAATTCACTTTATTCATAATTTATATTAAACAGTAATAATAAGTAGTTCAATAATAAATAAAAAATACATGAACAAATGAACTACCCTAAACACAAGTAGTACATTACCATACATTGATACAGAAGTAGTACATAACCGTACATAGTCACACAACTGGTGCTAACAAAATGCTTGTTTACCTATAATTCTTTGTTGCATGCACAAGTGAAAGCTAGCACCATAAAAGTCCAACCTTGCTCTCTTCGAAAATCCAATGCCTGCACAAGTGAAATTACAACATATAGTCAAATAACTATGTTAATTCGTAAGACTTCAAATCTAATATCAAACAACTACAACATTGTACAAGTATATCATGCTATTATTTATAAAATTTAGTTAACTTAAAATTAGTTAATTTTATAATACATTTTTATTAACTTGGTTAACTTAGTTAATTTATTAACAAATCAAGCTCAATAGCGACAAAAATATAGAAAAATACAAAAAGGTAAAATTTAAGAGACGAAGTAAACTGAAATATTCTCAAAACAATCTGATAATATTGCAACATCCCAAACCAATGCATGTCTATTTTTAAACAATATACCTTCTCAACAATATATATTCCAGTATATTTTCATCAATTGGCCATGTGAAGGAACAACTAAAAATGAACATATACAAGCTTAAGTAGTAGCTCGCTGGATCATGGTAACCATATAATTAAATATGACATACTGATTAAATCATCTAACCAATAAAACCAATATAGTTATAATCACGTAATATGCCGAACTGATGCATAATCCTTTTTAATAAAGTTACAATATTGTCAAGAATAGAATATGAAAGTTCATGCATTCATCGCAATAAAAATCAAGAAGGAAAAACTAAACGATGATGTGCGAGAAAGTTTAGCTCTAACAATTCCATACCTCAAAATGTTTTTTAACCACACAATACTTTTAGTAAGTATAGCCCAACTTTTTCAAAGTAGTTTCTCTCACAGTACCCCTGCCTGGTTTCCTCAGTTGAGCCATTGACTCACACGTCTGAGCTCATGAAAATTAAATACTCGTTCGAATATTACAATAGTAATATCAACTAATCCGAGAATAGTATAAATTTAAACTCATACCATACCGAAGACTCACATGGCATGTTTTTTGAGTTTCGAGTTCTTCTTGAGTGATACCATTGAATACTTTAAGAATGACAATAGTTTTGTTGACAATGGAGCAACCACAAACAACGTAATACAATTGGGAATCATAACTTTAGTTTGACTATGCTTAGAAATGGTCTATTTTCCAGGAATATACTGGTGATCAGATCTGCTGAATTATCAAGAACATAGCATAATCATTTTTAATTATTTGTTATTACAGAAAATTACCTCATAAACATTTTCAGTCCCACAGCAGCTGAATCTTTCTTCATAACATTCCATGATTTCAACAGTAGAGCTTCTTGTTCCTCACTAAAATTCACTAACTCTCCTTCTCCTGATTGACTATATGGTTTTATATTTGGTCCGATCTCATCTCCGAGCATCTTCAACATAGTCACCAACATGTTTCGAATAAAATCTACCACAAGGTAGCAATTATCTCAAATTGATTAAGATTACAAGTTTATTCCCAAAGAAACATACCATCTCCTAAAAGATATAATGAAATAAAAGCATGCGGTTGGAGAATAAATTAATCTTACATGACTGGGTGGTAGAAGCAACCTCAATTTCGGCTGGTGAAGCGCAAGGAAACTTCAACGACTGTTGAGCTGAGTGCTAGATAGTGGGATTGATACGGATAGGATCCTCTGGAAACACATCAAAGACCGTCTCAGTAGGATACTTTATTGGCATTTCAACGAGCAAATTTTCTATGGCCAGACTAGCATTGCCTCTGTTTGAGATAACCGTTGCATTTTAGGACTCAGTCGGAGCTTTACCACCATAACCTTTCGTCTCATGTTCGAAGAAAAAATGGCATTGAAGTGATAAAGAAAAGTATCCAAAAGTTCGAACCCTGCTTGCCGGTCTCTGTAAAGCGTGTCTAGTAAAATACTTTTAAGCTTCACAATGTTGAGCACAAAGTAGTAACCATGGTCTACCCTCTTTAAATGCTTAGAATGCCTGGGTTTCGAACTACATTTTGACGATGGGAGACAAAATTGATAACCAAACAACATTGATAACCAAAACATATTTTTCACTCTCAACAAAGGAGTTTCAGTAGCAGGCATCTACCAGTAAGCCTTACCCATATTCGAAGCAACAATTCATTGCACAGCACCAGACTAAGGCAAAGCAATTTCAACAACCGAGGTAACACAAAAGCACAGATCAAACAAGTCTCAAAGTTTCATCACTACTGACTACTGCAACCAGCTACACACGCCAACAACATCCAAACTAGAGTCGACCAAAGTAACACCATAAAATTCGAATTGAAACGATGCCTAGATCTCAATAGAGATTGCTCATCAGGATTACGAGTAGGATAAATAGCGCGATGAGAGAAAGGAAAATCTGTAACGACCCGGAATTTTGGGCAATATCGATTTAATAATCTGTAATAATAATTTAATTGGTTTGATAAATATTCTTTATAATTTTAATTTAAATTGGTGAAATTAATCTTTTAAAGAATAACAAATTTTTAATCTGATAATTGTGATCAATGTCTTTTTAATAATTTAAAATGGATAAGATTTATTTTTCAAAGCTAATAAATTTTATTCTATTTATAATATATATATCTTTGATATATATTGTGAATGGGAATATGTTTTGTTTTAAATTAAAAGTTGAATTTTCAAATTGTAATATATATGTTTGTATATGTTATAATTTGAAATTGTTTTGAAAATTTAATTTAATCTATTAATAATTTATGTATGAATGAATATTGCAATTTTAAAGTTTTTTTTTAAATTCAATAAGATTTTTCAAAAGATAATTTAGTTTAATTCAATTGTTTCAAATATAAGATTGTTATTTATTTTTAATAAGATAGTTTAAAAAGGTTTTAAACAAAGTTTTGTTTTGTCTTTCTCTTAAAGTATTTAAAATGTGATAGTTTCAAAATAATATAAACAAGCCTTGTTTTGTTTTAAAATGCTTAGATTTAAATGGTTATAAATGTATGTGTAAGATGTATAATTATATTTGTATTATAATTAGTTTAGAATAATTCCTTTAAAAAGTAAATTTATTTACATATATGTAAGTATTTATTTACTTAGTAAATTAATATGTTAGTTTATATTTACATTTAAAATTAAATAAAAATTCAATTTAAAAACACTAAAGACATGTGTAACCCTATTAATCATCTTAATAACACTTGTTAACTTTTAAAAATATGTTTGTGACATTTGTGCAAATTAATGACAAGTGGTATTATTTTCATTTTAATTTTAATAAATGTTTTTAGGAAAAGAAAATCAGTTTTTCACAAATTCTTCTTTGTTTCTTTCCTTAGCTCAAATCAGAAATTTATTTCCAAAACCTGAAAATGAAAACTAAAACCAAAACTAAAAAAAAACAATGCTACCTGAAATTCATAATCACAAAAAACAAATCAAACCTGAATCAAGCAAGTTCTTCAGCAAAAGACAATCTGCAATTTACAAGCTGCAATTCAAATTTAAACCTAAAATACATGAAGATCTGCAACTTCAACTTTTAAACAACTACTTGAAAGCATGCAAAGGAATTAACTTCATCAGCAAAGCATAGTCAAAGTCTTTTTAAATTAAAGATTCAAGTGCCTGGAATTTATTCAAAACCTGTTCTCTGCTCTGAGTTTAAACCTGCTCCGCATATAAACAGGTGAGTAATCAAATAAAAAAACAGTTTTAAATAATATCTGTGTTTGAATTCCATATGCATGTGATGAATGTTGCTATGATTATGAATATTTGTTTATTTGAGTACTGTTGTATATGCATGTTAAAAGTGTGATGATTATCTGGGAATACCTGTGCATGTATAATTTATCTACTCGGTTTATTTACTGGATTTGTTTTCTTAAGAATTTTTTTTTAAAATCTCTCAATCAAACTAATAATAGACACTATACATACATGAAATTTGTTTGTTCATATGTACTGAAGGTTTTAAAAATAATTTCTGGAAAGTTTGAAACTAATAAGCCATTTTTAAACAAAAATTACAGTAAGAAATGAAAAATGGCCAGAAATAAATCATCTTAATTCTTAAATTTGATTATATATAGAGATTGGTGATAGTAAATCATGATTTTAGATGATACAATCATTCTTTTTAGTTGGGAAATTCTTGAGAATTCGGCCACTGTTCGAATTTGGTGTTTTGGTGGTTTGCCGTTGATCGGCGTGGCGAGGTTGATCAATTATCGGCATGGAGGTGGTACGATCGATGGTGGGTATGGGAAAAATATTCATGAATTTTTCCTATGGCTGTGGAGTTCAGATTGGATCGAACTAGGGTTAGGATTGTGTTTTGGATTGTCTTGGTTGCCAAGGCATTTGCGACAAGGACAAGGGTTCGAGTTCGATCGCATTCGAAGGGGAGGTTGCTCGGTGACGAAGGGTTTTGATGGTGTGGTCGGCGAGGTCTAATGGCGACAGGTTCATCGGCGTTTGGGTGATTTTGTGGCCGCGTTTGGGTCCAAATTTCATGCTGATGATCTAATTTTTGACTCGCGTATTGTTTGATCGAACTGGGTTTGTTTTTGAGTTCGCATGTGAACGTGGGGATGTTGGAGATAGTCGCGCCGATCAACGTTGGACGGAGGGACCGGTGTACGTGCACTGTGCACAGATGGTGTCAGGTTGAAGTTCTGGAAATTTTGGTTGGGGAAGACGAAGACTATCTCGAAGTCGAGCTCGTGTTTTTAGGGTGACGACCCAGAGTAGATGCAGATGGAGGGGGGGTGACTCGAGGCAAGCATAGGTTTGCTTCGAGACTTTCTTGAGTTTTGGTAAGTTCTACTCGAGTTTGACCCGAGATTTCCTCTCGAGCAAGTATATGCTCAAGTTTTTTTTTTAAAGAAGCATGTTACAGATTAAACACATTGTTGAATAAATGAAATCAAGTAAAGTTTTATAGAAGAAATAAATTACAAAGTTAAAGCTTGTTCTGTGAAATAAATGTAAATCAAACTTTTAAAGGTGACAATTGAATTTATTTTCAAATTTAAAATGTTTTAAAATGTTTGCTTTAGAAAGTAATTACCTTAATTTAATTTTGAATTTCAATTTAAAGGAGTATTTGGAATTTAAAAATTGAATCAAGTTTTAAGTAAAATTCTAAGTAATCTTTTAAAACTTAAGTTTCAAAATTTTATTCAAAATGAAGAAGTTTGAATTGGAAAATTTAAGTGTTTTAGATTTTAAAATTTGATTCCTAAATGCTTTATTTTCAAATTAAGTTTAAGTTATAATTTTGTAATCCAAATAAATAATTTGTCTTCAAGTTATTTAGATTTGATCAATTTAAATAATTTATTTATGTAGATAAATATGGTTAAATTATTTTTGATATGAACTTATGAATACTTGGTTATATGAATTGTTAATAAGTAAAAAAGATTTAATTAAGATTAATGATTATCTTAATTAATTAATGAATTTGAAATATAAGATGCTAATTGATTATTTAATTAATTTTAAATAATTAGTTAATTATTTTAATTAATTTTAAATAATCACTTAATTATGGATTAATTAAGTGTGACTACCTAATGAAGTAATTAATGGTTAATTTTTGAATGTAATTAGAATGGTAATTACTTATGGAAGTAATTAGAGAAGTTACTCATGTGAGTAATTAACTGAAAGTGATTAATGGATAATCACTTAATGTTATTAATTAAGAATTAATTAATATAATTGTTTTAAAGTTAATTAGTTGTGGAGTAATTAATTAATTAATTAATTAAGAATTATTTAATGATGGAATTAATTATTTGTTAAGTAATTTATTAAGAGATTGATTAAGAGTTATTAATGAAGTAATTAGGAGATAATTACTTAATTTATTTAAGTTAATTAATTAACGTGATTAATTAATTAATGAATGAGATTAAATAAAGGTTAATTACTAAGTGTAATTAATTAAAATTGTAATTAATTATTAAAGTAATTAATTAAGGATTTGTTAATTAATTTAATTGAATAATAACTACTTAATGAAGTAATTAAAGATTAATTAAATGGATTAATTAATCAAGGATTAATATAATTAATTTTGAAGTTAATTAATTAAGATAGGTAATTATATGTTGTTAATTGTTGATTAAAGAGATGATTAATTATAAGTTAATTATTTAATTACTTAAAGGGTTAATTAATTAATAAGGATTCTTTAATTAATGAATTAATCAAGGTTGATTAATAATAATAATTGAATTAAGTACGATTAATTAATTGTAATTAATTGAGGATTAATGTAATTAATTATAGTTAATTAATTAATGAAGGATCATTAATTATTATAATTAATGATAGTAATTAAAGGTTAATTACTGAATATGGTTAAGGATAATTACTTGAATGTAATTAAAGTCGATTAATCAAGGAAGATTAATTAAAGAAGATCATTAAGAGATGATTAATGAATTTTATTTGTAATGAATCAATGAAGCAGGATTAAGATAATCCAAGTGATTAAAGGATAGTAATTAATTTAATTAGAGATTAATTAAATTGATTAAGAGTTAATCAATTCTGCTATGGGTGATTGATTAATATTGAATGCTTGATATTGGATGTTGAATGATATTGGATGATTGATATTGGGTGATTGGTTGATATTGGATGATTTGGATATCTATGTTGTGATATGCTGCTTTGTGAGATGAATGGTTTATATGAATTATCTATAGTGATAATGTTATTCATCTATCTGTTTATATCATCCTGAATATAATTAAATGTTAAACCCTTAAGTATAACTTGGACATTAAAATGGCGTTTGGTTTCGGTGAGACCGGGATCGGGTTTCCATATTTGGATATCCGAAAACCACATCGATTCCAATTAAACGTTAGGTCGTTAATCCAAGTGGAGCTAGTGAAGACTCTAGGTGTAAGGGCTATACGTCAGTATAACTCTGTGGGTGATTCCCTAATGAGTTTGACGGAATAGTACTTATAGATTCGAGATGGTGATTAGAGTGCAAGGGCTATGGTCGTTGACTCTGAGGGTGATTCCAAAATGAGTGCAACGAGATAGTGCCTTCGGTTTCGTTCGAAGCCGGAACGAACTTGTGTGGATTGAATGCTTTCAGAACATCGTCAGGCGGACGATGAGAATTCTAAGATAGATGTGTTCTATAAAGGTAATCGCAGCCTCAAGCCTCATCAACCGAGAATGGCTAAAACAGGGGAGGTGCAGCAAGGCTTCGTGGGTAGCTCCCCCTGGAGAGCAAGATTTACCCCTGTCTAGAAGTCCCTGTTTATTCGGCTGCGTGGGGCGGTTGAATTCCGGACAACCGCCGGGGTTGTCTTGTACGGGACTGTTCAGCGAGGAATGGTCCCGGCCTTGTGTTGCAGTGGAGAGGGCGTACTCCTCGGTACGGTGATCTAGGCCACATACTGTGACGGGCGGTACCCCAGTAGCCCTGCCATTGATGGAAACCCATTCTTCCTACGAGACCCTACGGTTTTGTTTGTATTACCCACTTTTGTGGCTAGTAGCTGGAATTTAATCATGTAACAATTTAGGCTATTTCTTATTTACTTGAAAACCCTAGACATTATTATAATATCACTGAATTTCCTATCAAATGTTTTGGTTAGCGTAAGGTAAAAACTTTTCCATGTTTATGTGTGGGAAGTCTTACGTGATACCTTTTATTTTCAAAGGATTTTCTAAATTTAAGCAACTTTAAACCGTTTACTCACACCAGACCCTTGTCTGACCCGAGTGTTTATTTTCTGTTTTATTAAACTCTTGTGTACTCATATTATATATGAGTAGTCAAGTGATTCAGGTTTGCTTGACGAATTTTGGAGGAGATATGGAGCATGAGGGTTCGACGTGTAGATATATATTGATTCCGCTGTGTTTGGTATCTGTTTCTTCTGTTGTACTTGAGTTGTATAATTAGACAGATGTTTATAACTGTCTAATATGTGTTGTTTATTGTGTACTCTGATATAATATGATACAATGTAATATTTTATTTGATATATTATATTTCATTCGTTCCGCTGTGAGTTCTCTGATGTTGTTGTGTTTCTTCTTTCTCTTTCTTTTCTTCTTCTATCCCTTTCTTTCTTCACTAGCGATGCGTCTTCCTGGAGATAGGAAGTCGGGTCATCACATTTGGTATCAGAGCAAGGTTGAGTGAATACCTAGGCTCTGTAGTGGTGTCTTTCTTGAGAGGGCGTACTTGTAATTTTTATATATAACTATATATATATATATATATATATATATATATATATATATATACCTGATCTGTTGGGTTATCTGTTCGGATTTTTCAACATAAGTTTTAGAGGTAAATGAAGTAGTGGTATGTGTGTGTAACACGATTACCACTGATGGAAGAGGTCCATATGTTGAGATTGGATAATTTTGTCGAGACTGTAGACCTGGTACCGTCTCGAGTGAGATTTATAGTTTGGAGTAAGGATTTCTCTTATATCCGAAGGAAATCTTTTAAAGATTCGGAGTTCGTCTTTGAAGTGTAAGTTTGGATTTCGCTTGGGTGAGCGAATTATTTTTGAGTTTGGATCTGTCGGAAGTGCAGAAGTAAGTGATGATATCGTGATAACTGCGTGATGAGATGCAATATCCATAGATATTTTCTGAAGATGTTTTCTCTTGAAGTAGTTTTAGAGGTGGTTGAGGAGCAATCTTTACCTGCTCAGGGAAGACTCATCTGTGTAGAAGTTATCTGGATCTTCAGTATGGAAGTTGGCTATTCTGGAATATGAGACTAAGGTCTATGAGTTGCTTCACTTCGGCATGGTCTCATTTTTCATCCTTTAAGGAGAGGGAGGTGTTGATGCTTGGTTTGAAGCCCGAGTTTCTTTTGGGTTGTCTGCCGTCTCGAAGGTCCATTGTGTGGTCTGTTGATGGTTCTGGTTTTGGAGAAGCCTTTGGGTTAGAAGTTTTTGGTTAGTTGTGGTAGCAGTGCAACTCGAAGTGTTCGGTGTGCTGACGAGAAGGTCTTTTAACTTTGCAGTATCATCGAAGTTGTGTTGGGAAGTGGCAGTGTGCTCATTTCTCCAATGGTTCGGGAATCTTGGTGGTTCTTCTATCAGCAGCCCGGAGCAGTTGGTGGAAGTTATCTTGAAGAATTAACCTTGTTTGGAAAAGCTTAGAGCTATTCTAATTGGTAAAGAGAGGACAGTTTCTTTGGAAATCGGATTAGGTTGGATCGCAAAAGTGACTTGCGATTGGTTTGGAATTTTCTTGAGCATTCTTTTGTTTGAGACGGAGAATTCTCATGAGGAAGTAGGAGCTGTTGAAGTAATCAGAAGTTTGTCTGCATCTGGAGTTGAGTTCCATATTGTTTTGGTTCCAAAAGCGATTTTGGTGGTTAGCCTAGTAGGACAGCTGGTGTAGCAGCTCAAGAATTTATTTTTGGAGTTTGGATTGGTTAGATCTAGCTTTTGAGTTGGATTCTGTAGTAAGGTTGTGTGACCGAGTCGGATGTGTCACTAAGATTATATGGATTTGATGAACAAAGTTTCTGGCATATATTGGATAAGTTTGTATTCGTGTTCATCAACATTATTCTCATCTATTTCAGAATCAGAGTTGTGCAGCGGAAGCAAGGTAGCAGCTGTGCAAGGAAGGAAGCAAGTTATGTTTGCTATTGCTTGAGTAGTAGAGTTTGTGTTCTGGATTTCGATGGATCTTGGAAAACTTTTCTGTTGAATAAGATCCAGAAGCTGGTTTGCTTTGGTCTAGTTATTTCTGGAAGTGTCAGTATAGGTTGAGCTAATCGGGAAGAATATTGGCAGCCCAGATTTGTCTGTTGAGTTATACAGATACGAGATAAGGAGTTTTGAATTCGAAGTTGGAGGCTTCATTATGATTGAAAATTTCTCTGGTTAAGAGAAACAAATAATTGAGTAAGATTGGTTGGTTAGTGCTATGGCATTTGAGATTTCTTATCTGTGTTCTGATAAGATAAGATCTGTTGTCTATGAGATTGAATTGGCAGTTTGGATAGCTGGAATTCATTATATTTCACGTACCTCTGAGGGAGTATGTGTATGATTCAGTGTTGCTTATTGAATCTGTAGTTCAGTTGGATTTGGAAGTTGAGCTAGACTTGAGTATAGTCTGATATTCTGTTCAGAATGATGGATCTAAAGAAGAGAGGAGCTCTGGATTTTGGTGGTGTAGTTTGTTAGTTTAGCTTTGTAGAGCGAGTCTCCCGGTGATTTATACTTGGGAAACTCGAGATAGTACTAGAGATTTATTCTGATTTGTGTCAGAATAATTAGTTAGAATTGTTTGTTTGTTCGATTGGTTGCTATGGTTGTTAGTAACTGGTTGATAGGAATACTTTGTTGGTTGAAATTAAAATCTTTGCTGGATTATTAAATTACCTTTGTTTTAAATTTCGGGGACGAAATTCTTTTAAGGAGGAAGGATTGTAACGACCCGGAATTTTAGGCAATATCGATTTAATAATCTGTAATAATAATTTAATTGGTTTGATAAATTTTCTTTATAATTTTAATTTAAATTGGTGAAATTAATCTTTTAAAGAATAACAAATTTTTAATCTGATAATTATGATCAATGTCTCTTTAACAATTTAAAATGGATAAGATTTATTTTTCAAAGCTAATAAATTTTATTCTATTTTTAATATATATCTTTGATATATATTGTGAATGGGAATATCTTTTGTTGTAAATTAAAAGTTGAATTTTCAAATTGTAATATATATGTTTGTATATGTTATAATTTGAAATTGTTTTGAAAATTTAATTTAATCTATTAATAATTTATGTATGAATGAATATTGCAATTTTAAAGTTTTATTTTAAATTCAATAAGATTTTTCAAAAGATAATTTAGTTTAATTCAATTGTTTCAAATATAAGATTGTTATTTATTTTTAATAAGATAGTTTAAAAAGGTTTTAAACAAAGTTTTGTTTTGTCTTTCTTTTAAAGTATTTAAAATGTGATAGTTTCAAAAGAATATAAACAAGCCTTGTTTTGTTTTAAAATGCTTAGATTTAAATGGTTATAAATGTATGTGTAAGATGTATAATTATATTTGTATTATAATTAGTTTAGAATAATTCCTTTAAAAAGTAAATTTATTTACATATATGTAAGTATTTGTTTACTTAGTAAATTAATATGTTAGTTTATATTTACATTTAAAATTAAATAAAAATTCAATTTAAAAACACTAAAGACATGTGTAACCCTATTAATCATCTTAATAACACTTGTTAACTTTTAAAAATATGTTTGTGACATTTGTGCAAATTAATGACAATTGGCACTATTTTCATTTTAATTTTAATAAATGTTTTTAGGAAAAGAAAATCAGTTTTTCACAAATTCTTCTTTGTTTCTTTCCTTAGCTCAAATCAGAAATTTATTTCCAAAACCTGAAAATGAAAACTAAAACCAAAACTAAAAAAAAACAATGCTACCTGAAATTAATAATCACAAAAACAAATCAAACCTGAATCAAGCAAGTTCTTCAGCAAAAGACAATCTGCAATTTACAAGCTGCAATTCAAATTTAAACCTGAAATACATGAAGATCTGCAATTTCAACTTTTAAACAACTACTTGAAAGCATGCAAAGGAATTAACTTCATCAGCAAAGCATAGCCAAAGTCTTTTCAAATTAAAGATTCAAGTGCCTGGAATTTATTCAAAACCTGTTCTCTGCTCTGAATTTAAACCTGCTCTGCATATAAACAGGTGAGTAATCATTTTTAAAAAAAACAGTTTTAAATAATATATGTGTTTGAATTCCATATGCATGTGATGAATGTTGCTATGATTATGAATATTTGTTTATTTGAGTACTGTTGTATATGCATGTTAAAAGTGTGATGATTATCTGGGAATACCTGTGCCTATATAATTTATCTACTCGGTTTATTTACTAGATTTGTTTTCTTAAGAAAAAAAATTTAAAATCTCTCAATCAAACTAATAATAGACGCTGTACATACATGAAATATGTTTGTTCATATGTACAGAAGGTTTTAAAAATAATTTCTGGAAAGTTTGAAGCTAATAAGCCATTTTTAAACAAAAATTACAGTAAGAAATGAAAAATGGCCAGAAATAAATCATCTTAATTCTTAAATTTGATTATATATAGAGATTGGTGATAGTATATCATGATTTTAGATGATACAATCATTTTTTTTAGTTGGGAAATTCTTGAGAATTCGGCCACTGTTCGAATTTGGTGTTTTGGTGGTTTGCCGTTGATCGGCGTGGCGAGGTTGATCAATTATTGGCATGGAGGTGGTACGATCGATGGTGGGTATGGGAAAAATATTCATGAATTTTTCCTATGGCTGTGGAGTTCAGATTGGATCGAACTAGGGTTAGGATTGTGTTTTGGATTGTCTTGGTTGCCGATGCATTTGCGACAAGGACAAGGGTTCGAGTTCGATCGCATTCGAGGGGGAGGTTGCTTGGGGACGAAGGGTTTTGATGGTGTGGTCGGCGAGGTCTAATGGCGACAGGTTCATCGGCGTTTGGGTGATTTTGTGGCCGCGTTTGGGTCCAGATTTGGTGCTGATGATCTAATTTTTGACTCGCGTATTGTTTGATCGAATTGGGTTTGTTTTTGAGTTTGCATGTGAACGTGGGGATGTTGGAGATGGTCGCGCCGATCAATGTTGGCCGGAGGGACTGGTGTACGTGCACCGTGCACAGATGGTGTCAGGTTGAAGTTCTGGAAATTTTGGTTGGGGAAGACGAAGACTATCTCGAAGTCAAGCTCGTGTTTTTAGGGTGGCGACCCGGAGTAGATGCAGATAGAGGGGGGTGACTCGAGGCAAGCATGGGTTTGCTTCGAGACTTGCTTGGAGTTTTGGTAAGTTCTACTCGGGTTTGACCCGAGATTTCCTCTCGAGCAAGTATATGCTCAAGTTTTTTTTTTAAAGAAGTATGTTACAGATTAAACACATTGTTGAATAAATGAAATCAAGTAAAGTTTTGTAGAAGAAATAAATTACAAAGTTAAAGCTTGTTTTGTGAAATAAATGTAAATCAAACTTTTAAAGGTGACAATTGAATTTATTTTCAAATTTAAAATGTTTTAAAATGTTTGCTTTAGAAAGTAATTATCTTAATTTAATTTTGAATTTCAATTTAAAGGAGTATTTGGAATTTAAAAATTAAATCAAGTTTTAAGCAAAATTCTAAGTAATCTTTTAAAACTTAAGTTTCAAAATTTTATTCAAAATGAAGAAGTTTGAATTGGAAAATTTAAGTGTTTTAGATTTTCTAAAGTTAAGCAACTTTAAACCGTTTACTCACACCAGACCCCCGTCTGACCCGAGTGTTTATTTTCTGTTTTATTAAACTCTTGGGTACTCATATTATGTATGAGTAGTCAAGTGATTCAGGTTTGCTTGAAGAATTTTGGAGGAGATATGGAGCAGGATGCTTCGACGTGTACATATATACTGATTCCGCTGGGTTTGTTATTTGTTTCTTCTGTTGTACTTGAGTTGTATAATGAGACAGATGTTTATAACTGTCTAATCTGCGTTGTTTATTGTGTACTCTGATATAATATGATATAATGTAATATTTTATTTGATATATTATATTTCATTCGTTCCGCTGTGAGTTCTCAGATGTTGTTGTGTTTCTTCTTTCTCTTTCTTTTCTTCTTCTATCCCTTTCTTTCTTCACTAGCGATACGTCTTCCTAGAGATAGGAAGTCGGGTCGTCACAAAATCTCCCCTCATTTCCTCCACCAAACTGTCAACACAACATATCTACTTGACCACATTCCCTCATCTACTTCCAGCTACCACACAACTGCATCACCAAACCAACATTTGAAATCATACAAACAAACTGCTGCTGCTCCACTTATCTTCTCCCACTAACCATTTTCACATTATTGTCCATTACTGCCCATACCCCAACAGCACAACCTCCTCCTCCACGTTTCAACTGCAACAACTAACCACAACCTGCCATACTGATCTTCTACCCTTCACCTAAACTCCTACACCAACCCATTACCACGTTACAACTTCAAGAAAAACAATAAAAAGAAAAAAAAAAGAGAAAAAGAAGAAGAAAAAACTTACCGCTTTTGTACCGGTTGCTTGCTCGAATCATCGCCCTGCCACTTCGTTGTGACCACCCTCAACCGAACTCACGAACCAAGTCTCTAGTTCACTAGCGCCTGCATCTCAACAAACCCAAATTCAAAAACCAATCGACAATTGCCTTCATCACCTCCTTGAAACCTAGCATTGCAACCCGAGATGCACCTTCCTCTTCGAATCACCCAATACCCCAATCGCCAAATAATTCGCGAATACTATCAACATCTTCGAACTTCGCGAACCAAATCGAAAAATAAGATTTTGATTGGGGAAAGAAGGTGAAGAACGGGAGAGACAAAGGACTAGGGGAAGGGGAGGAGTGGAGACAATCGAAGGAGAGCTGCTATTGATGAACAACGGATTAAATTGGATTAGAAATTTTTTGTTCATTTGATTAAGGTTTTTATTTTCTTTCAAAGGGAAAAATGAAAATAAGAAGCCACGATAGGCGGGATGTGAAAATAATTACCGCCTACAAATATTACTGAATAAGTCTAACATTCAAACGCTACAATTACCATGGGTGTGGTGAAACAGTTGCATTTAGCGTTCAAACGATGCTACTTAATGCAACTAAAATTCCATTTTCTTGTAGTGATTATCTCAAAATTGTAGAAAAACTACAACTATTAGAAACCCTATTATTTTAAATTACTCAAAAATCTAAAATAATTACTTAAGCACTCATCTGTGGTCCTTAGCTCTTTCCTTTGGCGTTCATGGATCCACTTGAAGGGTATAAAATATTTTAATTAAAAAGATCTTTTCCTTCGAAAAATATTCCTTTTAGGATCCAGCCTCAGGCAATGAACTCAGATGGAGAAAATGTAAAAAGGAAAAATAGCTAGGTCTAGGGTCTTATTTATAATGTCACTTGTGGATCTCAGACCATTGGATTTGAGGATTAAATCCGGTACAACCACGTCATAGACTAGCTGGAAACCGTCAAATGGAAGCATGAATGCACAGGATTCAAAAGAAACCGAAAAACATGTCATATACGAAACTGGACGAATAGAACGTTAGGAAATCAAACACCTCGTCACTCAGTCCAATAGAAAACTGCCACGTCGGAAAATAAATCTGCATTCATTAATTATTCCCATTAATTGATTACATTGCAAAATTTCCATTTTTGTTGTTTTTGTGTGTACATTACACTTTGTGAGAGATTATACTCTCCCTCTTAATTGACTTTACTAATTGTTTTCCATTTTATAGGTCTCATTAGATCTTTATTTTAAATATTTACACTTGTTAACAATCAATTCGTCTTAATTTATCAAATTTACATCCATAATAATTTCATTTGTTATACTTTCTCATTAATGTCAATTATGTCATTAATTCAACCAATCAATTTATTCATAATCCTTATCTATTCATCAATTGGGTACGTTACACATTTATTTACTTTTGAATGTATACAATTAATTGGGATATATGTATATATACATATACGATTCAAACTAATCAATCCCATGGTTAATTTTATTCATTCATAGTCAATTTTCTTAACTGATTGCTTACTAATTTTAACCATTCCCCACTTATTCTTATCCGTTACAGCATTTATTTGTTAACATTTTATCCTCCTTTATAAATCCTCTGTTTATAAACATTAAAGATTTAAACTTTAAGAATATATATTTTATAAACAAATTTATTTCCTCATCTTACATGTGTACGATCTACGTTAAATTTCCAATTAACATACATCGGTAAACGTTGTAATGCATGTTAATTACAATTGTAATGTACATTAATTACTATTTATTATTAATAAATCCTTTTTACAATTTCTCTCCTTATGCAAATGTGTGTGTGTGTATTAATACAATACTCTTGTTCCTATTAGTCAAATTCAAACGTTTAAATGTACGCATAAACGCGTAAGCTATTGAAATAATTCTAAACTTTGTGTATATAATATTTTCCATTTTTAATAAACTCTACTTACTCATTGCTGATTGTGTACATATGTAATCTAACGCACATCAGATATCAATCAATCAATCATAATTAACGTAAGTTACTAATTTAATACGTGTAATTATTTCTGATGCCAAAACTTCAAACGGTCATAACTTCTTTATTCGAACTCTGCTTGGAAAACATTATATATTAAAATTAATCAGAAAATTGCCACGAACAAAATGGTATAAGTTTCATGGCCAGATTCTAATATTTGCAAAATGTCATTTTTTGCAGTTGTTTAAGTTTATCAATTGTATTTCCATTAAATAATTAGTGTAAAAAACGCGAGATGTACTTCAATTTACACGTTTTCTTTAAATTTTCCTTTAATAATAACTTCTTCTATTATAATTCCTTTTTACTTATTTTTCCCATGAAATAATGGGGTGTCACATCTGGTATATATCATTTCGACCTAAAATTATAATTAGATTTTCGGGTATATATCATTGCAACCCGTATCCCAAATCCAAATCAATAAAATTGCTCAGGTTTATCATTTCAACCCATAAAGATTTTTCATAATCTAGATCATTCAAAAATGTACCATTTCAACCTATAGTGATTTTCCTAGCTAACATATCGGGGTACTTATAGCATGATATAAATAAATAACATAATAGTACAGGTCATATAACACATCATATCGTGTCATAACTGAGCATCATACCATATCAGCATCTTATAGTATAAGGTAAACAATACGAACTATGACAACATTTCAAAATACATTTCAAAAGGGTTCCATTCACTTAATCACAAGATGGTCAGTCGTGAGTGGTTCTCACCTTTCGTGACTAATAAAAGTGACAACTACGACTATGAAAAAAAGCACAACTAGGACCGAATCTTAACTCGCAAATCCACAAGCACGAAAACGAACCAAGCACGAATATTTTGAAACAAAATTCCTTTTTTTATAAAAGAGGGGAGAGAGGGCAAAATGGTTCGGCCAAAGCTAGGCTTGGGCTCGGCCTAGGGTGGTGCGCACAGCAGTGGAGGCTCGGGTGGAGGGTGTGTGTGTGTGGGTATGTGTGGCCGAGGCAAGAAGGGTGTGTTTAGGTGTGGCCAAAGCCAAAGGGTGTGTGTGTGGCCGAGGCTAGAGGGTGGGTGGTTCGGCTAGGGGATGGATGGTGGGCGGCGGCGGCAAGGGAAGGTAAGAGAGAGGGAAAAGGGGAGAGAGAGGGCGAAGAGAGATAGGAAGGAAATAGGAGAAAGGAGGAAGAGAGGCTAGGGTTTGGCTTAGGGATTGGAGAAAGAAAGAGGAGCAGTTTACTGGAGTTCTTCTGGAAAGGAAATCAGGATGAGGAAAGAAGCCGGAGAGAAAGAAGAAAAAAAGTATGTACATTTCTTTTTCAACAAAAACTTCTGTTGGTGAAAGGCTACGTAGCCATTCAGATGACTCCTAAGATTCAAGCCCAACAACTCAAGCCCAAGAACCCAATATCCAAAGTAAAAATACAGGCAAAAATACACACAAATGCGACATCCGTATTCACATGTTTTTATACTGTAAATTGCATATTAAAAGCTACAGAAGTCTGATTTTAATGAAATGAAAAGTGAAGTGGAGATTGGAATTCAATCTAATATCATAAAAAATTTCAAAATTTCAAAATTTTAATTTTCAACCCAAATTCAAATTCTGACTAAATTTGATCAAAAATTGAAATTTCACAAAATTTTTCTTTCTATTGAATTTGGAATAATACATTACTAAATGTTTCAAACTCATTATTTAAATTCAAATTTCAAAATTTAACTTAAATTCAAGTAATACTTAATTTTAAAATAGTTCAAATTTGAGAGTCGTTACACTCTTTGTTCGTCCTTATTTTTGGAGCTTGAGTACTCTTTCTTCCAGTGTTTCTTCTTAATTATATGTCGATGGAAAAAAATTGGGTTCATTTACATAGATAAATAGATAATTCAATATTTTCAACCATGTTTAATTTAGTAAATAAAAATATTTGATATTAAAACTCAATAATCATGTGGATATTTTTCAATACAGAACTTCTAAGGGGTACAAGCAAGGGCTAGGTATTTCATAGATGCCACAAAGAGAAATTTAAGTAATGTAGAGAAGGTTTTATTCCATTATTTAGATTGCCGAAATCTTAGTCGACATCATGATGACATTATCGTTGAACATTTGATTATATGGGGATAAATCCTAAGTACAAGAGTGACAATAGGTGGTATAATCACGATGAATGATTAAATGTGGGCGTATAAATGAAGTTGGACAATGAAGTTGACCTACTTTGAGCCATTCATTATGAAGATAAAGATTTTTTTGAATCATATTTTTTCCGATGATAAAGAAAATGAGGATTTTCAGTAATGGGAGGATGATTCATCTAAGAATTTGGAAGATGCAGAAACCTCATTGTATCCCAATTGCATTGATCAAACTCTATCAGCCATCATTGCTTCGTATAAACTTAAATGTGAGATTGGATTATTTGACAATGGTTTTGATAAGTTTTTTTTAATGTGTTACAGTTGTTTTTGCCAAAGAATAATGTACTTACTAAAACTTTGTATGGTGTAAAAAAAATTCCTCAAAGTATTCGACATGGAGTTTGAAAGATTTAAGCTTGTAAGAATGATTGTTGTCTTTTCAAAAAAGAGTTTCAAGATTTAGATAGTTGTTCGAAATGTAACTCTTTAAGATGGAAGACAAATAAGGACATTAAGGAGATAATACGAGATGTTCCAGTTAAAGTGCTGAGATACTTTCCAATCATTCCAAGGTTTAGGAGAATGTATAGATCTCAAAAGATGGCAAAAGACCTAAGGTGGCATTTCAATAAAAAACACAGTAATGAAAAAAATTACATCATCATGTAGATTCTATAACATGAAATGCAGTGGACGAGAGGTGGAAATCATTTTCATTCGAAACACGCAGTCTCAGGCTTGGTTTGGCTATAGATGGTGTCAATCCATTTGCTTCGACGAGTTCCGAATATGGTTGTGGTCAGTAATGCTTACAACAATCTCTCGCCTATGTTTTGTATGAAGAAAGAAGATATTATGCTAACATTAATATTTCTTGGTCCAAAGCAACCTAGAAATGATATTGATGTATATTTGATGTCATTCGTAGAAGACTTGAATCATTTGTGGAATAATGGAATTGATATGTATGACACATTCAGTAGATCGGTTTTTAATTTAAGAGCAATTTTACTGTGGATAATAAATGACTTTCCAGCCTATGGAAATCTTGTAGAATGTTGTGTAAATGGCAAAAAAGCTTGCACATTATGCGGTGTCAACGCTTATCATTGGTGGTTGTATCATAGTCGAAAAAATGTTTATGTGAAACATATAAGATTCTTAGATCCTTCACATCCATGGAGGAAATAAAAAAAACTTGGTTTGATGACACTATAGAGGAGGGTAATAAATCTAGTACTCTAACAAGAAGAAACGTATTTATTATTTTGAAAGGTTATCTAAATGTTTTTGGAAAAGATAAGAATGAAGAGGCAAAAAGGAGGAAAAGTAAGAAGAAGTTGAAGACAGAGTCGAGTAAGAAGATAAGAAGTAAAAAGAGGAGTAACCACGGTAGAAAAGATGAAGATGATGTGAAAAATGAGCTAACAAGGTGGAAAAAAAGATCAATCTTCTTTGATTTTCCATATTGGGAGATAAGTATTAAAATTATATTTTCTTTCGTTGACTTAGCAATAAAAATGTTATCTTATTAAAATGTTGTTATTGATATTTGTAGAAACCTCCCTTGACGTAATTTAAGTGTTATGCATGTTAAGAAAAATATTGCTGAAAGCCTACTAAGCGCAATATCACATGATAGTAAATTGAAATATGAAATTTATTCCAGGAAGGATTTGGAGGATTGGAGGATTCGGAAAAGTCTTTATGCACAATCTTGTGGGAATAGAACATATATATTACATGTTCCATATACATTGTCTTTATTTGGAAAAAATATTTTGTACAAGGTTACATGATTTTAAAGGTCATGATGGTTATTGCTCAAATTTCAAAAGATTTACATCATTAGAAGATTGCAAAGTTAGTAGTTTGAAGTCTCATGATTAACATGTTCTAATGCAACAATTGTTATGTGTTGCAGTTAGAGGATTATTGTCAAAGAAAGTCAGAACAATAATAATTCGTTTATGTTCGTTTTTCAATAAAATATGTCAATGTGTTCTTGAAAGAGAGACACTATGACAACTTGATGATCAGATTATTGATATTTTTTGTGAACTCGAAAGATATTTTCCACCTTCCTTTTTTGATATAATGGTACATTTGGCGATTCATCTCAGAAGAGAAGCGCAATTGTGCGGTTATAACTACCAAGAATTTCACCTTTTTGATTTGTGAATTTTTAATTAATTTTAAATATTCAAATAATAGATTTTATAATTAAAATAATTTTTTTACCTAGTGATGGTGAAATGGTTTTCAAATTTTGCTTACAAAAATAATTGGTTCGAAGAAAAATCGAAAATGTGGCTGGAATTTTTTTTGAATTTTCAACTTTCGTCAGTTAAAAGTTGTCGAAAACGTTGTAAACACTATAGTATAAGTTTACAGATATACATTCATTTACAAAATATTTAGGTTATGTTTTAATACACAATATGCTTAAGAACATAAAAAGTGTGACGAGACTTCCTGGAATATTAACTAAAATTAAGTGAAAAGGTAAAGGTCATTTCACATGAAGCATTAAAGTACAAGTATATAAATGAATGTTGGCTCAAACAAGAAGGGGGGCAAGAATTTCGTAAGAAATGAGGCCGAGGGGGGCAAGCATGATGATGTGGCAAGAGTTCAAGAAGGGTGGTGCACTAAAGGGCGTTTTGACAGTTTGCTAAATCAATTTTATATAAAACCAAATTTCTTATACCTCTTTCTCAGTTTCAGTTTTATTTCTCATTTCCAAATGTTGTTTCTTCTTTCCAAGCTTTATAAAATCCATTAATGGCTTCTTAAAGTTTTCCTAAGTTAAAAACCTTCACTTTTCTACTTAAAACTTTTAAAACTATTTTAATAAGCTTTCTTTCTACCTTACATGTCCTCTCTTTCCACAAGCAAGTCCTCACCACCCTTTTCAAGCCCATAGTCAAGCCATGTTTACACTTAGCCGAACCAAAAATTCCTCTCCTTGTTCAAAAACTTGTCTTTTGGGAAGTATAAGATAAGATCTATGTTGAATTCATGTTTACGGAAATTCGGGTTAAATTAGTAAGCTTTTGATGAGAAAACCTTACTCTCCTACCTAAAGTTATTAACTTTGTATATTTTTTGTCTTGGTTGCTAAATATTATATTTGTTTGGATAAACTTGATGTTGATTTGGATACATACATATGTGCTTGTATGTAATATTGATTATAGACTTGAAAATGAAGTTAAAAGTCAAGTTAGTTTGCAAGTTGAGAACTTGGCTTATATTGTGATGTTGTGGCCATATATGTGTTTGCAAACATAAATACAATGTTTTAGGCTAAAGAAAGTTAGCATGTGAACTTATGGTTATGTTGCAGCATTGAAATCCCTTAATTGAAATTTGTTTTTCACTTATGTGCTTTTGAGAATGTTTTGAAGTTTTTAACTTTACTATGTTTGGTTCCCAAAAAGCTTGTTCGAAGTTAAGGCATGAAAAGAAAAAGGTTTAGAGTTAATTTGATATAAAAATCAAGTTTTTGAATTACGGCTCATACAGCGATAATCACTATGGATGTAGTTCATAAAAAGGAACTTTTTTTTCAAAATAAATAGCGTTTTTACTTAAGCATCTTTTTGAAAAGTGTTTTCAAAAGATATTGTAAGTATTTAAAAGTATTTATTTATTTATTTATTATGTTATTTAATGATTATTTAATTAAGTAGTCAAGTAGTTTAATTAGTACTTAATCATTAATTAAGTTAGCGCAATTAAATTTTTTTAAGTAAGATATACTTATTATTTAAAAGAGGTTTAAATATTCATTTAATTACTAACTAAGTTAAGATTTAATTAAGACTTAATTAAGATTTAAACTATTATTAAACGAAGATTTGATTTATTATTTAATTTTAATTAAAAGTTAAATTATGATTTAATTATTTAATTAAAGATGAACTATTATTTAATTATTTATTTTAAGGATAATTACTATTTAACTATTTACTAAAAGGTTAATGATTGTTTAATTATTAAAGGTTCAATTATTATTTAATAGAGTTTAAGTGTTATTAAATTATTGAATAGAAGTTTTAAACTTCAAATACTTTATTTCCAAGGATCGACTTAGTTTAAAAGCAATTTCCTTTTGCAAAAGTATTTCAAAACAAGGGATTTCTTGTCAATTACTTTTAAGTAGTCTCAAACGATTATGGAACCCAAAGACATATGTTTAGGGTTTAGCAGAATAAAACATTGTTCCACTAATTAAATTGTATTTGGCATATGTTTGGCAGAATAAATCACCATTTTGCTATAATTCACCGAATAGATTATGTTGACATCTATTAAGCAGAATAAAACACAGTTCTGCTATTATGGTAGCTTTGGACATTTACATATATGTTGATTATTATTTGCTGATCCGTTTTACATATCCGCTTATTATGTAAATATGTATATTATAACTTGGATAGTTAAACTGAATTAAATGAAAATCATTGTGGTTACTAAGCCTCCCTCTGAATTTGTAAAGTTAATCATTTTAAGTATATTTTTAACAATGATTTTTAGGTTAATTATTATACTATTTAAAAGATTTTTAAGGAAAAATTATTTATTTATGATGCTTAAGGTTTATTACCATTTTAAATATGTTATTTTCAAAGATAATTAAGCAATTATGTTACTAAAGGTGTTTTGAAGTAATTTAATGCTTTTTAAATGATTGTTTAGAATCATTATTTCGTTAATAGGGTCAAAAGATAATTAAGATGAAGAATGTTTAAATAATAACTAGTTTATTTAAAGGTGTTTTAAATATGGTTGTTTACCAAAGGAACTTTATTAGTTAAAGTTTATTAAAGAAGTTTTGTTTTAAATAAGCAAAGTTTATAAAAAGAGTTTTATGAATTGAAAAGAGATCTTGAAATTTGGAAAGAAGTTTTTGTAAATGATTTTGAATTTGTAAAAGAAATTTTATAAATGATTTTGACATTTGTAAAAGATTTTTTTAAATGGTTTTGGATATTTATAAAAGAGTTTTATAAATAAACTTGGAGATTTATAAAGAGTTTTATAAATGGATTTGGAATTTTAGTAAATGAGGTGTGCATAAATTAAAGAGATTTATTAAAAAAGATTTATTGAAGAAATTTATAAAAGAAATTGGGATTGGATTTCCACAAATTGACATTCTTAATTTTGATGGTGTGGACATTCGTTCCATGCTTAATAACGAAGGGATACAGTTTGGGTTTATCCTTATATCCGTTTCTTTACTAAACAACATTTGTTTTAACCCTTTTGATATGATTTTGAAATCTTTCATAATTTGTTATAAACATAGTTATGCCAGTGAGATAAGTACATGAATATTTGATAAAAATTTAGAAAAAAGATTTAATAAACGAAAGATTTATTTTAAGGCTTAGTGGTTGCTATGGGTAATTAAATCTCTTAATTATTGATGTTCGTGTATTTGATAATTAAATAATCAACTATCAAACCTTGGCCAGTTTTGACTTGGAAAGTAAATAAGAGCTTTATGTGTTCACACAATTTGAGTTCCTTCTGGAGAACTCATTCTAGTGAAATGTCTCTAGCTTTAAGGGATATATTAGAGATCCCCATAGGACTCTAATGTCGTGTGCTTAATTCTGAAAGAACCAGAAATGAGTCAACTGAAAATTATGTGTTGTTGGTTCGGAGAGACAGGGATCAGATATGATATCTGAAACTACTTAGAACCAACATGAGCGTTTAAATGGTAGACATTTAGGTGATGTTTTGAAAGCAGAATTCTTTGAAGTGTAATGACTACTTGCTACTAATTCTGAGGGTGATTTTTAAAATGAATGTAGTAGAGGTAGTGCCTTTGGTTTTCGAATCTAGAATGAACTTGTATGGATGAATGCTGACATTGCATTTCTGCTTGGAGCGCAGTGTTAGCATTTCAAGAGGAAATTGCTAAAAGAAGACAAATCATTGCCTCAAGCCTCACACCTCGAAAATTACTAAAACATGGTAGATGCAATAGGGCTATGTGGGTCTCTCCAGTAAGGGTGTGTCATCACCTTTCTAAATTATCATATTATGGATTTGGTTGTGCATGAGAACTCTCTATAAAAGTTGGGAACAACCAAGGTGATGGCATATTTGGTACTATCCAGTAAGGGGTAGGCCAGTTCTGTATTGGCATAGGTCGAAAGGTTTTCGTCCTTATATGCATTTTATCTAGAGGTGTTCCATTTTCGGAAGGTGATCCCTTATCTTGCCATTTGTTGGAATCCATTCTCTAAAAAACGCCTTCGGTTTTCAATTGTATATCTATTATTATTGTGATGTGGAAACATCACATTTACTCGATTATTGGTATTTTGAACCTATAGATATTATTGTAATTACAATAATAAGGTATGCTTATCGAAGGTAAAAACATGTTCGTGTTTATGTGCGGTGTGGTCTTACGAGATACCTTTTATTATGAAAATATTTTCAAATGTAGAAATCAATATGATTTGATTGAGCTTTCTCATGCTAGTTTACCAAACTGATTCGGGCATTTTCTTATAATGCTCAGGTCAGCTCGAGCATATTTTGCAAATTTAGATGGATAATTTAGAGCTTTCAAGAGACGAGTTGGATGCCTCCAAGATATATTCAAGTATCTTTTACTTTTCCAGTGCTTTCTTTTCTATTTGCGTTAATCGGCATTTGTAAGGACATGCTATTATAACTATCCAAGCTAAAAATATGATAGTGTATTCTAATGTTGTGTATAAATAAAGATGATTTCTTTTTGTAAAGATTTGTGTATATTATATATTGCTCGTGATGGTGGGAGATTTTATTTTGTCTTCTTCTTTCTTCACTCTAAATGGCATGGTTTTCGAACATCTAAATGATCGGCACATAAATACCAAAGATGTATTGAGTGTTGTCTTTAGATGTAAGAAAGACAGATCGTTACAGTGGTCTAGTTCATTTTAGTTGGATAGACCCATTTAAAAGATATATGAAAATACTTAAAGATTATATAAAAAATTATACATGATCTGAAGGGTGAATTGTAGAATCTTATCTTGAAAATGAATCAATGAGATTTTATAGTAAATTTCTAAATAGGAAAGTATAAATGGGGGAGAAAGAAATCCGAAATGAAGATTATGGTAACAATGTGATACTCGAAGAACGTCCGATTTTAAAACCGAAGACAATCGCATTGTCAGCCAATGACAAAGATATTTCTCATTTAGTCATACTAATGAATATGGCTATCATGGAACCATATTTAGAGCAAGTGCATATTATATTTTGATTATACTTTTTTGATAATTTTTAATGTTGAATATAACTTAGGTAAAGTTATTTAAACACCAGCATGCATTTGGAGGAGTTACAACATTTAGATAAGTGTTTGAAAAAAATGTGACATTGCTGTAGAAAAAACATACAGATAATTTTTCAAATTGGATTAAAAGCAGGTTAGCTTAATTTAATTTATCCTTGTATTGACGAAAAAGGAATTTTTTTCAAAATTTACGTACAATAATTTGTTCGCAGGTGCCTGTTCATTCAACGAATGATGAAATATTAAAATGGACTGCCTTTGGCTCAAGTAGTAACGCTTTGTCCTACAAAGGATATATAATTAATGGACAATGTTTTCACCCAAAAGATGTTGAAAGAAAAATTCAAAATTACAGGTGTGACTTATGATGCGACTACCATGTGTAGGACAAGTGAAAAAGATATTTCTCAAAGAGTTGACGTAGTCTCTTATTATGGGATAGTGACTGATATAATCTTTTCAGACTATCATATTTTTTAAATTCCCATTTTTAAATGTCACTGGGCAAATATAAGAAACGAAATGAAGGTTGTAGACGGATTCACTCTTGTCAATTTACAACAAAATCAAGCTTCACTTGTAAAGGGCCTATATATCCTTGCATCTTAAGCGAAACAAGTTTTTTATTTAAGAGAGAATGATCGGTCTAATGGGCATATTGTAATGAAAGCACCACCATGAGGTTGTCATGAATTCGAGGCAGTTGTCATGTTATGAAAGTTAGCTTTATTAGGAAAGATTGTGAAGAAATCGACATGGATATTAATTCCATGGAGAATGTTAGCTATGCTAGAGAAGATTGTGAATGCATATTTGAGTAAATTTTCACTTTTATTTGCTTGTGAGGTTTATTTATTCAATTAACGGTTTAATTATTAAATGAACTTGGTTAATATTTTATAATTTATCATTTTGTTATATTTTATAAAACTTAAATAACTTGGTAAATATTTAATAATTTATTATTATTGGTATTTTTATTATTATAATCAACATGGTTATTCAATCATTCCAAGATTACCAAAAATTAGACATTAATGTTTCTCTTGGAGTCTGCTTATGCTGATGGAATTGTAGATTCCTTTAAATCCACACATGCCATATAGTAGTTGCACTTATTGCACTGACTATGTCTGTATGCAAGTCCTTGCTCTTGAATAACAAAGCTATAATGTTTTGCTCATCAACTATGTTACCAATATTAATAATAAAATTTAGAGTAAGCTTTACTATCATCAAAGCTATAATGTTGTACAGTAAAATTTAAAACTCATGAATTATCGTGTTGTAACTTTGGATGATTGTTTATTCTTTCCCCTTATTTTACTTTTCCAACTCGTAATGTTCTTCCCTAGTTTGCCAATTAAATTCTACCAGGAGTGATTTATTTTCAGATTAGTTTAACTTCTGTTGTATAGCCAATTACCGAAGAATCATGATTACTGCTCATCAAGAGTTACATACAGAGTTCACAACTTTCTTATAAATTTTGCCTTCATGAAAACATTACTCTGACACACCAATTCTTTGCTACATAAGTATATCATAAACTGAATTTGTTGAATATTTATATCATGGAGTTTGTAGGTGTACTTCATGTCAAGACATTACTGCTTTTAAATATTTTAAACTTGTGGTAGTGCACTTACTTTGCTTCGAAGATGGGGCATTTTGTCTGCCATTCAGTTTATTTTACTTGCATTACGAGTAGATCATCATAGTTTGCTAAGTTTTGGTGTTTCTCCATTAAATCATGGATATACCATTGTGATTTGATGTTCTAGAACAAGGACTGAAGAATATTTTAGTTTGCTGATTATGCACTGAAGAATATTACTAAAGGTATAAACCATCTGTATGAAATACGGGATTAGCAACTGCAAGCAAGTATCAGAAAACAGATAATTTAAAATTGTAAACATAAACTTACAATATCCATGACATGTGTACAAAAGATAAACATACGATATCTTATTGCCTACAAGCTGGACATTAAAATACAAAAGATCACCAATCTAAGTTCTGAATACATTAATGAAGTTTTCATTGCCTACAAGCTGTGTATTAAAAGTACACAAAAGGTTATAGGCGAGATCTTTCCATATAACCGAGGGTTCCATTATGTTTTACATTATAAAAGTATCAGGTAGAGAAGTGGGTGCTCTAAGTATTTTACCATCAACATCAGGAAATCAATCTAGGCCCGGAATGGGCCCGACTTTTCCATTAGCTTCTACTTTTATTGGGTATTTCAGAAGATGGCCCGTTAAGGGTCTTATTTCCTCTGAACTAAATGCAAGTAAAACTATAACGATCTGCTTAATGTCAGTCACTTTAAATTGTAATGAGTAAAGCAGTCCCTTAGTGCATTTTTACATATACAGAGAGTAAAACAGATCCTACATTGTCATCCATGTTACAGATACCAAGATATTTAGAATAATTCGTTTTCCCATTGTCTATTTGTTTTGTAGTGATTAATGGTTCATTTTTTAAAAATAAAATGGGTAAAAGGAGTAAGATTGTGAAAACTAGAGGTCACATGCAAAAAGAAATTGACAAACACCAAAAAAATGTGCTAGAGAAGACCGATTTGAAAAAAAATCCAACAGACAATGAGATAAAAACTGAACTAGAAAACAACAACGTTTGAATACAAGACAATCCACAAGCAGCTGAAGGCAATGTAGTTCAGCCAGAAGTAAATTCTGGAGGTGCAATGGATAGCGAGAGGCATATCCACGATGCCGATGCAAAGTTAAATGCGGGAAGAAAACCTATAGGGCCCTCCAAAGTTAGAGGACTTCCATTCAATTCTTTGGAACAGTTCGAGGTTGAATTTAATGGTGCACGCGAACCAATAGAAGAAGGGTAAATCAAATTATCTTCTTATTTATGACCGCTTGTATAAAAATTCGTTCCTATTACATTAAATGATTGGAGCAACTTAACGATGAGTTGAGATCTATTTTATGGGAAAACATTCATGTGACATTCTCTATTACGTATTTTACATGATTTCCTTAGTGGTTTGAGTTATTTTTTGAATTCCATGTGTAAAGTTGAACTTAACAGTAAAAAATATTGATCATTTCTTTATGGAAATGGTCCTAGTGTGCTGTATTATAACGATATTATAACAATTCAAATCTTGTCAATTTAGCTTATGTCCTTATGACACTCTTACGCTTTTAAGTATTGTCTAATTGCTCAGCGTCTGACTTATACAAGCATATGAAAAATGATTTTCGTACACATGCTGAGCTTCAGTAGTAGTATTCAAATTTGCAAATAGAAAATAAATAAAAACATGTTAAAATTTTATACTAATTAGAGTTTGCCAACATAATAGTTGTATATTCCTGTAAAACTTTCCATAGTTTGTTTATGTGTGTCTCTTTTGTCAGTGGAGCTAAATTTGAGAAATTTTTTTCCAAACAAAACCTATCAAATCCTGTTGGACAATGTGATACAATATTGGGTTTTGTTATTTTTTAGTCTCACATTGTGTGATAAGTTCAAATCTTAGTTCCAAAGCCTTATATAAAGAAGCTAATGTAATAGAAATAACTCGTACCAATCTCTGTAATCTTCTTTCTTAAATTATTAACAAAAATTCTTCTCGACGTACATTATCATACTGGTAGTGGAACAACTTTAAAACTTTTGATGTACTTTCCTTTCGTTTATAATTAATTGGTAATTTTCACTTTTTCTTTAAAAGAGAATAACCTCAATAATTTTATTTGATTGTTTCATCATTCTCTATTTGATCCTATTGCTCCCATCTGCGTTGTTGGGTAATATAAGCTTGGAAGGATAGACCCCAACAATTGGGTATCAAAACATCTAGGTTGATTTATAGAAAGTGTAAGAAAGTATGACAAAAGGTAGGGTACCCTTGTTGTAGTAAGACCTTATGTCATAGGTTCTTATTTTGGATCTAGATCCCACTTGGCAACAGAACCACGGAATGGGGATAAAGGCTTCGAAAAGTGGCAATAGAGGATGAATGTTATTCTAAAAAGGAATATAGTTCATCGGGTAGTTTTTGACATTGAGGAGTTGCGTCCTGAAGTTTCTACCATGGAGAAGAAGGAGATGGAAGAATGGACGTTTGGTACTCTAGAGCTTGCCATAGGAGAAAATGTTCTCGTGAATTAACATGGAAATCACTGCTAAAGGATTTGGGTAAAGCAGAAGAATCTCTATCTGAAGAAATCACTCACTAACTGATTGATTCTAATGAAGATGTTTTTTTACCATGAAGATGAGAGAGGGTGCTTCTGGCTATACGCATCTTAGTTTCATCGATGATTTTATAATGAAGATGAAGACCGTGGATTTGAAGGTGGATGAAAAGCAGAAGGCGATAGTTCTTATGTGTTCCCTTCCGGGGCGTTATATAGGTTTTGCTAACAGTCTGATTTATGGAAGAGACATTTTGACTATAGACGATGTGAAGTTGGATCTTCTATCTGAAGACTTGAGGGATCAGATGAAGGAGATGAGTGATGGAAGAGAAGGGAATAATGGTCGGTGTTTATACCAAAATTGTACACAACACTTGTCGGATGTAAGTGAAGAGATTAGAATGAAGAAATTAAATGGAAAATGAGGCTAATCTAACAATCACACCAAGAAAAGTAAGCAAAAATAGAAAAAAGACAAGAGTTTATAGTGGTTCGGTGTTGTAGCTTACGTCCACTTTGAAGAGTTTGTTGTTTACTGATGATTCTCAACTGAGTTACAACAGTACAAATCACTGACACTCAAGTTACAATGGAGTTTCAGCAGAGGAACAACGTAGAAGTTCCAAAAGTCCTTTTTTAGTTAGCGTAGGGGTGCTATTTATATGAGTCGATCTGAAAATATTTGCCCCAAAACTCAGAATACCTCTTCTCACATGGAGATGGACCCACTAGATCGATCTGGTGTTGTTTGGGATCGATCCATGATCGATCCATGTTGTCTTCGTATCGATCAAGATTGGCTCCAATTGAGCTGTGATCGATCAGGGAAGCTCTTGAGTTGATACGCAAGCTCGTGGAAAAATTTCATAGCATTTAGACTTGTAGTTTTGGAGTTATGATCGGTCCAAGATCAAATTTGCTAAGGAGGCTGAAGGATTCGTATCCATACGTGTGTATGATGGGCTTCATATCGATACAATGCGTATCGATCAATTGCGTGTCGATGATGTGGTGCGGGAGTTATGTGGAGATTCATATTTCACGCTTAAAAACTGTTTCATTTGGTTCGACTGCTTCCTTCATATCCATCCAAGGTTATACTCTGCGTATCGATCCCTACCTCCTTTCGTATCGATGCTTTGCCTCGGCTTTTCGTATTGATCAAACAATTGATCGATACGAAACATATGGTGGTTGGTTGAATGAAGCACAACCGGTCCATGGAATATTGAAGTCTATTCAAACTCGATGAATATTAAATGGATGGAGGCTGAGTGATGGACTTGTGCTCATTTCGTATCGGTCTGGATGGATACGAAATGATGGATGTGGGCTGATGGATACGAAATGGACGTGTTCTACATGGATCTTGATCGATCCATAACTTAAACATATGAACTCCGATTGACCTGAAATTTGGAATATTTTCTTTTATAGATTTGCTTTTCATACCATGCTAATTATAGTTCAGTCCGAACTCGGACCAAGTTTGTTTGTATCCATCGTGGACCCATAGATAAACGATCTCTGGGGTGGATTGCCTTCAGTTTCTAGTCAAGTCCTTGGTTTCACGGCCTTCCCAAAAGGCGGGATAACAGTCAGGGCCTAATTGTTGAGAAATGAAAAGAGAAGAAGAATTGGAATACTAAAGGACGTTTCAAGTCCAGAAAGCCTAGAAATGGTTGGAGAGGAAAGTCTAGAGATGGAAAGTGCCATAATTGCAAGAAACCAAGCCATTGAAAGAGAGACTGTCCAGATTTAAAGAAGAAGACCAAGGATGGATCTTCATCGATTACGGTGGATGATACAATATCCGATGATGTGTTGACTGCAGCAGTATTTGATACATCAAACTATTGGGTGCTTGACTCAAGGATGGCATTCCATATAACGCAAAATAAGAATTATTTCAGCTCTTTTATTAGGAAAGAGGGAAGTGCAATCCTTATTGGAAACAATGCCAGCTGTAGAGCCATGGAAGATGGTACAGTTCGAATCAGGATGTTTGACGAAGTGATACGCACTTTATTAGGTCCCTGCTATGTTCCAGGTCTTTAGAAGTCATTCATTTCTTTAGGGCAGTTAGCATCCATGGGATGCAATGTAGCTATAGATAAGGATGGTTAAAGGTTTATAGGGGTGCACCTATTTTGATGAAAGGAAAATGTGTTCCGAAATTTGTATCTGCTGAAAGGAACCACGGTTCTTGGAGAATCCTATATTGGAGTTGATAGTTCTCATGCTTTGGATACAAGAGTTTGACAACTAAGATTGGATCATAATTTGAAGATGTGTTTAGAGTTGCTTCATAGTCAAAAGAGGATCAAAGGAGAAAGATTTAACAAGTTGGAATTTTTTCTAGGAATGTGTGTTGGATAAGCAGATGAAATTATCTTTTGGATTTGGACTTTATAGATCAGAGAGCTAGAGGGTGCTTGATTATGAGTACAGATGTTTTGGGCCATTAGCTACTGTTTCCATTAGAATAGCAAAGTATTTTATTTCCTTCATTGATGATTTTTCTCGAAATGTTTGGGGTGTATGTGATGAATGCCAAATCAAAAAGCTTTGAGAAGGTAAGTGCTAGTTGAGAACCAATATTGTTATAAGTTAAGGTACTTAGATCCGATAATGGCGGTGAATTTATTTCTAAGCAGTTCCTCAATTTTTGTAAGCAGCATGATATTCAAAGACATTTCACCACATTAGGAGATTCACAATCCAATGGGGTGGCCAAGATAATGAATTGGATGCTACTTGAGAAGATATGTTGTTTGAGATTGACGATGGGCTTATCTAGAGGCTTTTGGGATGAAGCTTTATCAACTGTAGTGCATATTATAAATCGAATTTCATGCTCAGCCATAGATATGAAGATTCCAAAGGAGAAGTGGAGGGGTATAGTAGTGTATTTATGGGATACACGGATGGTATTAGAGCATATCGCATTTGGAACCCTGTTTGATTAAAAAAGATGTGCATTCCAGACATATAACTTTAATGAGCCTATAATGTTCAATCCTAAGAAGGAGTTACCTACAACATCAGATGAATCTGATAGGCCTAAGGAGTTGGAAGAGGTTCCTATATTTTAGCCTAGTAGTAAAAAATTTACTGTTGTAAGAGATGTAAATGCAATTGATGAGACATCACAGAGTAGTCCATAGGTTCCTTTTAGTAGTGTGGGTGATGTGCATAAGACTAAAGGAAAATTAGTTTAAGGTGAAGCTGAAAGGAGTTCAGATGAAGTTATACCTATTCGGTCAGTTGTAGGACTATTAGGTTGGTTGAGAGGTATGTTGATTAGAGGTATGAAAATCTTAGCCTTGGTGATCAGTTTGATTATGCCCACATATGGTATATAATGAGCCATTTGACTGTGAAGAAGCTATAATGTCGAGTGATAGTCCGAAATGAATGTGTGCTATGGAAGAGGAGTTAGAGTTGTTGAGAAAGAACAGGACGTGGGATCTAGTACCATCTCTTCAAGGAAGCAGAGTCATAGGTTTCAAATGGGTATACAAGGTGAAGGATGATGGGAGATACAAGGCTAGCTTAGTTGCTAAAGGATTATACAGAGGAAGGAGTGGAGTATGATGAGATAATTTCATATGTAGTGAGGCATACTTTCATCCGCATTTTTCTTACTATTGTTGCTACTCGTGACTTGAAGTTGGAGCAACTTGATGTGAAGACCACTTTTTAACATGGTGACTTGATGGAGACCATTTATATGAAGCTAGAAGAAGGATATATTGTAAGTGGAAAAAGAATCGATTTGCAAGCTGAAGAAGTCACTATATGGACTCAAGCAGTCGGCTAGATAATGGTACAAGAGGTTTGACTCTTTAATGCTTTCACTAGGTTTTGATCGTAGTATCAAAGATGCTTGTATGTACTTCAAGCATTTAGAAAGTGTTGGTTAGGTGTATTTACTATTGTATATGGATTCCATGTTGATTGCTTCTACGGATAACGCTGAAAATGATAGTTTGATGATGAAGCTAAAACTAGAATTGGAGATGAAAGACCTTGGGGAAGCAAGGAAGATTTTAGGTATGGAAATCTAAAGGGATAGAAAGCTAGGCTTTTTAAGGCTTACTCAAAAGGAGTATTTTAGAAAGGTGTTTGCTTGGTTTAGCATGAAAGAAGCAAAGGCAATTATTACACCCATGCCTTTGCACATGGAGCTTTCTAATAAAGGCTCTTCGATCTCAGAGAAGGACAAAGCTTACATAGAGAAGATGTCATATGCGAGTGCAGTTGGTAGTTTGATGTATGCTATGGTTTGTACTAGGTCTGACACTGCACCATTGTTAGTTTGGTTAGTAGATATATAGAAAATCTAAGAAAAACGCATTGGGAGGAAGTAAAGTACATCTTCAAATATCTTAGAGGATCTCTAGACCATAGGCTTGTTTTTGGCGGCAGAGATAGAGATTTCAGCTTAGTAGCATTTTGTGATTCTGAATACGTTAGCGATAGAGATTGAAGGAAGTCAACCTCAGATTATATCTTCACTCTTGGATGGAGAACTATTATTTGGAGAGTGAGGTTGTAGATCATTGTTGCTTTGTCTACTACTGAGGCAGAGCTTATAACTGTTATTGAAACGGCTAAGGAGGCACTGTATTTAAGGTGGTTGATATGTGATTTGGACTTCGTGTATGATGGAGTAGAAGCGAACTGTAACAGCCAAATTGCAATTCACTTAGCTAAAAATTTAGCTTTCAACTCAAGAACGAAGCACATAGTTGTACGAGAATCATTTTTTATCTCAATGAATGAAGAGAAGCTAATTTGTCTTCAAAAGGTTCACACAAAAGAGAATGCAGCAGACATGTTTACCACATCCTTACTCGTTGCAAAGTTCAAGCATTACTCGAACTTGATTCGCTTATCATGGTGTTAGGTGCCACATGGTGGCATGGGGGAGAGAGAACTGGTAGAAGGAGGCATTTGTTTTCATTGAAAAGATTGATGAATTCTACATGGGAAAGATACGTTTAAACACTTTATTGGTTCCCGGTGGAGTTATCGGAGTTTGTCATAAAGTGTAACGGGTGATGGCATTGCCGAAGCTAATTGGGATTATATCTACCATGCTTGAGACTGCTCAGAGTATGAAGGTGTAGATGGAGCTGGATGGCTTTGTTATAGATATGTACATTGTATTAAGATGGAGTATTGAAAAATGTAATACAATATTGAGCTTTGTTATTTTGCTTAGTCCCATATCGCGGGATAAGTTCGAAGCTTAGTTCCAAACCTTACGTAAAGGAGCATATGTAATATAAATAACTTGTACCAATCTCGGTAATCTTCTTTCTCAAATTATTAATAAAAATTCTTCTCCGCTTAATTGATGTACATTATTATATTGACAATGGAACCACTTTAAAAAATTTGGTATACTCCCTTTCATTTTTAATTAATGGGTAATTTTCATTTTTTCTTTAAATGAGAATAACCCCAATAATTTTATTTGATTGTTTTGTCATTCTACATTTGATCCTATGGTTCCGCATCTCTGTTGTTACGTACTACCAGTTTGGAAGGATAGACTCCAACAAATACAAATTAGGAATTCAGTTATAGCACATTGAAGGACTTGTAAAATACAAATAATATCGAAGAAAATAATAGACATCGAATCTATGGGATATGAAGATTTATCCAATAGAATTTATAGCATGTAGTAAACTGTAATTCAACTTGTAGCCATTAAACTCGTTACCGAACGTGTAGCCATTAATTATCTTAATTTAATATTGGTAAAAGATGTAAGCATACAAGGGAGAAAGTTTAAGGTGCATTAACCTAAAAAATAACAATGTTATTATGTTATAATGAACTACGATATATGCATCCAGTATATATTGAATTGAAGTGTGTGGCTACTTTTGTGCATATATTAACATGTTTTATGCATATATATGTCATATGTGCTTAAATTTGGATGATAAATCTGTTAGCCTATATTTTACTTATTAGCTAAATAGTAAGATAGCTTCACCACTATATACACCATAAAGATTTCATTGTCAGTTAGATTAGTTACAAGTGTTACGACTAGCGATTCTGTAAGAAAACAACACGAAGATATTGATCAAACTGAATTCTTGAAGATAAGCTATTCATCGACAAGATTTAAATTGCTATAATTCCTATATAGTATAAATTATTATATATTAACAATATAAATTCAACCTATTCACTGAATTTTGATTGTTGCAGGCAAGATTTAAATTTGGATTCAGACTGGCACAAAATATTCATTTTTCAGCAAACGACTGGTATTTGGCTGGCATCAAAATGTAGATTAGTTCAACAAATGGTAAATGAAAAAGCATCGGCCAAAACTAGATAACATCAAATGTATGGACCAGTGAAAGAAATTTATCGAGTTGAAAACAAGTTCAGAATGGTATTTTTAAAAATAGCAGACTCGTTTACGTATTATGTCAAAGGAATACTATTACATTAAAAATATGAATAATATTCAAAATCTCTTCTTTTAGGCATCGAGTGAAAAGAACAAAACTCTTAGACACAAGCAGTTGCCACGCACATGCATTCATAAAGGAATGACTCGACTGACTAAAGATTGGTAAGAAAAAGAGTAGTTTTATTTACTGTAATATTTATTAACTTCTTAGTTAATGAAGTTTGTTATTTGATGTTCTTTTGACGATACAAAAAGCAACGTCGCGATCACTTTTCCATCTATAGAAGTGCAGTTTGGATTAAATCTTGCACTAGAAAAAATGATGAACCGACGAATATGATTGCTGCAGATGCTTTAGTAAGTTAATACTTTCAAAAAAAATTCATAAAAAAAAAATCGAAGTAGGTAGTTAAATACCTTGTTTGTAAATGCAATTTAACATGAGTTCATACTCATAAGTTAGCATTCTAAACTATTTTTTCAGATTATTTATTATCAATAGGGTTCTTAAAGATTTGCACATGGCTACATAAAAATGGAAAATGAATTAAGAAATTAACTGAACTTTTAGCATACGATGCAATAAAATTAGAATTCGGGCACTTGATTTTGGAAGTATTCGTGGTACAGTATAGTAACAAAACCTTGAGGCAAGTTTATAATATTTTAATATTCATTTCAACGTAAAAAAACAAGAGTAGTAAAATGGACACATTTTAAATATCTTAATATTCTACTATTACAAAAGGAACGATATTTCAAAAATATTTTGAGTTGATAATTATTGATTTTATAAATACGGATTCAGTTTAAGTATTTTGAAAAACAAACTGTTATATTTCAAAAACGTTGAAGTTGGATTATTAGTATTATTTTGGTTTGAAATTTTATATTTTGATTAAGAAAAGAGTTTATAGTCGATTAGTATTTGTTTAGGGAAAAATAACATTGTTACATTTTATATAAAGAAATCGAATATGGAATAGAAATAGGGAATTAAATAATTTAGTTTACTGACTATGGATTGGATAATAGATATAAAGTAATCAGTATTTTAAGTTTGTCATTGCTTATGATTAATTAAATTGGCTGGTCTACGACTTTCAGCCCTTTCGATGGGTTGGTTCAATCTTTCAGTTGATATAAGGATGTAAATTATATGGAGTGCTAATTAGTCTAATGAACTTTCTGTTCTATTACAAATGATCTGTTCATATTTTTTAATATTTTTTACATGATGACAACCACTTTATAACTTAAAAACATTAAAGAAAGTTTACTAAATACAAGCTTTGATTAAACACGTCCTTTTTCTTTATATGCTCTAAAAATCTATATCAATGAATCAGTGAAAACATATTATTCTAATTTTGCATACAATTATTAATTGGTAAATTTCTTTGTCTTAAAATTTATTATTATATCTACTATTTCAAGTTTATATATAAAGAATGAGCCAATAAGTAAAGTGTATATACCAGATATAATAGGGTTTTAAGGGTATTTTCGGTAGTTTGCTTTTCGGTACAAAGTTTGTATATATACCATGTGTTATCTAATACACATGATAGTATGTGTAATAAAATATCTTTCATCTCTCTGTAAATATAAGAATCATTTACTTTACCGTAATCTTTTATGGTATCATAGTAGCAATAGGCCAAACAGTCAGAAGGTTATCACAACCACTTCATCAGATCAGTTTCATCACCTGAAGGAAGTTGTGCTTCAGTCTCCTCAGAGTTAGCTGTTTGCGCCAAAATTGGCCACAAACCCCAAATACCGTGAAAGCACCAGTGTATGAATACAAATCAGCAATATTCAAACACAAATCACAGATCTCAGCAAATAACCCAAGAATGCTTGCACAAAAAATGGGCAAACACCTCCAAGTTGTATGATTTAGTTGATTTTATGTTATTCGTAGTGATTTGGGTGGTTTATGCAAATACCTAAAAAGCAGGGACTAAACTGTAAAAGACACACAGATTTATAGTGGTTCGTCCATAATGTGCCTACGTCCACTTTATATGTTATTCTCCTTTTCTATCCAGATTACAAGTACAAAGCTTGTAGTACAAGTGTATGAAAATTGTTTGAAAGTTCCTTCCGGGCTTGAGCTCTCAAACTTGTCCCCCATTGTCGTACCCCTGCCCCTCTATTTATAGAGTGAGGCTGGGGGCAGGGGTTTTGGATGTATATAGCTGCTGGTGGGTCTAAGCTGATGCAATCTGGCCTGACAAAGTTGGTTCGGCAACACCTTGGTTCGGTAGTAGATGGTTGGAGTTGAGACCTTGGTCCGGTAGTAGAGGAGAGAGGGGTTGGTTCGGTGTGGTTGATTCGGTGATGGTTGAAGCAGCAGTTGGTTGGTCCGGTGATGGTCAATTGGGGTTTGGTTCGGTAGGCGTTGGTTTGGTTCGGTAGTGAAGCGGTGAGGTTTGGTTCGGCTTCGTAGGGGAAGATGGCTGGTTCGGCTATGCTTTGGACCGGCATTGTTTGGTTGGACCGGCATTGTTTTGGACCGGTAGTAGGTAAAAACGTGCCCAGCATATCATATCTCCTTCATACGAACTCCGATTATCCTGAAAATTGAAACATAGCTTTTCCTAGTCCTTATCATCTTTTCCAATCAATTTCGTCCCGATCGGAACTCAACCAAATTTTGATAATATCGACCGTAGCCTTGATCCCAATCGATTTACAATCCCGACATCCATCATTCCTTGCCAATTTGTTGATATTCCAGCTTTTACCCAAAAAGTGGGATAACATTAGCCTCAACATCAGAGTTTTTCTTTTTCTTTTTTCTATTAAATTTTTGACCACGATCCAAAAAGTATCTATGATACATCATCAGAATCACTACTTAATTGCATATATTGATTCTGATCATAGTGGCATGCCTATATCTTATTAAAGAAGCCTCATCATATGAGATAGGCTGCACTGGATTTTTCCTCAGATCATCATCTTCATCAAAGAAGGCAGTTACACTAGTTTTACCATCAAATACAATTAAGAATTATATTCTTGATTGTTTTCAGTCAAAATCAAGATCTCTCTCTGCAAGCCCTTCATTGGCTGCATATACCATTGTGTGCTTCGCTAAGAATTATATTTCTCTTAACCTACTATTCTGATCCTAACTTTTCAACATAGCAAGAGCAAAAGATGACAACTCAGCCACTACATCACCTACAAGAAGGTATACCATAACATCAAGTAGCGAACCCTTCACATTGTCAATTATAAAACCCAAAAGTTAGTTGTGATGACTCATATTTTGGTAGGTTTAAGTTGACAATAATCCACACGTGTCCAACTTAAATAATCCGGAACGTAGATGATCAATGAGGTTAAATAAGAAAAATAAGAAAAGAAGAAGAAAAACAATCACAGAATCTCACAGCGGAATCGATAAAATATAATAATCAAATAAATAGTTCATGAAACAATTTACTATACATTTGATTTTAATCTATACACATTTATCAGAGTTATATATGTACATCAGGGATAAATAATCAATACAGTAGACTAGCATGATGCATGGAATAATAATAATAACAATATACCAAAACTCCATCTTCGTCCTCCAAAGCCAAACCCCACAAAGCCAAGGTTATCGCTAAACCTTCGCTCTGATACCAAGTGTGACGACCCACATTTCAAAAGGTTTGAATTGACAATAATCCACACATGTCCAACTTAAACAATCTGAAACATTGATGACCAATGGGGTTAAATAAGAAAAAGAAGGAAAGAAGAAGATAAACAAACATAGAATCTAACAGCGGAATCGATAAAATATAATCGTCAAATAAATAGTTCATGAAACAATTTACTATACATTTGATTTTAATCTATACACATTTATCGAAGTTGTTGTAACGACCCTTATTTTTGGTCAATTTAAATTATTAAATTTAATGTAATAATCGGATGAATATGAGTAGAAATAAAAAAAATTAATGATCGATAATATTAATTTATTGAGTGATTCAATTGGTTTAAATTTAATATAGAAGATTATTTGAATATTCTGATTACGGAATTAATATAATCAAAAATAGTATCAGAAATCGATTCAAATTTTATATAAATATGAATGAAGATTGTTAATTTTTAAAAGTGTATTTAAATGTGAATAATTTAAAATTTGAAAATTTTATATTGTAATTAATGAGTGAAAAAAGCCGTTTTGACCACTGTCTCGGATTTCGACAAAACCAGTTTCATTGGATCCGTAATAGTGAATTATTGTAGAATTTCAATTCATAGCGATCAGACTTGTCGTTTGGCCATTCGAGCTTGAAACATGTAGAAATTCACTTACGATATTAATTAAAATAATTGACTTTGAAAAGCTATCTTTCATGTACGTTCGAATTAGGCCTCGAAACTAGTTCCATTGCAGCGATGAAACATTATAAACGCCAGGCGGCACGTCTCGATTGAAGTCCGGACGATTTTGACCTAACTATATAAATACGCACGCAGATCGAGACATATTATATTAAATTATTCGAAACCCTAATATAAATTCAAAGCCGCCGCTATGCTCTTTTCAACGGCCAGAATTCATTCCCTTTTATTCCTTACTTCCTCTCGATCTGCTCATCGATTTCCTTCGACGCCAAAAGAGAAATCGCAGAGCACACCGTTCTCTTTGCATCTATATGAATGATCTAGGTAGATATGTCACGATTTCACCAGATTTTGGCGTCGAACATCGTGTGTGTTTCAGGATTTTGCACGTGAACCGAAGCACGATAGGAAGTCGCGATTACGGTGAAGGTAGAGGGGACGACGACGCTTGGAGTGGAGCATCCCGATCATGGACCGGTCGACAATTTGCGTGCGCGATGGATGAAGTCAGTCACGTTGTTTGGGTTCGGCTGTAACGCGTGAAGAAGAAGGTAAAACGATTAATTAAATTTTATCATATTGCTAATCATGTTTTAAATTATATCGTTATACTAATTTAAGCGTAACTTTTGCATACGATGTCCGTTTTGGGCGAAACAGGTGGCGTTGGAATCGTAGTGATGAGCTCTATGTTATGGAACTAGTTTTGGCTGTGTTATGAGATTGTTCAAATTGCATCTTTATTTGGATTTTAAACCGTCGATAAATCAAAGGTGAGTGTTTATATGCTCACAATGGACTAAAATGATTTTATGTTGGTTATATTTATATTCTGAAGTGATATAAATTTGATTGGTTGTTGTTTGGTAGATTTAATTATCATTTAAATTGGTATATGAATTAATTGATAGAATTTAAATTGACTGTTAAATAAATTTAAATTTACTTGGCAGCATATTGCCCGATATGGTAAAAATTGAAATCTGTGAAGGTTATTGGCTTTATGGTTGATTTGTTGTGATGGATGCTACTGGTCGATATTGGTTGTTTATTTAATTTGATATATCATGTTATCATCTTGTATATTATTTATTGCATATAAAATTGTAAATTGAATCATTTCGAATAAATTAAGAAATATGTTGAAATTATATATACTTATGACATCTACTTATGTCATCTATTTGGACTGAAATAATATATATCCATCCTTGAAATTAAATTGAAATAATTATCCACTTGGCCATATGGTAGAGAATTATATACGGACACCGGGTTGGTTAAATTAAATGATTTTAAAAGTTGTTTTGAAATTATTTAAATGAATTGATTTTTAGAATATAATCAAATTTATGGAAATTCAATTACTTTGAATTGAAGCTCGAAATGTTGGAATTTGAACTTGGTAAACGAAATTGTTTAATTAATCGAAGTTTAGATTTTAAATTAAAAAAATTGAAATACGACATAAATTTTCAAATGTTGATTTGTTTTAAAAGATTGGTCTTTTATTCGAACTTTGAATATTTCTAAGAAAAAGTGATATGAAATAATATTTCAAATCTTAGTTTGGAATTGAATTATAAATGAAATTTTGGATTTATATTTGGTATTGAAGGTAAATTTGATTTAAGTATTTAAATCGATATTTGAAATTGAAATTAATTTGAAATCGAATTTTAAATTAATTTAGAGTTGAAATTAATTTTAAATTGGTATTTAAATTAATTTGAAATTGGAATTTAAATTAATTTGGAATTGGAATTGGAATTGGAAATTAATTTAGAACTGGAAATTAATTTGAAATTGAGATTTAAATTAATTTAAAAATGGAAATTGGAATAGAGATCGAAATTTATGTGGAATCGAAATTATTCCAGTTGGAATAGGAGTTGAATCGATTAAATTGAACTGGAATATGGAATCTATTTGGGTAGGAAATTGGGAAATTGACCGGTTTGACTTTGGATTTTTTTTTTAAAATGAGTATTTTAGTATAAATAATTTAAAACCTATATTCTTTAAATATTCAAACTATTTTGATTTTTGAAACTATTTTATTATATAAACCATTTTTATATTCAGATTATTTCTATTAAACTATTATTAACTTTTTAAGTATTTTAAACTGTTTTCTAAAAATCAAACCGGTTAAAGGGTAAATTGTTTATATTTAAATCTTGGATTTAAATACGAACTTGGTTAAAGTGAAGACTATAACCTAAATTGAATTCGAATCAAATTTTGGAAGTGAAATTGATTTATCAGACAAAATTGATAATTTTGAATATATGATGATTTCGAAATGGATTTCATTTTAAAGCGAATATATGATGATTTCGAAATAGATTTGATTTTTGAAACGAATATGATATTTTGATATTAAGTGCAAATGGTTTTCGAAATGTAAAAGAACCAACCAGTGTGTAAAATAACGATTGGTGTTAAAGAGGCCGGGTCCTCTTATTGGCATACTCTTTGTTAATATTAGAACCACTTTGACAACCGTGTACGCGGTGGATGATATGCAGATTGCAGTGGTTGAATTGACGACGTTTACAAGAATGAAGTAAGAGAACGATGATGGATAGCCTTGACATTCGTGTCATAATTAAGATGACTAAAACATGAGCCTATGTCAGGCCATTGAGGTTAGCTACCTCTAGCAATGTTGATCCCTTGTAACGACCCAGAATTTTATTTAATTAAAATTTGAATATTTAATTAATTTTAAATATTAATAAGTGAATTTTTAAGTCAAATAAATTTTTATTTGAATTTTTGGATTTAATTGGATAATTAAATCGATAATTTATTATGTTAAATTATGGAAATAATTGAAAATTGAGTTAAATATGATTGAAAATGATTTGTAGAATTTTATTTTATCATATTGAAGTTAGAATGATATTTTAGAACTTTTAAAATCGAATTAAAAGTTAATTTGTGAAAATTGAATATTTTAATATTTAATAATCGACTGTAAAATAGCCAATTTTTGAACAGTCTCAGAATTGAACGAAACCAGTTTCATTGGATCCGTAATAGTTAGTTATTGCCGGATTTCAATTTTCGTGGCAATCGGAGTTATCGTTTGATCGTGGCAGCTCGAAACGCATCGAATTATTTTTAATTTAAATTTGGCGAGTGAAAATAGCCATTTTTCAAAAAGTCTCGGATTTCGACGAAACCAGTTTCATCGGATCCGTAATGTGATATTATTGTAAGGTTTCAAATTTCGTGTCGATTGGATTTACCGTTTGTCCGGTACAAATTAAAACGCCTAGAAATCGATTTAAATCGGTTTAATTTAAATTGAGCGTTTATAGCCATAACTCGCACAGATGTCCGAATTAGCTTTCGAAACCTGTTCCATTGTGTCCGGAACGCGGGATAAACCCTAGGAGTGTCAGTTTCGGCGCGTAAATCGGAGTTCGGAATTTCCGGATGAATAGTGTTCGATCGTTCTTCTATAAATAGGCCCCTACCCCTTCATAAATAAATAAAAAATTAAAAACCCTAATTTTCTAACCCTAGCCGCCACATTATAAACCAATGGCCAGAAATGTTCCAACTTCTTCCCTCTAGATCTTCCAATCCGTCAACAATTAGAGGAAGTTGTCAACATGAAAGTTGGAGAGGGGAGTGAGAGCTACGATCTGAACGGTGGTGATGTAAAACGGAGACTCGAGGAAGGAGAAAAGGGGGGCCGTTCATAGCCGGCTACACACGTATTTTCGTGCTCATCAGGTGGCCGAGCTCCACCATAGGGGGGCCGAGCATGGAGGGGGTCGAGTGCTTCGCGATGGCTGTAGTTTGATCGAGTTTCGTCGAGCGTAGGCGAAGCATAATTAAGCCCTAGGGGGCGGCTGTGTTGGGTTCAAACGTGAAAACTCACGTACGTGAGTTACTGAGAAGAAGATGAGGTGGGGGGGACGGCTGAGATGAGGGAGGTGTTGCATCTACGGCTTAGATTTGAGTTAGGTTATAAATTATTGTAATTTGTATATAAAAATCGTGTACAATCTTATAAAAATCATAACTTTTTCATACGAGGTCGAAAACGCGCGAAACCAGTCGCTTTGGAATCGTATCATCGAGCACTACGCGATGGAGTTGGTTTGGAGTCATTTGAAGTTAGTGAGAATTTCGGGTAAAATTAAACGCGCGTTTAATTTTATTCGAAATAAAAGCTGAAACGGAAATTAAAATCAAGCTGAGAACTTCTCACTCAATCGAATCGGTTTCGATTTTATTTTAAATAGTTAGATTTAAAATATTTGAATGCATGTTTGAATGATGATTGTTATGTATTGATTGTTAAAATAGACATTATACGCCGTTAGTAAGCGGATGTTATTTAATAAAAACATATACCGCGAATATTTCATAAACAGTGAAAGTGGTATTATATATAATATCAATATATATATATTGGCATATGTATATATTGTAGTTGTTGATTTTCCATATTTTTTTAGCGGATGAGACCCTATTACGCCGTTATTAAGCGGATAATATTTATTAAGAACATATACCGCGATAATTTCGTACTGGAGCGAAATTGGTATTGTGCTAATGTTTGTGGATGCAGGAAAACAGGTTGGAGGGATCCAACTGGATTCCTCAACAGTTTTTATTTGATTTCAGATATTTTGATATTTGATTGATTATCATATACGATATATGATGGATCGCTGTAGTCGTGATTGACTATTTGGTGTGTAGCATCATTGGACCCAGATTTTGGGATTTTAAAATGATTTTAAAGTGATTTTTGAAAATATACTTTATTTTTGGAATTGATCCATTTTAAATAAATAAACGTTATAATTTTTAATGTTATAAAAATTATGTTTTTTGAGAAATATAGTTAAAAAGTTGATTTTGAGAAATATGGACTAAAGATCTCATAAAGTAATTTGAATTGGGATTTTTGAATTTATTATTGAAAGTTTAAAATTAGGATTTATAAAATTTGATTATTTTATAAATCAAAATGATGAAGTTTTTATAAAGAAGATTAAAGACGTTTTTAAAGAATAATATAAATTGATTTATATTAAGAGATTTATAAATGGATATTTATAAATTGAAATATAGACATTATAAAACGAGTTTTTATAAGTGTTTGAATGAAGTGAAAATGAATTTCATAAATAAATGAAATTTATAGAATTATAAACTGTGAAGTTATAAATGAAATTTTATAAACAGTAGGTTTATAAAATTTGTGAAGTTATTTGAAGAATGGTTTTGGATAAATCATTAAATCTTATAAGTTATAAGATTTATAATTTGGGAAGTTTAAAAGAACATTTTTGTAAACAAATAATTTATAAGTATTTAACTTATAATATGAACGTTTAGTTTATAATTTAGCTATAAACTGGAATAGGTTAATAAAGGAGATTTATAAAGGGAGTTTTTATAAATAAATAGAAATGGAATTTATAACGTTGTTTTATAAATTCGCAGATGACTTATTTTGATAAGAAAATTTGTTGAAACCTATTAATGGAGTTATATTCACGTTTTTGAATAGTGAATAATCCTTTGAATTAAAATGAATAAAAGGATGAAATTGTTAACGAAGTTTATTCACGTTTTTGAATAGTGAATAATATGTTAAAGAAATTGTTTTAGATATGATGTTTTAAATAGAATTAAAACGATCTAACGATGTTCTAAATGTGTTGAGATTCGAAACCATAGATTTCAACATTTATTGTTGAAATAGATGTTTCGAGAAATAGAAGGAAATGGTGGACTATAACACTATTGTTATAGTAAATGATTTCCGAAAGGAAATGTTTTGTATAGTATTGGGATTTATATATCTATTTTAAATTCGAATCCCTATACTAGTGATTTTGGGACGTTGTAACGATGTTTTACGCAACATTCGTTTTGGCCCAAATAAATATGTTTAAGAGAATGATTTCCTTAAAGAATGAAATATATACTTAATTCGATTTAAGTATATGGAATATTTTCCAAGTGATTGAAAATAAAAAGATTAGAGAATTACTTATTTAATAAGTATGGAAATGTTTTCCAATATAAAGTGAATATGTTGAGAATTTATCCTTTTGAAGATAAATTGAAAATGAATATTAGAAATTGAATTGAAGTCATATATTCATGGATATTTTAGAATATAAATTCACTATGGAATTTATAAATGAAAAGTGGAATTTTTTTAAAAATAAATACTGATTTATTTTTGAAGTGTTGAAAATTTTATATCTTGTAAAGATATTTTGGAAAGTAAATAATTTGGAAAATTATTTGGAATCTGGTGATGTGTGCATATCCATTGATAGTTCAATAATCGACTATCAATATTTCCCTTTGAATGGGTATTTTATGTGAATTGTTTGAATTTGAATGCCACACTTATTTTTGAATAAGCGCTCACTATTCGGGTTAACCGGGAAAGGACCATGGGGTCGTATAACCCATTCCGAATATGTGATACGTCGTTGTGAATTGCATTTGAAGATCGGTGTTGAAGACCGGATATTTGCGAGAGCGATAGGATGACCTGTCGATTGACTCTGCACCGAGTTGCTCCGGTATAGAGTTCTCCATATGTGATGGTGAATCCGATCAGGATTGTGGATATCCGGATTGCAAGGACTTCTTTGTAAGTGCCTTCGGTTTTGTTCGATCCCGGAACAGACTTGTATGGATTGTATGTCTGACATTACAAATTGAGATATAAAGCCGATTTCTTTCAAATATATTTCTGTTGGTGGCGGAGAATTTATTCTTTTAGCTTAACACCCTTCTCTGAGACGTACGAGCTCAGAGGTCATATAGTTGAAGTTATCAGCGATATATTCCCAATTTGGTAATGTGACATGCTGAGTGTTGCTGAAATGATCATTGTGTTGATTATTTATGATAGGATCATTTGTTTGATCGTCTATCGAAGTGATCATTGGTTGATCATTTGTTGACCCAAAGCATGGCTTTTGTATAAAGTATGTTTTTGTGGACGTGAATTCGTCGAGCCTCACACCCCGGAAATGGTCAAAACAGGAAAGATGCAGCAAGGTCATGAGGGGTAGCGCCCTTTAGGATATGTGCATTTCCTTCTGGAAAAGGGTGGTATCATGGTATGGAGCCCAGATACTTACTCATGTTGAAACACTTTATTATTATGATTGTGTGAATTGATTAGAGAGCTCTCGGATAAAGGTCCCAAAGGACCGGGGGATGGCATATTCGGTCAGTTGTTACTCAGTTAGGGGTAACCCGGCCTTGTGTTGGTAGAGATCCGGTTTGGTTCTCGGGGATGTCCATCCAGAGGCATTCTCATGTGGCAATGGGAAGTTCCTTGGCCTGACCATTTGTTGGAAATCCAAAGAAACAATACGAAACTTGTACGGTATTAGTTGTAGAACCTATCATTCACTTATGGTGTCGCAACACTGTTTGGATGGTAGCTATAGTAGGCATAGTTCGAAATGTCTATGTTGGCTAAGATTTATATTCTACTTTCGAAATATTTCCTACACTATGCACTAGTAATAATATCAAATGTCTTTTAAATGCGTATCAAGCATCTTTGACTATCATAAGGAGAAATCTCCTCCGATTCTGCGTTTGCATGTGTGTGTGTGCGGGAGGCCTTATGGTAGTCTCATTTTTAAAAGCATTGCGAATTGAAATAAAAATATTCCTCTATTTTTGATTTTAAAAGTAAATAAACTGTTTTGAGTTCTCACACCAGTCACATGACTGACTCGGAGTTTATTGTTTTCCTTCCTAAACTCTGGGTGCCCACCAATTTCCACACGGGCAGTCAAGAGTTAGGTTTATCAGGATATTCTGGATGTTCAGGAGTTGCTGGAGGCAAGCTGGATGGCATGGCGTATTATTAGTATATAGTATTTCTTTTCCGCTGTTTGTTGTTGTACACTCTGATGATATGATGTAATGAAATATGATGTAATGTAATAACTAATATAGTTCTTTGTTTAAAGATTATTCATTTATTATTATATGTTGTTCCGCTGCGAATTGTGAGATTCTGATATATTTTTTTGTAGTTGTTATGTTCTGTTGTTTTCTTTCTGTCCCGTTCTATTTTTCTGTTTTTCTGTTCTCTTTCTCTATTTCCTATCTTCTTATCTCTTCTTCTGTCTTTCTTTTTCTTAAAAACCATAACATTCCGTGTTTCCGGCCTTCGATTTCTCGGCAGTCGATAAAGTGAGTATCGATGTTGAATTTTCGAAAGTCGAAAATTTTCGGGGCGTTACATTTGGTATCAGAGCGTATGGTTAAGCGACAACCATGGTTCTGTTGGGTATTACTCATTAAAGATAGAGTCAGTAGTACTCTAGAATGAGTTGAGTGTAATAATAGATACGAGAGCGTATTTGTTAGTGAATATGAAATTGTTTTATATTGTGATGATTGGTTTGTTGAGTGGTATATGAACCTTCGTCAGCACGGTCTGGACAACTATGCCGAAGGGGTTTCTAAACACTTGAATAGAACAGTTCGGCATAATATTGTTTTAAATTGGGTAAATGAAATAATTTTACCTTGATTATATTTTTATATATAAAGGAATAATTTTCAGAATTATTAAAGTGTATATATGTTGATTGTTAGGTTGTTTGAATAATCTAAATAAAAGAATAATTGTATAAGTAAAAAGAATTATAAGAATTGAATTATAATTAATGTGATTTACAATTGTGAAATAAACTTATACATTTAAGAAGTGAAACTATATGAATATGAGTTGTAAATAATCAAGTGGATTAAATGAATATAAACAAAGGAATTTGGTTGTAATTAATATACTTTGGTTGTTATATGATTGTTAGTTGATTGTATAAAATTCATTAAGTGTTAATGAAATTGAAAGATATGTAATTGAATTCAAATTGAAAGTAAATAAATTTGAATAGAATTGAATGGAATTGAATTTGATTTGGAAGTGAACCAACTTGAATGAAAATTAGTAAATAATAACTAATTGAATCGAGAAGGAATGTTGATAAAATCCAATGTGAATGAATCAAATATGATTTAAATTGAAAACCTATTTCATTGTATATAAATGAATATTATTGGTTATGAATGTTAGTTGGATGATAATTGGTTGATGGTTGAATATATATTGCATTTGTTGTTTAGTTGCATTTGCTATGTGACATATGTAGTTGTTATGGAGATATATGTTGTATATTGAGATTATTTTCATATATGCATGATTCTCATGTTGTTTGTTGAGTGTTTAGTAGGTGCGGATCGCGTTTGCTTCGCATTTGGAGCTCGCTTTCGCGCTATATTAGCCGTATTTACTTGCTAATAAAATATAAGGTACATATCTCGGATTAAATATCGTACTTTTACACTTTTTCCCTGCGGGATGCCTCATTACTTGATGAGATGTATATTTGTGATATATATACTGTCATTTTTTTTTCGGATCGAGCCGCGCAAATGAGACTATGGCGAATTTTTCCGAAAATTTAAGGCGTTAGAAAAAATTTAAGAAAATTGGAAAATTTGTGAAAACTTTAACTTTGTTTTGGAATTGAAAGTTAAACAATAGTAGTTGTTTTCGAAAAGATAACTAAGTATGACTTGAAAACTTAGTAAGTATTATAAGAAGTTTAATTATGAATTTTGGAAAGTTAATAGATTCTGTAATTTTTCTTACTTAATAATTTCGAGGACGAAATTCTTTTAAGGGGGAAAGATTGTAACGACCCAGAATTTTATTTAATTAAAATTTGAATATTTAATTAATTTTAAATATTAATAAGTGAATTTTTAAGTCAAATAAATTTTTATTTGAATTTTGTGATTTAATTGGATAATTAAATCGATAATTTATTATGTTAAATTATGGAAATAATTGAAAATTGAGTTAAATATGATTGAAAATGATTTGTAAAATTTTATTTTATCATATTGAAGTTAGAATGATATTTTAGAACTTTTAAAATCGAATTAAAAGTTAATTTGTGAAAATTGAATATTTTAATATTTAATAATCGACTGTAAAATAGCCAATTTTTGAACAGTCTCAGAATTGAACGAAACTAGTTTCATTGGATCCGTAATAGTTAGTTATTGTCGGATTTCAATTTTCGTGTCAATCGGAGTTATCGTTTGATCGTGGCAGCTCGAAACGCATCGAATTATTTTTAATTTAAATTTGGCGAGTGAAAATAGCCATTTTTCAAAAAGTCTCGGATTTCGACGAAACCAGTTTCATCGGATCCGTAATGTGATATTATTGTAAGGTTTCAAATTTCGTGTCGATTGGATTTGCCGTTTGTCCGGTACAAATTAAAACGCCTAGAAATCGATTTAAATCAGTTTAATTTAAATTGAGCGTTTATAGCCATAACTCGCACAGATGTCCGAATTAGCTTTCGAAACCTGTTCCATTGTGTCCGGAACGCGGGATAAACCCTAGGAGTGTCAGTTTCGGCGTGTAAATCGGAGTTCGGAATTTCCGGATGAATAGTGTTCGATCGTTCTTCTATAAATAGGCCCCTACCCCTTCATAAATTAAAAAAAAAAATTAAAAACCCTAATTTTCTAACCCTAGCCGCCACATTATAAACCAATGGCCAGAAATGTTCCAACTTCTTCCCTCTAGATCTTCCAATCCGTCAACAATTAGAGGAAGTTGTCAACATGAAAGTTGGAGAGGGGAGTGAGAGCTACGATCTGAACGGTGGTGATGTAAAACGGAGACTCGAGGAAGGAGAAAAGGGGGGCCGTTCATAGCCGGCTGCGCACGTATTTTCGTGCTCATCAGGTGGCCGAGCTCCACCATAGGGGGGCCGAGCATGGAGGGGGTCGAGTGCTTCGCGATGGCTGTAGTTTGATCGAGTTTCGTCGAGCGTAGGCGAAGCATAATTAAGCCCTAGGGGGCGGCTGTGTTGGGTTCAAACGTAAAAACTCACGTACGTGAGTTACTGAGAAGAAGATGAGGTGGGGGGGGGGGGGGGGGGGACGGCTGAGATGAGGGAGGTGTTGCATCTACGGCTTAGATTTGAGTTAGGTTATAAATTATTGTAATTTGTATATAAAAATCGTGTACAATCTTATAAAAATCATAACTTTTTCATACGAGGTCGAAAACGCGCGAAACCAGTCGCGTTGGAATCGTATCGTCGAGCACTACGCGATGGAGTTGGTTTGGAGTCGTTTGGAGTTAGTGAGAATTTCGGGTAAAATTAAACGCGCGTTTAATTTTATTCGAAATAAAAGCTGAAACGGAAATTAAAATCAAGGTGAGAACTTCTCACTCAATCGAATCGGTTTCGATTTTATTTTAAATAGTTAGATTTAAAATATTTGAATGCATGTTTGAATGATGATTGTTATGTATTGATTGTTAAAATAGACATTATACGCCGTTAGTAAGCGGATGTTATTTAATAAAAACATATACCGCGAATATTTCATAAACAGTGAAAGTGGTATTATATATAATATCAATATATATATATTGGCATATGTATATATTGTAGTTGTTGATTTCCCGTATTTTTTTAGCGGATGAGACCCTATTACGCCGTTATTAAGCGGATAATATTTATTAAGAACATATACCGCGATAATTTCGTACTGGAGCGAAATTGGTATTGTGCTAATGTTTGTGGATGCAGGAAAACAGGTTGGAGGGATCCAACTGGATTCCTCAACAGTTTTTATTTGATTTCAGATATTTTGATATTTGATTGATTATCATATACGATATATGATGGATCGTTGTAGTCGTGATTGACTATTTGGTGTGTAGCATCATTGGACCCAGATTTTGGGATTTTAAAATGATTTTAAAGTGATTTTTGAAAATATACTTTATTTTTGGAATTGATCCATTTTAAATAAATAAACGTTATAATTTTTAATGTTATAAAAATTATGTTTTTTGAGAAATATAGTTAAAAAGTTGATTTTGAGAAATATGGACTAAAGATCTCATAAAGTAATTTGAATTGGGATTTTTGAATTTATTATTGAAAGTTTAAAATTAGGATTTATAAAATTTGATTATTTTATAAATCAAAATGATGAAGTTTTTATAAAGAAGATTAAAGACGTTTTTAAAGAATAATATAAATTGATTTATATTAAGAGATTTATAAATGGATATTTATAAATTGAAATATAGACATTATAAAACGAGTTTTTATAAGTGTTTGAATGAAGTGAAAATGAATTTCATAAATAAATGAAATTTATAGAATTATAAACTGTGAAGTTATAAATGAAATTTTATAAACAGTAGGTTTATAAAATTTGTGAAGTTATTTGAAGAATGGTTTTGGATAAATCATTAAATCTTATAAGTTATAAGATTTATAATTTGGGAAGTTTAAAAGAACATTTTTGTAAACAAATAATTTATAAGTATTTAACTTATAATATGAACGTTTAGTTTATAATTTAGCTATAAACTGGAATAGGTTAATAAAGGAGATTTATAAAGGGAGTTTTTATAAATAAATAGAAATGGAATTTATAACGTTGTTTTATAAATTCGCAGATGACTTATTTTGATAAGAAAATTTGTTGAAACCTATTAATGGAGTTATATTCACGTTTTTGAATAGTGAATAATCCTTTGAATTAAAATGAATAAAAGGATGAAATTGTTAACGAAGTTTATTCACGTTTTTGAATAGTGAATAATATGTTAAAGAAATTGTTTTAGATATGATGTTTTAAATAGAATTAAAACGATCTAACGATGTTCTAAATGTGTTGAGATTCGAAACCATAGATTTCAACATTTATTGTTGAAATAGATGTTTCGAGAAATAGAAGGAAATGGTGGACTATAACACTATTGTTATAGTAAATGATTTCCGAAAGGAAATGTTTTGTATAGTATTGGGATTTATATATCTATTTTAAATTCGAATCCCTATACTAGTGATTTTGGGACGTTGTAACGATGTTTTACGCAACATTCGTTTTGGCCCAAATAAATATGTTTAAGAGAATGATTTCCTTAAAGAATGAAATATATACTTAATTCGATTTAAGTATATGGAATATTTTCCAAGTGATTGAAAATAAAAAGATTAGAGAATTACTTATTTAATAAGTATGGAAATGTTTTCCAATATAAAGTGAATATGTTGAGAATTTATCTTTCTGAAGATAAATTGAAAATGAATATTAGAAATTGAATTGAAGTCATATATTCATGGATATTTTAGAATATAAATTCACTATGGAATTTATAAATGAAAAGTGGAATTTTTTTAAAAATAAATACTGATTTATTTTTGAAGTGTTGAAAATTTTATATCTTGTAAAGATATTTTGGAAAGTAAATAATTTGGAAAATTATTTGGAATCTGGTGATGTGTGCATATCCATTGATAGTTCAATAATCGACTATCAATATTTCCCTTTGAATGGGTATTTTATGTGAATTGTTTGAATTTGAATGCCACACTTATTTTTGAATAAGCGCTCACTATTCGGGTTAACCGGGAAAGGACCATGGGGTCGTATAACCCATTCCGAATATGTGATACGTCGTTGTGAATTGCATTTGAAGATCAGTGTTGAAGACCGGATATTTGCGAGAGCGATAGGATGACCTGTCGATTGACTCTGCACCGAGTTGCTCCGGTATAGAGTTCTCCATATGTGATGGTGAATCCGATCAGGATTGTGGATATCCGGATTGCAAGGACTTCTTTGTAAGTGCCTTCGGTTTTGTTCGATCCCGGAACAGACTTGTATGGATTGTATGTCTGACATTACAAATTGAGATATAAAGCCGATTTCTTTCAAATATATTTCTGTTGGTGGCGGAGAATTTATTCTTTTAGCTTAACACCCTTCTCTGAGACGTACGAGCTCAGAGGTCATATAGTTGAAGTTATCAGCGATATATTCCCAATTTGGTAATGTGACATGCTGAGTGTTGCTGAAATGATCATTGTGTTGATTATTTATGATAGGATCATTTGTTTGATCGTCTATCGAAGTGATCATTGTGTTGATCATTTGTTGACCCAAAGCATGGCTTTTGTATAAAGTATGTTTTTGTGGACGTGAATTCGTCGAGCCTCACACCCCGGAAATGGTCAAAACAGGAAAGATGCAGCAAGGTCATGAGGGGTAGCGCCCTTTAGGATATGTGCATTTCCTTCTGGAAAAGGGTGGTATCATGGTATGGAGCCCAGATACTTACTCATGTTGAAACACTTTATTATTATGATTGTGTGAATTGATTAGAGAGCTCTCGGATAAAGGTCCCAAAGGACCGGGGGATGGCATATTCGGTCAGTTGTTACTCAGTTAGGGGTAACCCGGCCTTGTGTTGGTAGAGATCCGGTTTGGTTCTCGGGGATGTCCATCCAGAGGCATTCTCATGTGGCAATGGGAAGTTCCTTGGCCTGACCATTTGTTGGAAATCCAAAGAAACAATACGAAACTTGTACGGTATTAGTTGTAGAACCTATCATTCACTTATGGTGTCGCAACACTGTTTGGATGGTAGCTATAGTAGGCATAGTTCGAAATGTCTATGTTGGCTAAGATTTATATTCTACTTTCGAAATATTTCCTACACTATGCACTAGTAATAATATCAAATGTCTTTTAAATGCGTATCAAGCATCTTTGACTATCATAAGGAGAAATCTCCTCCGATTCTGCGTTTGCATGTGTGTGTGTGCGGGAGGCCTTATGGTAGTCTCATTTTTAAAAGCATTGCGAATTGAAATAAAAATATTCCTCTATTTTTGATTTTAAAAGTAAATAAACTGTTTTGAGTTCTCACACCAGTCACATGACTGACTCGGAGTTTATTGTTTTCCTTCCTAAACTCTGGGTGCCCACCAATTTCCACACGGGCAGTCAAGAGTTAGGTTTATCAGGATATTCTGGATGTTCAGGAGTTGCTGGAGGCAAGCTGGATGGCATGGCGTATTATTAGTATATAGTATTTCTTTTCCGCTGTTTGTTGTTGTACACTCTGATGATATGATGTAATGAAATATGATGTAATGTAATAACTAATATAGTTCTTTGTTTAAAAATTATTCATTTATTATTATATGTTGTTCCGCTGCGAATTGTGAGATTCCGATATATTTTTTTGTAGTTGTTCTGTTCTGTTGTTTTCTTTCTGTCCCGTTCTATTTTTCTGTTTTTCTGTTCTCTTTCTCTATTTCCTATCTTCTTATCTCTTCTTCTGTCTTTCTTTTTCTTAAAAACCATAACATTCCGTGTTTCCGGCCTTCGATTTCTCGGCAGTCGATAAAGTGAGTATCGATGTTGAATTTTCGAAAGTCGAAAATTTTCGGGGCGTTACATCCCTCGTATTACTATTGTGGTTTCGGATTCGATGAGTGCACCTTATTTGTCGTTTGGATTGATTGTCACGGTCGGCCACGGATGGGTTACGACCGGCCAGAAAGGGTAAACTGGTAGAATCCTACCTTGGGCATTGCCTCACGTGCCTTGTCATATTTATCCCTATATGCGTCCATTATGATTTTGGTTTAAAACTATAAAATGTGTTAAGGTGGATCAATGTAAAGCCTTAACGGTATTTTAATATTTATTTTACTGCTAGGCATTATTTATTATAGCGTAAACTATTATATATAAATAGTTTAACGGATCCTTAGGAGATGGAAAATCCCGTAACATCTCTTAAGTTATTGCATTCAGATTTATGATATTGATTTGACTTACATAAGAGTATTTAGTCTTGACTCGAGTGTTTTGCCTTTTCATTACGCTCGGGTCAGTCCTGAGATTTTTTTCCAGCGTATTGAAGACTATTCTTTGGAGGATGAAGATGGATTTTTGGTATATTACTATTATTATTACCCACCGATCACGCTATTCTGTTGTATCGATTATTTATTCCTGACGTATAGATATAACTTGATAAATGTGCAAAGATTAGAATCAAATGTATAGTAAACAGTTTTATGAATTGTTTATTTGATTATTATATTTTATCGTTTCCGCTGTGAGATTTTGTGTTTTGTTTTCTTCTTCTTTACTTATTTTTCTTATTTAACCCCATTGATTATCTACGATTCGGATTATTTAAATCGGACATGTGTGGATTATTGTCGATCTAAACCTTCCGAAATGTGGGTCGTCATAGTTGGTATCAAAGCGATGGTTTATCGATAATCTTGGCTTTGTGGGGTTTGACTCATTAGACAAAGGGAAGTAATACCCTAGAATGAGTCAGTTTGAGTGTATATATATGAAAGAGCGTACTTGTTAGTGTTATAAATAGTTTTATATTGTGTTTACTTTTCCGTTGAAATGTTTATAAATTCTGGCCGATGTGTGGGATGCCGTGTTATCGATAGGGGCTTCTAAACACTTAAACGAGGCAAATCGACATAATATTGTTTTAAAAATCGAGTAAATGAAACAATTTTGGCTAAACTATATTATGTATATAAAATGGAAATTTTTAATGAAACTATTGTTGATAACATTTAATGATCATCAATTATTAGTTGAATTAAAATTAAAACGAATACTTAATGATTTTTATTTTGTAAAACATTGATAATTAAATTGAATTGAAATATAATTGCAATAAGAATTTTTTAAAAGGAACAAATTGTAAATTAATGGAATATTTCGATAATAAGCTAAGAAAATTTATTTAAGTATATTTAGAATATAGCTTATATATAGAAATGATTTTAAATTTTTGAGAATTTTGAATTTAAAATTCTTTTGTTATCAAAACTGTTTTCAAGCCTTAAAAATTTAATAATAATATCATATAAAAGAGTTTTGACTAGAAAAATATATTAAAAGCATTTTTGAAGAAAAAATGCATTAAACTCCCTTGGTCGTTGGAAAACAATTCTAGGGATGAGTACAGCATCGCCAATGTTCATTTTCGAGTTTCTGAGTGAAGATTGCTACCAAAAGAAAATTAAATTTCGATTAAACAAGTTTTGATTGAGAAAATATATTCTAAATGTGATTCAATACGTAAATAGTTTGAACTTAAAAATTTAAAACAGTATGGATGAGAAATAAGTTGCAAATTATAAATTGGAATAGAAAATTTAAATTAGTTAAACATTTTGATTAAGTAAATAAACTATATTTAAGTCATGAAAGATTAAATAAAAAAATGAATTGCATTTTAAATAAAATAGATAAAATAACGAAATGAAATTCTAAAAGGTTAATTTGTATAACTTATAGACTTGAGAATTAATAATCTAATAAAAAACAAATTTAAATTTGTAAAATGGAAATGATAAGGAATTTAACTTGAATAAAATTAAATAAAATGAATAATGGATTAAAAATGAAATGAAGTTTGACTAAATATTAAATAAATTGAATTGGATATAAATAAATAAAATGCAAGTGGAGTAGTTTAAATAAAAAAATTAAACGGTAACTAATATAATATTGAATAAATTATAAAGCGAAGTTAACTTAAGATAGATTAAATGAATTGATCGTGGAAGAGGATATATATCTTTATTAATATAAATTGAGATATAAAGAAAAATTACTTTATTAAGTTAATAATATGAATTTGAATAAATGAAGTGAATCGATGAATCAACAATAACTTAAGATATGAAGTAAAAATAATAAAAGTGAGTTGTGTTGTATAAATTTTTTATAATAAACTTAGATGGTCTATAAATGATGTTAGTATATATATATAAAAAAGATAAACTAAGAGGAAATGAAATAGATTTAACTTAAGCATGGTTAAGTGGAATAAGTTTTCATAAATGATTACAAATGAATTTATATGAAATAGTTTAAACAAAAGGTGAAACAATTAGAATTTCACAAATTGAGTTGAATAGAAAATGAATATAATGAATTTGTAATGAATGTTAGTAAATTGAAAGAAATAAATGGAATGTAAAAACATTAATTATAATATATCAAATGTGAATGCAATAAATATTGATTGAAGGAAGAATGGATTTAAGCCGAATTAGTTGAACGTAAATAAATAAGAATAAAAATGAAGGAATTGAATATTAATCTAATGTATGATTAACAAAAAATATATTAATTGGTGAATGTGGATCAAAATATATGGACTATGGTATGGAATTAAATTACTTAGTGTAATTGAATATATGAATGAGTGAAATGAAATAAGTGGATGTGAGCCTAATAATATTTAAATGAATGGAAAAAATTTGGAAACAAATGAGATTCAAAATGAGTTGATTTAGCATTATAAATAAATGGAAATGAGAAAAAATAAACTGTTAATAAAATTTAATGTTAATGAGAATGAGAGTGTATAAATTTAATATTGACATTGAAATGTAAATTATGGTAGTTATAAAATGAATTGAATGAATATTGATTTGTCGGATGATTTTTGTTGTTGTAAATCATTGTTTAATTATTTTGAATGCATACGATTGTTGTATGGTTGCGTATTTGTACTCATATTTGAGATTTGGATTCAAAATGTATGTTTTACTTATTGTAACTTATACATGTTCTACGTCTTATTATAAGTAACTAATATTTCAAGTTGAGTTGAGATAGGTACATACGAAGACCGTTTGGGGGGGGGGTATACGTGGATTATTATATGCTTTACTTGCTTAATACGAGCGAACTCGCACGTATTATAAATAATAAGGTACGTATCTCGGATTTTATAAATAATAAGGTACGTATCTCGGATTACATATCGCGATTTTATATTTTTGCCCTTCGGGATGCCTCATCATTGAGATGAGATGTATATTTGATATATATTGAGTATATTTGTGTTATTTATTGTATTGTGAAATTTTTTTCGATCGAGCCGTGCAAAAGAAACTCGGTTGAAATTTTCTGTAAATTCCGGAGTTAGAATTTTTTTGAAGTTTTGAAGGTTTTATAAATTGTTTTTCTATATAAATTATATTTTCCATAAACTGATAGCAGAGTGGCATAGTAAAGGCGTACTAAAGATTTTTTAATAAGATTTTAAAGTTATAAGTGATTATTTGAATAAAATTCATTGTATGTTAAATTCTCTACTTAACGCCTTTCTGAGGACGAAAAGTTTTGAGTGGAGGAGTATGTAACGACCAGTATTTTTGGTCAATTTAAATTATTAAATTTAATGTAATTATTGGATGAATATGAGTAGAAATAAAAAAAATAATGATCGATAATATTGATTTATTGGGTGATTCAGTTGGTTTAAATTTAATATAGAAGATTATTTGAAAAATCAGATTATGGATTTCATATGATCAAAAATAGTATCAGAAATCGATTCAAATTTTATGTAAATATGAATGAAGATTTTTAATTTTTAAAAGCGTATTTAAATGTGAATAATTTAAAATTTGATAATTTTATATTGTAATTAATGAGCAAAAATAGCCATTTCGACCACTGTCTCGGATTTCGACGAAAACAGATTCATCGGATCCGTAATAGTGAATTATTGTAGGATTTCAATTTTTGTAGCGACCATACTTGTCGTTTGGCCGTGTGAGCTTGAAACGCGTAGAAATTCACTTACGAATTTAATTAAAATAATCGACTTTGAAAAGCTAACTTCCACATACGTTCGAATTAGGCCTTGAAACTAGTTCCATTGCAGGGGCAAAACATTATAAACGCCAACTGTCACGTCTCGATTGGAGTTCGGACGATTTTGGACCTAACTATATAAATACGCATGCAAATCGAGACAAATCATATTAAATTATTCGAAACCCTAATATAAATTCATGACCGCCGCTATGCTCTTTTCAACGGCCAGAATTCATTCCCTTTTATTCCTTAATTCCTCTTGATCTGCTCATCAATTTGCTTCGACCCCAAAAGAGAAATCGTAGAGCTCACCATTCTCTTTGCATCTATATGGTTGATCTAGGTAGATACGTCATGATTTCACCAGATTTCGGCTTCGAACATCGCACGCGTTTCAGGCTTTTGCACGTGAACCGAAGCACGATAGGAAGCCACGATTACGGCGAAGGTAGAGGGGACGGCGACGCTTTGAGTGGAGCATCCCGATCATGGACCGGTCGATAATTTACGTGCACGATGGATGGAGTTAGTCATGTTGTTTGGGTTGGCCCGTAACGCGTGAAGAAGAAGGTTAAACGATTAATTAAATTTTATTATATTTCTAATCATGTTTTAAATTATATCGTTATATTAATTTAAACGTAACTTTTGCATACGAGGTCCGTTTCAGGCGAAACAAGTGGCGTTGGAATCGTAGCGATGAGCTCTACGTTATGGATCTAGTTTGACTGCATTCTAAGACTGTTCAAATTTGGGTCTTTATTTGGATTTTAAATCGTCGATAAATCAAAGGTGGGTGTTTATATGCTCACAATTGACTAAAATGATTTTATGTTGGTTATATTTATATTCTGAAGTGATATAAATTTGATTGGCTATTGTTTGGTAGATTTAATTTTCACTTAAATTGGTATATGAATTAATTGATAGAATATAAATTGACCGTTAAATAAATTTAAATTTAATTGGCAGCATATTATAGGATATGGTAAAAATTGAAATTTGTGAAGGCTATTGGCTTTATGGTTGATTGGTTGTGATGGATGCTACTGGTCGATATTGGTTGTTTATTTAATTTGATATATCATATCATCATCTTGTATATTGTTTATTGCATATAAAACTATAAACTGAATCATTTCGAATAAATTAAGAAATAGGTTGAAATTATATATACCTTTGATATCTATATGGATTGAAATAATATATATCCATCCATGAAATTAATTGAAATAATTATCTACTTGGCCATAGGGTAGAGAATTATATACGGACACCGGGTGGGTTAAATTAAATAATTTTAAAAGTTGTTTTGAAAGTATTTAAATGAATTGATTTTTAGAATAATCAAATTTATGGAAATTCAGTTACTTTGAATTAAAGCTCAAAATGTTGGAGTTTAAACTTGGTAAATGAAATTGTTTAATTAATCGAAGTTAAGATTTTAAATTAGAAAAATTGAAATACGGCGTAAAGTTTCGATTTGTTTTAAAAGATTGGTCTTTTATTCGCACTTTGAATATTTCTAAGAAAAAGTGATATGAAATAATATTTCAAATTTTAGTTTGGAATTGGATTATAAATGAAATTTTGGATCTAAATTTGGTATTGAAGGTAAATATGATTTAAGTATTTAAATTGATATTTGAAATTTAAATTTAAATTAATTTGAAATTGGAATTTAAATTAATTTGGAATTGAAATTAATTTGAAATTAGGATTTAAATTAATTTGTAATTGGAGTTTAAATTAATTGAAATTGGAATTTAAATTAATTTGGAATTGGAATTGAAAATTAATTTGGAATTGGAAATTAATTTGAAATTGTGATTTAAATTAATTTAAAAATAGAAATTGGAACTGAGATAGAAATTTATGTGGAATCGAAATTATTCGAGTTGGAATCGGAATTGAATCGATTAAATCGAACAAGAACTTGGAATTTATTTGGGTAGGAAATTGGAAAGTTGACCGGTTTGACTTTGGAATTTTTTTTACATGAGTATTTTAGTATAAATGATTTAAACCTATATTCTTTAAATATTCAAACTATTTTGATTTTTGCAAACTATATTATTATTTAAACCATTTTTATATTCAAATTATTTCTATTAAACTATTTTTAACTATTTAACTATTTTAAACTATTTAAAGTATTTTCTAAAAATCAAACTGGTTAAAGGGTAAATTTTTTATATTTAAAACTTAGATTTAAATACGAACTAGGTTAAAGTGAAGACTACAACCTAAATTGAATTCGAATCAAATTTCGAAAGTGAAACTGATTTATCGGACAAAATTGATAATTTTGAATATATAATGATTTCGTAATGGATTTGATTTTAAAGCGTATATATGATGATTTCGAAATGGATTTGATTTTTGAAACGAATATGATATTTTGATATCAAGTGCAAATTGTTTTCGAAATGCAAAAGAACCAACCGGTGTGTAAAATGACGATTAGTTGTTAAAGAGACCGGGGCCTCTTATTGGCATACTCTCTGTCAATATTGGAACCACTTTGACAACCGTGTATGCGGTGTATGATATCCAGAATGTAGTAGTTGAATTGGCGACGTTTACTGGAATGAAGTAAGAGAACGATGATAGATAGCCTTGACATTCGTGCCATAATTAAAATGACTAAAACAGGATCCTATGTCTGGACATTGAGGTTAGCTACCTCTAGCGGCGTTGATCCCTCGTATTACTATTGTGGTTTCGGATTCGATGGGTGCACCTTATTTTTCATTTGGATTGATTGTCGCGGTCAGCCACGGATGGGTTACGGCCAGCCAGAATGGGTAAACTGGTAGAATCCTACCTTAGGCATTGCCTCACGTGCCTTGTCATATTTATCCCTATATGCGCCCATTACAATTTTGGTTTAAAACTGTAAAATATGTTAAGGTGGATCAATGTAAAGCCTTTACGCTATTTTGATATTTATTTTACTGATAGACATTATTTATTATAGCATAAACTATTATATATAAATAGTTTAACGGATCCTTAGGAGATTTAAAATCCTGTAACATCTCTTAAGTTATTGCATTCATATTTATGATATTGATTTGACTTACATAAGAGTATTTTAGTCCTAACTCGAGTGTGTTGCCTTTTCATTACGCTCGGGTCAGTCCTGAGATTTTTTTTTCAGCGTATTGAAGACTATTCTCTGGAGGACGAAGACGGAGTTTTGGTATATTACTATTATTATTACCCCCGATCACGCTATTCTGTTGTATTGATTATTTATTCTAGATGTATAGATATAACTTAGATAAATGTGTATAGATTATAACTAAATGTATAGTAAATAGTTTTATGAATTTTTTATTGGATTATTATATTTTATTGTTTCCGCTGTGAGATTCTGTATTTTGTTTTCTTCTTCTCTTCTTATTTTTCTTATTTAACCCCATTGATTATCTACGTTTCGAATTTTTTAAATCGGACATGTGTGGATTATTGTCGATCTAAACCTTCCGAAATATGGGTCGTCACAGTTATATATACATCAGGGATAAATAATCAATACAGTTACTAGCTTGAAGCATGAAATAATAATAATAGCTATATACCAAAACTCCGTCTTCGTCCTCCAAAGAATAGTCTTTAATATACGCTGAAAAACTTAAGACTGACCCGAGCGTAATGAAAAGACAAATCACTCGAGTCAGGACTAAAATATTCTTATGTAAGTCAAATCAACATCATAATTATTAGTGCAATAACTTAAGAGATGTTACGGAATTTTCAATCTCCTAAGGATCCATTAAACTATTTATATATAATAGTATACGCTATAATATATAATGTCTATCAGTAAAATAAATATCAAAATAGCGTTAATGCTTTACATTGATCCGCCTTAACATATTTACAGTTTTAAACAAAAGTCGTAATGGGCTTGTATAGGGATAAATATGACAAGGCACATGAGGCAATGCCCAAGATAGGATTCTATCAGTTTACCCTTTCTAGCTGGTCGTAACCCATCCGTGGCTGACCGGGACAATCAATCCAAACGACAAAAAGGCGCACCATCGAATACGAAATCACAATAGTAATACAAGGGATCAACGTCGCTAGAGGAAGCTAACCTCAATAGCCAGACATAGGCTCATGTTTTAGTCATTTTAATTATGTCACGAATGTCAAGGCTATCCATCATCGTTCTCTTACTTCATTCCAGTAAACGTCGTCAATTCAACCACTACATTTTGGATATCATCCACCGCGTACACAGTTGCTAAAGCGGTTCTGATATTGACAGAGAGTATGCCAATAAGAGGCCTCGGTCTCTTTAACAACCAAACATCATTTTACACGCCGACTGGTGTTATTACATTTCGAAAACAATTCATATTTGATATCAAAATATCATATTCGCTTCAAAATCAAATCAATTTCGAAATCATCGTATTTACTAAAAAATCATCGTATTTACTCAAAAATATCAATTCAACACGATATATCAATTTCACTTCAAAACTTGATTCGAATTACAGTTTTGATTATAATTCACTTTAACACAATTCGCATTTAAATCCAAGATTTAAATATAAATATTCCACCCTTTAACCAGTTTGGATTTTAGAAAATAGTTTTAAAATAGTTAAATAGTTAAAATAGTTTAATAGAAAATAGTTTGAGAAATAAAATGGCTTATATAGTAAAATAGTTGGGAAAATTTAAACAGTTTGAATATTTAAGGAAAATAGATTCGAAATAGTTTATACTAAAATAACTTATTTAAAAATAGTTCCAAGCCAAACTGATTCAATTCCAAAATTTCTAATCCAAATCAATTTCCATTTTGATTTACTCGATTCAATTCCGATTTCAGTCGAATTTAAATTCCAATTCCAAATAACTTTCACTTCCAATTTCAAATTAATTTAAATTCCAATTGCAAATTAATTTCAACTCCTATCCCAAATTTAAAACCATTTCGATTTATATCAATTCTGAATCCATTTCCAAATATCGATTCAAAAAACATAAATCAAATTTTCTTCAACATACAATTTAAAAAATCCTATTTTTTGTAGTTATGATTCAAATCCGAGCAAAATTTTAAAATATCGTTTTTATAACTTTTACTTAGCAATATTCAAAGTTCAAATAAAAATCCAATCTTTAAAACAATCGATTTATGAAATTCAAATCATGTTTTGATTATAACTTCAAATTCTCAAATTCGATTATTTAAAAAATTTCGTTTATCAAATTTAAATTTCAACATTTCGAGGTCAAATTCGAAATTAATTTGATTACTATAAATTCGATTTTTATTTCTTAAAAATAAAAAATCAATTTGAATAATTTCAAATCAAAGTTTTAAAATCATTTAACTTAACCAATCCGGTATCCATATATAATTTTATATCCTATGGCCAAGTGACTCAATTATTTTAATTTAACTCAGGGATGGATATATATCTTTTCAATTCAAAATAAATGTCATAGGTGTATATCATTTCAACCTTCCTTTTTTTCATTTATTTGAAATAATTCAATTTACTGTTTTGCGTACTGTAAATTGTATACAAGATGATAACAGGATATGTCAAAATAAATAAACATCCAAATATCAATCAATATAATCCATCACAATCAATTATCCAAACAGTCAATAAAGTTCACAACAATTTCATAATTATCAATATGGGGTATTTTACTAGTAATTAAACTCAAATTTATTTTAACTATCAATTCAAATCCGATCAATAAATTTAGATGTCAAATTTTTTTTCAATTAAATTTATCAAGCAAAAATCAATAAATTCAATTCACTTCACTATATAATTCAACTACATAGGAAAATATTTTAGTACTTATGAGCGTATAAACACTCACCTTTGCTCGAATCTGCAAATTCGAATGAAGTGAATTATAGCAATTTCAACTTCATAGCGCAGGCAATACCAATACGATTCCAACACAATTCTGCTTGCCCGAATCAGACCTCGTATGGATGATTTATGATATTTATTAGTGTTCGAGATAATAAAACATTTACATTAACCAAGTAAAAAAAAACTATTACCCTCTCCTTCTACGCACGAACAGCCAGCTGCGGCAGTATCGCCTTCTTCCCCTTCCCTGATCGCGATTCGTCCGCATCCATTTTTTTCTTTTTTTTATATGTTACGACCCCACTGCCAAGCACCTCCGACTTGCCATTGTCGCCGCGTTGCCTAAGGCCAGTTGCCAAACCCTTCATTCGCTGTGCGCCCTCGACCGAAGAGCGGCATCCTAACCCTTGTCGACCGATCGTGCCATGCTGCAACACCATAAACCCGACTGCCTCGCGCGCTACTTCTTCCCACATGCGGCTACAAGATGCATGCGACCATCGAAATTCCCTCTGCCGCAGACGTGAATCTCGACTTTGACCAACTTGGCTCCACTGCATGCCTATGATCGCTGCGACCTCGATTTCGTTCGATCCCCCTTTTTTTCTTTCCCCATTCGTTCCTTTTTTTTGCGACATTGTTTGATTTTTTTTCTTAGATCGGCTGATATATTTGTTTTTTAAAAGGGAGATTCGAAATAAAGGGGAGAAGGAGTAAGTGTGCTAAAACGTTTAAGGAAAGAGTCGTTGAGATATTTTTATTTTTTTATTATAATAATAAGAAATATCTAATTTGATTGGCCCGTGAAATCACGAATTCTAAATGAGCCATGCCGCCTAGCGTTTTTAATGTTTTACTCATATTTCGAACGCAATGGAACTTGTCCTGAGGTCCAGTTCGATCTTATGCGAAAAATATCTTTTCGAATCGAATTATTTATTTCAATTCTGAATTTAAATTCTATGTGTTTCAAGTTCGCATGACCAAACGACAAGTTTGAACGCTACGAAACTTGAAATCCTATAATAATTCACTATTATGGATTCGATGAAACTGGTTTCGTCGAAATCCGAGATAGTGTCCAAAATGGCTATTTGAACTCGTTAATTTAAAATATAAAATTTAAAATCTAGAATTATTCACATTTAAATACACCTTTAAATATTAATAATCTTCATTCATATTTATATAAAATTTGAATCAATTTCTGATATCGTCTTTAGTCATATTAAATCCAGAATTCAATTATCCAAATAATTCCAGTATTAAATTTTAAACAATTTAATTTATCCAATACCAATATCATTAAATTTTACTCCTAACCATTTTATCCAATAACCATTTTAATTTCAAAAAATTAAACTAGTTAAAACTACGGGCCGTTACATATTCCCCCATTCGAAACTTTTCGTCCTCGAGAAGGCGTTAAGTAAATAATTTAACATAGAATAGATTTTACTCAGATAATCATTTATAACTTTTAGATCTTATTAGAAAATCTTTACTATGATTTTAGTACATTACTCCGCTATCGGTTTACGTAAAATATAACTTATATATTAAAATAATTTAGTTTTTTTTTAAACTTCAAGAATTTTCTAACTTTCGGATTTAAGGAAAATTTCGACAGAGTCTTCTTTGCACTGCTCGATTGGAAAAAAAAATCAATTCAATATATAACACAAATATAACCAATATATATCAAATATACATCTCATCTCAATGAAGAGACATCCCGAAGGGCAAAAATATAAAATCACGGTATGTAATCTGAGATACATACCTTATTATTAATAATACGAGTGAGTTCGCTCATATTAAGCAAGCAAAGCATATAAATCTGTGGGTATGCCCCGAAACGGTCTTCGTATGTACCTATCTCAACTCAATTTTAGATATTAGTTGCATATAATGGTATAGAAGCATATATAAGTCTAATACAACCATATAACATGGATTTTGAATCCAGACCATAAATAAAAACACAAATACACAACATACAGCAATCATATGCAATCAAAACGGTAATAACAATGATGTGCAACAAAAGAAACCATCCAACTTCCAATATCCGCCCAATTAATCCAGTTTAATTCATAACCATGTGAATTTACATTATCTATTTTCAGTTTTTTTTTCATTTATTTCTTTCATTTCTCATTAACATCTACTTCAGTAACATTTTAATTAATTCATTTCAATTCATTTGCATTCAACTAACCTGTATTAAATTAGATTCATGTTTAATAGATTTTTCATTCAATTTATTCACATCCAATTAATTTGCATGCATTTATCAGATTTAATGAATTCAATTCTATTTATTTATACTCATTCATAGTTATTCTTTTTTTCCTTTTTTCAATTCATTATTTCCTTTTAGTAATCCAAATAATTAATTTCATTTAAGTAATTTAATTTCATACCACATTCCATATATTTTAAATCGATTCAAATTCACTTATTAATATTCATTTTTTGAATCATACAATGGAGTTATATTCAATTCATTTCCTTTTAATTTATTTACATTCAACTAATTTGGTTTTAATCCATTTTTATTTAATCAACCAATATTTATTGCATTCACATTTGATTGATTTTTATTCAATTTATTTGCCTTCAATCGGTTTGTTTCAATTATTTACATTTGTTTCATCTATATTTAATTGATTTACATTCCATTGATTTCTTTCAATGTATTAACATTCATTGCAAATTAGTTATATTTAATTGTATTCAATTCAATTTGTGAAATACCAATTTGTTTCACTTTTTGTTTAATCTATTTTATATAAATTCATTGGTGAATCATTTATAAAATTATTTCACTAAACCTTGCTTTAGTTAAATTTGTTTATTTCTACTTAGTATATCCTCCTTTTCCTTTTTATACTAACACTATTTATAAATCTATCTAGATTCATTATAAATATTTTATACAACATAACACACTTTTATTATTATTACTTCATACTTAAAGTTATTATTGATTCATTGATTCACCTCATTTATTCAATTTCATATTATTAATTTACCAAAGTAATTTTTATTTTATAACTCAATCCATTTTGATAACTTTTTCTTTCTTTCATAGTTAATTCATTCAGCTTCTCTTAAGTCCGCTTGAACTTATAATTTTTTTTCTTCAATAACTTATTCCATATTATGTTAGTTAGCATTCAAATTTTGATTTAAACTACTCCACTTGCTATTTATTTATTTATATCCAATTTAAATTATATTAAATTAACCATATTAATTTTACTAACATTCGTTTATTTTTGTTCAATTTCTTACATACTTAAATTTTATTTCATTTTATAAAACTTTAGTTAGTATCCATTTAATTAAATAATTTTATAGCTTAAATGAAATCAATCCACTTTGCTAATTTATCTAGTTTCATTTAATAACCATTCCATTTATTTAATATTAAACTAAATTTCATTTCGTTTTAATCCCTGGCTCAATTTATTTAATCTTCTTCTAGTTAAATTTTCTTAGCATTAACATTCAACAAATTTTAAAATTTGTTTTTGGCTTAATATTCTCAAATCTATAAATTACACAATTTATTCATTTTATTATTTATCCAATTCATTTCAATTACATTCCATATTTTACTTAAACTTCTTGAGTCCAACTTCATTTTATTTACTTAATTCCACTAACTCCGTTTAATTTAATAATGCTAAGCCAATTTATTTTATTTGTATCTCAAATTCAAAACTTTACTTTGCTTTCTCAACCAAGATTTAACCATTTTAAAATTTATTCTATTTTCTATTCAATTTATAAGTTACAAAATAATTACTAATTTACTATTTCCAATTTCTAGTACAAAAATATTTTCATACACTTATAAAATCACACTTAGGATATATATTTTTTCAATCAAAACTTGTTTAATCGAAATTAAATTTCCTTTGGTAGCAATCTTCACTCGGAAACTTGAAAATGAACATTGGCGATGCTGTAGTCATCCCTAGAATTATTTCCCAACAACCAAGCGAATTAATGCTTTTATTTCTTCAAAAATCCTTTTAAAATATTTTTTCTAGTCAAAACTCTTCCAAATAATACTAATATTAATTTCAAAGTCTTCGAAAATTTTTGAAAACAAAAGGATCTTAAATTCTAAAATTCTCATTTTTTTTAAAATCACTTCTATTTATATTCTATATTTAAATATACTCATATAATTTCATTACTTTATTAGGAAAATATTTTGTTGATTTACAAATTTGTTATTCCAAACAATTTTTTTATTTTAATTTGATTTCAATCCATTTTAATTAACAAATTCTTCATAAATAAAATCATCAAGTATTCGTTTTATTTTTCTAGTTCAACCAATAATCGTTGATATCAAACTATCGTTTATTATAAATTTATCATTTTATACATATAATATAATTTAGGTAAATTTTATTTCATTTACCCGATTTTAAAACAATATTATGTCGACCTGCCTTGTTTAAGTGTTCAGAAACCCCTATCAATAACACGGCGTCCCGCAAGTCAACCAGAATTCATAAACAACTCAACGGATAATTAAGCACAATATAAAAAAATTTATAATACTAACAAGTACGCTCTTTCATATATACACTCACAAACAGACTCATTCTAGGGTATTACTACCCTATCTCTAATGAGTCAAACCCCACAAAGCCAAGGTTATCGCTAAACCTTCGCTCTGATACCAACTGTGACGACCCGCATTTCAAAAGATTTGAATTAAAAATAATCCACACATGTCTAACTTAAACAATCTGATACGTAGATGATCAATTGGGTTAAATAAGAAAAATAAGTAAAGAAGAAAAACAAACACAGAATCTCACGGTGGAATCGATAAAATATAATCATCAAATAAACAGTTCATGAAACAATTTACTATACATTTGATTTTAATCTATACACATTTATCAGAGTTATATATATACATTAGGGATAAATAATCAATACAGTATACTAGCTTGAAGCATGAAATAATAATAGTAGTAATATACCAAAACTCCGTCTTCATCCTCTAAAGAATAGTCTTTAATATACGTTGAAAAACTCAAGACTGATCCGAGCGTAATGAAAAGACAAAACACTCGAGTCAGGACTAAAATACTCTTATGTAAGTCAAATCAATATCACAATTATGAGTGCAATAACTTAAGAGAAGTTATGGAATTTTCCATCTTTTAAGGATCCGTTAAACTATTTACATATAACAGTATACTCTATAATATATAATGTCTATTAGTAAAATAAATATCAAAATAGCGTTAAGGCTTTACATTGATCCACCTTAACACATTTACAGTTTTAAACCAAAGTCGTAATGGGCTTGTATAGGGATAAATATGACAAGGCATGTGAGGCAATGCCCAGGGTAGGATTCTACCAGTTTACCCTTTCTGGCTAGCCGTAACCCTTCCGTGGCCGACCGCGACAATCAATCCAAACGATAGAAAGGTGCACCATCGAATACGAAATCACAATAGTAATACGAGGGATCAACGTCGCTAGAGGTAGCTAACCTCAATGGCTAGAAATAAGCTCATGTTTTAGCCATTTTAATTATGACACAAATGTCAAGGATCCATCGTCATTCTCTTACTTCATTCCAGTAGACATCGCCAATTCAACCACTACATTCTGGATATCATCCACCGCATACATAGTTGTTAAAGCGGTTTCAATATTGATAGAGAGTACGCCAATAAGAGATCTCGGTCTCTTTAACAACTAAACGTCCTTTTACACACCGGTTGGTATTTTTACATTTCGAAACAATTCATACTTGATATAAAAATATCATATTCGCTTTAAAATCAAATCGAAAATCATATCCATTTCGAAATCATTGTATTTACTCAAAAATCTTCGTATTTACTCAAAAATGTCAATTCAACACGTTATATCGATTTCACTTCAAAACTTGATTCGAATTACAATTTTGGTTATAATTCACTTTAAACCGATTCGCATTTAAATCGAAGATTTACATATAAACATTCCACCCTTTAACCAGTTTGATTTTTATAAAATAGTTTTAAAATAGTTAAAATAGTTTAATAGAAAATAGTTTGAGAGGTTTATATAGTAAAATAGTTGGGAAAATTAAAACAGTTTGAATATTTAAAGAAAATAGATTTAACATAGTTTATACTAAAATAATTTATTTAAAAATAGTTTCCAAGCCAAGCTGATTCAATTCCAAAATTTCTAATCCAAATCAATTTCCATTTTGATTTGCTCGATTAGATCCTGATTTCAAGTCGAATTTAAAATCCAATTCCAAATTAATTTCACTTCCAATTTCAAATTAATTTAAATTCCAATTGCAAAGTAATTTCAATCCAATCCCAAATTTTAAACCATTTCGGTTTATATCAATTCCGAGTCTGTTTCCAATTATTGATTCAAAACTCTTAAATCAAATTTTCTTTAATATCCAATTAAAAAATCCAATTTTTTTAATTACGATTCAAATCCAAGCTAAATTTCAAAATATCGTTTTTATCACTTTTACTTAGAAATATTCAAAGTTCGAATAAAAATCCGATCTTTAAATCAATTGATTTCTGAAATTCAAATCGTGTTTTGATGATAACTTCAAATTCTCAAGTTCGATTATTTAAAACTTTCGTTTGTCAAATTTAAATTTCAACATTTCAAGTCAATTTCAAAAATAATTTGATTTCCACAAATTTGATTTTTATTTCTTAAAAATAAAAAATCAATTTGAATAATTTCAAATCAAAGTTTTAAAATCATTTAGCTTAACCAATTCGGTGTCTGTATATAATTTTCTATCCTATGGCCAAGTGAATCAATTATTTCAATTTAATTCAGGGATGGACATATATCATTTTAATTCAAAATAAATGTCATAGGTATATATCATTTCAACCTTCTTTTTTTCATTTATTTGAAATAATTCAATTTGCAGTTTTATATATTGTAAATTATATACAATATGATAACAAAATATGTCAAAATAAATATACATCTAAATATCAATCAATAGCATCCATCTCAACCAATCGTCCAAACAGTTAATAAAGTTCACAACAATTTCATAATTATCAGTATTGTGTATTTTACCGATAAGTAAATTCTAATTTAATTTAACTATCAATTCAAATCCTATCAACAAATTCAGATGTCAAAAAAAATTTCTATTAAATTTATCAAGCAAAAATCAATAAATTCACTTCATTATATAATTCAACTACATAGGAAAATATTTTAGTACTTGTGAGCGTATAAACACTCACCTTTGCTCGAATCTGCAAATTCGAATGAAGTGAATTATAGCAACTTCAACTTCATAGCGTAAGCAATACCAACATGATTCCAACGTAATTCTGCTTGCCCAATCAAACCTCGTATGGAAGATTTATGATATTTGCTAGTATTCAAGACAACAAAACATTTACGTTAACAAAATAAAAAATAATAATAAGGAAACTATCACCCTCTCCTTCCACGCACGAATAGCCAGCTGCGACAGTATCGCCTTCTTCCCCTTCCTTGATTGCGATTCGTCCACATCCATTTTTTTTTCTTTTTTTTCCATATGTGACGACCCCACTACCAAGCACCGCCGACCTGCCATTGCCGCCGCGTCTCACTAGGCCAGTCGGAAAACCCTTTATTCGCCATGCGCCCTCGACCGAAGAGCAGCATCCCAACCCTAGTCGACCGATCGTGCCACGCCGCAACACCATCAAACCGACTGCCTCTCGTGCCACTTCTTCATACATGCAGCTACAAGATGCACGCGACCACCGAAATCTCCTCTGCCACAGATACGAATCTCGACTTCGACCAGCTTGGCTTCACTGCACGCCTATAGTCGCTGCGACCTCGATTTCGTTCGATCCCCTTTTTTTCCCCGTTCGTTTTGTTTTTTTCACGACATTGTTTGATTTTTTTCTTAGATCGACTGATACGTTTGTTTTTGAAAAGGGAGATTCGAAATAAAGGGGAGAAGGAGTAAGTGGGCTTAAATGTGTTAGGAAAGGGTTGTTGAGATATTTTTATTTTTTATTATAATAATAAGAAATATCTAATTTGATTGGCCCGTGAAATCACGAACTCCAAACGAATCGTGCAGCCTAGCGTTTCTAATGTTTTACCCACATTCCGAATGCAATGGAACTAGTCCCGAGGTCTAGTTCGATCGTATGCGAAAAATAGCTTTTTGAATCGAATTATTTATTTTAATTTTGAATTTAAATTCTATGTGTTTAAAGTTCGCACGACCAAATGACAAGTCCGAACGCTACGAAACATGAAATCCTACAATAATTCACCATTATGGATCCGATGAAACTGGTTTCATGGAATTCAAGATAGTGTCCAAAATGGCTATTTTAACTCGTTAATTTAAAATATAAAATTTAAAATTTAAAATTATTCACATTTGAATTCACCTTTAAATATTAACAATCTTCATTCATATTTATATAAAATTGAACCTATTTCTGATACATTTTTTCTCACATTAAATCCACAATTCAATTACCCAAATAATTCCAATACTAAATTTTAAACAACTTAATTTATCCATTAATCCAATATCATTAAATTTTATTCCTAACCATTTTATCCAATAACTATCTTAGTTTCAAAAAGTTGAACTAGTTAAAAATACGGGTCGTTACATACTCCCCCACTCGAAACTTTTCGTCTTCGAAAAGGCGTTAAGTAAAGAATTTAACATAAAATAGCTTTTATTGAAATAATCACTTATAACTTTAGAATCTTATTAGAAAATCTTTACTACCATTTTACTATGTCACACCGCTATCGGTTTACGTAAAATATAAGTTACATATAAAAATAAGTTAATTTTTTTTAAAACTTCAAAAAATTTCTAACTCTCAGATTTATGGAAAATTTCGACGGAGTCCCCTTTGCGCGGATCAATCGGAAAAAATTTCAATTCAATATATAACACAAATATAACCAATATATATCAAATATGCATCTCATCTCAATGATGAGGCATCCCGAAGGGCAAATATATAAAAAAAAGCGGTATGTAATCGGAGATACGTACCTTATTATTAATAATACGAGCGAGTTCGCTCGTATTAAGCAAGAAAAGCATATAAATCCACGTGTACGCCCCTAAATGGTCTTCGTATGTACCTATCTCAACTCAGTTTTAGATATAAGCTGCATATAATGGTATAGAAGCATATGTAAGTCTAATACAACCATTTAACATGGATTTTTAAATCCAAACCATAAATACAAACACAAATACACAACATACAACAATCATATGCTATTAAAACGATAATAACAATGATGTGCAATAAAAAAACCATCCAACTTCCAATATCCGTCCACTTAATTCTATTTAACTCATAACCATGCGAATTTACATTATCTAATGTCAGTTTTTTTTTTATTTCTTTCATTTCTTATTAACTTCTACTTCAATAACTTTTTAATTAATTTGTTTCAATTCATTTGCATTCAGCTAACCTTTATTCAATTAGATTCATGTTTAATTTATTTTTCATTCAATTTATTTACTTCCAATTGATTTGCATGCATTATCAACCTTAATGAATTCACATTCTATTTATTTATACTAATTTATAGTTATATTCTTTTTTTTTCTTTTTTTTCAGTTCATTATTTCATTTTAATAATCCAAATAATTAATTTTGTTTAAGTAATTTAATTCCATACCACATTCCATATATTTTAAATCGATTCAGATTCACTTATTAATATTCATTTTGTGAATCATACAACGGATTTATATTCAATTCATTCCCTTTTAATTTATTTACATTCAACTAATTTGGTTTCAATCCATTTTTATCTAATCAACCAATATTTATTGCATTCACATTTGACTGATTTTTATTCAATTTATTTGCCTTCAATCGATTTGTTTCAATGATTAACATTTTTTCATCCATATTTATTTGGTTTACATTCCATTGATTTCTTCCAATGTACTAACATTCCTTACAAATTAATTATATTCAATTTAATTTAATTCAATTTGTGAAATTTCAATTTTTTTCACTTTTTATTTAATATATTTTATATAAATCCATTGGTGAGTCATTTATAAAATTATTTCATTTAACTTGCTTGAGTTAAATTTATTTATTTCCAGTTAATATATCCTCCTTTTCCTTTTTATACTAACATCATTTATAAATTTATCTAAATTCATTATAAATATTTTATACAACACAACATACTTTTATTATTATTATTATTACTTCATACTTAAAATTATTATTGATTCATCGATGTACCTCATTTATTCAACTTCGTATTATTAATATACCAAAGTAAATTTTATTTTATAACTCAATCCATATTGATAACTTTTTCTTCCTTTCACAATTAATTCATTCAGCTTCTCTTAAGTCAACTCAAACTAATAATTTTTTTTCTTCAATAACTTACTCCATATTACGTTAATTAGCATTCAAATTTGATTTAACCTACTACACTTGCCATTTATTTATTTATATCCAATTTAAATTAAATTTAGTTAACCATATTAATTTACTACCATTCATTTATTTTTATTCATTTTCTTACATACTTAAATTTTATTTCATTTTATAAAACTTTAGTTCGTATTCATTTGATTAATAATTTTATAGCTTAAATGAAATTAATCCACTTTGCTAATTTATCTAGTTTCATTTAGTAACCAATTCGATTTATTTAATATTAAACTAAATATCATTTCATTTTAATCCCCGACTCATTTTATGTAATCTTCTTCCAGTTAAATTTTCTTAGCATTCACATTCAACAAATTTTAAAACTTGTTTTTAGCTTAATATTCTCAAATCTATAAATTACACAATTTATTAATTTTATTATTTATCCAATTCATTTTAATTACATTCCATATTTTACTTAAACTTCTTGAGTCCAACTTCATTTTATTACTTAATTCCACTAACTCCGTTTAATTTAATAATGCTAAGCCAATTTATTTTTTTGGTATCTCAAATTCAAAACTTTCTTTGTTTTCTCAACCGGGATTTAACCATTTTAAAATTTGTTTTGTTTTCTATTCAATTTATAAGTTACAAAATTATTTCTTATATACTATTTCCAATTTTAAATACAAAACTATTTTCATACACTTATAAAATCGCACTTAGGATATTATTATTTTTTTCAATCAAAACTTGTTTAATCGAAAATAAATTTCCTTTGGTAGCATTCTTCACTCAGAAACTTGAAAATGAACATTAGCGATGCTGCAGTCATCCCCGGAATTATTTCCCAGCAACCAAGCGAATTTAATGCTTTTATTTCTTCAAAAATATTTTCAAAATAATTTTTTTTTCCAGTCAAAACTCTTCGAAATAAAACTAATATTTATTTCTGAGTCTTAGAAAAAAAATTAAAAAGAAAAGGATTTTAAATTCTAAAATTCTCAACTTTTTTTAAATCACATCTGTTTATATTCTATATTTAAATATACTCATATAATTTCATTACTTCATTATGAAAATATTTCGCTAATTCACAAATTTGTTATTCCAAACAATTTTTTATTTATTTTAATCTGATTTCAATCCATTTTAATTAACAAATGCTTCATAAATAAAATCATCAAGTATTCGTTTTATTTTTCTAATTCGACCAATAATCGTTGATAACAACTATCATTTATTAAAAATTTATCATTTTATATATATATAATATACTTTAGGTAAAGCTGATTTCATTTACCCAATTTTAAAACAATATTATGTCGACCTGCCTCGTTTAAGTGTTTAGAAACCCTTATCGATAACACGGCGTCCCGCAAATCAATCGGAATTCATAAATAACGAGACAGATAAGTGAACACAATATAAAACATTTTATAATACTAACAAGTATGCTCTCTCATATATACACTCTCAAACAGACTCATTCTAGGGTACCCTAGTCAAACCCCACAATGCCAAGGTTATCGCTAAACCTTCGCTTCGATACCAACTGTGACGACCTACATTATGGAAGTTTTAAATTGACAATAATCCACATATATCCAACTTAAACAATCCGAAACGTAGATGATCAATGAGGTTAAATAAGAAAAATAAGAAAAGAAGAAGAAAAACAAACACAGAATCTCACAGCGGAATTGATAATATATAATAATCAAATAAACAATTCATGAAATAATTTACTATACGTCTGATTTTAATCTGTACACGTTTATCAGAGTCGTATATATACACCAGGGATAAATAATCAATACAGTATACTGGCACGATGCATGAAATAATAATAATAGCAATATACCAAAACTCCACCTTCATCCTCCAAAGAGTAGTCTTCAATATGCTGAAAAACTCAGGACTGAATCGAGTGTAAGGAAAAGACAAAACAATAGGGTCAGGACTAAAATGCTCTTATGTAAGTCAAATTAATATCACAATTTTGAGTGCAATAACTTAAGAGATCTTACGGGATTTTCCATCTTCTAAGGATCCCTTAAACTATTTATATGTAATAGTATACACTATAATATACAATATCTATCAGTAAAATAAATATCAAAATAGCGTTAAGGTTTTATGTTGATCCACCTTAACACATTTACAGTTTTAAACCAAAGTCGTAATGGGCTCGTATAGGGATAAATATGACAAGGCGCGTGAGGCAATGCCCAAGGTTGGATTCTACCAGTTTACCCTTTCTGGCTGGTCGTAACCCATCCGTGGTCGATCGTGACAATCAATCCAAACGACAAAAAGGTGCACCATTGAATATGAAAACACAACGTCGTTAGAGGTAGTAAACCTCAGTGGCCATACATAGGCTCCTGTTTTAGTCATTTTAATTATGACACGAACGTCAAGGCTATCCATCATAATTCTCTTAGGATATCATCCACCGAGTATACGGTTGTTAAAGTGGTACCAATATCGACAGAGAGTATGCCAATAAGAGGCCTCGGTCTCTTTAACAACCAAACGTAATTTTACACACCGGTTGGAATTTTTACATTTTGAAAATAATTCATACCTGATATCAAAATATCATATTCACTTCAGAATCAAATTGATTTCGAAATCATCGTATTTACTCAAAAATCATATCCATTTCGAAATCATCTTATTTACTCAAAAATGCCAATTCAACACGATATATCGATTTCACTTCAAAACATGATTCGAATTACAGTTTTGGTTATAATTCACTTTAAATCAATTCTCATTTAAATCCAAGACTTAAATATAAACATTCCACCCTTTAACCAGTCTGGATTTTAGAAAATAATTTTGAAATAGCTAAATAGTTAAAATAGTTTTGTTGAATATGAGATTATATGATTTTTGTTTGATGATAATAAACATATATATATATATATATATATATATATTCGTGTAAATGTATTTGTTAATGTACTATTTTATTTTTCACAGGTTAAATAAATATTTGCTGAATAAAATTAAATAACACATAATTTGAATTCAAACGGAAATTTTATTCAAACAAATATTTATTACAATTTTGAATAGTACAAATTCAAGCTCTCACCATACATATACAACTTTGATTACAATACATCACAATTTCACATTTACAGTTGACCTCACTACATATCACTCACACTCATAATTTATCATCAACTTCATTCCAATATGAATCCAGCATCTGAGCAATCTGCAAAAATAAATATTGATGCAGTAAAATTGAATAGGAAATATTTTTGTAGTATATAAAATAAAATATGGATTTTGAAAATAATATTTGCCTCAGTTATTTGGATTGTTCGTCATCATTTAAATTTGAATTCATCATACACGAACAATTTGTGACATGCACAGTGTATCACTGTACATGCCACAAGACCGTGCACACCGATATACACTTGATAATATTACAGGGATAGGTGAGCACAAGGTCAAACCCAAATCATGCCGGGTTCAGCTCAAGTGCAACACAAATAAAGTCACGACATGAGCATGAGGTCAAACCCGAGCTATTGGTTGGATTCAACACAGGTGAAAATACGAAACAATGGGTCAAGACAAAACCAATGATGAAGACATCCAGATATGCCACAGAGAAACCAGTCTCAACCACTTCAACAAAACACACATGCACATCAACCAAACAGCAATGGTTCAAGTAATGTCGAACAAGACTACGACAAGAGAACCAGATTCAAGATCAAACTACTCGAGACGGAGATGCACAAGTTCATCGCAGCCAATATCAATGCACAGACTCAAGGCAACAGTGAATGGCAAATACAACATGAATGAACTAGCATAAGCCTGGCAACATGATTATCAAAGTAAACTGCAGTACTTAAAGCTACAAACTGGACAATGCAAACTACAACATGAATGACCAGTTTCAACCAAGAATGTAACCAAGTGTACAACTGCCCAGGCTCAAAGATAAATGTATGCATACACATATATGAAGACCACAAAGTCAGTGCACAACAACAATTGAACACAGCTGAAATGTCACCTGAGGATGCAGATACAAAATGAAGCAGTGCGAAATCATCAACGAAATTCAAGTGTCAACCAGACGTCATGATGATCCAACAACACAAGGTACAAGCCGGAAAAAGAAAGCTTGCATCAGGAATTACAAAGTGTATAGGTCAGTGAACAACGTCGAAGACATTATCAAGTCAGAGCAGAATCAACCAATAATATGTACAGGTCAGTGAAGAACCCAGACTACATGAACCAGGATCGAAGTCAAAATATTATCTCAGTATCAAGCCGCAAGTCAATCAAGTTTATCAGCAAAGCCGGAAATTCACGAAATCAAAAATGGGCGAAGTCAAAGCAAAAATCAACACTGTGATGACCACGATAGCATTTCAAAGCCTTGCGAACCAAGTAACATAGGAAATATACGATTATTAACAAGTCAGAAAAAATCACCATCATCCATACGAAAATCAATGGCCGAGCTATATCAATTGATGAATTCAAACAAACGTATACGGATGAAAATTTAGGTATCCGACTCCTATAAAAGGTTAAAATCATCGGCATTCAAAGTTCATCGATCGAGTTAAAAACAAAGCAAATCAGACGAAGCAAAAGGCAAAAATCACATACCAGTCATCAATCGAACTCGATCAACATCGAAGCAGCCGAGTGAAACTCGAACGAGAACAAATTATCACGCAAAATCCCTATTGATCAATCAACGAAGGCGCAGCTTCGATTGTAATTCGAAATCCCTAAATTTGCAAAGAAGAACGAACGAAAATTAATCAAGTCGCCATATTTTCATCTCAAAAAAAACAGGCCGGAAGTATAAGAGAGAAAGGAGCTTAAGGGGCCGGCTTTGTTAAACATATAAATAAGGATTTGGTTTATTTTTAATAAGAGCTTTATTTTAATATTGTTTTTTAAATTTAAAATCTTTTTTAAAAGGTTGTATTTTCAAGTCGTGTGACTAGGGGACAAACTACGTGGCGTAGTTTGAGAATTCGCAACTCAGCGGCTGAGTTGTGGCAGGGTTTTGAGCGTAGAGTTAGGTTAGTCAGTCGTGGGTGTCGCGGGTTTACGTGTGTAAGCGTGTGACTACTTAATTTCTAGTAGAAACCTTGGGGGCAACACGTAGGCGAGGTTTTGCCGAAGCTGGGTAAATTCTGTGTCGTTCTATTTCTGCATTTATTATTCTGCTATTATCTGTGCTGCTATTATTTTGTGATCTGTGTTGAAATAATTTTATAAGCTTCCACAATTAATTTTTATAATTGATAGCATCACCCTATTCACCCTCCCTTTAGGGTGAAATCGATCCTACAAGTGGTATCAGAGCTAGGAACAAAAGCCATTTTTGTTTTAAAAATTTGGTATTACAAAAATCAATTTTTGTTTTCAAAAGTTGAATTTTTAAAATGGCTTCTTTTAATACTGCTTTTCCTGAGGGTCAATCCATAGTTAGACCACCAATGTTCAATGGTGAATATGCTTACTGGAAAAATAGGATGGAGATTTTTCTGAAAACCATTGACGCTTTGAATATTGTTGAGACGGGTTATAGAGCACCGACTATAACTGTGGATAATCAGGAAATATATAAACCAAAGGAACAATGGACAAAACTAGAAAATAAATTACAAAATACTAATGCTAAAGCTATGAATTCTATTATCTGTTCATTGGATCAATTTGAATTTAGTCGTGTCTCACATTGTCTAACTGCACAGGAAATATGGCACACACTAGAAGTGACTTGTGAAGGAACATCTCAAGTCAAAGAATCTTGCCTTGCTATGCCAAGCAGCGAATACGAGAACTTCACAATGGCAAAGGAAGATAATGTCAAAGAGATGTGTGAATGACTTTCCAATATCGTATACAAATCAAAAGCTCTCGGAAAATCATACACGGAATTGGAAATAGTCCAAAAAATCCTCAGAGTCCTTCCACATAGATTTGAATCAAAAGTGACTGCCATTCAAGAATCAAAAGATTTAAAACAGATGAAAGTTGAAGAACTCATCGGAAATCTCACCACTTATGAGCTAGAAATGAAATTCAAGGAAGAGCGTGAAGGAAGTGACACTCGAAAGAAATCAATAGCTCTTAAAGGAACAATAGAAAGTGATGGTGATGATGATGATGATGCAGCAGCAGAATTGGAGCTATTAATAATGAAATTCAAAAGGTGGAATTACAAATATGGAAATTCATCTCGAATTCAAAAAGTGAAAAGCAGAATAGCCAAAGCACTAGACTACTCTGAAGAATGGAATATCATCTGTCATAAGTGCAACCAACCCGGACACATCAAGCCCAATTGTCCTCAAAATCCACGCGACTTTAAAAAGAAATAAAAAAGGAAAAGTTTTGCGGCCACGTGAAATACAGGTGATGAAGATAATCAAAGTTCTAGCAGTGAGAGTGAGAAAGCAGATATGTGCCTTCAAAGGAATATAACTGATAGCGACGATGACGAGCCAAGCGAGGTATCAAAACTTACTCACTCTGAATTACTTATTTATTTCCACGAAGTAAATGGCTGTTTTGAATGACTTAGGGAGAAGTATGCCAAACTTGAACCATAAAAAGGTACTTTGATAGAATTAAATGAGCAACTTGACCAATTAGTTAAAACCTATCAAAGTAGGATCCCTAAATGTGATAAGTGTCCAACATTCGAAGAAGAAATTAAAAATCAGAAATTAATATAAAATCACTTGAAAATGAAATTTTGATTTTGAAAGAAAGTGAAAATATTAGGAAAGAAAAAATCTATTAAAAGGTGCACACAATTGAAAAACGAAATGAATCTCTCAAAACACAAGTCCAACAACTGTCAACGACTTTAGATAAATTTTCAAAAAGTGAAAAATCGTTGAATATGCTATTAGGGAAGCAAACTGTTAATACAGTTAGACAAGGACTTGGGTATAATCAATCTAAAAATGTTAGAAATGGGATTAACCAAGAAAGTTCAATGTGGACAATTTGTAGAAAATTTGGACACAACCAAAATAGTTGTTGATATAACCCAAACACGTAAAAACTATTCCAATTTGGGTTTCAAAAGGCACAAATACAAAATCTCACAAAATTAAACAAATCTGGGTGCCAAAAGGAACATATATAAATAGTTATGGGTCTTCACAAAATTATTTTTTGAAATATTCTACCACTAACACCATGGACCTATAAAAACAAATAGGTCACAAAAATCTTTTCCCGTGTAGGTATGGTGGCAGGCTAAGGAACAACAATAGTACCACTTGGATTCTGGCTGTTCCAAGGGCACAACGAGTGACAAAGAAAAGTTCCTTAGCCTAGTATAAAGGTGATAGAATCACAATAGACAACAACAAAAAATAACGTAAAGGTAAAACAGATAATGGTATATTTATTTGAACGATATATTAAATGTGATAATCTACACCGTAAACTAAGTAAAATCAGCCAATAATGAGATGATGAAAAGATGATGATTTTGATTCTGACTTATACAAAATTGTTGGCCAATTATATTCTTATGCCAAAAATACTATAAAAATCTCTAGAGCATTTGAATTACTTCATATATATTAGTTTGGATTAAAATAGTGTTTTGTTGGATGATATTACATTTGGTTATAATATGGCTAACTCTATATTCACGGTTTTTGATTATTTACACGGCTTCAATTCAAATTCAAAACGGAATGTCATTTAAAATGCTGTTAAAATTGAGTTTGAAATTTTTGTTGCACACTTCATGGTCTATCAAATTCAATTGATGATACTTTAGAGTGAAAGAGAAATTAAGATGCAGATTACACTGGTAATCTAGTTGATAGAAAAATTACTAGTGAAACGTGATTTGCTGAGACATTTAGTAACTGCATCGTTTTTCAAAGAAAATATCTGCATATTTTTCATTTCAAATAATTTTCAAATTGCAGAAATTTTTCTTATAAACCCCTTCTAGAAAATCATTTTTGACCTTGTTTTTAGATTCGTCATTTTTAGAAAAACTGATTTATAATTATTTTTAAATTTGATTTTAAATGACTATTTTGACTAATCTGACTCCCTAATAATTATCGAAAAGATAAATAGTGATTGAAAAAGTGATGAGTGTTGATATCTATCATACATTATGACCCGAGACGGTATAATTAGTAAATTTCTTTAGAAATTTAAACAAGAGTTATAAAACTTTTTGTTGGTAAAAAATTCCATGACCATCTCTATTTCTATCTTTTTTCTAACGATCATCACTCGTCAAAATTCTATATAGTTTGTCAATATGTGGTACTTTAAACAGGAATCAGTCGTTTTTCATTTTACATTTTTTTTAAAATAATAAAAAAATTTATATAGTAAAAAAATAAAAAATAAAATAAATAAATAAATACCAAAGTATTCACTCTCATTTAAAAGTCCTCACGGTTATGCATGGGTGAATTACTTGGAATTTGTTATGTGCTTCCATGCTCATTTAAAAGTCCTCACGGTTATGCATGTATGAAACACATATCAAAAATTGATTTTTAAAATAAACAAGTTGATTCTAATCACATTTAAAAGTCCTCACGGTTATGCGTGGTTAGAAGATACTTGAATTCATTTTTTTAAAAATAAAATTGGAATACTACTAATCTCATTTAAAAGTCCTAATGGATATGCATGGTTGGTAGATATTCAAATTCCTGATATAACTTACCAAAAATAGACACAACTGTATGGTTTTATATGATGACATCATTCCCATCATTCTAAAAGTGGAATATGCGCCTAACAAAGTATTTATGATTTTTGTTTGATTTTTTATTGAAATTTAATATCTACATTCAATTGAGTTTTAATGTTGGATTAATATCGATCACTTTATCTCTATTTTCTCTAACACTATTACTCTTTTGCTGATAACAAAAGGGGGAGAGAAAAGTTAAGATTTTGTCAAATAAAATCAAGCAAAAAGTCAAATATTTTCCATTTGCATCTAGGCTCATTTGCATATTTTTAATTGTACGCATATTTGTAGGGGAAGCTTTGTGTAGAGAGGAAGCATTTAAATAGGAGGTGCAATTAGAGCATATCAATGATCAAATACATTTAACATATTCAAAATCTTAAATACATTTAACATATTCAAAATCTTAAATATATGTTTGTTATCATCAAAAGGGGGAGATTGTTGATATGCGATGATATGGTTTTTGTATGATGATAATAAACACACACACACACACACATATATATATATATATATATATATTCGTGTAAATGTATTTGTTAATGTACTATTTTATTTTTCACAGGTTAAATAAATATTTGCTGAATAAATAACACAGAACCTGAATTCAAACAGAAATTTTATTCAAACAAATATTTATTACAATTTTGAATAGTACAAATTCAAGCTCTCACTATACATATACAACTTTGATTACAATACATCATAATTTCACATTTACAGTTGACCTCACTACATATAACTCACACTCATATTTTATCTTCAACTTCATTCAAATATGAATCCAGCATCTGAGCAATCTGCAAAAATAAATATTGACGCAGTAAAATTGAAAAGTAAATATTTTTGTAGTATATAAAATAAAATATGGATTTTGAAAATAATATTTGCCTCGGTTATTTGGATTGTTCGTCATCATTTAAATTTGAATTCATCATACACGAACGATTTGTGACATGAACAGTGTATCACTGTACATGCCACAAGACCGTGCACACCGATATACACTTGATAATATTACAGGGACAAGTGAGCACAAGGTCAAACCCAAATCATGCCGGGTTCAGCTCAAGTGCAACACAAATAAAGTCACGACATGAGCATGAGGTCAAACCCGAGCTATTAGTTGGATTCAACACAGGTGCAAATACGAAACAATGGGTCAAGTCAAAACTGAGTCAATGATGAAGACATCTAGATATGCCACGGAGAAACCAGTCTCAACCACTTCAACAAAACACACATGCACATCAACCAAACAGCAAAGGTTCAAGTAATGTCGAACAAGACTACGACAAGAGAACCAGATTCAAGTTCAAACTACTCGAGACGGAGATGCACAAGTTCATCGCAGCCAATATCAATGCACAGATTCAAGGCAACAGTGAATGGCAAATACAACATGAATGAACTAGCATAAGCCTGGCAACATGATTATCAAAGTAAATTGCAGTACTCAAAGCTATAAACTGGACGGTTCAAACTACAACATGAATGACCAGTTTCAACCAAGAATGTAACCAAGTGTACAACTGCCCAGGCTCAAAGATAAATGTATGCACACACATATATGAAGACCACAAAGTCAGTGCACAACAACAATTGAACACAGCTGAAATGTCACCTGAGGATGCAGATACAAAATGAAGCAGTGCGAAATCATCAACGAAATTCAAGTGTCAACCAGACGTCATGATGAACCAACTACACAAGGTACAAGCCGGAAAAAGATTGCTTGCATCAGGAATTACGAAGTGTATAGGTCAGTGAACAACGTCGAAGACATTATCAAGTCACAGCAGAATCAAGCAATAATATGTATAGGTCAGTGAAGAACCCAGACTACATGAACCAGGATCGGAGTCAAAATATTATCTCAATATCAAGCCGCAAGTCGATCAAGTTTATCAGCAAATTCCAAGGAAAGCCAAGTGTAACGACCCAGGATTTTAAGTAATTAAAATTTGAATATTTAATTAATTTTAAATATTAAGAAGTGAATTTATAAGTCAAATAAATTTTTATTTGAATAATTGGATTTAATTGGATAATTGAATCGATAATTTAATATGTTAAATTATGGAAATAATTGAAAATTGAGTTAAATATGATTGTAAATGACTTGTAAAATTTTATTTTATCATATTGAAGTTAGAACGATGTTTTAGAACTTTTCAAATCGAATTAAAAGTTAATTTGTGAAAATTGAATATTTTAATATTTAAATCGACTAGTGAAAATAGTCAATTTTTGAACAGTCTTAGAATTGAACGAAACCAGTCCATTGGATCCGTAATAGTTAGTTATTATCGGATTTCGATTTTCGTGTCAATCGGAGCTATCGTTTGATCGTGGCAGCTCGAAACGCATCGAATTATTTTTAATATTAATTTGGCGAGTTAAAATAGCCATTTTTCAAAAAGTCTCGGATTTCGACGAAACTAGTTTCATCGGATCCGTAATGTGATATTATTGTAAGGTTTTAAATTTCGTGTCAATTGGATTTACCGTTTGTCCGGTACAAATTAAAACGCCTAGAAAATCGTTTAAATCGATTTAATTTAAATTGATCGTTTATTGCCATAACTCGCACAGATGTCCGAATTAGCTTTCGAAACCTGTTCCATTGTGTCCGGAACGCGGGATAAACCCTAGGAACGTCAGTTTCGGCGTGTAAATCGGAGTTATGAAAACCGGAATGAATAGTGTTCGATATATTCTATAAATAGGCCTTACTTTTCACAAATTAAAAGAAAAAAAAAGTATTAGGGTTTCATCATCTTGTGGCCGCCAGTTTTAGGAATGAATGGCCGAAAAACTCTGATATTCCACTCGATTTTTCTCCTCATCCACGAAGTTATAGCCGAAACTTCCAATAGCAATCTTGTAGAGCATCGAAGGAGCTTGACATCCATACGGATTTGATGGAGATCGAAGCAACGAGGAGGGAGAGAGACGCTCGCGTTCGTGGTGGGTTTGGGCACGAATTTCGAGAGAAAGGGTCGATCGAGCTTCAAGCAAGCGTGGCCATGGGTAGCTCTGGGTGGGGCGCACGTAGTGGCGTCGTCAGATCGTAGTAGAAGCGAGCGTGGTGGTTGCGTTTTCAAGCCCTAGGAAGCTAGATTTGGGTTCTTGCGCACGGGGAAGAGATGCCTGGGAGGAGAAGGCTGTACGCGCATGTGTGATGAAGGGTGATGTGCGGTCGAGATTTGTTCGGGGTTAGGAAATTTAAATGAATATGTAAATTAATTATATTTAAATTCGTATTAACTTTAAAACTGCGTATCTTATTCATACGAGGTCCGATTTGGGCGAATCAAAGTCCGTTGAAATCGTATTCGCGAAGGCTACGCGATGCAATTGGATTGGAGTCATTTGGAGTTAGTGAGAATTTCGGGTAAAATTAAACGCGCGTTTAATTTTATTCGAAATAAAAGCTAAAACGGAATTGAAATCAAGGTGAGAACTTCTCACTCAATCGAATCGATTTCGATTTTATTTTAAATAGTTAGATTTAAAATATTTGAATGCATGTTTGAATAATGATTGTTATCTATTGATTGTTAAAATAGACATTATGCGCCGTTAGTAAGCGGATGTTATTTATTAAAAACATATACCGCGAATATTTCATAAACAGTGAAATTGGTATTATATATAATATCAATATATATATATTGGCATATGTATATACTGCAGTTGTTGATTTCCCGCATTTTTTAGCGGATGAGACCCTATTGCGCCGTTATTAAGCGGATAATATTAAATCCCATATACCGCGATAATTCCGTACTGGAGCGGAATTGGTATTGTGCTAATGTTTTTGGATGCAGGGAAACAGGTTGGAGGGATCCAACTGGATTCCTCAACTGTATTGATTTATTTACAGATATTTTGATATTTGTTGATTATCATATCGATATATGATATTTGGATGTCGTGATTGACTATTTGGTGATGTTACATCATCAGATCCATTTTAAAGTTTAAAAATAATGATTTGGTTTTTAAAAAAAGGTTTTAAAGTGATTTTTGAAAGTATATGTTTTATTTAAAATTTTGAATTGATTTATTTTAAATAAATTAACGTTATAAGTTTAATGTTATAAAAGTTATGATTTTTGTAAAATATAACCAAATTAAGATTTTTGAAATAAATAGTGATTTATTTATAAAATGGTTTAATTGGAAATTTTGAATTATTATAAATGGTTTATATAAAAGATTTATAAAATTGATATTTATAAATTAAAAATACTGGAATTATAAAACGAGTTTTTATGAGTAATAAAGTGAAATAGAAATCCCTAAGTGGATTGAAATTTATCAATTTATGAAATATGAAGTTATAAATATAAATAGGTTTTGTAAAATAAAAGATTTATAAGAGATTAGCTTATAAATCGGATTTTGGCAATTAAAAAAAGATAAAATAAAAAGAGTTTTTATAAATAGAAGTTTATAAAAATATAAATGGAGTTTATAAACGTTGTTTATAAATCCGAAATCGATTGAATTTGATAAGTTGGATATAGGAATATATGAAAGGAATTATATTCACGATTTTGGACAGTGAATATATTATTAAATGAAATGGATATGTTTTGGGGAAGGAACATTATGAAACGAAGTAATGATTTTAAAGACGTTTTAAAATGCATTAAGTATCGAATACATAGATTTCAACATTCATTGTTGAAATAGACGTTTTCGAGAAAGAAGGAAATGGTGGACTATAACACTGTTGTTATAGTAAATGGTTTCCGAAAGGAAATGTTTTGTATAGTATTGGGATTTATATATCTATTTAAACTTTGAATCCCTATACTAGTGATTTTGGGTCGTTGTAACGATGTTTTACGCAACATTCGTTTTAGCCCAAATAAATGTGTTAAGAGAATGATTTCCTTAAAGAATGAAATATATACTAAATTTTGATTGAAGTATATTGAATATTTTCAAATGTTGAAAATAAATAGATTTGGGATGTACTTATTTTTATTTAAATAAGTATGGAAATATTTTTCCAATGTGAAATGAACGTTTGAGAATTTATCTTTTTAAAGATAAATTGAAAATGAATATTGAAAATCGATTGAAAATCGTATATCATAGATATTTTGGGATTATAAATTCACTATGGAATTTATAAAAGAAAGGGAAAATTAGTTTAAAAATAAACGTTGATTTATTTTTAAAGTGTGGGAATAAATTTACGGATTTGGAACGTAAATATAAAGTAAATCGTTAAGGATTTATTTAATTGGTTTAAATGAACCATGTTGAATGAAAGAAATTTCCGAGTAAGGAAAAGTGATTTGAAGAATTGTTTTCAAATGTTTGAAGTGTGGAAATTATATATCTAGTAAAGATATTTTGGAAAGTAAATAATTTGGAAAATTATTTGGATTTGGTGATGTTGAGCATGCCTATTGATAGTTAAATAATCCGACTATCAATATTTACCTTTAAATAGGTATTTGTTGTGAATTGTTGAATTTGAATGCCACACTTATTTTTGAATAAGCGCTCACTATTCGGGTTAGCCGGGAAAGGACCTTGGGGTCGTATAACCCATTCCGAGTATGTGATACGTCGTTATGGATTGCATTTGATGACCGGTGTTGAAGACCGGGTATTTGTGAAAACGGAAGGATTACCGTCGAGTTACTCTACATCGGCTGATCTCCGATATAGAGGTTTTATCACCCTTAGTGACGGGAAGTCCGGTCGTGATTAGTGAATATCCGGATTGCAAGGACTTCTTTGTAAGTGCCTTCGGTTCTGTTCGATCCCGGAACAGACTTGTATGATTGTATGTCTGACATTACAAATTGAGATATAAAGCTGATTTCTTTCAAATATATTTCTGTTGGTGGCGGAGAATTTATTCTTTTAGCTTAACACCCTTCTCTGAGACGTACGAGCTCAGAGGTTATATAGTTGAAGGTTATTAGTGATATACTCCCAATTTGGTAGTGTGACATGCAGAGTGTTGCTGTGAAATGATTATTGTGTTGATCATTTGTGATAGGATCATTTATTTGATCGTTTATCTTTGTGATCATCTCTATGATCATTTGTTGACCCAAAGCACGGCTTTTGTATAAAATGTGTTTTTGTGGACGAGACTTCGTCGGACCTCACACCCCGGAAATGGTCAAAACAGGAAGGATGCGGCAAGGTTATTAGGGGTAGCGCCCTTTAGTGTATGTCATTCCTTCTGGATAGAGGTGGTATCATGGTATGGAGCCCAGATACTTAACCTATGTTGTTACTGCATATTTTGTGGTTGTTGGAAATTGAGGATCCTCGGATAGATCGGTTACGATCGGGGGATGACATATTCGTGTCAGTAGTTACCCAGTTAGGGGTAACCCGGCCTTGTGTTGGCAGAGATCCGGTTTGGTTCTCGGGACGTCATTCCAGAGGCGTTTCCATGTGGCAATGGGAAGTTCCTTGGCCTGACCATTTGTTAGAAATCCAAAGAAACAATACGAGACTTGTACGGTTTTAGTTGTAGAACCTGCCATTACTTATGGTGGCGCCCCACTGTTTGGATGGTAGCTATAGTAGGCATACGATAATGGTCGTATGTTGGCTAAGATTTATATTCTATTTTCGAAATGAATTTTGCCTACACTATGCACTAGTAATAATATAAAATGTTCTTCTAAATGCGTATCAAGCATCTTTGACTATCATAAGGAGAAATCTCCTCCGATTCTGCGTTTGCATTGTATGTGTGCGCGGGAGGCCTTATGGTAGTCTCATTTTTAAAAGCATTGCGAATTGACTTTTAAAATATTCTTCTATTTTGATTTTAAAGATAAATAAACTGTTTTGAGTTCTCACACCAGTCACATGACTGACTCGGAGTTTATTGTTTTCCTTCCTAAACTCTGGGTTCCCACCAATTTCCACACGGGCAGTCAAGAGTTAAGGTTTATCAGAATATTCTGGAATTCAGGAGTTGCTGGAGGCAAGATGGATGGCATGGCGTATTACTAATTTATATAGTATTTCTTTTTCCGCTGCATTGTTGTTCTTTGTTTGTTGTTGTACACTCTGATGATATGATGTAATGAAATGAAATGAAATGTAATTTAAAAACTGATATAGTTCTTTGTTTAAAGATTATTCATTTATTTATTATATGTTGTTCCGCTGCGAATTGTGAGATTCTGATGTTGTTCTGTTATTTCTTCTGTTATGTTCTATCTTCTTCTATCTTCTTCTACCTCTTTCTTTTTCTTAAACCATAACCTTTCGGGTTTCCGGCCTTCGATTTCTCGGCAGTCGATAAAGTGAGTGTCGATGTTGAATTTTCGAAAGTCAAAAAATTCCGGGGCGTTACATTTGGTATCAGAGCATATGGTTAAGCGACAACCATGGTTCTGTTGGGTATTACTCATTAGAGATAGAGTCAGTAGTACTCTAGAATGAGTCTGAGGGTAATAATAGCTATGAGAGAGTATTTTTTAGTGAATATGAAATTGTTTTATATTGTGATGATTGATTTGTTGAGTGGTATATAGATTCTGGTTAATACGAGTAATTAACGTTGTTGATAGGGATCTCTAAACACTTGTATAGAACAATTCGGCACAATATTGATTTTAAATTGGGTAAATGAAATAATTTTACCTTAATTATATTTTATATATAAAGGAATAATTTTTCAGAATTATTAAAGTGTATATATGTTGATTGTTTGGTTGTTTGAATAATCTAAATAAAAGAATAATTGTGTAAGCAAAATGAATTATAAGAATTGAATTATAATTAAAGTGATTTACAATTGAGAAATAAACTTATATATATAAGAAGTGAAACTGTATGGATATATTTATGAATATGGGTTATAAATAAAAAAAAAATGAATTTAAAGTTAAATGGAATATAACTTAAGAGATGTTGAATGAAGTTGATATTAGTATCAAAGTAAAATAATAAAGTGAAGTGATAAATGTGAACTTGAGTTATATAAATGAAATTCAACTTTTGTAATTGAATTGAATGAATGGATTAAATGTTAAATCAATTGAATGTGAATTAAGTTGATATGGAAATAATGAATGTAAGTGTTAATTCATTAAAATCTAATGTTATTAGAAGTTGAAAAATTGAATGAGAATCAATTTAATTAAACCAAATATAAGCAAAGGAATTTGGTTGCAATTGATATACATTGGTTGTTATATGGTTGTTGGTTAGTTGATTGTATATAATTCATTAAGTTAATGGAATGGGAAGCTAAAGTAATTGAAATCCAATTGGAAGTTAAGTGAATCTTAAATAGAATTGAATTTGAATTGGAAGTGAACCAACTTGAATATGAATTAGTAAATATAAACTAATTGAAAATGAATGTTAGTAAAAACATCCACTGTTAATGAATCAAATGTGACTAGATTGAAGACCTATTTCATTGGATATTAACGAGAATATAAATGAATATTTATTGGTTATGAATGCTAGTTGGTTGATGGTTGAATATATTACATTTGCTATGTTGGCATATATAGTTATTATGTTGCTATATGTTGTATATCGATACTATTGTCCATATACATGGTTCTCATGTTGTTTGTTGAGTGATTAGTAGGTGCGGATTGCGTTTGCTTCGCATTTGGAGCTCGCTTTCGCGCTATATTAGCCGTATATGCTCGCTAATAAAATATAAGGTACATATCTCGGATTACATACCGTACTTTTACACTTTTTTCCCTGCGGGATGCCTCATCACTTGATGAGATGTATATTTGTGATATATATACTGTCATTTTTTTTCGGATCGAGCCGCGCAAAGGAGACTATGGCGAATTTTTCCGGAAATTTAAGGCGTTAGAAAAAATTTGAGAAAATGGGAAAATCTTGAAAACTTTAACTTTGATTTTGGAGTTGAAAGTTAAACAATAGTAGCTGTTTTGAAAAGATAACTAAGTATGATTTGAAAACTTAGTAAAGTATTGTAAGAAGTTTAACTATGGATTTTGAAAAATTAATAGATTCTGTAACTTTTCTTACTTGTTGATTTCGAGGACGAAATTCTTTTAAGGGGGGAAGATTGTAACGACCCAGGATTTTAAGTAATTAAAATTTGAATATTTAATTAATTTTAAATATTAAGAAGTGAATTTATAAGTCAAATAAATTTTTATTTGAATAATTGGATTTAATTGGATAATTGAATCGATAATTTAATATGTTAAATTATGGAAATAATTGAAAATTGAGTTAAATATGATTGTAAATGACTTGTAAAATTTTATTTTATCATATTGAAGTTAGAACGATGTTTTAGAACTTTTCAAATCGAATTAAAAGTTAATTTGTGAAAATTGAATATTTTAATATTTAAATCGACTAGTGAAAATAGTCAATTTTTGAACAGTCTCAGAATTGAACGAAACCAGTTCCATTGGATCCGTAATAGTTAGTTATTATCGGATTTCAATTTTCGTGTCAATCGGAGCTATCGTTTGATCGTGGCAGCTCGAAACGCATCGAATTATTTTTAATATTAATTTGGCGAGTTAAAATAGCCATTTTTCAAAATGTCTCGGATTTCGACGAAACTAGTTTCATCGGATCCGTAATGTGATATTATTGTAAGGTTTTAAATTTCGTGTCAATTGGATTTACCGTTTGTCCGGTACAAATTAAAACGCCTAGAAAATCGTTTAAATCGGTTTAATTTAAATTGATCGTTTATTGCCATAACTCGCACAGATGTCCGAATTAGCTTTCGAAACCTGTTCCATTGTGTCCGAAACGTGGGATAAACCCTAGGAACGTCAGTTTCGGCGCGTAAATCGGAGTTATGAAAACCGGAATGAATAGTGTTCGATATATTCTATAAATAGGCCTTACTTTTCACAAATTAAAAGAAAAGAAAAGTATTAGGGTTTCATCATCTTGTGGCCGCCAGTTTTAGGAATGAATGGCCGAAAAATTCTGATATTCCACTCGATTTTTCTCCTCATCCACGAAGTTATAGCCGAAACTTCCAATAGCAATCTTGTAGAGCGTCGAAGGAGCTTGACATCCATATGGATTTGATGGAGATCGGAGCAACGAGGAGGGAGAGAGACGCTCGCGTTCGTGGTGGGTTTGGGCACGAATTCCGAGAGAAAGGGTCGACCGAGCTTCAAGCAAGCGTGGCCGTGGGTAGCTCTGGGTGGGGCGCACGTAGTGGCGTCGTCAGATCGTAGTAGAAGCGAGCGTGGTGGTTGCGTTTTCAAGCCCTAGGAAGCTAGATTTGGGTTCTTGCGCACGGGGAAGAGATGCCTGGGAGGAGAAGGCTGTACGCGCATGCGTGATGAAGGGTGATGTGCGGTCGAGATTTGTTCGGGGTTAGGAAATTTAAATGAATATGTAAATTAATTATATTTAAATTCGTATTAACTTTAAAACTGTGTATCTTATTCATACGAGGTCCGATTTAGGCGAATCAAAGTCCGTTGGAATCGTATTCGCGAAGGCTACGCGATGCAATTGGATTGGAGTCGTTTGGAGTTAGTGAGAATTTTGGGTAAAATTAAACGCGCGTTTAATTTTATTCGAAATAAAAGCTAAAACGGAATTGAAATCAAGGTGAGAACTTCTCACTCAATCGAATCGGTTTCGATTTTATTTTAAATAGTTAGATTTAAAATATTTGAATGCATGTTTGAATGATGATTGTTATCTATTGATTGTTAAAATAGACATTATGCGCCGTTAGTAAGCGGATGTTATTTATTAAAAACATATACCGCGAATATTTCATAAACAGTGAAATTGGTATTATATATAATATCAATATATATATATTGGCATATGTATATATTGCAGTTGTTGATTTCCCGCATTTTTTAGCGGATGAGACCCTATTGCGCCGTTATTAAGCGGATAATATTAAATCCCATATACCGCGATAATTCCGTACTGGAGCGGAATTGGTATTGTGCTAATGTTTTTGGATGCAGGGAAACAGGTTGGAGGGATCCAACTGGATTCCTCAACTGTATTGATTTATTTACAGATATTTTGATATTTGTTGATTATCATATCGATATATGATATTTGGATGTCGTGATTGACTATTTGGTGATGTTACATCATCGGATCCATTTTAAAGTTTAAAAATAATGATTTGGTTTTTAAAAAAAGGTTTTAAAGTGATTTTTGAAAGTATATGTTTTATTTAAAATTTTGAATTGATTTATTTTAAATAAATTAACGTTATAAGTTTAATGTTATAAAAGTTATGATTTTTGTAAAATATAACCAAATTAAGATTTTTGAAATAAATAGTGATTTATTTATAAAATGGTTTAATTGGGAATTTTGAATTATTATAAATGGTTTATATAAAAGATTTATAAAATTGATATTTATAAATTAAAAATACTAGAATTATAAAACGAGTTTTTATGAGTAATAAAGTGAAATAGAAATGGATTCCCTAAGTGAATTGAAATTTATCAATTTATGAAATATGAAGTTATAAATATAAATAGGTTTTGTAAAATAAAAGATTTATAAGAGATTAGCTTATAAATCGGATTTTGACAATTAAAATAAGATAAAATAAAAAGAGTTTTTATAAATAGAAGTTTATAAAAATATAAATGGAGTTTATAAACGTTGTTTATAAATCCGAAATCGATTGAATTTGATAAGTTGGATATAGGAATATATGAAAGGAATTATATTCACGATTTTGGACAGTGAATATATTATTAAATGAAATGGATATGTTTTGGGGGAGGAACATTATGAAACAAAGTAATGATTTTAAAGACGTTTTAAAATGCATTAAGTATCGAATACATAGATTTCAACATTCATTGTTGAAATAGACGTTTTCGAGAAAGAAGGAAATGGTGGACTATAACACTGTTGTTATAGTAAATGGTTTCCGAAAGGAAATGTTTTGTATAGTATTGGGATTTATATATCTATTTAAACTTTGAATCCCTATACTAGTGATTTTGGGTCGTTGTAACGATGTTTTACGCAACATTCGTTTTAGCCCAAATAAATGTGTTAAGAGAATGATTTCCTTAAAGAATGAAATATATACTAAATTTTGATTGAAGTATATTGAATATTTTCAAATGTTGAAAATAAATAGATTTGGGATGTACTTATTTTTATTTAAATAAGTATGGAAATATTTTTCCAATGTGAAATGAATGTTTGAGAATTTATCTTTTTAAAGATAAATTGAAAATGAATATTGAAAATCGATTGAAAATCGTATATCATAGATATTTTGGGATTATAAATTCACTATGGAATTTATAAAAGAAAGGGAAAATTAGTTTAAAAATAAACGTTGATTTATTTTTAAAGTGTGGGAATAAATTTACGGATTTGGAACGTAAATATAAAGTAAATCGTTAAGGATTTATTTAATTGGTTTAAATGAACCATGTTGAATGAAAGAAATTTCCGAGTAAGGAAAAGTGATTTGAAGAATTGTTTTCAAATGTTTGAAGTGTGGAAATTATATATCTAGTAAAGATATTTTGGAAAGTAAATAATTTGGAAAATTATTTGGATTTGGTGATGTTGAGCATGCCTATTGATAGTTAAATAATCCGACTATCAATATTTACCTTTAAATAGGTATTTGTTGTGAATTGTTGAATTTGAATGCCACACTTATTTTTGAATAAGCGCTCACTATTCGGGTTAGCCGGGAAAGGACCTTGGGGTCGTATAACCCATTCCGAGTATGTGATACGTCGTCATGGATTGCATTTGATGACCGGTGTTGAAGACCGGGTATTTGTGAAAACGGAAGGATTACCGTCGAGTTACTCTACATCGGCTGATCTCCGATATAGAGGTTTTATCACCCTTAGTGACGGGAAGTCCGGTCGTGATTAGTGAATATCCGGATTGCAAGGACTTCTTTGTAAGTGCCTTCGGTTCTGTTCGATCCCGGAACAGACTTGTATGATTGTATGTCTGACATTACAAATTGAGATATAAAGCTGATTTCTTTCAAATATATTTCTGTTGGTGGCGGAGAATTTATTCTTTTAGCTTAACACCCTTCTCTGAGACGTACGAGCTCAGAGGTTATATAGTTGAAGGTTATTAGTGATATACTCCCAATTTGGTAGTGTGACATGCAGAGTGTTGCTGTGAAATGATCATTGTGTTGATCATTTGTGATAGGATCATTTATTTGATCGTTTATCTTTGTGATCATCTCTATGATCATTTGTTGACCCAAAGCACGGCTTTTGTATAAAGTGTGTTTTTGTGGACGAGACTTCGTCGGACCTCACACCCCGGAAATGGTCAAAACAGGAAGGATGCGGCAAGGTTATTAGGGGTAGCGCCCTTTAGTGTATGTCATTCCTTCTGGATAGAGGTGGTATCATGGTATGGAGCCCAGATACTTAACCTATGTTGTTACTGCATATTTTGTGGTTGTTGGAAATCGAGGATCCTCGGATAGATCGGTTACGATCGGGGGATGACATATTCATGTCAGTAGTTACCCAATTAGGGGTAACCCGGCCTTGTGTTGGCAGAGATCCGGTTTGGTTCTCGGGACGTCATTCCAGAGGCGTTTCCATGTGGCAATGGGAAGTTCCTTGGCCTGACCATTTGTTAGAAATCCAAAGAAACAATACAAGACTTGTACGGTTTTAGTTGTAGAACCTGCCATTCACTTATGGTGGCGCCCCACTATTTGGATGGTAGCTATAGTAGGCATACGATAATGGTCGTATGTTGGCTAAGATTTATATTCTATTTTCGAAATGAATTTTGCCTACACTATGCACTAGTAATAATATAAAATGTTCTTTTAAATGCGTATCAAGCATCTTTGACTATCATAAGGAGAAATCTCCTCCGATTCTGCGTTTGCATTGTGTGTGTGTGCGGGAGGCCTTATGGTAGTCTCATTTTTAAAAGCATTGCGAATTGACTTTAAAAATATTCTTCTATTTTGATTTTAAAGATAAATAAACTGTTTTGAGTTCTCACACCAGTCACATGACTGACTCGGAGTTTATTGTTTTCCTTCCTAAACTCTAGGTGCCCACCAATTTCCACAGGGGCAGTCAAGAGTTAAGGTTTATCAGAATATTCTGGAATTCAGGAGTTGCTGGAGGCAAGATGGATGGCATGGCGTATTACTAATTTATATAGTATTTCTTTTTCCGCTGCATTGTTGTTGTTTGTTTGTTGTTGTACACTCTGATGATATGATGTAATGAAATGAAATGAAATGTAATTTAAAAACTGATATAGTTCTTTGTTTAAAGATTATTCATTTATTTATTATATGTTGTTCCGCTGCGAATTGTGAGATTCTGATGTTGTTCTGTTATTTCTTCTGTTCTGTTCTATCTTTTTCTATCTTCTTCTACCTCTTTCTTTTTCTTAAACCATAACCTTTCGGGTTTCCGGCCTTCGATTTCTCGGCAGTCGATAAAGTGAGTGTCGATGTTGAATTTTTGAAAGTCGAAAAATTCCGGGGCGTTACACCAAGGATGCAAGTTCGAACAAATTCAAGTCAAAGCCAGAAATTCACGTAACCAAAAATGCGCGAAGTCAAAGCAAAAATCAACACCGTGATGACCACGATAGCAATTCAAAGCCGTGCGAACCAAGTAACAAAGGAAATATACGATTATGAACAAGTCAGAAAAAACCATCATCCATACGAAAATCAATGGCTGAGCTATATCAATTGATGAATTCAAACAAACGTATACGGATGAAAATTTAGGTATTTGACTCCTATAAAAGGATAACATCATCGGCATTCAAATTTCATCGATCGAGTTAAAAAAAGCAAATCAAACGAAGCAAAAGGCAAAAATCACATACCAGTCATCAATCGAACTCGATCAACATCGAAGCAGCTGAGTGGAAATCGAAAGAGAACAAATTATCACGCAAAATCCCTATCGATCAATCAACGAAGGCGCAGCTTCAATTGTAATTCGAAAGCCCTAAATTTGCAAAGAAGAATGAACGAAACTTAATCAAGCCGCCATATTTTCATCTCAAAAAAAACAGGCCGAAGTATAAGAGAGAAAGGAGCTTAAGGGGCCGGCTTTGTTAAACATATAAATAAGGCTTTGGTTTATTTTTAATAAGGGATTTAGTTTTAATATTGTTTTTTAAATTTAAACTCTTTTTTAAAAGGTTGTATTTTCTAGTCGTGTGACTAGGGGACAAACTACGTAGCGTAGTTTGAGAATTCGCAACTCAGTGGCTGAGTTGTAGCAGGGTTTTGAGCGTAGAGTTAGGTTAGTCAGTAGCGGATGTCGCGAGTTTACCTGTGTAAGCGTGTGACTACTTAATTTCTAGTGGAAACCTTGGGGGCAGCACGTAGGCAGGGTTTTGCCGAAGCTGGCTAAATTCTGTGTCGTTCTATTTCTGCATTTATTATTCTACTATTATCTATGCTGCTATTATTCTGTTATCTGTGTTGAAATAATTTTATAAGCTTCCGCAATTAATTTTTATAATTGATAGCATCACCCTATTCACCCCCCCTCTAGGGTGAAATCGATCCTACAAGTTTAATGGAAAATAGTTTGAGAAATAAAATGGTTTATATAGTAAAATAGTTGGGAAAATTAAAATGGTTTGAATATTTAAGGAAAATATATTCGAAATAGTTTATACTAAAATAATTTATTTAAAAATAGTTTCCAAGCCAAACTGATTTAGTTCCAAAATTTCTAATCCAAATCAATTTTCATTTTGATTTACTCGATTCAATTCCGATTCCATGTCGAATTTAAATTCCAATTCCAAACTAATTTCATTCCAAATTCAAATTAATTTAAATTCCAATTGCAAATTAATTTCAACTCCAACCCCAAATTTTAAACCATTTCGATTTATATCAATTCCGAGTCCATTTCCAGTTATCGATTCAAAACACTTATATCAAATTTTCTTCACATCCAATTTAAAAATCCAATTTTTTTTAATTATGATTCAAATCCAAGCTAAATTTCAAAATATCGTTTTTATCCCTTTTACTTAGCAATATTCAAATTTCGAATAAAAATCCAATCTTTAAAACAGTCGAGTTTCGAAATTCAAATCATGTTTTGATTATAACTTCAAATTCTCAAATTCGATTATTTAAACAATTTCGTTTATCAAATTTAAATTTCAACATTTCGAGGTCAAATTCGAAAATAATTTGATTTCCATAAATTTGATTTTTATTTCTTAATAATAAAAAATCAATTTAAATAAATTCAAATCAAAGTCTTAAAATCATTTAATTTAACAATTTGGTGTCCGTATATAATTTTCTATCCTATGGCCAAGTGAATCAATTATTTCAATTTAATTCAGGGATGGACATATATCATTTCAATCCAAAATAAATGTCATAGGTATATATCATTGGAACCTTCTTTTTTTTCATTTGTTTGAAATAATTCAATTTACAATTTTATATACTGTAAATTATATACAAGATGATAATAGGAATGTCAAAATAAATAAACATCCAAATATCAATCAATAGCATCTATCACAACTAATCATCCAAACAGTCAATAAAGTTCACAACAATTTCATAATTATCATTATCGGGTACCTTACTGGCAAATAAATTTTAATTTAATTTAACTATCAATTAAAATACCATCAATAAATTCAGATGTCAATTTTTTTTTCAATTAAATTTATCAACCAAAATCAATAAATTCACTTCACTATATAATTCAACTACATAGGAAAATATTTTAGTACTTGTAAGCATATAAACACTGTCCTTTCCTCGAATCTGCAAATTCGAATGAAGCGAATTATAGCAATTTCAACTTCATAGCATAAGCAGTACCAACACGATTCCAACGCAATTCTGCTTGCCCGAATCAGACCTCGTATGGAAGATTTATGATATTTATTAGTACTCGAGACAATAAAACGTTTACATTAACAAAATAAATAATAATAATAGTAATAATAATAAGAAAACTATTACCCTCTCCTTCTACGCACGAACAGCCAGTTGTGACTGTATCGCCTTCTTCCCCTTCCCTGATCGCAATTCGTCCACATCCATTTTTTTCATCTTTTTTCTATACGTGACGACCCCACTGCCAAGCACCACCGTCCTGCCATTGCCGCCGCGTCGCCCTAGGCCAATCACCAAACCTTTCATTCGTTGTGCGCCCTCGACTAAAGAGCAGCATCCTAACCCTAGTCGACCGATCGTGACATGCCACAACACCATTAACCCGACTGCCTTTCGCACCACTTCTTCCCACATGCGGCTACAAGATGCATGCGACCATCGAAATCTCCTCTTCCACAGATGCAAATCTCGACTTCGACCAGCTAGGCTACACCGCATGCCTATGGTCGCTGCGACCTTGATTTCGTTCGATCCTCCTTTTTTTCCGTTCGTTTCTTTTTTTTTGGTGACGTTGTTTGATTTTTTCTTCTTAGATCGACTGATACGTTTTTTTGAAGGGAGATTCGAAATAAAGGGGAGAAGGAGTAAGTGGGCTGAAACGTGTTAGGAAAGAATCATTGAGATATTTTTATTTTTTTATTATAATAATGAGAAATATCTAATTTTATTAGCTCGTTAAATCAAGAACTCCAAACGAATCGTGCCGTCTGGCGTTTCTAATGTTTTACCCACATTCCAAACGCAATGGAACTAGTCCCGAGGCCTAGTTCAATCTTATGCAAAAAATAGCCTTTCGAATCGAATTATTTATTTCAATTTTGAATTTAAATTCTATGTGTTTCAAGTTCGCACGACCAAATGACAAGTCTGAATGCAACGAAACTTGAAATCCTGCAATAATTCACTATAATGAAATTGGTTTTGTCGAAATCCGAAATAGTGGCCAGAATGGCTATTTTAACTCATTAATTTAAAATATAAAATTTCAAATTTAAAATTATTCACATTCAAATTCACCTTTAAATAATAACAATCTTCATTCATATTTATATAAAATTTGAATCAATTTCCGATACCATTTAATTACATTAAATCCAGAATTCAATTATCCAAATAATTCCAATATTAAATTTTAAATAATTTAATTTATCAAGTAAACCAATATCATTAAATTTTATTCCTAACCATTTTATCAATTAACCATATTAATTTCAAAAATTTAAACTAGTTAAAAATACGGGTCATTCATCAGTTAGCAGTTCAACTTGATGAGAACAACTATCTACTGTGGAAATATAAACAGAAACAACAATAAGAGGCTATGGTCTTGAAGAATACATTATTGGTACTCATGCTATTCCACCAAAGATGATACAAGAGGGTGAAGGCAATATAATAAATAATAAATAATACATAAACTATCAAAGGCAAGATAGTTTATTAGCTTCTTGGCTTATGTCATCAATCAGTGTGAATCTTTTATCACAAATTGTTGGCTGCAAAATATCTCAAGAAATATGGGCAACAGTTGAATTTTTTTTAATTCACATCAGTGGAAAGAATTACGCATTACAAGAGACAACTTCAAGGCTTAAGGAAGGACAATATGTCAATGAGAGAGAACTTAACTAAAGTCAAAACTTATTGCGATTTACTTGACACTGTTGATCACAAAGTGTCGGAGATAGAGTAGACCCTGACACTTCTAAGTGCTCTAGTTGATGAATATGAATCAGTTGTAGTAATGATACCATCAAAAGAAACTCTACCAAATATACAATATGTTCACTCAACCCTTCTTGCACATAAGGGAAGAATAGAACAAAAGAAGCCACTAAATTCAGATCTTTCAATGAATTATGCATCAAATGTTAAAAGAAAAAAAATCAAAAAATACCAACCAATACCAGATTTCAACAAAACAGTTAAAGAGGTAGCCAGAATTATAGAGGGAGAGGAAGGTTCAATAACTCAAATAGACTAAGATGTCAAATTTGTGAAAAATATGGACATACTACAGTCAAATGCTATTTCAGATTTGATCAAAACTTTGGAACAAATCAAGAAAGTATTAACAGTCAAAGAGGTTTCAATCAAAATATCTATCTTGCACACCAAATTTAGATTCAAAAAGTCAGAGCAGCAACCCAAGAAGTCAAGGTGCAATGGATCAGCAAGCAAAATTAGAGGATATACAATATGAAGACCGGTACCCTGATTCAGGGGCAACAAATCATATCACTAACAATCTGATAATCTCAACTGTGGAAACAAGGAATATTAAGGTACACAGTCTATTTTTATGGGTAATGGTAAGTCAATAAAAATCACTGATATTGGTAATATCAAAATCAATGGCAAAAGAGAATTACACCTTAACAATCTACTAGAGTACCAAAAATCAAGAAAAGTTTAATGAGTGTTTCTCAATTTTCCAATGATAATTAAGTTTACTTTGAATTTTACCCAAAATACTGCTTGGTTAGGGATTTACTAAATAAAGAAATTTTACTACAGGGTAATGTGCGAAATGAACTATAAATTTTCATTCTGGCACAGAATTGTAAGCCAACAATTGGAAATAAATGGTGCAATTACTCTAAATGTAACACTAGTGTTGACAGTAAAAGGATATCTAATTTGTGGCACTGTAAACTGGGTCATCCCGGTGTAGATGTTGTAAATCACGCATTGAAAAACAACAATGTTAAATTTGAAAATGTATTATTGCCATATGTCTGTGCTTCATGTCAAATGGGAAAAGTTGTAAGCTACCATTTCTTGAATTAATAACTATATATAATAAACCCTTAGAGATGGTAGCAGCTGACTTATGGGGTCCTGCCCCAGTTAACACTAATTATGGTTTTAACTATTATGTCTATTCTTTTGGCAGATACATTTGGATATATTTTCTTAAATCAAAAGCAGAAACACAGAGGGCAGTGATTCAATTTATCACTCAAGCAGAAAATTAAACAAATCATCCTTAAAGATAATACAAAAAGATGGAGGAACTAAATTCAAACCTTTGAAGGAATATTTTTTAAGGAAGGGAATAATGCATAGAATCATCTGCCCACATACCTCTGAACAGAAGGGGATAGTTGATAGAAAGCACGAACACATTGCTGATGCATGACTTACTCTTTTAGCATAAGCATCAATACCACTGAAGTTCTGGCTAGACTCATTTAACATAGTAGTGTTTCTTATCAATAGGATGCCAACCAAAGTACTGCAAAACAAGGCACCAATAGAGATGTTATTCAATATATCAACAGATTATGCCCGACTCAAAATATTTGGATGTCTATGCTTCCCATATATAAGACCATACAACTCACACAAATTAAGTTTCACATCCTTACCATGCACTTCTATTGGCTATGGAACAAATAAAAAAGGATACAAGTTTTCACTAGTGAGGGAAAGGTGATCATCGCAAGACATATTGCATTCAATGAGCATGTCTTTCCATTTTCCAACACTAAAATAAAAACCACTCAAAAAACTATACAATGCTAAAGCTTCTCTACCTCCTATTCCAATTAACACAGATGTGCAACATGAAATAACTCAAATTGATACTCAAAAAAATTTAGGATTCCAACATACTGTGTCCTATGAAGGACCAGGTCAGAATATAACTGAAAACTCAAACAAAAACGTGCTCAACAATTAAGAAAATGAAGGCTTAGACCATCCTGAAGAATCATCATCCAACTCACTTCAAGTCAGTGAACCAGATACCAGTGAAGCTCAAATACCTGCAAGAGAAGGACATCATATGACAACAAGATTCAAACAGGGAATCTTTAAGCCTAAAATCTATACTGCTATGTTAAATCATGATGAACCAATCAGTTATGAAGAGGCAACAAAGGATAAAAAGTGGAAATTATTTATCGATGAGGATTATCATGCCTTGATAAGAAACAAGACCTAGAGTATTGTTATAGTACAATGGAACAAAAACATTATAGGTTGTAAATGGACATACAAGCTTTAAAACATCCAAATGGAAGAATAGAAAAATACAAAGCAAGACAGGTTGCAAAGGGATACTCTCAACAATATGGATTTGATTTCAGTGAAACCTTCTCCGTTGTAGTGAAACCAACAACAATTAGGGTAATTCTCACTATGGCACTACCTAATAGGTGGGAAATCAGACAATTAGATGTCAACAATGATTTTCTAAATGGTGAACTTCAGGAAGAAGTTTATATGTATCAACCTCAAGGCTATACTCAGGATGACAACAAGGAACTGGTTTGTAAACTGCACAAGGCAATTCATGGGCTCAAACAAGCACCCAGGGTCTGATATGAGAAACCAAAAGCTACTCTGATTAATTTAAACTACAAGCCAACCGGATTTGACAACTCACTCTATGCCAAACCAAGTAGCAAGTTCACAACTAATATATTGGTCCATGTAGATGACCTTATAATTACTGAAACAATAATGAGGAAACAAAAAGGTTCATAAATAATCTAGAAAAAATATTTTCAATTAAAGATTTGGGCGAGCTAAGCTACTTCCTAGGAATTAAAGCCATCAGAAAGTCAGAAGCTGAACTTTTTTTCTGCCAAAGAAAATATGTGCCGGATAGTCTAAACAGGGCAAAAATGTGTGCAGCCAAATCTATGCCAACACCTACGGTAAGCAACTTACATCTATCAAAATACAGAGGGGAAGCGGTTAAAAATAAAAAGCACTGTAGAAGTATTATGGGAGCATTACAATATGTAACTATTACAAGACTAGACATATCATTCAGTGTCAACAAAGTATGTCAGTATATGCAAAACCAACAGAAGATCGTTATAAAGCTGTAAAATAAATACTTCGATATCTAAAAGGCACAATAAATCAAGGAATATGCTTGAAGACATGGAAAACATTATGCATTCAAGGATATAATGCTGGGCATCGGATTTCGATGAATAAAGGTCCACAACAGGCTACTGTATTTACTTAGGCAACAATCTGTAGGATCGATTTCACCCTAGAGGGGGGTGAATAGGTGATGCTGATAATTATAAAAATAAATTGCGGAAGCTTATAAAATTATTCCAACGTAGATAAATCAGAATTATAATAGCAGAGACAATAGCAGAATAATAAATGCAGAAATAGAACGACACAGAATTTACCCAGCTTCGGCAAAACCCTGCCTACGTGCCGCCCCCAAGGTATCTACTAGAAATTAAGTAGTCACACGCTTACACACGTAAACTCGCGACACCCGCTACTGACTAACCTAACTCTACGCTCAAAACCCTGCCACAACTCAGCCACTGAGTTGCGAATTCTCAAACTGCGTCATGTAGTTTGTCCCCTAGTCACACGACTAGTAATTACAACCGTTTGAAAAGAAATTACAAATTAAAAAACAATTTAAAAAAAAAGAGACTAAACACTAATTTAAAACTTAATTAATAAAGAAATAGGCCGGCCCAATTTCAAAACAACTTCGGCCTTCTATATTTTTTTATCGGCCGTTCCTATTTCTTTTCCTCTGTATAATGGCGGCTTGTTTTCCTTTGTTCCTTCTTCATTCCAAATTAGGGCTTCGTGATTTTTCGAAGCTGCCGATTATGTCGATCAATCAGGTTGATAATTGCGTGAGGATTTGTTGATTGATTGTCTCTTAAGAAGCTTTCGGCTGCTTCTATTTGATTGAGTTCGACTTCGATTTGGTATGTGATTTATTCCTTTTTGCTTTTCTGTTATGCTTGATTGAACTCAATGGGATTTAGCTGATGACGATTATGGGTTTTTATATGAGTTCGATCTCCTTACTTTTCGTTCGTCTGATAGTTGTTTGATTTTCTTCAATACTGTGCTTCGGCCATTCGATTATGTTCGGATGTTGATGATTTCTCTGACTTTATCAATTTCGTATAAATTGTACTTGCTTCTCATGGCTCAAATTCTGAACTGTTCGATTTTTTTGACTTGTTCATTTATATGGCTTGATGATTTCTGACTTGGTTCGAACTTGTTGCCTTGGTCATCATAGCATTGTTTGATTTCGTGGCCACCACGGCTTGATTTGCATTTGACTTCGGTCACTTGATTTTGTGTATGCGATTCCATGACTTTGTATTATCTTCGGCCATCACCATTGCTTTGATATTGAACTGCAGTGGTTTACTTGTTAATTATGGCTTTGATTTGTATTTTGTGTTGAAGTCACTCTGGCTTCTTACTTTAGCCACTTGCTGTTCACTAGTCTGCATTGGAGTTTTATCATCCATTATAGTTTGTCCAGTTCTTTGTACATATGGTGGCTGATCATCTTGTAGCATATCTCTGTTTCATTTCTGTTTTTTTTCATTCTAGAAAAGCATTATATTTTATTTGTTGCACTTGCTCGATCCATTTCAATGTTGTTGGTCAGTTGACTGTTCCATACATGTGGCTTGATTTTCCTGTCTACTGCTTGACTTTGTGGTCTGGTTCCTTCTTGAATTGTGCAGTCTTGAGTCGTTTACATATGTGAGCATGTTGACTTTATGTTACAGTTTGGACTGTGCATTACACTTGAGTCTTGTTCACTGTCAGTTCTGGTATGTGCATTTGTATGCATTATCAACTGTTGTTTTCACTTGTTTTGGTACAACTGCCCGTATGCACTGTTGTTTGGATCTGGTCATTGGTTCAGGTATGTTTTGGTTGCTGCATTTGTAGTTCGATTGAGTATATAAGCTGCTATCAATTGCATGTGTGATTGTCCGTCCATATTGTCCAGACCTGTGTTGCATATCTTTGGTTGTTGCATTTGTATCACTTGATGTTGTGCTATTGAGCTTTTTTTGTATGGTTAGTGATGCACTATTGACTGTTGACATATGGGCTGATATGTGTTTGCTGTACATATGGTGCTTGGTTGTTTTGTATGTTGTTTTGGTGTTTCAGCGGCCATTATGTACATGCCGAGTCTCGTGACATTGTATGATATGCATTTGGATTTGTTTTTCGAATTACACTTGTGTTGAATCCAGCTTGTAGCTCGGATTTGACCTTGTGATGAAAGTTGTGACATTACTTTATTGCACTTGAGTTGAATCCGGTATTTTTGGTTTGACCTGTGCTCACCTGTCCCTGTAATTTTATCAAGTGTGTATATTGATGTGCATGGCCTTGTGGCATATACAGTGATACATTGTGTATGTCACAAGCTGTTCGTGTTTGATGAATTGAAAATTAAATGGTGATGAATAACCCAAATAACTGAGGCAAATATTATTTTCAAAATCCAAATTTGTTTTATACTGCAAAAATATTTCCTTTTCAATTTTACTGCGTCAATATTTATTTTTGCAGACTGCTCAAATGCTGGATTCAATTTGGAGTGAAGTTGAAGATAAAATACGAGTTGAGTGAATGAGTGATATGTAGTGATGTCAAATGTAAATGTGAATCGTGATGTAATCAAAATTATACTGTAATTGAAATTGTATATATATAGTGAGAGCTTGAACTTTGTACTATTCAAAGATTGCAATAAATATTTGTTTGAATAAAATTTCTGTTTGAATTCAAATTCTGTGGTATTTATTTTTATTCAACAAATATTTATTTAATCTATGAAAAATAAAATAGTACATTAACAAATACATTTAAACGAATATATATATATATATATATATATATTATCATCAAAAAAAATCATATAATCGCATATTCAATAAACTCCCCCTTTTGATGATAACAAACATATATTTAAGATTTTGAATATGTTAAATGTATTTGATCATTGATATACTCTAATTGCTCCCCTTATTTAAATGCTTCCTCTCTACACAAAGCTCCCCCTACATATACGCATATAATTAAAAATATGCAAATGAGCCTAGATGCAAATGGAAAATATTTGACCTTTGCTTGATTTTATTTGATAAAATCTTAACTTTTCTCTCCCCCTTTTGTTATCAGCAAAAGAGTAATAATGTTAGAGAAAATGGAGATAAAGCGATCAATATTAATTCAACATTAAAACTCAATTGAATATAAATATTAAATTTCAATAAAAAATCAAACAAAAATCATAAATGCTTTCTTAGGCGCATATTCCACTTTTAGAACGATGAGAATGATGTCATCATATAAAACCGTACAGTTGTGTCTATTTGTGGTATTATTTATATCAGGAATTTGAATATCTACCAACCATGCATAACCGTTAGGACTTTTAAATGAGATTAGTAGTATTCCAATTTTATTTTAAAAAAGAATTCAAGTATCTTCTAACCACGCATAACCGTGAGGACTTTTAAATGGGATTAGAATATGCTTTTTTATTTTAAAAATCAATTTTGATATGCGTTCCATACATGCATAACTGTGATGACTTTTAAATGAGCATGGAAGCACATAACAAATTCCAAGTAATTCACCCATGCATAACCATAAGGACTTTTAAATGAGAGTGAATACTTTGGATTTTATTTTTATTATTTTATTATTTTTATTCATTTTTTTTATTTTATTAAAAAAATGTAAAATTAAAAATGAATGATTCCTGTTTAAAGTATCACATATCGACAAACTATATTGAATTTTGATGAGTGATGGTTGTTAGGAATATGATAGAAATAGAGATGGTCATGGAATTTTTACCAACAAAGAGTTTTATAACTCTTGTTTAAATTTATAAAGAAATTTACTAATTATACCGTCTCGAGCTATAATATATGATAAATATCAACACTCATCACTTTTTCAATCACTATTTATCTTTTCGATAATTATTAGGCAGTCAGATTAGTCAAAATAGTCATTTAAAATCAAATTCAAAAATAATTATAAAATCAATTTTTCAAAATGACTGATCTGAAAGCATGGTCAAAAATGATTTACTAGAAGGGGTTATATGAGAAAAAATTCTGCAATTTGAAAGTTGTCTGAATTGAAAATATGCAGATATTTTCTTTTGAAAAAAATGACGCAATTACTAAATGTCTCAAAAATCACGTTCAACTAGTAAGTTTTCTATCAACTAGATTACTAGTGTAATCTGCATCTGAATTTCTCTTTCACTCCAAATAATCACTAATTGAATTTGATAGACCAGACCATGAAGTGTGGACCAAAAATTTCAAACTCAATGACATTCTCTTGAATTTGAACCGTGTAGATATTCAAAAACCGTGAGTATAGAGTCAGCTGTGAAATATCCAATAAAACACTATTATTAATCCAAACTAATATATATGAAGTAATTCAAAGACTCTACAGATTTTTATGGTGTTTTTGGCAAAAGACTCTAATTGGTCAACAATTTTAAATAAGTCAGAATCAAAATCATCATTATTTCATCATCACATTATTGGCTGATTTAACTCAGATTATGGTGTAGATTATCACACTTAATATATCGTTCAAATAGATATACAGTTACCTCTTTTTACCTATACGATATTTTTTGTGTTGTCCATTGTGATTTTGTCACCTTTATACTAGGCTAAGGAACTTTGCTTTATCGCTCGTTGTGTCCTTGGAACAGCCAGAATCCAAGTGGCACTCTTGTTGTTTCTTAGCCTGCCACCATATCTACACGGGAAAAGATTTTTGTGACCTATTTGTTTTTATAGGTCCATGGTTGTTAGTGGTAGAGTATTTAGAAAAATAATTTTATGGAGACCCAAAACTATTTATATGTGTTCCCTTCGGCACCCAAATTTGTTTAACTTTGAGCGATTTTATATTTGTGCCTTTTGGAACCCAAGTTGTTATAGTTTTCACATGTTTGGGTCTATACCATCAATTATTGTGATTGTGTCCATATTTTCTACAAAATGTGCACATTGAATTGACTTGATTAATATTGCTTTCAACATTTTTAGATTGATTATATCCAAGTCCTTGTCTAACTGTAGTAACAGTTTGCTTCCCTAATAACATATTCAATGATTTTTCACTTTTTGAAAATTTATCTACAGTCGTTGACAATTGTTGGACTTGAGAGAGATTCATTTTCGTTTAATAATTGTGTGCACTTTTTAATAGAATTCTCTCTTCTATTATTTTCACTCTCTTTCAAAATCAGAATTTCATTTTCCAGTGATTTTATATTAATTTCTGATTTTTTAATTTCTTCTTCAAATGTTGGACATTTATCACACTTAGGGATCCTACTTTGATAGTTTTTAACTAATTGATCAAGTTGTTCATTTAATTCTATCGAAGTATCTTTTTGTGATCCAAGTTTGGCATACTTCTCCCTAAGTCGTTCAAAACAGCCATTTACTTCGTGGAAATATATAAGTAATTATGAGTGAGTGAGTTTGGATACCTCGCTTGGCTCGTCATTGTCGCTATTAGTTATATTTCCCTGAAGGCACATATCTACTTTCTCACTCTCACTGCTAGAACTTTGATTATCTTCATCACTTGTATTCCACTTGGCTGCAAAACTTCTCCTTTTTGATTTCTTTTCAAAGTCGCGTTGATTTTGAGGACAATTGGGCTTGATATGCCCGGGTTGGCTGCACTTGTGACAGATGATCTTCTGTTCTTCTGAGTAGTCTAGTGCTTTGGCTATTCTGCTTTTCAATTTTTGATTTCGAGATGGATTTCCATATCTATGATTCCACTTTTGTATTTCTTCATTAGTAGTGCCAGCATTGCTGCTCCATCATCATCGTTATCATCATCACTCCGGTTGTTCCTTTGAGAGCTATTGATTTCTTTTGAGTATCTCCTCCTTCACGCTCTTCCTTGAATTTCATTTCTAGCTGATAAGTGGTGAGATTTCCGATGAGTTCTTCAACTTTCATTTGTTTTAAATCTTTCGATTCTTGAATGGCAGTCGCTTTTGCTTCAAATTTTCGTGGAAGGACTCTGAGGATTTTTCAGACTATCTCCAACTCTGTGTATGATTTTCCGAGAGCTTTTGATTTGTATATGATATTGGAAAGTCTTCCATACATCTCTTTGACATTTTCTTCCTTCGTCGTTGTGAAGTTTTCGTATTCGCCGCTTAGCATGGCAAGGCGAGATTCTTTGACTTGAGATGTTCCTTTGTGAGTCACTTCTAGTGTATGCCATACTTTCTACGCACTTAGACAATGAGAGACACGATTAAATTCAAATTGATCCAATGAAGAGATAATAGAATTCTTAGCTTTAGCATTAGCATTTTGTAATTTATTTTCTAGTTCTGTCCATTGATCCTTTGGTTTATCTATTTCCTGATTATCTACAGTTATAGTTGGTGCTCTATAACCTGTCTCAACAATATTCCTAGCTTCAATGGTTTTCATAAAAATTTCCATTCTATTTTTCCAGTAGGCGTATTCACCATTGAACATTGGTGGTCTAACTATGGATTGACCCTCAGCAAAAGCATTATTAAAAGAAGCCATTTTAAAAATTCAAATTTTTAAAACAAAAATTGGTTTTTGAAAAACGAGTTTTTAAAAAAAAAGTTGACTTCTATTCCTAGCTCTGATACCACTTGTAGGATCGATTTCACCCTAGAAGGGGTTGAATAGGGTGATTCTGATAATTATAAAAATTAATTGCGGAATCTTATAAAATTATTTCAACACGGATAAATCAGAATTATAGCAGCACAGGTAATAGCAGAATAATAAATGCAGAAATAGAACGACACAGAATTTACCCAGCTTCGGCAAAACCCTGCCTATGTGCTGCCTCCAAGGTTTCTACTAGAAATTAAGTAGTCACACGCTTACACACGTAAAATCGCGACACCCGCTACTGACTAACCTAACTCTACGCTCAAAACCCTGCCACAACTCAGCCACTGAGTTGCGAATTCTCAAACTACGCCACATAGCTTGTCCCCTACTCACACGACTAGTAATTACAACCGTTTGAAAAGAAATTACAAATTAAAAAAATTTAAAAACAAAAAGAGACTAAACCCTAATTTAAAACTTAATTAATAAAGAAATAGGCCGGCCCAATTTCAAAACAACTTCGGCCTTCTTTATTTTTTTATCGGCCGTTCCTATTTCTTTTCCTCTGTATAATGGCGGCTTGTCTTCCTTTGTCCTTCTTCGTTCCAAATTAGGGCTCCGTGATTTTTCGAAGCTACTGATTGTGTCGATCAATCAAGTTGATAATTGCGTGAGGATTTGTTGATTGATCGTCTCTTTAGAAGCTTTCGGCTCTTCTATTTGATTGAGTTCGACTTCGATTTGGTATATGATTTATTCCTTTTTGCTTTTCTGTTATGCTTGATTGAACTCAATGGGATTTAGCCGATGACGATTATGGGTTTTTATATGAGTTCGATCTCCTTACTTTTCGTTCCTCTGATAGTTGTTTGATTTTTTCAATACTGTGCTTCGACCATTCGATTATGTTTGGATGTTCATGATTTCTCTGGCTTTATCAGTTTCGTATAAATTGATACTTGCTTCTCACGGCTCCAATTCTGAACTGTTCGATTTTTTTGACTTGTTCATTTATACGGCTTGATGATTTCTGACTTGGTTCGAACTTGTTGCCTTGGTCATCACGACACTGTTTGATTTTGTGGCCACCACGACATGATTTGCATTTGACTTCGGTCACTTGATTTTGTGTATGCGATTACATGACTTTGTATTATCTTCGGCCATCACCATTGCTTTGATATTGAACTGTAGTTGTTTACTTGTTAATTACGGCTTTGATTTGTATTTTGTGTTGAAGTCACTCTGGCTTGTTACTTGGCCACTTGCTGTTCACTGGTCTGCATTGGAGTTTTATCATCCATTATAGTTTGTCCAGTTCTTTGTACATATGGTGGCTGATCATCCTGTAGTATATCTCTATTTCATTTTTTTTTTGTTCATTCTGGAAAAGCATTATATTTTATTTGTTGCACTTGCTCGATCCATTTCAATGTTGCTGGCCAGTTTACTGTTCCATACATGTTGCTTGATTTTCCTGTCCACTGCTTGACTTTGTGGTCTGGTTCCTTCTTGAATTGTGTAGTCTTGAGTCATTTACATATGTGAGCATGTTGACTTTATGTTACAGTTGGACTGTGCATTACACTTGAGTTTGTGTTACAGTTGGTACAACTGCCCTTGTGCACTATTGTTTGGATCTGGCCATTGGTTCAAGTATGTTTTGGTTGTTGCATTTTTAGTTCAATTAAGTATATGAGCTGTTGTCAATTACATGTGTGATTGTCCATCCATATTGTCCATACCTGTGTTGTATATCTTTGGTTGTTGCATTTCTATCACTTGATGTTGTGCAGTTGAGCTTTTTTTTGTATGGTCAGTGATGCACTATTGACTGTTGACATATGGGCTGATATGTGTTTGTTGTATGTATGGTGCTTGGTTGTTTTGTATGCTGTTTTGGTGTTTCAGCTGCCATCATGTTAATGCTGAGTCTCGTGACATTGCTTGATATGCATTTGGATTTGTTTTTCAAATTACACTTGAGTTGAATCTAGCTTGTAGCTCGGATTTGACCTTGTGCTAAAAGTTATGACATTATTTTATTGCACTTGAGTTGAATCCAGTATTTTTGGTTTGATCTGTGCTCACCCATCCCTGTAATTTTATCAAGTGTTTATATTGATGTGCACGGCCTTGTGGCATATACAATTATACACTATGTATGTCCAAGCTGTTCGTGTATGATGAATTGAAAATTAAATGATGATGAACAACCTAAATAACCGAGGCAAATATTATTTTCAAAATCCAAATTTTGTTTTATACTGCAAAAATATTTCCTTTTCAATTTTACTGTGTCAATATTTATTTTTGCTGACTGCTCAGATGCTGGATTCAATTTGGAGTGAAGTTAAAGATAAAATACGAATTGAGTGAATGAGTGATATGTAGTGAGGTTAAATATAAATGTGAATCATGATGTAATCAAAATTATACTGTAATTGAAATTGTATATATATGTAACGCCCCGAAAATTTTCGACTTTCGAAAATTGAACATCGATACTCACTTTATCGACTGCCGAGAAATCGAAGGCCAAAAACCGGAATGTTATGGGTTTTTAAAAAGAATTTAAGAAAAGAAAGAAGAAGAGAGAAGAAGATAGAAAATAGGAAGAAGAGAAAATAGAAAAGAGAACAGAAAATTTAGAAGAGAGAGAGGAAAGATAATAGAAAATAAAGGAAATAACATAGAAAATAGAACGGAAAAGAAAACAACTGAACAACATCAGAATCTCACAATTCGCAGCGGAACAACATATAATAGATAAATGAATAATCTTTAAATAAAGAACTATATCAGTTATTACATTACATCACATTACATCACATCATATCATCAGAGTGTACAACAACATACAACAACAAACAGTGTAGCGGAAAAAAGAAATACTATATGCTAGTAATACGCCATGCCATCCATCTTAACTCCAGCCTCTCCAGAATATCCAGAATATCCTGATAAATCTAACTCTTAACTGCCCGTGTGGAAATTGGTGGGCACCCAGAGTTTAGGAAGGAAAACAATAAACTCCAAGTCAGTCATGTGACTGGTGTGAGAACTCAAAACAGTTTACTTAACTTTAAAATCAAAATAGAAGAATATTTTAAATTCAATTCGCAATGCTTTTAAAAATGAGACCACCATAAGACCTCCCGCACACACACACATGCAAACGCAGAATCGGAGGAGATTTCTCCTTATGATAGTCAAAGATGCTTGATACGCATTTAAAATAACATTTGATATTATTATTAGTGCATAGTGTAGAGGAAAATCATTTCGAAAGTAGAATATAAATCTTAGCCAACATACGACCATTATCGTATGCCTACTATAGCTAACTATGTTCAATAGCAGGTTACCGCCACATTCCATAGCAGGTTATACAACTAAAACCGTACAAGTTTCGTATTGTTTCTTTGGATTTCCAACAAATGGTCAGGCCAAGGAACTTCCCATTGCCACATGGAAACGCCTTTGGAAGGACGCCCCGAGAACCACCGTTCTCTGCTAAACAAAGCCGAGAATTCCTTTTCCCAAGGAATATTACAAACCCTCAGATATGCCACCCCCGGTCCTTTGGGACCTTTAAACGAGAGCGCTCTCTAACCAACATCACACCATAATAATAAGTGTTTCAACATGAGTAAGTATCTGGGCTCCATACCATGATACTACCCTTTTCCAGAAGGAATGGTCATACCCTAGGGAAGTTATCCCTGAAAACTTTGCCGCACAATTCCTGTTTCGACCATTACCGGGTTGTGAGGCTCGACGAATTCACGTCCACAAAAACACACTTTATACAAAAGCCGTGCTTTGGGTCAACAAATGATCAACACAATGATCACAAGGATAGACGATCAAACAAACGATCCTATCACAAATAATCAACACAATGATCATTTCAGCATCACTCAGCATGTCACATTACCAAATTGGGAATATATCGCTGATAACATTCAACTACATAACCTCTGAGCACGTACGTCTCAGAGAAGGGTGTTAAGCTAAAAGAATAAATTCTCCGCCACCAACAGAAATATATTTGAAAGATATCGGCTTTATATCTCAACTTGTAATGTCAGACATACAATCCATACAAGTCTGTTCCGGGCTCGAACAAAACCGAAGGCACTTCTTACGAAGCCCTTGCAATACGGGTATTCACAATCCCGATCGAATTTCCCATCACTTAAGGAATCTCTATACCAGGAGCTACCCAGTGCAGAGACAATCGATAGGTCATCCTATCGCTTTCACAAATACTCGGTCTTCAACACCGATCTTCAATGCAATTCATAACGACGTATCACATATTCGGAATGGGTTATACGACCCCATGGTCCTTTCCCGGTTAACCCGAATAGTGAGCGCTTATTCAAAAATAAGTGTGGCATTCAAATTCAATCAATTCACATCAAATACCCATTCAAAGGGAAATATTGATAGTCGGATTATTTAACTATCAATAGATATGCACACATCACCAGATTCCAAATAATTTTCCAAATTATTTATTTTCCAAAATATCTTTACAAGATATATATTTTCAATACTTCAAAAATAAATCAATATTTATTTTTAAACCAATTCCACTTTCTTTTATAAATTCAATGGTGAATTTACATTCCAAAGTATTAATGAATATACGACTTCAATTCGATTTATAATATTCATTTTCAATTTATCTTCAAAAAGATAAATTCTCTAATATTCACTTTATATTGGAAAAACATTTCCATACTTATTTATTCATAAGTAATTCACAATTTTTATTTATTTTCAACACTTGGAAAATATTCAATATACTTCAATCGAAATTAAGTATATATTTCATTCTTTAAGGAAATCATTCTCTTAAACATATTTATTTGGGCCAAACGAATGTCATGTAAAACATCGTTACGACAACCCAAAATCACTAGTATAGGGATTCGAAATTTAAATAGATATATAAATCCCAATACTATACAAAACACTTCCTTTCGGAAATCATTTACTATAACAATAGTGTTATAGTCCACCATTCCCTTTTATTTCTCGAAAACGTCTATTTCAACAATAAATGTTGAAATCTATGGTTTCGAATCTCAACACATTTTAAAACATCGTTAGGTCGTTTTAATTCTATTTAAAACACCAAATCCAAAACAATTTCTTTAACGTGTTATTCACTATTCAAAAATGTGAATAAACTTCGTTAACAAATTTCATCCTTTTATTCATTTTAATTCAAAGGATTATTCACTATTTAAAAATGTGAATATAACTCCTTTAATAGGTTCCAACAATTTTCTTATCAAAATAAGTCATTTGCGAATTTATAAAACATCGTTTATAAATTCCATTTCTATTTATTTATAAAAACCTTCCTTTTTATAAATTCTTTTATTAACCTATTCCAGTTTATAACTCAATTATAAACTACAAGTTCATATTATAAGTTAATTACTTATAAAACGATTATTTTACAAAATCGTTCCTTAGAATTTCATAATTATAAATCTTATAACTTATGAGATTCAAATATTTACCCAAGTCTATTCTTTTAATAACTTTACAAATTTTATAAACCTACTGTTTATAAAATTCCATTTATAACTTCACCGTTTATAATTCTATTAATTTCATTCTTTAATGAAATTCATTTTCACTTCATTCAAACACTTATAAAAACTCGTTTCATAATGTCTATATCTCAATTTATAAATATCCATTTATAAATCTCTTAATATAAATCAATTTATATTATTCTTTTAAAACGTCTTTAAATTCCTTTATAATTTCACCATTCTATTGATTTATAAAATAATTAAATTTTATAAATCCTATTTTTAATCTTTTCATAATAGATTCAAAAATCCAATTTAAACTATTTTTATAAAATCATAAATCCCATATTTCTCAAACATCAACTTTTAACTATATTTCACAAAATCATAATTTTTATAACTTTAAAAATTATAATGTTTATTTATTTAACATGGATCAATTCCAAAAATATTTTATAACTTATACTTTCAAAAATCACTTTGAAATCATTTTAAAATTCCAAATTTGGTCCAATGATGCTACACACCAAATAGTCAATCACGACTACAACGATCCATCATATATCGATATGATAATCCATCAAATATCAAAATATCTGAAACCAAATAAAAACTGTTGAGGAATCCAGTTGGATCCCTCCAACCTGTTTTCCTGCATCCACAAACATTAGCACAACACCAATTTCGCTCCAGTACGAAATTATCGCGGTATATGTTCTTATTAAATATTATCCGCTTAATAACGGCGCAATAGGGTCTCATCCGCTAAAAATACGGGAAATCAATCAACTGCAATATATACATATGCCAATATATATATATATTGATATTATTTATAATACCAATTTCACTGTTTATGAAATATTCGCGGTATATGTTTTTAATAAATAACATCCGCTTACTAACGGCGCATAATGTCTATTTTAACAATCAATAGATATCAATCAACATTCAAACATGCATTCAAATATTTTAAATCTAACTATTTAAAATAAAATTGAAACTGATTCGATTGAGTGAGAAGTTCTCACCTTGATTTTGAATTCCGTTTTAGCGATTTATTTCGAATAAAATTAAACGCGCGTTTAATTTTACCCAAAATTCTCACTAACTCCAAATGACTCCAAACCAACTCCATCGCGTAGTGCTCGTCCATACGATTCCAACGCAACTGAGTTTGCATTTTTTCGACCTCGTATGAAAAAGTTATGCATTTTCTAAGATTTACACGATTTAAACTAATATAAATTTACAACTTTTAATTAAATTTTAAACCTACACAAACATGGGCCGTTGGATCTAAACCCATCACCATCAGGCCGTGCGCAACACCCCCCCCCCCCCTTTCTTCTTCTCTTACGTTTACAGCCGAACCCATTTCAATCTTAGGGTTTAATTCATGCAACCATTTCAAACGATTTTGAACACGATCAGGTAGCTCCATTTCAAAGCTCGGCACGAACTCCACCACCACCAGCAATCACGTGAGACTCGGCCACTCCCAGGCATGGGAAACCGTGCCCAAAACGCACACGAACGCGGTCGATTATCTCCCCCTACATTGCTCCATTTACGATCATATCCGTATGGATTTAAAGCGCTCGTGAAGCTCTAGAACTTTCGTGTTGATGATTTCGTGAATCGATTGATGGATGAAGAGAAAAGAGGAGGAGAAGAAGAGAACATTTCGACCGTTCATAATAGATGGTGGCGGCTACACGTTTAGATTAGGGTTTGGTGTTTATTTTTATTTTTTTATTTTTTAGAGAGAAGGGTGCCTATTTATAGAGAAAAAACGAACACTATTCATCCGGAAATTCCGAACTCCGATTTACGCGCCGATACTGACGTACCTAGGGTTTATCCCGCGTTCCGGACACAATGGAACAGGTTTCGGAAGCTAATTCGGAAGTATGTGCGAGTTATGGCTATAAACGCTCAATTTGAATTAAACCGATTTAAGCGATTTTCTAGGCGTTTTAATTCGTAACGGACAAACGGTAAATCCAATTGACTTGAAATTTGAAACCTTACAATAATATCACATTACGGATCCGATGAAACTGGTTTCGTCGAAATCCGAGACTTTTTGAAAAATGGCTATTTTGACTCGCCAAATTTAAATTAAAAACGATTCGATGCGTTTCGAGCTGCCACGCTCAAACGATAACTCCGATTGACACGAAAATTAAAAACCGGTAATAACTAACTATTACGGATCCAATGGAACTGGTTTCGTTCAATTCTGAGACTGTTCAAAAATTGACTATTTTACAGTCGATTATTAAATATTAAAATATTCAATTTTCACAAATTAACTTTTAATTCGATTTTAAAAGTTCTAAAATATCGTTCTAACTTCAATATGATAAAATAAAATTTTACAAATCATTTTCAATCATATTTAACTCAATTTTCAATTATTTTCCATAATTTAACATATTAAATTATCGATTTAATTATCCAATTAAAGCCAATAATTCAAATAAAAATTTATTTGACTTATAAATTCACTTTTTAATATTTAAAATTAATTAAATACTCATATTTTAATTATTAAAAATTCTGGGTCGTTACAATCTTCCCCCCTTAAAAGAATTTCGTCCTCGAAATTAACAAGTAAGAAAAGTTATAGAATTTATTAATTTTCCCAAATTCATAATTAAATTTCTTACAATAACTTTACTAAGTTTTCCAATCATACTTAGTTATCTTTTCAAAAACAATTACTATTGTTTAACTTTCAATTCCAAAATCAAAGTTAAAGTTTTCGAAATTTTTCAATTTTCTCAAATTTTTCTAACGCCTTAAATTTCCGGAAAAATTCGCCATAGTCTCCTTTGCGCGGCTCGATCCGAAAAAAAAATGACAGTATATATATCACAAATATACATCTCATCAAGTAATGAGGCATCCCGCAGGGAAAAAAAGTATAAAAGTACGATATTTAATCCGAGATATGTACCTTATGTAACAACCCGGTATTTGCATCAGTTAATAATCGACATTTAGAAGATTAATATTGTTGCAAATTTCTATTTGAAGTTTTTTCTAAAATTTGAATTAAAATTCTTTTATAATTTGTTTAAGAATTTTTAACGGGCTTTAAAAATTTGTTTTTGGCCCGTTCCTTTTGGGTCGCGACAATCAAATAACCCGTTTCCCTCCCCCTTTATCCATTTTTCATTCGTTCACCAACCCTAACCAAAACACGAAAATTATGGCGGCCTCTCTCTCACTCGTTTGTCCAAATTTAGGGCTTCGGTTGATAGCTTCGTTCGTCTTCGCTCGAATTCTGGCCGGCTTCCCCTAAATTCGTCGACAATGTGAGTAATCCCTACTCACATCTAATTCAAATTCATTGTTTGGTGATTTTGTGTTCGGCCTTGAATTTTTATATCTGACTTCGGCCATTCGATTTGTTTTGATGATTGATTTTTGTAACTTTGTCGCCTCGACCCTGTTTTTGTTCGATGCTGATGCTTTTCTGCCTTGAGATGATTTTGGGGCTGTTGATTTAGATCCCATGACTTACATTGTTTATTGCACACTAGTCCTTGAGCATGTTGTTGCTGGCCATTTCATTTGTCATCTTCATTATGACCGGCTTCACTGACATGTTTCGTTACTTGATTATTTAAGGCTTGCCTCGGGTTTTCGTTGCTTTTGACTCGGGTAAAACTTTGTAAGGCTCGGGTAGATTTTTATTTACATGATTTTTAAACCTGCAAATGTTTTTAAAGAAAAATAAAATGAAATGAAATGAAATGAATGTGTCGAGTTGTACACAAGCTTGTCACCTGTGTCTGCATATATGTGCATATATACATATGTTTGTGTGTATGCATATATGGGTGGATTGACTTGAATTGCAATCTGGCACATTTGTTTGTAGGCTTGTTTTTGTTCACTGTATCATTTACTGATTTTGTTGATTTCATGGTTCACCTTGCTTTGTTCACTGTGTACTTGATGGTTACTGTGCATTTTTGTGTTTTGTGTCAGTTTCATTGTGGTTGTGTTATCACCATGTTGGTTTGACTGGAACTCGATTCACTTGATACTGTCATTGCTTCGAACTCTTTTATACATGTAAACATGTATGTGCATATATGTATATATGTTATTTGAAGTGGTAGCCTATTTGGGATGTGTTCTTCTGAAGTGATTTTCAGTCAGGTTTGCAATTTTATATTCCAGTGTGCCTGGATCTGTAGCTTCGTTCTTTGACTTGTTTCATATAGTAGATGCTCCATTTCCTATTCACTTGTATCAGCTTTTGGTTGAGCTTGAGTCTTGTTTAATTCACAGAGGCACTGTGCATTGTTGCCAGTTGCTTCTCTCTGTTTACTTGAGCTGCTGCACTGTGCATCTGCACCTATATACTTTATCATTCTTGTTGCCACCGCATGTTTCAATATGCTTGTGCACTTTGATTCAGTTTGTTTTGCTGGTGCACTTGTTGCGCCTGCATCTTTGTTGCTTGAGTTGTTTTGCTTGAACTTTGTTGTCTGGTGAATTGTTGTGTGTGCATTTGCATGTTCATGTGTATCATTGTGTACCGCTGTTGTGCTGGCACCCTGCTCTGTTGCACCATCTTGCTATGTGCATCCTACTGCATATGTACACTTGTTGATGTTGCCACTTCATTTCAGTGTGCATGCATGTGTAATCACAGCCTTCTGGTCATTCATGTTGCTACTGCAGTTTTCTGTGTGGCATTCATTCTCTTTTATGTTGATTGTGTTGTAGTGTTCATATATGGATATTTAAAACCATATCATTGTTGAGGATGTGACACTTGTTGTCGCAGTTGCTTGACCCAGTTTCATTCCTTTGGTGCACTATGCCTTAGCCTCGCTTGTGCATTGCGCTACACACTTGATGCATCTACATTGTCACTGTATCTCTTTATCATAGTTTGCATTTTTGTTGAAACTGTTCCATTGCACTTGTGTTGAGTCACTGACTTGACCTCTGCATTTCGTAAGTGACTTAGCTTTGTAGTTACGACATGTTTCTCTTACATGTTCTTATGTTTGTGCATGTCACTATTCAATTTTTATTGCACCTGAGTTTCATATTGATTTTGGAATTTCACCTGTGTTGAACCCGTCTTTTTATTTTGGGTTTGACCTTGTGCCCGATTGTGTACATCATTACTGTTGTGGCAAGGCAGTGCACGCAGGCGTGAACTGCAGCCACGCGGTATTGAGTTTTTGGGTATGACATCACTATAGTGGCAAGGCAGTGCACGCAAGCGTGAACTGCAGCCACACGGTATGGTTTTGTGATATTCTATTTTGTTTTGATTTATTAATCTTTTGCGTAGTTCATGTGCTGTAGTGGCGAGGCAGTACACGCGTGCGTGTACTGCAACCCTACTCATCTTAATATTTTAATTGATATTTCAATGGTTCGAACTGTTCTGTTTATTTCAATTCAATATTCTGAATTGCATTCTGATTTGGTTTAGTTACTGTCGTCTATTCATTATTTGATTATTATTGCTTCTGTGCACTAATAACTGAGTTTGAATTAGACTGACCCGAGTATTATTTTCTTTTGAATTTAATACTCGGGTCAGACCGAGTATTTCAGGTTGTAGATATTCTGCTTTGGGTTGCTGCTAGAGCTATGAAGTTCTTTCATATCTTTTGGAGTAGTCGTCGTCATTTGTAGTAGTCTGTAAAATTGTATAGGAAGATATGTGTTCATGTATATTAAATACGTTAATGTACTTGTATATGTAACTTCCTTAGTCGACTGTTGTAGTTGTATCATATGTACCGTGTGAATGTATTGTAACTGACATCAGTTATTTTATATATATATGAGACTTTCTGTTTCATCTGTGTTCCGCATTTATATTATCTGTGTTGTTATTTTATATTTACTGTTCTAAACTATCATGAACCATCGTAGTTCGTTTCATACTGGAATTGGGGTATTTCGATGGGAGAAAATAAATCAGAGATGAAAAATGAAAGAATATATATATATATATATATATATATATATATATATATATATATCACTCCTATCGAGATAACCAATACTAGTGTAAGGCCAACTATTGATGGCCGCTCCTCAATAGCCTTATTCTCCGTGCTAGTTGACAGCACTACACCGTAGTGTTCTTGGCTAGCGTGGGTATAGAGGTGGGGCGTCACAGCTTGGTATCAGAGCCTGGGGTTTAGAACAAATATAAAACAAAACTTAGATAGTACATATGTTACAACTATTTGTTGACGTTTATCTCTCATCATTGCATATGATTGTCTTTGATTGTTAGGTATGAATTCCTAACGCCTATTCATATGCATTTGATTTTGATTCTTGTGTTTTCGGCTTTGATTTGATTTAGCCGATGATTGATTTTGTTCAAATCTCAGCGATTCTAAACTTGATATTTTATGTTTTCCTCGGCTTGATTTCCATTCGACTTCGGTCACTGTGTTTTTGAGAAATTTCTAATTTCTTGATTTCCAAGACTCTGACTTTGTTTGCCGTTGAGTCCTTTGATGATGATGTTGAATCGTTTTGTACTCTATTATGGCCATTAATTGTTGACTTCGGCATTGACTTGATTTTTATTTTTTGTTGAAGTCATTTATGCATTTATGCTCGTTTTGTTTCATTATTCCATTTGTCAATCGATTCTTCTTTTCCGATTAGTTGTTGTCATCTTTGTCGACTTTGAAAACTTCTATTTTTGGAATTTTTGGATATTCCTACTTTGATTGATTTAGAATCGAATTATTTGGATTTTTATTCACATCTTCGAATGTGAATTTTAGTGAATTGATTTGGTTTCCAAATTTAATCGATTTTTGATTATTTCTCGATTTGTTGCTATCATTTATTAGCAACTTTGATGACCATTTCTTCGGAATTCTTGTGAACATACCCTTCGATGAATTCGGTATCGATTTCTTTGGATTCTATTCACGTCTTCGTATGTGAATTCTTGTGATTGATTGTTTCTGCAATCATTTTTGTGATTTGTCACTTTAAAAATATAAATGTTTCAATACTAGTAGTAAATATCAAAACTCTTTTATCAAAATGTTTTCAACTCTATTTTCAATATCAAAATCTTTTCCTAAACCGTTTTCCGATCTATTAGTATATACAAACCTTTATTTTCACTCGTATGAGAAATCTAATTAAACGGCTTAGCAAAACAAGTGGTATGAAACGCTTGCGTTTACTTCGTCGGTTAATTTTTGGACTTGTTCGATTGAACCACTTGTGACATTTTTCTAGTGAAGATCTACAATTTGTTCGTAAATATTTAAGTTAAGCTAGTGGTTATGGGACATGAAGCTAAACTTTTATATTCACTAGCTTAGTGTAATTGACACTTCTCGTTGATCTTGACGATCGCTTTATGAACTAGACTAGCAATTGTGCTATGTCTTTTTATTTGCGAGGTTAGACTAGACACCACTTGTGTGATTCCATTCACACATACCTTTCTGCTTTTTGGTTAGTCTTGACCTCAATCTGTGTGATTCCATTCACACATGCTTAGTGTAATTGACACTCCTCGTTGATCATGATGATCGTTCTGATGGTCAGACTAGACACCACTTGTGTGATTCCATTCACACATACCTTTCTGCTTTTTGGTTAGTCTTGACCTCAATCTGTGTGATTCCATTCACACATGCGGGGTAGCTCCCCATGGTCTTCGGACCGTCATGTGATAGGCCTCTTTCCCTTTTTCTGTGATTTCTAAGATTCCTTATGTTGATTTCTGGAAATTTTATGCTTCACCTATTCTTGTGCATTGGTGAATTCATATGTTATTAATTTGTCATGAGTACAAATTTGGGGTATGTTACCTCTTTGGATCTTTGAGAAGATTCTTGTGATATTGATTATCTCTTATCGGTTGATCTCCTGTTGATCATTATTTGCATACTTATAGTCGTATGTCAGTATGGATATTTCATATTTATGCCATACCCCTCATCGGCTGATCTCCTGTTGATCATTATTTACATACTTATAGTAGTATGTCATTATGGATATTTTATGTTATGCCATATCTTTTATTCTATGTCATACTCTGTTCGAGTTTTCATACTCCGTTCGAGTTTTTATACTCCGTTCGAGTTTTCATACTCCGTTCGAGTTTTTATACTCCGTTCGAGTTTTTATACTCCGATCGAGTTTTCATACTCCGTTCGAGTTCTCATACTCTTATCTTGTGATTTCTGGATTTCTTGTGTAGATTTCTAGAATTTGTGCTTCACCAATTTTCGTGATTTCTATTGATAAGTTTTATCAATTCTTGTGCATTGGTGAATTCGTGTGTTATTGACTTGTTATGAATACAAGTTTAGGGTATGATATCCCTTTCTATCTTTGAGAAGATTCTTGTGACATTTTTGATGAATGAAAATTCATTGGTATTATATTTTGATGCCAATTATTTCGATGAAATTTTGACGTATATCGAAGTTGCTACTGACATTGCTATTTTAATCACGTGTTTTAAAAAATTTATTATTCTTCAAAATATTTCAAAATATAAATCAAAATTGTTTTCAAAATTTTTACGATTTGCGCTTTCAAAAGAATGAGGAAGCGAATTAAACGTTTCAGAAAAATCGAGGACTATGACCCCTTTCTTTTACTGATTCGCTTAATTCCGGACTTGTCCGTTTGAGAACGTAAAATGTTATTTATTTAAAATACACAATTTTGCACTTTCAAGGAAACGATGAAGTGAATTAAACGATTTAGTAAAACTCGTGGTTATGGGTCATGTGCGTTTGCTATTTCGGTTAATTTCGGACTCGTTAATTGAAAATTTATGATTTCTGATCATCGTTTGTGATAATCAGATATTTGCTGTTTCTGATTATCGCTTATGATAATCAGATATTTGATATTTAATTATCGTTTGTGATAATTAAACATTTGCGATTTGAGATTTGATTATCAATTGTGATAATTAAATATTTGTGATTTGAAATTTGATTACCGTTGTGGTAATTTCAGATTATCGTTTTGATAATTGGATGTTTATGATTTCTGATTTATCGTTTTTGATAATCAGATATTTATTGTTTCTAATTATCGTTTGTGATAATTAGATATTTGAGATTTAATTATCGTTTGTGATAATTAAATATTTACGATTTAAAATTTGATTATCGGTTGTGATAATTAAATATTCGTTGATTTGTGATTTCTGATTATCGTTTTTGATAATCAGATAATTATTGTTTCTGATTATCACTTGTGATAATTAGTGATTCAAGATTTGATTATCGTTTTGATGATTGAATATTTGCTGATTTGGAATTTGATTACCGTTGAGGTAATTCCTGATTATCGTTTTTGATAGTTAGATATTTGTGTTTTCTAATTATCTTTGTTGATAATTAGATTTGCTGATTTTGCTGTTTTAAGATTTCTTTATTCTGATTCTCTATTTGATAATCAAACTTTGTTGAGAATTTGGGAATTTCTTTATGAAATTAAAAGCTTACCTTCTCATGCTCTTATGGTTGTTACCTTTTGTCCATTTATTCCTTAGGATTGCGTGGACGCAATTTCTTTAAGGAGGGGAGTCTGTAACAACCCGGTATTTGCATCAGTTAATAATCGACATTTAGAAGATTAATATTGTTGCAAATTTCTATTTGAAGTTTTTTCTAAAATTTGAATTAAAATTCTTTTATAATTTGTTTAAGAATTTTTAACGGGCTTTAAAAATTTGTTTTTGGCCCGTTCCTTTTGGGTCGCGACAATCAAATAACCCGTTTCCCTCCCCCTTTATCCATTTTTCATTCGTTCACCAACCCTAACCAAAACACGAAAATTATGGCGGCCTCTCTCTCACTCGTTTGTCCAAATTTAGGGCTTCGGTTGATAGCTTCGTTCGTCTTCGCTCGAATTCTGGCCGGCTTCCCCTAAATTCGTCGACAATGTGAGTAATCCCTACTCACATCTAATTCAAATTCATTGTTTGGTGATTTTGTGTTCGGCCTTGAATTTTTGTATCTGACTTCGGCCATTCGATTTGTTTTGATGATTGATTTTTGTAACTTTGTCGCCTCGACCCTGTTTTTGTTCGATGCTGATGCTTTTCTGCCTTGAGATGATTTTGGGGCTGTTGATTTAGATCCCATGACTTACATTGTTTATTGCACACTAGTCCTTGAGCATGTTGTTGCTGGCCATTTCATTTGTCATCTTCATTATGACCGGCTTCACTGACATGTTTCGTTACTTGATTATTTAAGGCTTGCCTCGGGTTTTCGTTGCTTTTGACTCGGGTAAAACTTTGTAAGGCTCGGGTAGATTTTTATTTACATGATTTTTAAACCTGCAAATGTTTTTAAAGAAAAATAAAATGAAATGAAATGAAATGAATGTGTCGAGTTGTACACAAGCTTGTCACCTGTGTCTGCATATATGTGCATATATACATATGTTTGTGTGTATGCATATATGGGTGGATTGACTTGAATTGCAATCTGGCACATTTGTTTGTAGGCTTGTTTTTGTTCACTGTATCATTTACTGATTTTGTTGATTTCATGGTTCACCTTGCTTTGTTCACTGTGTACTTGATGGTTACTGTGCATTTTTGTGTTTTGTGTTAGTTTCATTGTGGTTGTGTTATCACCATGTTGGTTTGACTGGAACTCGATTCACTTGATACTGTCATTGCTTCGAACTCTTTTATACATGTATACATGTATGTGCATATATGTATATATGTTATTTGAAGTGGTAGCCTATTTGGGATGTGTTCTTCTGAAGTGATTTTCAGTCAGGTTTGCAATTTTATATCCCAGTGTGCCTGGATCTGTAGCTTCGTTCTTTGACTTGTTTCATATAGTAGATGCTCCATTTCCTATTCACTTGTATCAGCTTTTGGTTGAGCTTGAGTCTTGTTTAATTCACAGAGGCACTGTGCATTGTTGCCAGTTGCTTCTCTCTGTTTACTTGAGCTGCTGCACTGTGCATCTGCACCTATATACTTTATCATTCTTGTTGCCACCGCATGTTTCAATATGCTTGTGCACTTTGATTCAGCTTGTTTTGCTGGTGCACTTGTTGCGCCTGCATCTTTGTTGCTTGAGTTGTTTTGCTTGAACTTTGTTGTCTGGTGAATTGTTGTGTGTGCATTTGCATGTTCATGTGTATCATTGTGTACCGCTGTTGTGCTGGCACCCTGCTCTGTTGCACCATCTTGCTATGTGCATCCTACTGCATATGTACATTTGTTGATGTTGCCACTTCATTTCAGTGTGCATGCATGTGTAATCACAGCCTTCTGGTCATTCATGTTGCTACTGCAGTTTTCTGTGTGGCATTCGTTCTCTTTTATGTTGATTGTGTTGTAGTGTTCATATATGGATATTTAAAACCATATCATTGTTGAGGCTGTGACACTTGTTGTCGCAGTTGCTTGACCCAGTTTCATTCCTTTGGTGCACTATGCCTTAGCCTCGCTTGTGCATTGCGCTACACACTTGATGCATCTACATTGTCACTGTATCTCTTTATCATAGTTTGCATTTTTGTTGAAACCGTTCCATTGCACTTGTGTTGAGTCACTGACTTGACCTCTGCATTTCGTAAGTGACTTAGCTTTGTAGTTACGACATGTTTCTCTTACATGTTCTTATGTTTGTGCATGTCACTATTCAATTTTTATTGCACCTGAGTTTCATATTGATTTTGGAATTTCACCTGTGTTGAACCCGTCTTTTTATTTTGGGTTTGACATTGTGCCCGATTGTGTACATCATTACTGTTGTGGCAAGGCAGTGCACGCAGGCGTGAACTGCAGCCACACGGTATTGAGTTTTTGGGTACGACATCACTATAGTGGCAAGGCAGTGCACGCAAGCGTGAACTGCAGCCACACGGTATGGTTTTGTGATATTCTATTTTGTTTTGATTTATTAATCTTTTGCGTAGTTCATGTGCTGTAGTGGCGAGGCAGTACACGCGTGCGTGTACTGCAGCCCTACTCATCTTAATATTTTAATTGATATTTCAATGGTTCGAACTGTTCTGTTTATTTCAATTCAATATTCTGAATTGCATTCTGATTTGGTTTAGTTACTGTCGTCTATTCATTATTTGATTATTATTGCTTCTGTGCACTAATAACTGAGTTTGAATTAGACTGACCCGAGTATTATTTTCTTTTGAATTTAATACTCGGGTCAGACCGAGTATTTCAGGTTGTAGATATTCTGCTTTGGGTTGCTGCTAGAGCTATGAAGTTCTTTCATATCTTTTGGAGTAGTCGTCGTCATTTGTAGTAGTCTGTAAAATTGTATAGGAAGATATGTGTTCATGTATATTAAATACGTTAATGTACTTGTATATGTAACTTCCTTAGTCGACTATTGTAGTTGTATCATATGTACCGTGTGAATGTATTGTAACTGACATCAGTTATTTTATATATATATGAGACTTTCTGTTTCATCTGTGTTCCGCATTTATATTATCTGTGTTGTTATTTTATATTTACTGTTCTAAACTATCATGAACCATCGTAGTTCGTTTCATACTGGAACTGGGGTATTTCGATGGGAGAAAATAAATCAGAGATGAAAAATGAAAGAATATATATATATATATATATATATATATCACTCCTATCGAGATAACCAATACTAGTGTAAGGCCAACTATTGATGGCCTCTCCTCAACAGCCTTATTCTCCGTGCTAGTTGACAGCACTACACCGTAGTTCTTGGCTAGCGTGGGTATAGAGGTGGGGCGTCACAGTTTATATTTTATTAGCGAGCATATACGGCTAATATAGCGCAAAAGCGAGCTCCAAATGCGAAGCAAACGCGATCCGCTCTACTAATCACTCAACAAACAACATGAGAAACATGCATATAAAGCATAGTATCGATATACAACATATAGCAACATAATTACTATATATGCCAACATATCAAATGAAACAAAACAACAAATGCAAACATCATCCAATTATCATCCATAATCAATATCAATATTCATTTATATTCTCATTAATATTCAATGAATTGGTTTTCAATTTAAATCACATTTGATTCATTCATAGTGGATGTTTTTACTAACATTCATTTTCAATTAGTTTATATTCACTAATTCATATATTGGTTCACTTCCAAATCAAATTCACTTCTATTCAAATTTATTTACCTTTAATTTGAATTCACTTACATAGCTTTCAATTTCATTAACACTTAATGAATTATATACAATCACAAACAATCATATATCAACCAAAGTATATTCATTACAACCAAATTCCTTTACTTATTCATTCATCTGGTTTAACACCATCACTTTCAATTGGTTTAATTAAATTGATTTTCATTCAACCTTTCAACTCCCAATAACATTAGATTTTAATGAATTAACACTTTCATTCATTATTCCATATCCAATTTAATTCACATTTAATTGATTAATCATTCAATCCATTCATTCAATTCATTTACACAGTTGAATTTCATTTATATAACTCAAGTTCGCATCCATTTAATCCACTTGATTATTTACTTCGATACCAAAATCAATTCCCTTCAACAACACTTAAGTTATATTCCATTTTATAAACATCACTTTTTATTTACAATTTACATTCATAAATATATTCATTAGTTTCACTTCTTATATATATAAGTTTATTTCACAATTGTAAATCACTTTAATTATAATTCAATTCTTATAATTCTTTTGCTTATACCATTATTCTTCAATTTAGACTATTCAAACAACCTAACAATCAACTTATATACCTTTAATAATTCTGAAAAAAAATTTATTCCTTTATATATAAAAATATACTCAAGGTAAAATTATTTCATTTACCCAATTTTTAAAATCAATATTGTGCCGAATTGTTCTATTCAAGTGTTTAGAGATCCTTATCAACAACGTTAATTACTCGTATTAACCAGAATCTATATACCACTCAACAAACCAATCATCACAATATAAAACGATTTCATATTCACTAACAAATACGCTCTCATAGCTATTATTACACTCAAACTCATTCTAGAGTACTGCTGACTCTATCTCTAATGAATTATACCCAACAGAACCATGGTTGTCGCTTAACCATATGCTTTGATACCAAATGTAACGCCCCGAAAATTTTCGACTTTCGAAAATTCAATATCGATACTCACTTTATCGACTGTCGAGAAATCGAAGGCCAAAAACCGGAATGTTATGGGTTTTTAAAAAGAATTTAAGAAAAGAAAGAAGAAGAGAGAAGAAGATAGAAAATAGGAAGAAGAGAAAATAGAAAAGAGAACAGAAAATTTAGAAGAGAGAGAGGAAAGATAATAGAAAATAAAGGAAATAACATAGAAAATAGAACGGAACAGAAAACAACTGAACAACATCAGAATCTCACAATTCGCAGCGGAACAACATATAATAGATAAATGAATAATCTTTAAATAAAGAACTATATCAGTTATTACATTACATCACATTACATCACATCATATCATCAGAGTGTACAACAACATACAACAACAAACAGTGTAGCGGAAAAAAGAAATACTATATGCTAGTAATACGCCATGCCATCCATCTTGCCTCCAGCCTCTCCAGAATATCCAGAATATCCTGATAAATCTAACTCTTAACTGCCCGTGTGGAAATTGGTGGGCACCCAGAGTTTAGGAAGGAAAACAATAAACTCCAAGTCAGTCATGTGACTGGTGTGAGAACTCAAAACAGTTTACTTAACTTTAAAATCAAAATAGAAGAATATTTTAAATTCAATTCGCAATGCTTTTAAAAATGAGACTACCATAAGGCCTCCCGCACACACACACATGCAAACGCAGAATCGGAGGAGATTTCTCCTTATGATAGTCAAAGATGCTTGATACGCATTTAAAATAACATTTGATATTATTATTAGTGCATAGTGTAGAGGAAAATCATTTTGAAAGTAGAATATAAATCTTAGCCAACATACGACCATTATCGTATGCCTACTATAGCTAACTATGTTCAATAGCAGGTTACCGCCACATTTCATAGCAGGTTATACAACTAAAACCGTACAAGTTTCGTATTGTTTCTTTGGATTTCCAACAAATGGTCAGGCCAAGGAACTTCCCATTGCCACATGGAAACGCCTCTGGAAGGACGCCCCGAGAACCACCGTTCTCTGCTAAACAAAGCCGAGAATTCCTTTTCCCAAGGAATATTACAAACCCTCATATATGCCACCCCCGGTCCTTTGGGACCTTTAAACGAGAGCGCTCTCTAACCAACATCACACCATAATAATAAGTGTTTCAACATGAGTAAGTATCTGGGCTCCATACCATGATACTACCCTTTTCCAGAAGGAATGGTCATACCCTAGGGAAGTTATCCCTGAAAACTTTGCCGCACAATTCCTGTTTCGACCATTACCGGGTTGTGAGGCTCGACGAATTCACGTCCACAAAAACACACTTTATACAAAAGCCGTGCTTTGGGTCAACAAATGATCAACACAATGATCACAAGGATAGACGATCAAACAAACGATCCTATCACAAATAATCAACACAATGATCATTTCAGCATCACTCAGCATGTCACATTACCAAATTGGAAATATATCGCTGATAACATTCAACTACATAACCTCTGAGCACGTACGTCTCAGAGAAGGGTGTTAAGCTAAAAGAATAAATTCTCCGCCACCAACAGAAATATATTTGAAAGAAATCGGCTTTATATCTCAACTTGTAATGTCAGACATACAATCCATACAAGTCTGTTCCGGGCTCGAACAAAACCGAAGGCACTTCTTACGAAGCCCTTGCAATACGGGTATTCACAATCCCGATCGAATTTCCCATCACTTAAGGAATCTCTATACCAGGAGCTACTCAGTGCAGAGACAATCGATAGGTCATCCTATCGCTTTCACAAATACTCGGTCTTCAACACCGATCTTCAATGCAATTCATAACGACGTATCACATATTCGGAATGGGTTATACGACCCCATGGTCCTTTCTCGGTTAACCCGAATAGTGAGCGCTTATTCAAAAATAAGTGTGGCATTCAAATTCAATCAATTCACATCAAATACCCATTCAAAGGGAAATATTGATAGTCGGATTATTTAACTATCAATAGATATGCACACATCACCAGATTCCAAATAATTTTCCAAATTATTTATTTTCCAAAATATCTTTACAAGATATATATTTTCAATACTTCAAAAATAAATCAATATTTATTTTTAAACCAATTCCACTTTCTTTTATAAATTCAATGGTGAATTTACATTCCAAAGTATTAATGAATATATGACTTCAATTCGATTTATAATATTCATTTTCAATTTATCTTCAAAAAGATAAATTCTCTAATATTCACTTTATATTGGAAAAACATTTCCATACTTATTTATTCATAAGTAATTCACAATTTTTATTTATTTTCAACACTTGGAAAATATTCAATATACTTCAATCGAAATTAAGTATATATTTCATTCTTTAAGGAAATCATTCTCTTAAACATATTTATTTGGGCCAAACGAATGTCACGTAAAACATCGTTACGACAACCCAAAATCACTAGTATAGGGATTCGAAATTTAAATAGATATATAAATCCCAATACTATACAAAACACTTCCTTTCGGAAATCATTTACTATAACAATAGTGTTATAGTCCACCATTCCCTTTTATTTCTCGAAAACGTCTATTTCAACAATAAATGTTGAAATCTATGGTTTCGAATCTCAACACATTTTAAAACATCGTTAGGTCGTTTTAATTCTATTTAAAACACCAAATCCAAAACAATTTCTTTAACGTGTTATTCACTATTCAAAAATGTGAATAAACTTCGTTAACAAATTTCATCCTTTTATTCATTTTAATTCAAAGGATTATTCACTATTTAAAAATGTGAATATAAATCCTTTAATAGGTTCCAACAATTTTCTTATCAAAATAAGTCATTTGCGAATTTATAAAACATCGTTTATAAATTCCATTTCTACTTATTTATAAAAACCTTCCTTTTTATAAATTCTTTTATTAACCTATTCCAGTTTATAACTCAATTATAAACTACAAGTTCATATTATAAGTTAATTACTTATAAAACGATTATTTTACAAAATCGTTCCTTAGAATTTCATAATTATAAATCTTATAACTTATGAGATTCAATTATTTACCCAAGTCTATTCTTTTAATAACTTTACAAATTTTATAAACCTACTGTTTATAAAATTCCATTTATAACTTCACCATTTATAATTCTATTAATTTCATTCTTTAATGAAATTCATTTTCACTTCATTCAAACACTTATAAAAGCTCGTTTCATAATGTCTATATCTCAATTTATAAATATCCATTTATAAATCTCTTAAATAAATCAATTTATATTATTCTTTTAAAACGTCTTTAAATTCCTTTATAATTTCACCATTCTATTGATTTATAAAATAATTAAATTTTATAAATCCTATTTTTAATCTTTTCATAATAGATTCAAAAATCCAATTTAAACTATTTTTATAAAATCATAAATCCCATATTTCTCAAACATCAACTTTTAACTATATTTCACAAAATCATAAATTTATAACTTTAAAAAATTATAACGTTTATTTATTTAACATGGATCAATTCCAAAAATATTTTATAACTTATACTTTCAAAAATCACTTTGAAATCATTTTAAAATTCCAAATTTGGTCCAATGATGCTACACACCAAATAGTCAATCACGACTACAACGATCCATCATATATCGATATGATAATCCATCAAATATCAAAATATCTGAAACCAAATAAAAACTGTTGAGGAATCCAGTTGGATCCCTCCAACCTGTTTTCCTGCATCCACAAACATTAGCACAATACCAATTTCGCTCCAGTACGAAATTATCGCGGTATATGTTCTTATTAAATATTATCCGCTTAATAACGGCGCAATAGGGTCTCATCCGCTAAAAATACGGGAAATCAATCAACTGCAATATATACATATGCCAATATATATATATTGATATTATTTATAATACCAATTTCACTGTTTATGAAATATTCGCGGTATATGTTTTTAATAAATAACATCCGCTTACTAACGGCGCATAATGTCTATTTTAACAATCAATAGATATCAATCAACATTCAAACATGCATTCAAATATTTTAAATCTAACTATTTAAAATAAAATTGAAACTGATTCGATTGAGTGAGAAGTTCTCACCTTGATTTTAAATTCCGTTTTAGCGATTTATTTCGAATAAAATTAAACGCGCGTTTAATTTTACCCAAAATTCTCACTAAATCCAAATGACTCCAAACCAACTCCATCGCGTAGTGCTCGTCCATACGATTCCAACGCAACTGAGTTTGCATTTTTTCGACCTCGTATGAAAAAGTTATGCATTTTCTAAGATTTACACGATTTAAACTAATATAAATTTACAACTTTTAATTAAATTTTAAACCTACACAAACATGGGCCGTTGGATCTAAACCCATCACCATCAGGCCGTGCGCAACACCCCCCCCCCCCTTTCTTCTTCTCTTACGTTTACAGCCGAACCCATTTCAATCTTAGGGTTTAATTCATGCAACCATTTCAAACGATTTTGAACACGATCAGGTAGCTCCATTTCAAAGCTCGGCACGAACTCCACCACCACCAGCAATCACGTGAGACTCGGCCACTCCCAGGCATGGGAAACCGTGCCCAAAACGCACACGAACGCGGTCGATTATCTCCCCCTACATTGCTCCATTTACGATCATATCCGTATGGATTTAAAGCGCTCGTGAAGCTCTAGAACTTTCGTGTTGATGATTTCGTGAATCGATTGATGGATGAAGAGAAAAGAGGAGGAGAAGAAGAGAACATTTCGACCGTTCATAATAGATGGTGGCGGCTACACGTTTAGATTAGGGTTTGGTGTTTATTTTTATTTTTTTATTTTTTAGAGAGAAGGGTGCCTATTTATAGAGAAAAAACGAACACTATTCATCCGGAAATTCCGAACTCCGATTTACGCGCCGAAACTGACGTACCTAGGGTTTATCCCGCGTTCCGGACACAATGGAATAGGTTTCGGAAGCTAATTCAGAAGTATGTGCGAGTTATGGCTATAAACGCTCAATTTGAATTAAACCGATTTAAGCGATTTTCTAGGCGTTTTAATTCGTAACGGACAAACGGTAAATCCAATTGACTTGAAATTTGAAACCTTACAATAATATCACATTACGGATCCGATGAAACTGGTTTCGTCGAAATCCGAGACTTTTTGAAAAATGGCTATTTTGACTCGCCAAATTTAAATTAAAAACGATTCGATGCGTTTCGAGCTGCCACGCTCAAACGATAACTCCGATTGACACGAAAATTGAAATCCGGTAATAACTAACTATTACGGATCCAATGGAACTAGTTTCGTTCAATTCTGAGACTGTTCAAAAATTGACTATTTTACAGTCGATTATTAAATATTAAAATATTCAATTTTCACAAATTAACTTTTAATTCGATTTTAAAAGTTTTAAAATATCGTTCTAACTTCAATATGATAAAATAAAATTTTACAAATCATTTTCAATCATATTTAACTCAATTTTCAATTATTTTCCATAATTTAACATATTAAATTATCGATTTAATTATCCAATTAAATCCAATAATTCAAATAAAAATTTATTTGACTTATAAATTCACTTTTTAATATTTAAAATTAATTAAATACTCATATTTTAATTATTAAAAATTCTGGGTCGTTACAATATATATAGTGAGAGCTTGAACTTTGTACTATTCAAAGATTGTAATAAATAATTGTTTGAATAAAATTTCTGTTTGAATTCAAATTCTGTGTTATTTATTTTTATTCAGCAAATATTTATTTAGTCCATGAAAAATAAAATAGTACATTAACAAATACATTTAAACGTATATATATATATATATATGTTTATTATCATCAAATAAAAAACATATAATCGCATATTTAACAATCTCCCCTTTTGATGATAACAAACATATATTTAAGATTTTGAATATGTTAAATGTATTTGATCATTGATGTACTCTAATTTCTCCCCCTATTTAAATTGTTCCTCTCTACACAAAGCTCCCATATTTGCATATAGTTAAAAATATGCAAATGAGCCAAGATGCAAATGGAAAATATTTGACCTTTGCTTGATTTTATTTGAAAAAATCTTAACTTTTCTCTCCCCTTTTGTTATCAGCAAAAGAGTAATAGTGTTAGAGAAAATAGAGATAAAGTGATCAATATTAATTCAACATTAAAACTCAATTGAATATAAATATTAAATTTCAATAAAAAATCAAACAAAAATCATAAATGCTTTCTTAGGCGCATATTCCACTTTTAGAATGATGGGAATGATGTCATCATATAAAACCGTACAGTTGCATCTATTTGTGGTATTATTTATATTAAGAATTTGAATATCTACCAACCATGCATAACCGTTAGGACTTTTAAATGAGATTAGTAGTATTCCAATTTTATTTAAAAATGAATTCAAGTATCTTCTAACCACGCATAACCATGAGGACTTTTAAATGGGATTAGAATCAACTTGTTTATTTTAAAAATCAATTTTGATATGCGTTCCATACATGCATAACCATGATGACTTTTAAATGAGCATGGAAGCACATAACAAATTCCAAATAATTCACTCATGCATAACCATAATGACTTTTAAATGAGAGTGAATACTTTGGATTTTATTTTTATTATTTTAGTATTTTTATTCATTATTTTTGTATTTTATTAAAAAATTGTAAAATGAAAAACGAATGATTCATGTTTAAAGTACCACATATCGAAAAACTATATTGAATTTTGATGAGTGATGGTTGTTAGAAATATGATAGAAATAGAGATGGTCATGGAAGTTTTACCAACAAAGAGTTTTATAACTCTCGTTTAAATTTCTAAATAAATTTACTAATTATACCATCTCGAGTCATAATATATGATAAATATCAACACTCGTCACTTTTTCGATGACTATTTATCTTTTCGATAATTATTAGGGAGTCAGATTAGTCAAAATAGTCATTTAAAATCAAATTTAAAAATAATTATAAAATCAATTTTTCAAAATGACTGGTCTGAAAGCATGGTCAAAAATGATTTTCTAGAAGGGGTTATATGAGAAAAATTTCTGCTATTTGAAAATTATTTGAACTGAAAAATATGTATATATTTTCTTTTAAAAAAAATGATGCAGTTACTAAATATCTCCAAAATCACGTTCAACTAGTAAGTCTTCTAGCAACTAGATTACCTGTGTAATCTGCATCTGAATTTCGCTTTCACTCCAAATAATCACTAATTGGAATTTGATAGACTATACCATGAAGTGTGCACCAAAAATTTCAAACTCAATGACATTCTCTTGATTTTGAACCATGTAGATAATCAAATACCTTGAATATAGAGTCGGCAGTGAAATATCCAATGAAACACTATTATTAATCCAAACTAATATATATGAAGTAATTTAAAGACCGTACATATTTTTATGGTGTTTTTGGCATAAGAATCTAATTGGCCAACAATTTTAAATAAGTAAGAATCAAAATCATCATTATTTTATCATCACATTATTGGCTGATTTAACTCAGATTACGGTGCAGATTATCACATTTAATATATCATTCAAATAAATGTACCATTACCTCTTTTTACCTTTATGATATTTTTCGTTGTTGTCCATTGTGATTTAGTCACCTTTACACTAGGCTATGGAACTTTTCTTTGTCGCTCGTTGTGTCCTTGGAACAGCCAGAATCCAAGTGGCACTATTGTTGTTCCTTAGCATGCCATCACACCTACACGGAAAAAGATTTTTGTGACCTATTTTTTTTATAGGTCCATGGTTGGTAGTGGCAGAATATTTAGAAAAATAATTTTATGGAGACCCAAAACTATTTATATATGTTTCCTTCGGCACCCAAATTTGTTTAACTTTGAGGGATTTTATATTTGTGCCTTTTGGAACCCAAGTTGGCATAGTTTTCACATGTTTGGGTTTATACCAACAATTATTGTGATTGTGTCCATATTTTCTACAAACTGTGCACATAGAATTGACTTGATTAATATTGCTTTCAACATTTTTAGATTGATTATATCCAAGTCCTTGTCTAACTGTATTAACAGTTTGCTTCCCTAATAGCATATTCCACGATTTTTCACTTTTTGAAAATTTATCTAAAGTCGTTGACAATTGTTGGACTTTTGTTTTGAGAGATTCATTTTCGTTTAACAATTCTGTGCACTTTTTAATAGAATTCTCTCTCCTAGTATTTTCACTCTCTTTTAAAATCAGAATTTCATTTCCAGTGATTTTATATTAATTTTTGATTTTTTAATTTCTTCTTCAAATGTCGGACACTTATCACACTTAGGGATCCTACTTTGATAGTTTTTAACTAATTGGTCAAGTTGTTCATTTAATTCTATCAAAGTACCTTTTGTGATTCAGGTTTGGCATACTTCTCCCTAAGTCGTTCAAAACAGCCATTTACTTCGTGGAAATATATAAGTAATTATGAGTGAGTGAGTTTTGATACCTCGCTTGGCTCGTCATCGTCGCTATCAGTTATATTTCCTTGAAGGCACATATCTGCTTTCTCACTCTCACTGCTAGAACTTTGAATATCTTCATCACTTGTATTCCATGTAGCTGCAAAACTTCTCTTTTTGATTTTCTTTCAAAGTTGCGTCGATTTTGAGGACAATTGGGCTTGATGTGTCCGGGTTGGATGCACTTGTGACAGATGATCTTCTGTTCTTCTGAGTAGTCTAGTGCTTTCGCTATTCTGCTTTTCAATTTTTGATTTCGAGCTGGATTTCCGTTTCTATGATTCCACTTTTTGAATTTCTTCATTAGTAGTGCCAGCTCTACTGCTCCATCATCATCATCGTTATCATCATCACTTTCGGTTGTTCCTTTGAGAGCTATTGATTTCTTTTGAGTATCTTCTCCTTCACATTCGTCCTTGAATTTCATTTCTAGCTCATAAGTGGTGAGATTTCAGATGAGTTCTTCAAATTTCATTTGTTTTAAATATTTCGATTCTTGAATGGCTGTCACTTTTGCTTTAAATTTTCGTGGAAGGACTCTGAGGATTTTTTGGACTATCTCCAACTCTATGCATAATTTTTCGAGAGCTTTTGATTTGTATATGATATTGGAAAGTCGTCCATACATCTCTTCGACATTTTCTTCCTTCGCCATTGTGAAGTTTTCGTATTCGCTGCTTAGCATGGCAAGGCGAGATTCTTTGACTTGAGATGTTCCTTCGTGAGTCACTTCTAGTGTATGCCATATTTCATGCGCAGTTAGACAATGTGAGACACGATTAAATTCAAATTGATTCGATGAACAGATAATAGAATTCATAGCTTTAGCATTAGCATTTTGTAATTTATTTTCTAGCTCTGTCCATTGATCCTTTGGTTCATCTATTTTCTGATTATCTACAGTTATAATTGGTGCTTTATATCCTGTCTCAACAATATTCCAAGCGTCAATGGTTTTCAGAAAAATTTTCATTCTATTTTTCCAGTAGGCGTATTCACCATTGAACATTGGTGGTCTAACTATGGACTAACCTTCAGCAAAAGCATTATTAAAAGAAGCCGTTTTTAAAATTCAAATTTAAAAAAAAAAACTGGTTTTCGAAAAACGATTTTTAAAACAAAAGTTGACTTCTATTCCTAGCTCTGATACAACTTATAGGATCGATTTCACCCTGAGGGGGGGGGGTGAATAGGGTGATGCTGATAATTATAAAAATTAATTGCGAAAGCTTATAAAATTATTTCAACACAGATAAATCATAATTATAGCAGCACAAATAATAGCAGAATAATAAATGCAGAAATAGAACGACACAGAATTTACCCAGCTTCGGCAAAACCCTTCCTACGTGCTGCCTCCAAGGTTTCTACTAGAAATTAAGTAGTCACACGCTTACACACGTAAACTCGCGACACCCGCTACTGACTAACCTAACTCTATGCGTAAAACCCTGCCACAACTTAGCTACTGAGTTGCGAATTCTCAAACTACGCCACGTAGTTTGTCCCCTAGTCATACGACTAGTAATCACAACCGTTTGAAAAGAAATTACAAATTAAAAAACTATTTAAAAACAAAAGGAGACTACACCCTAATTTAAAACTTAATTAATAAAGAAATAGGCCGGCCCAATTTCAAAACAACTTCGTCCTTCTTTATTTTTTTATCGGTCGTTCCTATTTCTTTTCCTCTGTATAATGACTTCGATTTGGTATGTGATTTATTCCTTTTTTCTTTTCTGTTATGCTTGATTGAACTCAATGGAATTTAGCCGATGACGATTATGGGGTTTTATATGAGTTCGATCTCCTTACTTTTCGTTCGTCTGATAGTTGTTTGATTTTTTCAATACTGTGCTTCGACCATTCGATTATGTTTGGATGTTCATGATTTCTCTGACTTTATCAATTTCGTATAAATTGATACTTGCTTCTCACGGCTCCAATTCTGAACTGTTCAATTTTTTTGACTTGTTCATTTATACGGCTTGATGATTTCTGACTTGGTTCGAACTTGTTGCCTTGGTCATAACGGCACTGTTTGATTACGTGGCCATCACCGCTTGATTTGCATTTGACTTCGGTCACTTGATTTTGTGTATGCGATTCCATGACTTTGAATTATTTTCGGCCATCACCATTGCTTTGATATTGAACTGCAGTTGTTTACTTGTTAATTACGGCTTTGATTTGTATTTTGTGTTAAAGTCACTCTGGCTTATTACCTTGGCCACTTGCTGTTCACTGGTCTGCATTGGAGTTTTATCATCCATTATAGTTTGTCCAGTTCTTTGTACATATGGTGGCTGATCATCCTGTAGCATATCTCTGTTTCATTTTTGTTTTTGTTCATTCCGGAAAAGCATTATATTTTATTTGTTGCACTTGCTCGATCCATTTCATTGTTGCTGGCCAGTTGACTATTCCATACACGTTGCTTGATTTTCCTGTCCACTGCTTGACTTTATGGTCTAGTTCCTTCTTGAATTGTTCAGTTTGGAGTCATTTACATATGTGAGCAAGTTGACATTATGTTACAGTTGGACTGTGCATTACACTTGAGCCTTGTTCATTGCCAGTTCTGGTATGTGCATTTGTATGCATTATCAACTGTTGTTTTCACTTGTTTTGGTACAACTGCCCTTGTGCACTGTTATTTGGATCTGGCCATTGGTTCAAGTTTGTTTTGGTTGCTGCAATTGTAGTTCGATTGAGTATATGAGCTACTGTCAATTGCATGTGTGATTGTCCATCCATATTGTCCAGACCAGTGTTGCATATCTTTGGTTGTTGCATTTGTATCACTTGATGTTGTGCTGTTGAGCTTTTTTGTATGGTCAGTGATGCACTATTGACTATCGACATATGAGTTGATATGTGTTTGTTGTATATTTGGTGCTTGGTTGTTTTGTATGTTGTTTTGGTGTTTCAGCTACCATCATGTACATGCTGAGTCTCGTGACATTGTCTGATATGCATTTGGATTTGTTTTTCGAATTACACTTGAGTTGAATCCAGCTTGTAGCTCGGATTTGACCTTATGCAAAAAGTTATGACATTATTTTATTCTACTTGAGTTGAATCCGGTATTTTTGGTTTGACCTGTGCTCACCTATCCCTGTAATTTTATCAAGTGTGTATATTGATGTGCACGGCCTTGTGGCATATACAATGATATACTGTGTATGTCACAAGCTGTTCGTGTATGTTGAATTGAAAATTAAATGATGATGAACAACCCAAACAAACTGAGGCAAATATTATTTTCAAAATCCACATTTTGTTTTATACTGCAAAAATATTTCCTTTTCAATTTTACTACGTCAGTATTTGTTTTTGCAGACTGCTCAGATGTTGGATCCAATTTGGAGTGAAGTTGAAGATAAAATACGAGCTGAGCGAATGAGTGATATGTAGTGAGGTCAAATGTAAATGTGAATCATGATGTAATCAAAATTATACTGTAATTGAAATTGTATATATATAGTGAGAGCTTGAACTTTGTACTATTCAAAGATTGTAGTAAATATTTGTTTAAATAAAATTTCTGTTCGAATTCAAATTCTGTGTTATTTATTTTTATTCACCAAATGTTTATTTAATCTATGAAAAATAAAATAGTACATTAACAAATACATTTAAACGAATATATATATATATATACATATATATAGATACATATATATATATGTTTCTTATCATCAAACAAAAATCATATAATCGCATATTCAACAATCTCCCCCTTTTGATGATAATAAACATATATTTAAGATTTTGAATATGTTAAATGTATTTGATCATTGATATACTCTAATTGCTCCCCTATTTAAATGCTTCCTCTCTACATATGGCTCCCCCTACTATATGCAAATAATTAAAAATATGAAAATGAGCCTAGATGCAAATGGAAAATATATGACCTTTGCTTGATTTTATTTGAAAAAATCTTAACTTTTCTCTCCCCCTTTTGTTATCAGCAAAAGAGTAATAGTGTTAGAGAAAATAGAGATAAAGTGATCGATATTAATTCAACATTAAAACTCAATTGAATATAAATATTAAATTTCAATAAAAAATCAAACAAAAATCATAAATGCTTTCTTAAGAGCATATTCCACTTTTAGAATGATGGGAATGATGTCATCATATAAAACCATACAGTTGTGTCTATTTGTGGTAGTATTTATATCAGGAATTTGAATATCTACCAACCATGCATAACCGTTAGGACTTTTAAATGAGATTAGTAGTATTCCAATTTTATTTTAAAAATGAATTCAAGTTCTTCTAACCACGCATAACCATGAGGACTTTTAAATAAGATTAGAATCAACTTGTTTATTTTAAAAATCAATTTTGATATACGTTCCATACATGCATAACCGTGATGACTTTTAAATGAGCATGGAAGCACATAACAAATTCCAAGTAATTCACCCATGCTTAACCATAAGAACTTTTAAATAAGAGTGAATACTTTGGATTTTATTTTTATTATTTTCATTCATTATTTTTTTATTTTATTAAAAAATTGTAAAATGAAAAACGAATCTTACTGTTTAAAGTACCACATATCAAAAAACTATATTGAATTTTGATGAGTGATGGTTGTTAGAAATATGATAGAAATAGAGATGGTCATGGAATTTTTACCAACAAAGAGTTTTATAACTCTTGTTTAAATTTCTAAAGAAATTTACTAATTATACCGTCTCGAGTCAAAATATATGATAAATATCAACACTCATCACTTTTTCAATCACTATTTATCTTTTCGATAATTATTAGGTAGTCAGATTAGTCAAAATAGTCATTTAAAATCCAATTCAAAAATAATTATAAAATCAATTTTTCAAAATGACTGATCTAAAAGCATGGTAAAAAATGATTTTCTAGAAGGGGTTATATGAGAAAAATTTCTGCTATTTGAAAATTATTTGAATTGAAAAATATGCAGATATTTTCTTTTAAAAAAAATGATGCAGTTACTAAATGTCTCAAAAATCACATTCAACTAGTAAGTTTTCTATCAACTAGATTACTAGTGTAATCTACATCTGAATTTCTCTTTCACTCCAAATAATCACTAATTGAATTTGATAGACCAGACCATGAAGTGTGCACCAAAAATTTCAAACCCAATGACATTCTCTTGAATTTGAACCGTGTAGATAATCAAAAACCGTGAATATAGAGTCAGTCGTGAAATATCCAATAAAACACTATTATTAATCCAAACTAATATATATGAAGTAATTCAAAGACTCTACAGATTTTTATGGTGTTTTTGGCATAAGAATCTAATTGGCCAACAATTTTAAATAAGTCAGAATCAAAATCATCATTATTTCATCATCACATTATTGGCTGATTTAACTCAGATTACGGTGCAGATTATCACATTTAATATATCGTTCAAATAAATATACCATTACCTCTTTTTACCTTTACGATATTTTTCGTTGTTGTCCATTGTGATTCTGTCACCTTTATACTAGGCTAAGGAACTTTGCTTTGTCGCTCGTTGTGTCCTTGGAACAGCCAGAATCCAAGTGGCATTATTGTTGTTCCTTAGCCTGCCACCACACCTACACGGAAAAGGATTTTTGTGACCTATTTGTTTTTATAGGTCCATGGTTGGTAGTGGCAGAATATTTAGAAAAATAATTTTGTGGAGACCCAAAACTATTTATATATGTTCCCTTCGGCACCCAAATTTGTTTAACTTTGAGTGATTTTATATTTGTGCCTTTTGGAACCCAAGTTGGTATAGTTTTCACATGTTTGGGTTCATACCAACAATTACTGTGATTATGTCCATATTTTATACAAATTATGCACATAGAGTTGACTTGATTAATGTTGCTTTAAAAGTTTTTAGATTGATTATATCCAAGTCCTTGTCTAACTGTATTAACAGTTTGCTTCCCTAATAGCATATTCAACGATTTTTAACTTTTTGAAAATTTATCTAAAGTCGTTGACAATTGTTGGACTTGTGTTCTGAGAGATTCATTTTCGTTTAACAATTGTGTGCACTTTTTAATAGAATTCTCTCTCCTAGTATCTTCACTCTTTTTCAAAATTAGAATTTCATTTTCCAGTGATTTTATATTAATTTTTGATTTTTTAATTTCTTCTTCAAATGTTGGACACTTATCACACTTAGGGATCCTACTTTGATAGTTTTTAACTAATTGGTCAAGTTGTTCATTTAATTCTATCAAAGTATCTTTTTGGGATTCAGTTTTGGCATACTTCTCCCTAAGTCGTTCAAAACAGCCATTTACTTCGTGGAAATATATAAGTAATTCTGAGTGAGTGAGTTTTGATACCTCGCTTGGCTCGTCATCGTCGCTATCAGTTATATTTCCCTAAAGGCACATATCGGCTTTCTCACTCTCACTTCTAGAACTTTAATTATCTTCATCACTTGTATTCCACATGGCAGCAAAACTTCTCCTTTTTGATTTCTTTCAAAGTCGCGTCGATTTTGAGGACAATTGGGCTTGATGTGTCCGGGTTGGTTGCACTTGTGACAGATGATCTTCTGAGCAGTCTAGTGTTTTGGTTATTCTACTTTTCAGGTTTTGATTTCGAGCTGGATTTCCATATCCGTGATTCCACCTTTTGAATTTCTTCATTTGTAGTGCCAGCATTGCTGCTCCATCATCATCATCGTTATCATCATCACTTTCGGTTGTTCCTTTCAGAGGCATTGATTTCTTTTGAGTATCTCCTCCTTCACGCTCTTCCTTGAATTTCATTTCTAGCTCATAAGTGGTGAGATTTCCGATGAGTTCTTCAACTTTCATTTGTTTTAAATATTTCGTTTCTTGAATGGTAGTCACTTTTGCTTCAAATTTTCGTGGAAGGACTCTGAGGATTTTTCGGACTATTTCCAACTCCGTGTATGATTTTTCGAGAACTTTTGATTTGTATATGATTTTGGAAAGTCGTCCATACATCTCTTTGACATTTTATTCCTTCGCCATTGTGAAGATTTCGTACTCGCCGCTTAGCATGGCAAGGCGGGATTCTTTGACTTGAGATGTTCCTTCGTGAGTCACTTCTAGTGTATGCCATATTTCCTGTGCAGTTAGACAATGTGAGACACGATTAAATTCAAATTGATCCAATGAACAGATAATAGAATTCATAGCTTTGGCATTAGTATTTTGTAATTTATTTTCTAGTTCTGTCTATTGATCCTTTGGTTTATCTATTTCCTGATTATCTATAGTTATAGTTGGTGCTCTATAACCTATCTCAACAATATTTCAAGCGTTAATGGTTTCAGAAAAAATTTCATTCTATTTTTCCAGTAGGCGTATTCACCATTGAACATTGGTGGTCTAACTATGGACTGACCCTCAGCAAAAGCATTATTAAAAGAAGCCATTTTAAAAATTCAAATTTTCAAAACAAAAACTGGTTTTTGAAAAACGAGTTTTTTAAAAAAAGTTGACTTCTATTCCTAGCTCTGATAGCACTTGTAGGATCGATTTCACCCTAGAGGGGGGTGAATAGGGTGATGCGGATAATTATAAAAATTGATTGCGGAAGCTTATAGAATTATTTCAACACAGATAAATCAGAATTATAGCAGCACGGATAATATCAGAATAATAAATGCAGAAATAAAACGACACAGAATTTACCGAGCTTCGGCAAAACCCTTCCTACATGCTGCCCCCAAGGTTTCTACTAGAAATTAAGTAGTCACACGCTTACACACGTAAACTCGCAGCACCCACTACTGACTAACCTAACTCTACGCTCAAAACCCTGCCACAACTCAGCAACTGAGTTGCGAATTCTCAAACTACGCCACGTAGTTTGTCCCCTAGTCACACGACTAGTAATTACAACCGTTTGAAAAGAAATTACAAATTAAAAAACAATTTAAAAACAAAAAGAGACTAAACTCTAATTTAAAACTTAATTAATAAAGAAATAGGCCGGCCCAATTTCAAAACAACTTCGTCCTTCTTTATTTTTTTATCGGCCATTCCTATTTCTTTTCCTCTGTATAATGGCAGCTTGTTTTCCTTTGTTCCTTCTTCGTTCCAAATTAGGGCTTCATGATTTTTCAAAGTTGCCGATTGTGTCAATCAATCAGGTTGATAATTGCGTGAGGATTTGTTGATTGATCATCTCTTGAGAAGCTTTCGGCTGCTTCGATTTGATTGAGTTCGACTTCGATTTGGTATGTGATTTATTCCTTTTTGCTTTTCTGTTATGCTTGATTGAACTCAATGGGATTTAGCCGATGACGATTATGGGTTTTTATATGAGTTCGATCTCCTCACTTTTCGTTCGTCTGATAGTTGTTTGATTTTTTCAGTACTGTGCTTCGGCCATTCGGTTAAGTTTGGATGTTGATGATTTCTCTGACTTTATCAATTTCGTATAAATTGATACTTGCTTCTCACGGCTCCAATTCTGAACTGTTCGATTTTTTTGACTTGTTCATTTATATGGCTTGATGATTTCTGACTTGGTTCCGACTTGTTGCCTTGGTCATCACGACACTGTTTGATTTCGTGGCCACCACGGGTTGATTTGCATTTGACTTCAGTCACTTGATTTTGTGTATGCGATTCCATGACTTTGTATTATCTTCGGCCATCACCATTGCTTTGATATTGAACTGCAGTTGTTTACTTGTTAATTACGACTTTGATTTGTCTTTTGTGTTGAAGTCACTCTGGCTTGTTACTTTGGCCACTTGCTGTTCACTAGTCTGCATCGAAGTTTTATCGTACATTATAGTTTGTCCATTTCTTTGTATATATGGTGGCTGATCATCCTGTAGCATATCTCTGTTTCATTTTTTTTTGTTCATTCTGGAAAAGCATTATATTTTATTTGTTACACTTGCTCAATCCATTTCAATGTTGCTGGCCAGTTGACTGTTCCATACATGTTGCTTGATTTTCCTGTCCACTGCTTGACTTTGTGGTCTGGTTCCTTCTTGAATTGTGCAGTCTTGAGTCGTTTACATGTGTGAGCATGTTGACTTTATGTTACAGTTGGACTGTGCATTACACTGGAGTCTTGTTCACTGCCAGTTATGGTATGTGCATTTGTATGCATTGTCAATTGTTGTTTTCACTTGTTTTGGTACAACTGCCCTTGTGCACTATTGTTTGGATCTGGCCATTGGTTCAAGTATGTTTTGGTTGCTGCATTTGTAGTTCGATTGAGTATATGAGCTGCTGTCAATTGCATGTGTGATTGTCCATCCATATTGTCCAGACCTGTGTTGCATATCTTTGGTTGTTGCATTTGTATCACTTGATGTTGTGCAATTGAGCTTTTTTTGTATGGTCAGTGATGCACTATTGACTGTTGACATATGGGATGATATGTGTTTGTTGTATATATGATGCTTGGTTGTTTTGTATGTTGTTTGGTGTTTCAGCTGCCATCATGTACATGCTAAGTCTTTCGACATTGTCTGATATGCATTTGGATTTGTTTTTCGAATTACACTTGAGTTGAATCTAGCTTGAAGCTCGGATTTGACCTTGTGCTGAAAGTTGTGACATTATTTTATTGCACTTGAGTTGAATCCGGTATTTTGGGTTTGACCTGTGCTCACATGTCCCTGTAATTTTATCAAGTGTGTATATTGATGTGCACGGCCTTATGGCATATACATTGATACACTGTGTATGTCACAAGCTATTCGTGTATGATGAATTGAAAATTAAATAATGATGAACAACCCAAATAACTGAGGCAAATATTATTTTCAAAATCCACATTTTGTTTTATATTTCAAAAATATTTCCTTTTCAATTTTACTGCGTAAATATTTATTTTTGCAGACTGCTCAGATGCTGGATTCAATTTGGAGTGAAGTTGAAGATAAAATACGAGCTGAGTGAATGAGTGATATGTAGTGAGGTCAAATGTAAATGTGAATCGTGATGTAATCAAAATTATAATGTAATTGAAATTGTATATATATAGTGAGAGCTTGAACTTTGTACTATTCAAAGATTGTAACAAATATTTGTTTGAATAAAATTCTGTGTTATATATTTTTATTCAGCAAATATTTATTTAATCTATGAAAAATAAAATAGTACATTAACAAATACATTCAAACGAATATATATATATATATATATATATATATTTATCATCATCAAACAAAATTCATATAATCGCATATTCAACACAATCCAGTATCCTAGTGCTCCAAGAAGTAATCAATTGTATCTCGTTCAAGTACCGAAGAAGAATACCAAAGCGTTGCAAGCACAAATGCAGAAAATATATGGCTTGAATCACTCATCAGCGAAATTGGAATTCAACTTGTAAAGAAGTCAACAATCTAGTGTGATAACTTAAGCACAATATCCCTCTATGCTAACCCCATCCTTCATTCAATAACGAAGCATATAGAAATAGATTTGTTTTTCGTTCGTGAACAAGCGATTAAGGAAAAATTGAATGTAAATCATTTACCAGCAAGCCATCAGAGAGCAGATTTTCTTACAAAACAACTCTCAAAGAGTAATTTTGTGAGATTGAAGGCAGATCTGAAGATTGAAGAAGCGGTGGATGTTTCAGAAGAAAAGAGGAAACCTTAGTTACATTTGACGGGGAAAATAAAGAATGAGTCGGTAAGTAAAGTGTATATATCAGATACAATAGGGTTTTATGGGTATTTTCGGTATTTTTCTTTTCAACACAAAGTCTGTATATATACAGTGTGTTATGTAATACAAATGATAGCATGTGTAATACAATATCTTTCATCTCTTTGTAAATACAAGAATCATTTGCTTCACAGCAAACTTTTATTTATCAAGACTAAACCAACATTTCCACATTTGCCTCAAGGTAGCTATGTTTAATTTTCCAAACGTATGTTACAAGATTTTGTTAGAGGGCTCTTTAGAGCCTGTAGATTTATGAAAAGAATAAATCCTACTCATAGGGTGATGACTTAGATTTCTCACATCCTGATATGATCACCTTTAAGAAAAAGTGACAAGTATGACATTCCAATTTTTAAGAGGTTTGGTTCATATTTTCAAATGATAACTATGAAAACTGTAAACAAAATAAACAATAATAAATAAATGCAGTCAAATGGGTAAAGATATCATGTTGTCAATTCAATATTCAAAGGTTCTTAAAAAAATCTTAGGTATAAAGTGTAGGAGCAGGCTACACATGTTCATTTAGTTTCCTAAAATATCCTAAGAAAATGACAATACCAGTTTTTGGACGATGAATTGGTTCATGATAAAAATTATATTTACAGAGTAGAATGCTTCTTGTACGATATAAGTTTGTATAGTCACACTGAATGTTACATATATTCGGCACAATCTTAATTAAGTTAGGTAAAACTCGTGCATCTTCAAATATTACAAATTAAACTTAGATAGAACAAATTTAATAGGCTTGACTGCCTCTGTGACGATGAAAGCAATGGAGAATGCATGTTAGTACTTTTGAAAATTGGTAACAATAATAAGAGGTGTCAGATTTTTTTATTAATCACATTAAACTGCTGCGTTCTTCATTTTTTAAACTTATATTAATTTGAGTATATCAATATCCTATTATTAATATTGATTAAACAAATTGAAAGTGTTCCACAATCAAGCTTAGGAATAAATTACAGAGAAAATGCATTTTCACGAGTGTTGGGGCAAGAAAGACCGGGTAGACTAAGAGTGATGGAAAAGGGTTTGATCCTCATTAGAGTTAGAGCAGAAATTTCTTCAACAAGTAAAAATTCAGGTATGATCCGCCTCTTATCTATTGAGTTTGAAAGCAGTATTTTCTATTTATTATTACAATTATATTCAATGATATTGTGGTCGAGCGCTGAATGTTAAACTAACTTTATAATGTTTTTGTTTCTGTTTTTGTTTTGCAGGTAGACACAGTTGGACAAAAGTAAACACACCGCAAGTAATTAACTTTTTATTGGTTTGATACCATTTGTATTTTAACTTTTTATTTGGTAATTAATATGATATTCTTCTGTTTAATTATAGTGCAAATATGATGAAAACATAAAGAAATGTGATTTATTGGATTAGCAAGGAAACGAAGAGATCGTTGCTGAAGGAAGAGCCGCGTTGGAAGATCTAAAGAAGCTTGTCTACAACGTTCCTTTAGGGAAAGATGCGATGATAATTTTTGTTGGCTATCCAAAATAGCCAAATGCTTTTCTATGGAGGTCTACAACTACTTTCACATTTATCGATGAAACAACGGATAAAATAGTGGCATAGCCAATGAATAGAGTAGTTTTACGTTCAAGTGATCTCATTGAAGAAGAAGAGGACATGTAAGCATTGTTCTTCAGAGCAAACATGCTATTTTAATATATACAACTCTTACTAAATACCTCTAATAGAGTAGAACCGACAACCAAAAATGCAAATGCAAGATTTTTGATTGGGAGGAGCAAACAATTAGTGGCTTACACTCCAGCGTCTTAGAGGAAATTGTTAATAATGTTCCTCTTGGAAGATTGGCCACAATTGTTTGGATAGATAATCCACTAAATCCAAATTCCCTTTTATGAAACAAACTCCTGATATTATTCGAATTGTGAACGCTATCGGTAAAAAGGTAGCATGGCCTAAACCCGAAGTATGGTACTTGATTTTTATGGATTATGATACTTTTATTTTAAGGATTAGCAACTTCATTGTTTTTTAACTTACAAGCTACATATTCATGAATAAACAATAGATGTAAGTTGATGGATTTATCTAGAAAGGGGAAAGTTATTGTTTTAGGGCATATGGAATCAACTAATCCAAATAGAATAGTCCATTTTAAACCACTAGGCAAAAATGCATTTAGCGTCTAGATAGAGGCAGAGCTATGGAGATAAACACCTGAATTGTAGGACATGGAAGATGCCCTCTGTTCCGTTATACTTGGCCTGCTGCGCATGTCATAATGAAATGAATTTTCAGTAATTCTTTAAATTATTCTTTCTTCTACCCTTATGCTATTTGAATCTTAGTTAAAATCTTAGGCATACCTATGGCGTTATATTTTCGTAGACACTTACAAGAACAACTAATGACTAATTTGTGGATACTTACAGCTACAACTAATGATAAATATTCAAGTATAGATCTTGATTGTTTAAATGTGATTATGATTTGTTAAACTGAAATGGGATTAATTCTTTGTTTGAAAAAAAATTGCTTGTTGTTTGTTTGAATATTGCCAGGCGGTTTAGTATGAATGCTCACATAGTTTATGTGTTGAAATTTTAAACTTGATTTATTATGGTTAATTTCTAGAAGCTTCTTATTATTATAGTTTCTAGATCCTTCTTACATATACTGCAGTTTGTTGAGAGCTCTTGAATTTTTTAGTAGAAATAAGAATTATGCATAGAGTCATGTTTCTAGAATTTTTTGGAAGTCATGTTTCTAGAATGATTTAGAGAGTAATATTTCTAGAATAGTCTATGGAGTCCTATAAACAGAAAAGCACTCTCATCATTTTGTATCAAATATCAAGCAAGAAATTTACCATCGATTAAAGAAAAGTTTTCAATAATAAAAAAGTCTCCTTTTTATATTCTCTCCCTCTTTCTCATAAATATATTCAACAAAGTGGCATCAAAGCTTTAAGCTTCAAAAAAAAAGATAGATATGGTGAATAACGATGTTCCCTTACAAGTTCCAATGCTCACTAAGAACAATTATGACAATTGGAGCTTAAGGATGATGGCTCTCTTTAGAACACATGACGTATGAAAATAGTATAGAAAGACTATACTGAACAAGAAAATGAAGGTAGCTTATCTCAAAATCAAAGGAATAGTTTGAGAAACTCAAGGACGAGAGACAAGAAGACTCCCTGTCTAATCTATCAAGCATTAGATGATGATACTTTTGAGAAGGTTTAGGATCGAAATCAGCAAAAGAAGCATGGAAGAGCTTCGAACATCTTACAAAGAAGCTGATCAAGTAAAAAAGGTTCGTCTTCAAACTTTAAGAGGAGAGTTTGAAACTTTACATATGAAAGAAGGTGATCTTGTTTCTGATTACTTCTTACGAGTTTTAGTGGTTAGTAATAATCTAAAAAGAAATGGCGAGAAGTTGGATGATGTAAGAATTATGGAGAAGATTCTTAGATCATTAGATCCAAAGTTCGAACATATTATCGCCGTCATTGAAGAAACAAAAAACTTGGAGACTATGACAATATAGGAACTTCTAGGCTTATTGCAAGCTTATGAAGAAAAGAAAATGGAAGAAGGAAGAGACCATGGATCAAGTTCTTAAGACATGGATTAATTCAAAAAGAAAGAAAATATCGAAGCCAACAAAGATGGGGTTGTGGCCAAGAAAGAGGAAAATGTCATGGATATGGACATGGACAAGGTTGGAGGCCCAACAATGTAAACAACAATAGCAACAAAAATAAAAGAAGAGAAAGCTCAACAAGAGATTATGGGCGAGGAAATTCAGTGTATGACAAGTCACGTGTTAAATGCTACAACTGTGAGAAATTTTGACATCATGTTTTCGAATGTAGATCTCTAAGAAACAAAAAAGTTGAAGAGAAGACCAATTACGTTGAAGAAAAAAATCAAGAGGATGGTACATTACTACTAGCTCATAAAGAAAAGGTGGGAAAAATTAATGGACCTAGATACTGGTGCAAGCAACCATATGTGTGGGAAAAAAAAACATGTTAGTGGAGCTTGATGAATCGGTGACGGGCAACGTCGCATTTGGAGATGAATCAAAGATAGCAGTGAAAAGTAAAGGAAAGGTTCTTGTCCGATTGAAGAATGGAGAGTACCAATTTATTTTTAATGTTTATTATGTACCAAACATGAAGAGCAACATCTTGAGCCTAGGACAACTCTTTTAAGGTTATGATATTCAATTAAAAGGTAATAAACTTTCTATAAGAGATGGTGCAAGAAGATTCATTGCTAAGGTACCATTGTCAAGATATAGAATGTTTGTGCTCAACATTCAAAATGATGTCGCACAATGCCTTAAGATGTGCCACAAAGATGCCTCTTGGCTTTGGCATCTTCGTTGTGGAAATCTTAACTTCAAAGGACTAGAATTGCTCTCCAAGAAGGAAAATAGTAAGAGGATTACTATGCATAAGCCATTCAAATCAAGTGTGCGAAGGATGTTTACTTAGAAAGAAATTCAAAATAGACTTTCCAAATGAGTCATACTTAAGATCTAAAAAGCCATTGGAACTCATACATATGGATGTGTGTGGTCTGATCAAGCCAAGTTCACTTAGTAAGGGTAACTATTTCCTTCTTTTCATCGATGATTTTTCAAGAAAAAATGGGTGTATTTTTTGAAGGAGAAATCAAAGGTTTTTGAGAACTTCAAGAAATTCAAGGCCTAAGTTGATAATGAAAGTGGCCTTGTGATTAAAGCAATGAGCTCTGACCGTGGAGGAGAGTTCACATCAATAGAATTCCAAAAGTATTGTAAAAATAATGGAATCAAACGACAGCTGACAGTGCCTAGACCCCTCCAGCAAAATGGAGTAGTAGAGAGGAAGAATAGGACAATTCTTAAGATGGCAAGGAGTAGAAGTAAAAGGCTGCCAAAGAAATTTTGGATGTAAGCTGTGGCATGTGCGGTTAATTTATCAAGCCGATCTCCAACAAGAAGTGTGTGAGGGAAAAACAGCACAAGAAGCATGAAGTGGAAGGAAGCCTGGTATTTCTCGTCTAAGAGTCTTTGGAAGCATAGCTCATGTACATATACCGGATGAGAAGCAAGCAAATTGGATGATAAAGGTGAGAAGTGTATTTTCACTGGTTACGATACCAACTCCAAAGGCTATAAGCTTTACAACCCCAAAACGAGGAAGATAATAATTAGTCGAGATATTGTGTTCGATAAAGAAGGAGAATAAGAATGGAGGTCATTAATGACAATTACAACTTCATTCCATACCTTGGAGGAGATGAAATGCAATAAACAAGGATGAACAATCAAGCGAGGAGCCCACTGCCCCACTAGCTTCACCAACCACAAGTTGTCAAGAAGATGAGAGCTCAAGTGAAAGGGCTCCACGCTTTAAAAGCCTTCAAGAAATTTACGAGGTGACATAAAATTAAGATAATTTTACTCTCTTTTGTCTATTTTCGGATTGTGAGCCTATAAACTTCCTAGACTTTGTAAAAAAAAGAGTTGAAAAATTGCTATGGACGAAATCGATGCCATCAAGAAGAATGACACACGGAAGTTAAGTTCACTTCTAAAATAACACAAGGTAATTGGTGTGAAGTGAGTGTACAAAGAAAAGAAAAACGCCAAAGGAGAATTCAAAATATATAAGACGATATTGGTGGTAAAAGGCTATAATCAAAGAGCTGGCATTGACTATGATGAGGTATTCGCTCCAGTCACTCAATTAGAAACTATTAGACTAGTAATTTCTTTAGCAGCCCAAAACAATTGGAAGATACATCAAATGGATGTGAAATCTACCTTTCTAAATGGAGTTCTTGAAGAAGAAGTTTATATCGAGCAACCATAAGGCTATGAAGTCAAGGGAGAAGAAGACAAGGTCTTGAAGCTAAAGAAAACACTTTGTGGGTTGAAACAAGCTCCAAGAGCTTGGAATGCTCGAATTGATAAGTACCTCCAAGAAAGAAACTTCATCAAATGTCCATGTAGCAATCCAAACATGTTTAAAGAGTTTAAGAAAGAGACGACGAAGGAGTTTGAGATGACTGATATTGGGCCCATGTCTTATTACATTGACATTGAAGTAAAAACAAGAAGATAAAGGCATCCTAATCACTCAAGAAGGTTATGTTAAGACAGTATTGACGAAGTTCATGATGGATGAATCTAACACAGTTTGCATGCCGATTGAATGTGGAATCAAGTTATCAAGGCACGAGGAAGGAGAAAAATTGGACTCGACACTATTTAAAAGCTTGGTTGGGAGCTTGCGATATTTAAAATGCATAAGACCTGACATTCTATATGCGGTAGGAGTTGTGGATCGATACACAGAGAATCCAACAACAATTTATTTGAAGGCAGCAAAGAGGATTCTTCGCCACGTTAAAGACACAACAAACTTTGGCTTGTACTACTCTATTTCTAATAATTACGAGCTTGTTGGATATAGTGAGAGCGATTGAAGTGGAGATATGGATGACCAAAAAAGCATAAGTGGCTTCGTATTCAAAATAGGAGACACAACCTTCACTTGGATTTCGAAAAAACGGTCTATCGCCACTCTTTCCACATGCAAAGCGGAGTATGTAGCCGCTACTTCATGTGTTTGCCATGCAATTTGGTTACGAAATCTGATAAAGGAGTTGAAATTACCACAAGAGGAGCCGATCAAGATTTTCTTGGACAACAAGTCAGTAATTGGTTTGGCAAAGAATCTAGTCTTTCATGATCGAAGCATGCATATTGATACATGTTATCACTATATTAGAGAATGTGTCGCCAAAAAGGATATGCAACTAGACTATGTGGATATGCATGACCAAGCAGCTGATATTTTCACCAAGCATCTTAAGCATGAGAACTTTTTCAGGTTGAGGAATATGCTTGGAGTCACAAATCAAGTTTAAAGGGGGTGTTGAAATATTAAACTTGATTTGTTATGGTTAATTTCTAGAAGCTTCTTGTTATTATAGTTTTTAGAGTCCTCTTGCATTTACTGTAGCTTGTTAAGAGCTCTAGAATTTTCTACTAGAAATAACAATGATGCATGGAGTCATGTTTCTAGAATTGTTTAGGGAATCATGTTTCTAGAATGGTTTAGAGTCATGTTTCTAGAATAGTCTATGGAGTCCTATAAATAGACGAGCTCTCTCATCATTTTATATCAAGCAATCAAGCAAGAAATCTATCGTCAGTAAAAGAAAAGTTTTAGACAACAAAAACCCCTCTTTTTATATTCTCTTCCTCTTTCTCATAAAAAATATTCAACATTATGTACATCAGTTAGAAAACTGTCAACAGATAACCATCAATACATTATGATAACAGCAGTTTATTCATTGAAATCGATGTGGTAGATGATTATATAGCCATCATATTTGTCTTAACTGTAAATCATAGGAAAGTTTATGCCATCAGTTTTAGTAATAAAACATCATATATAGCAGTTTTAATCCACGACCAGTTAGTAAATTTATTTAAAAGGCTGCTTTTTTCCACTTTCTTAATTATCCACTCACAACATACCTGTTTTCAAATAACTAATAGTAGTGGAGGACATGATATGTATACAGCAATGGTCTAAGCTGAACGTATGGTTTAGTGGCAATACCCAGTTTAAGTTTAAAAGAAAATTTGGGAGCGATGGAAGCAATAAACTAAGTTTATATGATGCTTGACATGCTTAATACAATAAATAAAATTGCAAATAATTCATTACTTTTCAATTTGAATTGTGCTAATAAGGTTATGAAGGGAAATAAGGTTTTTGATTTTTGTTTTACGATTAGATGTGCAACTTTGATATTCCATGCTCTCATGCTTTCTATCATTAATATTTGGGCTTTTTTGTTTTCCATTTAGACTATATCTAGTCCTTCAAGAAGGTGGATTGAATTCCACTTCATCTTTAGTTTCTTTAGGGTTGTTTTGGACTTCATCAATGGAGTTCTCTTTCCTTCTGTCAATGTTTGTGTCTTCAGACATAAACTTTTTTCCCTTTTTTTCATAGCTTTCTTTTTCTTTGTTTTTAGGCTTGTTTGAGTGATGGTGATGGGGACTTTAGAGAACAGATTGGTGGTGGGTGTGTTAGAAGATGATTAGTCAACAGAGGGTAGGTGACTCGGGTAGCGTGGGTTGGGAGGTGGTTATAGGTGTGGAGCTGTTCGAAGCATCAAGTTTTAGAACATAGAGCGAGTAGAATGCAATTTAATCATGGAAGATGTCTGGTTGGATAACGTTTTTTTTCCATATAGAAGGTTGATGATAGGTAAATGTTAAAGTAAGGCGGTGGGTCTAGTGATGAGGAAGTGTGTTATATGTCCGAGGGGGGTTATGATTGTGATAGGATGTTATAATTAAGTAAATGGAAGATTATCTAACGGGTTATTATGATGCAAGTCAGTCGAGGTGTTAGTGGATTGAGAAGAGTGGCTGGGAAGGTGATTTGAATCTGTTGCAATGGAGGCAGATTATGATATAAAGTGTGATGCTTCAATAGAGGCAGCATGTCACCTTTTTGAACATTTAGATGTAAACTCTCATGTAGTTTACATACTAATCTATTCAACTGTTTGTTGATGTCAATGTGCATGATTATAGCCAGGGTTATTGGATTTGCATTACTTTGTGCCTATGTATTGGATTTACTTCTGTTTAAGCCTTCAAGTTGCAACGCATTTACATCCAGCATTGCCACATCATTATGTACACACAATAGCTCATCCTCATTCATGCACAACACCTCCTTTTGAATTATCTCTGTACCATTATCAAATCCATATTTTTGAACAATTAAATCTGAATTCTTATGCAAGTCCAGATTATAAATTAACCACTTTAGCCATTCATTGAAATCTATGTGTACGATTGTGGCCAAATTTGGTATATTTGTATCAACTCCTACCTTCATTTTAGAAATGCTCTTATCTAAACCCATGTATAATTTTTTTATCTTGCTTCGAACCAACTTGCAACATACCCACATCCATCAGCATCGCATCCTCATATACACACAACAACTCATCCTTACGCACATACAACTTTTATCTTCCTAAACATTCCCTCCACACTCATTAATGAAATTAAAACTGCATCCTCTTCAGGATCATGACTCTTATCTGTTAGAGATGACACCTGGAATTTGTGAAGAAGCATAGCCATTGGAGAAGCTTCAAGGAGGAGCTCCAAAATCTAAGTTGCGTTGCTGAAGTAAAGCGGAGGAGGAAGGGGTTCATTCGGTGCTAGGGCTTGGATTTGGCGTTAAAGAAGAAGATGTCGAATCAAATTTTGGTTTGGTGGAAGAGATGTCGGACCAAAGAGGAGTTCGTTCGGTGGGAAGAAATATTTCGTGGTGAATCTCATTCAGTGTAAGAAGAAGGAGCGAAGGAGGAGAAGCACTGGGATTTGGAGCCGTGAAATTTAGAGTTTCTACCGAACCAAAAATATCGTTCGGTAGATGCCGCTCCAGATGTTTACCGGTCCAAACTAAATGACGAATGACGCTCCATATTTTTGGTTCGGTGAATGTCGGTCCAAATGCGCACTGTGTTGGAGTGCCGAACTAGATAAGCATGCCGATCCAAATCTTTTGTGTTGATACCGGGCCAAAATTGTTGCTGCCAAACCAAGTTGATGCCGGTCTATAATTTTGGTTCGAGAAACTAATGCTGAACGAGATGTGTTGTGAGCTTAGCTGATCAAGATCTGGAGTACTGATTGCCGGACCAAATCTTGCCAGTCTAGATGAATGCCGAACCATTTTTTGGTGTTTGCCGAAGCAATCCCTATGGATGCTATATAGCAGCTACCCCTCCTCATATCTTCACTCTATAAATGGTTGAGCTTTTGGACAGCAATGGAAGCCATCCAAGGGCACTGAAACTCTTTAGAATTTATTCTGTATTTTTAATTCTTCTTATACATAGCCTCCAAAAGTGAATCAATCTTATAACTCTAATCTTTTAGTGATTAATAAAATCTTCTCTCCCCAAGTGGACGTAAACTGCCTCATGGTAGTGGAGCCACTATAAATACTAGTGTTATTTATTTTTCTGCATTGTATAGATCTATGATTGTCTGTTTTGGTGTTTATCTCTGTTTGATTCGTCTCACTACAATCACGATCCAGTTTTTTCCGCTGTGTTAGGTTTTTTATTCCCCTGACTGATTATTTGAAGGGATTTTCCTCAACAGTCTGGTATCATAACTGCAAGATTGATTGAGGAGTGTTAGACGCTATGAAAAAGATGAAGCAACTCCAATTATTACGAGTCCCTATACTAGAGGGATGTATATTGCGTCAGGATCATATTTGGCGACTTCGAGAAGAGGAAATGGAGAATGAAGGCTGTTCTAATGAGAAATGAAGTCCATCCAGTAGTGCTTTCCCCTGGGGAGTTGGAGGTTGAGATCTCAGCCATGGAAAGGAAGGAGATGGAGAAATGGGCATTTACTAATTTACAACTAGCTACGAAAGAGAATGTCATCTTAGATATTAGCAGTGAGACCACTGCTAGAGGCATTTCGACTAAGCTGAAAAATCTCTCCTTGAAGAAATCTCTGACTAACCGTTTGATATTACTAAAGACATTTTTCACCATGCAAATGAGAGAGTGTACTTCATTGAAGGAACATCTTAATTTCTTTGACGATCTCGTGATGAAGATGAAAACTGTTGACATAAAGATGGATGATGAGAAAATGGCGATGGTTCTTTTGTGTCCTCTTCTGGAGCATTACACAGGTTTCGATAATAGGCTTATCTTCGCTATACACATTGACAGTGGAATATGTGAAGTCAGACATTCTATTTGAAGGCCTGGGAGATCAGATGAAGGAGATAAGTGAAGGAAGTAGAGGGGAAAGCAGCAATCACGGCCTTTTTGTTGAAAGAGGTAGAGAACATAAAAAGAGTTAGCACTCTACAGGGCGTTCCAAGTCCAAGAAGCTCGGTAATGGCAGGAGAGGAAAGTCTAAGAATGGAAAGTGCTTTATCTGGAAGAAAGCTGTTCATTGGAGAAAGGATTGTACAGATTTGAAGAAGAAGGAAGAAGACAGATCTTTATCATTTATGGTGGAGAAGTCTATATCTGACGATGTGTTGTCTACAATAGTGCCAAATGTCTTACACCATTGGGTACTGGACTCAGAGGCGTCTTTCCATATGACGTCTAATAAGGATTACTTCAGTTCTTTCATTATACGAGAGCGAGGCTCTATTCATGTGGGTGATGATGCTTGCTGTAGAGCAATGGGTGAAGGTACAGTGCGGATCAGGATGTTTGATGGAGTGATACGCACTTTGACAGGTATCCATTATGTTTCAGGTCTTCGGAAGTTCTTAATTTCTTTAGGACAATTGGCATTTTTGGGATGCAATGTAACCATCGAGAAGGATAGTCAGAAGTTTTCGAGAGGTGCACTAGTTATTGTGAAAGGAGATGTGATCCAAAATCTGCATTTTTTAAAAGGAACCACGGTTCTTGGAGAGTCATGTGTTGGAGTAGACAGTTCTCGTGCTTTAGATGTCAAAAGGCTTTGGCATCTCAAGTTGGGTCATATTTCAAAGAAGGGCTTAGAGTTTCTTTGAAGACGGAAGACGATCAAAGGATAAAGCTTTGACAAGATGGAATTTTGCCAGGAGTATGTGTTAGGCAAGCAAACTAAAGTATCTTTTGTAGTTGGACTCCATAGATCGAGGTGAGTACTTGAGTATATGCATACAGATGTCTGGGGACCAGTTGTTATTTCTTCTCTTGGAGGAGTAAAGTATTTTATCTCTTTCATAGATGAATTTTCATGCAACGTATGGGTGTATGTAATGAAGGCCAAATGAGAAAGTTTTGAAAAGTTCAAAGACTGAAAAGCGCTTGTTGAAAAACAATATAGTTCTAGGTTGAAGGTGCTGATATTTGATAATGGTGGTGAATTTGTCTATAGGGAGTTCCTCGATTTTTGTAGACAACATGACATTCAGAGAAATTTCATTATACCCATAGATCCGCAATCCAATGAGGTTGCAGAAAGGATGAACATGACTCTACTGGAGAAGGCTCATTGCTGAGATTGACAGCGGGCTTGTCTATAGGATTTTGGGCTGAGGCATTATCAATTGCGGCGCATATCATATATCAAATTTCATGCTCAGCTATAGATAGGAAGATTCCAGAGGAAAAGTGAGAGATAAAGTAGTGCATCTTGGTTACTTCAAAATTTTGGTTGTCCTGTGTACGTTCACCATACAGGATATGATAAGTTGGAGGCTATAGCATACAAGGACATACTAATGAGATACACCGATGTATCAAAGGGTATCGAATTTGGAACTCTGTTGATCGAAAGATTGTTCATTTCGGACATGTTACTTTTGATGGGTCTGTTATGTTTAATCCGAAGGAGAAGCTACCTACCACATCAGAAGATTCTGGTAGGCCTAAGGAGATAGAAGAAGTTCTCATGTTCCAGCCAAATAATAGAGTTATTGTTAAAGCTGTCAAGGAAAACACAGTTGATGAAACATCACAGGAAATTCCACAGGTACCTTCTAGTGGTGCTGGTGATGTGCATGAATCTAGAGGAAGTTTAGTTCAAGGTGGAGTTAAAAGGAGTTTAGGCGAAGCAGTACCAACCCGGGTCAGTCACATGACTATTAGGCCATCCGAAAGGTATGTTGATTGGCAGTTTGTGAACCTTAGCCTTGGTGATCAGTTTGGCTATGCCCTACATGTGGTTCATGAAGAGCCACTTGACCTTGATGAAGCTTTGAAGTCATGTGACAGTTCGAAGTGGATGTGCGCTTTAACAGAGGAGTTAAAGTCGTTGAAGAAGAACAAGACTTGAGATTTGGTACCACTTCCTCAAGGAAGCTGAGCCATAGGTTGCAAGTGGGTGTTCACGGTGAAGGATGATGGGAGATACAAGGCTAGATTAGCTGCTAAAGGGTTTTTACAAAGAAAGGGGTTGAAGTATGATGTGATATTCTCTTCAATAGTGAGGCATACGTCCATCCGCATTTTTCTCACTATCGTCACAGCTCATGACTTGAATCTGGAAAAATTAGACGTGAAAACCGCTTTTTTACATAGAAACTTAGATGGGACCATCTACACGAAGTATCCAGAAGGATTTGTTGTAGGTGAGAAAGAAAATTGGGTTTTCAAATTGAAGAAGTCATTGTATGGACTAAAGCAGTCGCCTAGACAATGGTACAAGAGGTTTGACTCTATTATGCTTTCACTTGGTTTTAATCGTAGCATCAAAAATTCTTATGTGCACTTCAACCATTTAAAGAATGGTAGATGAGTGTACCTACTCTTCTACGTGGATGATATGTTGATTGCTTCCAAGGATAAAACTGAAGTCGATAGTTTAAAGCGAAAGTTAAAAGAGGAATTCGAAATGAAGGACCTTGGAGAAGAAAAGGAAAGTTTGGGTATGCAAATCGAAAGGGATAGAAAGCTAGGACTTATGAGCCTTACTCAAAATGAGTACATTCGAAAGATGCTTGCTCGGTTTAGCATGGAAGGGGAAAATGCAATCAGCACACCCATGTCTTTGCACATACAGCTTTCTAGTAATGGCTCTCCAATCTCGAAAAGGACAAGGCTTATATGATGAAGGTCCTAAATGCAAGTGCATTTGGCAGCTTGTGTCATGGTCTGTACTAGGCCTGACATTGAACGAGCGGTTGGATTGGTGAGTAGATTCATGAAAAGTCCAGAAAAGACACATTGGGAAGCAGGGAAGTGTATCTTCAGATACTTTAGAGGAACTCCAAACCATCGACTTGTCTTTGGTGGCAGAGGAAGAGATTTCATCTTGGTTAGATTTTGTGGTTCCAACTATGCCGGTGATAAAGATCGAAGGAAGTCAACCTCCGAATATGTATTCACCATTGGTGGGAGAGAGATCAGTTGGAGAGCGAGGTTGCAGATGATTGTGGCATTTTCCATTACAGAGGCAAAGCTCACAGCTATGGTTAAAGCAGCAAAGGAGGCGCTTTATTTGAGGCGACTGTTGTGTGATTTGAGCTTCATATATGAAGATGTGGATGTGTACTGTGACAGTCAAAGTGCAATTCACTTAGCTGAAAATCTGGCATTCAGCTTGAGGATGAAGCATATTGAGGTGAGAGAGTCCTTTCTTATCTCGATGAGTGAAGTGAAGCTAGTTCATCTTTAGAAGGTTCAAACAAAGGAGAATACAGCAGACATGTTTACCAAGTCATTGCATGTTTTTAAGTTCGAGCATTGCTCGGAATTGATTCACTTAATGAAGTGCTATGTGCCACATGATGGCACGGGGAGAGAGTTGAGTCAGATGATGGAGATATTTGTTTTATGGAGAAGATTGATTGGTTCTGCGTGGACTGGATACTTCGAACACTTTGTTGATGGGAGGTGGCTTGCCGGAGTTCGTTGACAGAGCATAATGGGTGATGACATTATCGTAGCTCATTGGATAAGTATCCATTGCTTGAAACATGAAGGTGTAGATGAAGTTGGAAGGCTTGTTTGGTATTCGGTATGAAGGTGGAGATTGTTAGAGATGATACCTGGAATTCGTGAAGAAAAGTTGCCATTGGAGAAGCTTCGAGGAGAAGCTCCAAACCCTAAGTCGCGTTGCTGAAGCAAAGCGAAGGAGGAAGAGGTTCGTTCGGTGCTAGGGATTGCATCTAGGGTTGGAGAAGAAGGCGTCGAATCAAATTTTGGTTTGGTGGAGGAGATGCCGGACCAAAGACATGGTCCGGTGGAGTTCGTTCGATGGGAAGAAGTCTTGTCTAGTGAATCTCATTCGGTGTAAGAAGAGTGAGCAAAGGAGGGGAAGCAGTGGGATTTGGAGCGGAGAAATTTAGAGTTGCTACCGAATCAAAAATATCGTTCGGTGGATGCCACTCCAGATGTTTATCGGTCCGAACAAAATGCTGCATGCCGCACCATATTTTTGGTTCGGTGAATGCCGGTCCAGATGCTACTGTGTTGGAGTGCCGAACCAGATAAGCATGCCGGTCCAAATCTTTTTTGTTGATATCAGACCAGAATTGCTGCTGCCGAACCAAGTTGATGCCGGTCTATAATTTTGGTTTGAGGAACTGATGCCGAACGTGATGTGTTGTGAGCTTAGACGGCCCAGATCTGGAGTATTGATTGCTGGACCAAATCATGCCGGTCCAGATGGATGTCGAACCATTTTTGTTGTTTGCCGAACCAAATCTCATGGCTGCTATATAGCAACCATCCCTTCTCATATTTTCACTCTATAAATAGTGTAGCTTCTGGACAACAATGGATGTCATCCTATAGAGCTGAAACTCTATAGAATTTTGTCTGTATTGTTAATCCTTCTTATGCATAGTCATCAAAAGTGAATCGATCTTGTAACTCTAATCTTTCTGTGTTAGTAAAATCTTCTCTTTCCAAGTGAACGTAACTGTCTTGTGGTAGTAGAACCACTATAAATACTGGTGTTATTTATTTTTCTGCATTGCATAGATCTGTGATCGTCTGTTATGGTGTTTATCTATGTTTGTTTCGTCTCACTGCAATCACAATCAGTTGTTTTCCGTTGCGTTAGGTTTTTTATTCTTTTAGTTTGATCATCCGAAAGGATTTTTTCTCCAACATTATCAGTATCACGCTGAGATGCTTTCTGGATTGACATTGTGTGCATGTCCTGTGCATCTAAGTATCCGTTTTTCATTCCTAGAACATACTTGCTGCATCCATCCTCAAACCTGTCTCTGAAAAAGACTGGTGTTTTTATCAACTGTACTCGCCTCATTTTAAGAGTCTACAACAGTGGCAGTTTCTTTAATGCCACTTAAACCTTCAAAGCTGTTCGAGATAGCAACCACAAACCTTAAATTTTTTGAATCTTCTTGTTGTATTTTTATAACCAGTTATTTAATTTTCTTTAACTTTGCTGAAATCCTCTATGTCAATTTCAACACCAGTATCTTGCATTTGCATGTCCCCATCCATAATGAAATCAGTATCATTTTCTTGGATTTGATTCCCTGATGTATACATCTTCACTATTGGATCATAAATAATTGGATCTTTAAACAAAAACTCTGAAGAACATCTCACCATCATTTCGTCCAAAGCATCATCACTTGTCTCACCAAAACTACCGCTTTTCTGCCCATTATTGGAATATTTTTTCTTCACTGATCTTGTATATTTAGCTGGAGGACCAAATTTTTTCATGTAATCTTTACCAATGTTATAACCGAATTAATGGCATCAAAATGTATAAACGTTTCTTCCAGTAATCCAATTCCATTGTTTCTTTTTTCCAGTAAATGATATTAGAAGGATACGTTTTAATTTCGTAATATTAATATAAAGTAAAATCCATGATCAGAGATATCTAATTTCTCCTTGACTACTGTTCCCGGTACCTTAGAAATCGTCGAATATGGAATCTTCTTGTGGCCAAAATAACCGCATCTGAAGCGCCGTACGGGCCCTCAGCAATCGCTTGCAATATGTGACTCTCCTCCACATCTATAACAGAAGAAAACGTTCTTTTCTATTTTATAATATATCCTATAAACTATCGCCATAACTCATTTTGATTAAAAATGGAAATCAGTTTTGAGTATGACACTTTATATTTTACACCCACAAAATAGCATCGAGTTTCACTATCAATAACTTCATTAGCAAAGTTGAAAGTATAAACCTATATAATAAGTTGGAAGGCGGTTCGGTTTGTGTGTTTAGAGCTGGCTTAGGGTTGCGTTCAGGATGGGGTAGACATGCGGGAGGGATTTTATTGGTAGTAAAAGATTTGTAGTAAAAAAAAAATTCGGCTACCTGCTACATTATTTATATACGTTTTGGGATTTTATTAGCGCTAAGTTTATATGATCTGTTATAAATAACTAATAGTAGTGCAGGAGATGATATGTACATATTGCTAAAATTGCAAATAATTCATTACTTTTCAATTTGCTTCTTCTCTTTGAAGTGTGCCTGCTACATTATTTATTTACGTTTTGGGTGGCGACAGCTGAAATCTTTTGGAATGCAACAGCCATTTAATAGAGAATTTGCTTTTCTTTAGTTGTTTTTTTTTCTTCCGAAAATGCTATCTAATAATTCTGAAGCTCTTTTATCATCTCTGGGAATAGTTAAAAATCAACAAGGGCAAGTTGAAGCTCAGAATGGTGTTTTCTTGATGAGGAAAAACGTGGCCTTCTGATGATCAGAAGTTGCAAATATTTCTAGATAGTTTCAGAAGTTTCTAAGTTTTGCTCGAGAGGCCAATTTTTTTTTTTTTTTTAAAGGGTGAGCTCTTGTTCAGCAGACCACACATTTGAATCCACTTATGATATTACGCGTAAGGCCTAATTTTTCTAAATAGTCATATGTACAACTCAATAACCTATGTTTTGTTACTGTCTTCATGCTTCTTTAACTCTCCAAGTATCCAGTTACCTTCCTTTTCCTGAAACCGAGCAAGAATCTTGCTGGCATTTTACAACCAATTATCCTTGTTTATCTATATTTGAACTCGTTTTCCCTATTACTGTCATTTATGTTCTTATTTTGAAGGCACATGTGCGTTGCAGAATCATAAGTCTAATCACTTGTTATCCCATTTTTTGGTCAAAATTGGAATATCAACAAATTGGTAAGGAACGTTGGATATCGGGGTTCAGCTCCGATCAGGACGAAATTGATTGGAGATGATAACGAGGATTAGGAGAGGCTATGTCTCAAATTTCAGGTTAATCAGAGTTCGTATGAAGGAGATATTATCGATGCAAGGTAGAAAGGACATACTTTTCGAAGCCACCTTCCTCTCACTGCCGAACCATTCCCTGCTCCACTTCCTACCGAACCAAACCCAAAGCAACTCCTAGCCCAACCAGCCTCCACCGGACCACACTACTACCGATCCAAACCCTCTCCAAACAAGGCCGGTCCAAAGCATAGCCGAAGCAGGCTCCATCAACTCGCCACCGAATCACCTTCACCGAATCAACCTACTCACCACCTCCTATGCACCACCGAACCAACCCTTCTCCTAGGTATCACCGGACCAACGTGCTACCGGACCAAGGCATATCAAGACTCTACTCACCGCCGAACCAAGGCGCGACCGGACCAACTCTGCCAGGCCAAATTGCTTCTGCCCAAGCCCATCAGCAGCTATATACATCCAAGACCTCTGCCCCCAGCCTCACTTTATAAATAGAGGGGCAGGGTACAATAATGGCAGACAAGTTTGAGAGCTCAAGCCTGAAAGGAACTTTCAAACAACTTTGATATACTTGTAATCAAAGCTTTGTACTTGTAATCGGATCGGAAAAGGAGAATAACATATAAAGTGGACGTAGGCACATTCTGGCCGAACTACTATAAATCTGTGTGTCTTTTACAGTTTAGTCCCTGCTTTTTACGTATTTGCATAAACCACCCAAATCACTACGAATAACATAAAATCAACTAAATAATACAACTTGGAGGTGTTTGCCCATTTTTTGTGCAAGCATTCTTGGGTTATTTGCTGAAATCTGTGATTTGTGTTTGAATATTGCTGATTTGTATTCATACACTGGTGGTATTTGGGGTTTGTGGCCAATTTTGGCGCAAACATCACTTTTTTAGCAGAGTCAGCATTTTTTGACTTGCGTGATTTGATATTTTGAAGATTTATTGGTGGACTGCTTTTTGGGTTACGGATGGTCTATTTTTAATGTGTTATGTGCATTTATTTTAGGTCAAACATACAAACAACATTTTGGGGTGCATTTAGAAAAATTCGCTGCTACTTTCTGTTATGCGCTGAAAACATATGTAATGGATTTTGTGTGTGGATGTTTGATCATGTTTAATACGATGTATGTGGATATTTTAATATGTTTGATATAATGTGTTACATTTTCTGATTATTATGTTTTCTGACTCTTACGTTGTTTATACTGTTTTGTATTTTAGAAAGATTCATTTTTATATGCTATTTATATACTATAATATATAGTAGCATGCAAAAAACAAATAAAATGAAACAATAACACTTAAAAGCGTTACAATTATATAATATAAGCGCTATAAGGTGTAGGTCCTTACAGTCGAAGGATAGCGGAGAATAACCGTTGTCTTTCTATATTTGTAGCGGCATATTCGCATTGTATGTAGCTAAATAGCGGAAATAAGCACTATAGAATACCATATTATAGCAGCAATACATACCTATAAAACATCTACGTTTTTTGTAACGGTCGACATAGAAATATTTTATACCCGAACATTGGGCGACATGATATACAAAAATAACATATTTTCTATCGTTATAAACAGAATACCATAGCGGCAGTAAGCCCTATGAAAGGTTGCTATTTTATAGCGGCAATCTATGTGTCATAAATATACATGTGTTTTTTATAACGTGTCGATATACAGTGTTTATCAAACCGCTATAGTTCTTACTTATAGTGGTTCCGTGCCACTATTAAAGGCCTTTTTTGTTGCAGTGTCGATTCGCTTAAATCGACCTTTGGATTTTTCAAGGATCTAGAGATAAAAAGCACCTAAAATTAATTTGTTTGAAAATTTGTTGCTTAGAAGCCATGGAAATTTCTGTCAAAATAGTGAGGAAGAGGGCAAGAGAAAATAAAATATCAGAGTGGGTCAAATGAAATGAATAAGGGAGAATCTATTTTAAAGGAAATTTCAATTCTTTCCTTTAAAACTTTCTCTGTTTAATTCTTAATTAAATCTCATTAAATCCACCTCCCCTCTCTCTTTCTACATGTATGGCTGGTCAAAAATGGTCCATATGGTCACTCAAAATTTCCAAAATTCCATCAGTGTTAGTTTCAGTCAAATCCAATTTAAATATTCTACCGATATATCATAAACCATTGCGTGCATTTATAACTATTATATCTGCATTTTATTTAATATCAATGACATTCAAACATCAAACAAGATTTAATAATAAGTAATCAAATATGAATTAATTTAATCAATTTAAAAACATACTTGATGTTATTCTATTTAAATCCAATTTGAATGCTCTATGGCATCATACATGGATATGTACGTTTATAACTTTTATATACGCACAATATTAAAAACTAATGGTATTTATATAGATTAAATGATATATAATAATTAATATTTCATAAATATTAATTAATTTACGACGATTATGAATTAATTATATTGTACAGTTCATTCGCAGTATTCATTATTTCAATTATGCGACTTAAAAGTGTAAATTCAGTCAGCGATTAATATCGAATAAGTCAAATATTAACATTCACGCATTAACATACTTAGTGGCATGACATTTTGGCTGAATTTATTGCTTACACATTTTTTGATAAAATTCAATTTCACTTACTATATGCGGTACCTGGTAGTGATGATTATTTACATCAATTCTCTTTCTCAAATCTATATCACATTAGAACTTATGGAATTTGCTTTTGGTCAAAATTCCAATATCGTTCAATTTCAAATTTGTAAGTGCGAGCACAAAATCCTTGGTTCAATAATAATAATTATTATTAAATATAATGCTTTGGCCAAAGAATTTGACATTGAGTTGATTTAAGTTGACCTTGTGATACTAACCTCATATAACCGAGGAGACGAATTCTCTTTTGAATGGTGTTTCACTTCCAACGCTTCCACTCGACCCAACTATAGTCGTTCGATGGAGGTCTTACATGGTTTATACCATAATCAAACTGGAGTTTCCACATTGAAGCTGGTGGTATCCTCAAACCAAGGAATTGTGTAAAATTATCGTATTGGTATTCGCTGTTTGGCTTTAGTCATATTAATCAATAGAAAACTATAAAGTAAGTCATTCCAAAGTCATCCAATAACTATCACTGCATAATCCATTGGTGCCCCTAGTAGCCATCAGCAGTACACCACCTAATCTTTGGAGAGCATTACGTACTCTAGTCTCAACAAATGTATGATATTCAACATTGATACATCTTAACTAGATATATTTAAAAGGCATGTTAATTTTGTTGTGATAAATCACTCATGGTTACAGCACATTGTAACTACTATCATAAAACATACCATTTATGGTTTTCTATATTGAATATACTTTTAATTAAATAAATAATCAATATAACATATTATATCAAGTATATTAGAAAGAAAACATTGTTATTCTGGACAAGATCGGTCATCGATTTAGATATATGTAACAAGTTATATAATTGTCCCTAGGGCATACCTCTAACTCTATCAATCTCCGACTTGCACTTAGGGTCAATTATGGAATATAATTCCAAATTCACCGATCAGTTTACTAAAAAACAATCGGGTTTGTCCCTCGATGAATGTATATGCTATGTTATTTTAATTATCTACTAGTCAATCAACTCTCTCTAATGTTGATAAGCCGCCTTTATCATGTGAAACTATTCAGAGTATGTCTCTTTACTACGAGTGAGCACTAGGTTCTTTTACGAACTGTATCGCAACATAGTTATCATATAACAATGTTATGAGATTCTCAACATTTGGAATCACCCTTAGCTCAGTTATAAATTTGTGCATTTATTTATACTTCTTATATTGTAGTGTCCTTGGGTTAAATGTGCTACTATTTGTCATTTGGAAAATTCCAGCTCAAAGTTCTTGACTTAAGTTTGAACATGAATCTAGGATTGACATACTAGTTAATATCACCAAATAGTTCGAGTCTGCGCACTCCTTTGTGAAGAATTCATCGTTTCTATAAAACAATTCTCAGCATCTCATAAATACTAGAGTACACTCAAAATATGTAGTAATCTTCATTCGCATTTGATGCTTATTCTATGTATGAAATACATAAGCAAAGTGCAATATTGTAGGCAATATGCATGGCATGTACGATAATTATCATTGCCAATGCATAAGCTATCCACCTTAGAATCTTGATATTCAACAATTTGATATAATGCATGTGCATATCATTTTGGGATATTTCTAACATTATAAAAGATTTCATTTTCAAATCCAATGTCGAATAATAAAAAAACCAAACTAACATGATTTAACTCAAGTGCATCATGAATAATCATAATTTTGTTGTTTACTTATAGTTTTAGAAATATTTTACACGCATTAATGTTCTTTCTTACAGGCACATGCTTCCTCTGCATATTGATCAAAATACAAATTATTTGATTTCTCGGTCATAATACATAACTCTAATGCTTTTCGAATAACACTTCCATATCATTTCTTGGATTATATATAATACTCACAAAATCAGTTATTGCTTCTATTGACTTCAAGACAATTTGATTGTTATGTGTAATAGTCTATTCAAAATCATTTAGAATTTTTGTTTCAACATAAATGTATCAAAACTCAAAGTCATACAGAGAAATAAATTTTGCATGTAAAATCTGATTTAACTATAGTGTGTTGAATGATGAGTCTGTTATGTTAGTTTCAGCAATTGGAGTTTAAGATGTTATTCTTATAAACATGGCTTATATCTCAGCTGCATCAATCTTCTTCATAAAGAAACTTTTCCAACCGATGGATCATATTCTTTCGGGTACTTTTACCTGGCTGCTTGGCTCGGCTACAAGGTGATAATTATAGAGGTTTTGATTGAATCAAGATGGAACTTGAGCCAGTAAGAGGTTGGAAATATAAAAGGTTGGCCCGATTTGAGTAGTTGAGCATATATACATCGTTCGACCTGTACAATTGGTTCAGCTTGTATACATGGTTCTACCTGTAAATATGGTTCGGCCTATATGTATGGTTCAGCCTATATACATGGTTCAGCTTGTATATAAGGTTCAGTCTATATGTATGGTTCGACCTTCAAACGCGGTTCAACTGAGGAAAAGATGGCGTGTGTCGCTCGGCTAAAGAAAAGAAGCTATAGGAACATAGTACATATCGCCCGGTCAACGAAGGGAGAGCGAGATGACTCGGTCGAGACGTCCAAGGAGAGGTCGCTCGCCAAGAGTGGCTCGGCACTCAGTGACCAGCCCCAGCGGAATTGATTCGTTTGGCTTGGTATTTGGTGGCTCGGCATTAGAGCATTCGGCATGAATGCCTTAATCATGTTGGCTCCGCTATGAAGGTCCAGCCTTGTCGGGTCATTCAAGGTAGTTGCTATTGAAGTAGTGCATCTGGCTTTCCTTGGCTACAACTCATACCACAACTTCCCCCGAGCTAAGTGACGACACACTTCAATTTACTAGCAAGAAGACCCGAGATCGGCCAGGATCGTTTGGCAACTATCGTTCGACTACCATCGTTCGGCATGGGTGGTTCAATGGAAGCGGTTCGGCATAACTTGTTCGGCCAACCTGACTTACAACTATGGGCTGAACTACCTTAGTCTTGGGCCTATGTAAGGAAAGCAGCCCATCTTCGTCTTTAAATAGAGAGGCAGGAGAATAGCTGAAGGGACCTTTTTTCGAGAACTCCAGGATATTCTGCCATTTTTGGTACTCGCTTCCATCAGTTCAAACTTGTATTCTAGTTAGAAGTTTATGGATTGCATATGTATTCAAGTCTTTGAGAAAAGTAATAAAGAATAAATTAACAATGGACGTAGGCAGTTATGCTGAACGACCTAATTCTGGTGTTCTTGTTTCTGCAGTTAGTTTTGCATACATTTCTCCGTTTTAATTTATTATCTTCATTGATATCTCTACACAAATCCTTTCTTGAGTGTTATTGACCAAATTTGATGCAATGATTTTGCTGCTTTCACCAACAGCCGCATTCCCTGGCTGTTAGGATCTACTGGATTGAAGAAATCCCCAAAGAATATCTAAGTTCATTCACAAGAAGTTCATAGATTCTACTCAGAGTTTCAATCGAAAACTCTACAATGAGAAGACCACGTACCAGATCAGCCTTCTATAATGCTGATGTTAACGAGACCACTAGCCTCCAACAAGTAGGACCCAGCAATCAACAAGCTAATCCAAGGTGTAGAGACCGCCATCGTGCTAAACCAAACAGAAGTTATCACTAGAACAGAGTTCAACGAGTTGATGAGAGAACTTGTGGAAAGCAGGAGACAGCTTAATGAGAAGATTCAAGCTAACGCCAATCTCATGACCCAACTTACTCAACAACAACATCAGAATGCTGGAGGAAGTCCCGCTACCTACTCATCATCTGACAGCTCCGCTTCGTCTGATGAACATCCCAGGCGTAGACACCACAGAATTGATACAGCGTAAACAGGTGCAGTAGATCAATCCAATAGGAATGGTCCAAGTTCCCTACCTTGAGCCATGGCCTCTCACTTGCACCTAGAAAACCGCTCTCAAGTTGGAATGGGAGACTTAGGATCTGGAGCGCGGGTGGAAGCTGACCGATCGGCTCACCAGGGATGCAATGAAGCAGGATCCCAGGATGCTCGTTTGGGAGATCACCAATCAAGGAGGCACCAGCCGGGACGGTCAAGCAGGACGGAGTCCAACTTGCCACCTCCCGTCTAGACCCCGGACTTGTCAGCCATGATCAGACAACTGATGAGGGAAATCAAGGTTTATTCAATGATGATTAGGGCATAGAAAGAAGTCATACTCCATTCATAGATGTTATCCAATAGTACCCCCGGAAGTTTAGTATGCTGACTATTCCAGCCTATGAGGGGAAGAATAATCCCCAACAGCATGTAATGAGATACGAGTGGATGATGGACTCGGCTAGGGCGAATGATGCGACTAAGTGTAGATGTTTCCCAATAACCTTATCTGGAATCGCTACCATATGGTCCACCAAAATTCCTCCACGATCTAAGATTTGATGAGTTAGTGATGAAATATATGAAGCAATTCAGAGTTCATACCACTCGTCCAAAGGACATGATGTCTTTATCTAGTGTAATTCAACCCCCAGGGGAGTCATTGAAGGAATATTTACAAAGATTTCACGTTGCAGCTACCGAAGTTAGCAACCCAAATGACCATGCTATTATTATGGCTGCGATGCGAGGAGTAGATCCAAACTCAGAGTTTGGTGATTGGCTAGCAAGAAAACTTCCGGCTGCCCTGAAACGTTTGTATTCAAAGGCACACTAGTTTATGAGAAGGGAGGAAGCCAGATGGACGAGGCAGTGCGCCAGGGCCTGGCAAAGAGATGGTGCAAATCAACATTGCGATAAAATAGGCAGGCGACAATTCTGGAAAGGTCCAGGTTAACGTTCAAAACAAGCCCGAGCGGTCTAAAGGATCTGGAGTGGGAAATTCTGGAAGAAAGAGGGAAGCCGGAAAGTGAAAACCAAGGATCCCGACCTATAACGAATACACTCTTCTGAACACATCTTTGGAGAATATTTATTTGTCAACTTGTAACACCTTCCAATACCGAAAGCCGTGCCCAAAAGAATCCGCTGAGGAACAAAAGCAGACTGGGAAGTACTTCTGGTTTCATGAGACCTATGAGTACAACACTGAGGAATGTAGATACCCCCATGATGCTATAGAAAAACTGATTTGGAAAAAGAAGTTACACCAGTTTGTTAAGAATCCGTAGGAAGGCGGACAAGGAACGTCCGACCCCGGTCGCGGGCAGACTTCACATCATCCTGAGGAACTTGCCCGGACCGTAGGTAGACTAATCATAAACACGACAGTCGGTGGGCCTCATCCAGCAGAAAAGGGTTGGCCATAAATGGAACGCTATGTTAATTCCTTGAAACATGGTGGAGGCACCTACCATTGACCCAGTGGTCATTTCGGCCATGATATGGCCAACGTTTGTGAGGAGGATATTGATTGATTTAGGAGTTCTAGTAACATTATATTCAAAAAGGCGTACGACCAAATAAAGATAGAGGAAAAGGATCTGAAATCATCTAAAGCATGCATTCACGGTTTTAATGGTGCAACCACTGACGTGATAGGTTTTGTTGAATTACCGGTTGAATTAGGAGAAGGTGAATGTTGGAGGGTATGGATCCTATCGTTCATTGTGTTGGGTGTTGATTCCCCGTATAATGTTTTCTGGGCCGGCAGGCCCTGGCGGAGTTTCGGATAGCTTTTGGCCCCGTGGTATTTGAATTTGAAGTTTCCGACGGATATAGGAGTTGGGTCAGTGCATAGAGATCACGCAACTGGTCGTGCATGTTATGTGGCTAAGCTGAGAGAGGCTCAACGAAAAGAGAAGGGAAAGGTTGTGGACGATTCTGTCCACATCCAGGTTGCACAAAATTGATAAGTAATTCCCGAGCCTTGGCTCGGGCAGTATAGTCGGATCTACAGAGACATAGATCTGAGAAACGATGATAAAGAACCTAAGGAGTCTAAAGCAGGAGCGGATAAAGTGATGATTAACATTCCAGTCAGTCATGACGACCCATCACGGGTGCTGACGGTTGGATCACAACTCATCCCCTCGATGACTGAGGATCTTGCTGATTTTCTTCGAGCGAATCTGGAATTTTCGCTTGGACACATTCTGATATGTGCGGGATTTCACCCACTATAGCGAGTCATATGTTGAACATAGACCCGAAATACGTGCCAGTGAAACGAAAAAGGAGAGGTATGGATCCGAAGAGGTCTTCCGCTCTCATAGAGGAGGTGGACAAACTCAAAGCCAATGGGTTTGTCTGCGACGCCCTCTACCTTGAATGGTTGTCTAACCCTATGCTCGTGAGAAAAGAAAATGGAAAATGGAGGACCTAAGTTGATTACTCAGACCTGAAGAAGGCTTGCCTTATGGATAGTTTCTATTTACCCAGAATTGACCAGCTGGTTGACTCAACTGTCGGACCCGAGTTATTGTCATTTATAGATGCGTATTCAGGATACAGTCAAATCCCAATGCAAATTCCAGATCAAGAACACACTAGTTTTGTCACGGATGTCGAACTGTATCGTTATGTGGTGATGCATTTTGGGTTAAAGAACGCGGGAGAGACTTACCGGTGCTTGGTAAATCGAATGTTTAAAGACCAAATTGGTATAACAATGGAAGTCTAAGTAGATGACATGCTTGTGAAATCATGGCAGTCAAACAATCACATTTGAGACTTTTCGGAGATTTTTGATGTACTTAGATACTACATATTCCACTAATGTGTTCCTTTGGTGTTGCGCCGGGAAAGTTTTTGGGCTTTATTTTTAATGGACGGGGAATTGAAGCTAATTCAGAAAAGATTCTGGCTATTCGAGACATACAAGCACCCCAAACTGTAAAGCAAGTACAAAACCTGAATGGAATAGTCGGCGTGTTGAGTCGAATCATATCCAGAGCGATCGACAAATGTATTCCCTTCTTTGATGTGATAAAGAAAGGGAAGAGAAATTTTGAATGGACGCCCGACTGTGAGGATGCATTCTGAGCTCTGTTAAGACATTTGGAAAGTCCTCCGGTTCTGTCAAAGCCTATAGACCATGAAGTGTTATGTGTATACTTGAGTATGTCTCAACATGCCATCAGTACGGCCTTGGTTCACGAGGAGGACCGAATTCAAAAGCCAGTGTGCTATGTTAGTAAATGTCTAACAGGGGCAGAGAGGAATTATCCTAAAATTGATAAGCTAGCCTACTATTTGGTGATTGCGCCATGCAAGCTTCGTCTATATTTTCAGGCACACCCGATCAGTGTTTATATGAGAAATGCGGATTACGGACCTTAAGGCTGGAATAACACTAGAGGGGGGGAGGGGTGAATAGTGTTTTATGGATTTTTTAAATCTTTTGCAAACTTATGTAATTTAATAACCAACAAATGCAATTCACGGACATAGATATAATAAAAAAAGCAGACATAGATGCAAATACTAAATAAAAGCAGTAAAGAAAAGAACACACCAGGATTTTATACTAGTTCAGAGTTACCCTACACCAGTCCCGTACAATCGTATGGATTTTTTATCAAAATAATCTCCCAGATTATGCCCTCGGTTTCAAGGCTATGAGGCACACCGTCCCATATTCAAGTCTAGGGAAAACTCTCTTGATTTAACCAGGCTACAAAATCAACTAATTGATTTCTAGGGCTACAATCCACCCAGTTGATTTCAAGGCTCAACCACACCTTTTACTCAACAGTTTGATTTACAAAAGATTCTATAACTCTGAATAGCATTGAGATCTTACAGAGAGAGTGGCAGAGAATCAAACAAGAGATAATCAAGTTTTGTTCACTTGGTATTTCCGTAGATATAGTTTTGGATTCTTTAGAATAAATGTGGAAGAGGAAGAGGAGAGAAAATAAATGAAAATCTCGTAAAAGTTCGTTTATAAATTAATGGTATTTATAGTAGATCAACAACTATATCTATTCGTGAAAGGATGCGACGAATAGACACTTCTTTTGAAAATTGAAATTTGAAAATAACGGACACCATGTCGATATGGGGGGTTGAGGGATGTCGACATGCTTAAGGCAAAATTGATGTTTTGTTTGTCTTATTAAAATTGGATTCTATAATTTGTCAACATAATTTCTAAACTTTGTAAATATATTTTAATATAGTTTAAACATATAAAAGAATTTAGAAAGTAATTTTTAATATATACAATCTTAATCTATAAAGTGATTTAAAATCTGAGTATATAAATATTTTAAAGCTAAATATTTAAAACAAGAGATGGTTTAAAAATAAGGACAAATTTTAAATCAAAATACTAAAAATCATAAAAATAGTTTTGAGGCAAAAATATTTAAAACCAATAGAGATGTCCTTTTGAAAAGAAAGTTTTGAAAACATTTTTCAAAAACAAGAGATATATTTTTGAAAAGCAATTTTATAAAATTAGTGGATATCGAAATAGGACCACTATATGTTCCACTAGATATTGACGTGCATTCCATCCCACTAGGGTTCCATCCCTTTAACATGCTCGAAGATGATTCCATTCCACGAATAAATTTCGAATAAAGATGTAAGTGCTTTCAAGAAGTTTTAACACAATTCTAGACTCAATACTTATCTTGTACTATTGAAATCTTAAACTCTTGATATCTTGATACTCATGAGTCTTCAATCTTGATATCTTCTGTCTTGAATCTCCATACGGTGTAGTCTTCATTCTTGGTACCTGCGTGTTTATGTCCTGCATATATATATATATATATATATATATATATATATAAACTACAATGTTAGTATTTATATTTTATAATAAGTCCTAAGGTTGTTGTCATCAAAACCATCATCTCAAGGACTAACAATCTCCCCTTTTTTTATGATGACAACTTTTTTTTATAAAAATACTTCTCCTTCACAATAACTCCTCCTAAAACTAATAACTCTCCCTTAATCTAAGCCTAACTACTCTAACTACTATATTTTATATTTCTCCCCCTTTGTCATCAACAAAAAACTAATCCTGAACTAATATAACTCTCCCTTAATCTTATACTATCCAAACTAGATACTAATAAGGAAGTATAATAAGCGAAACAAAAATTTTATTATATACGATGTTATATATAAATATATATATATATATATAGAATATAAAACACAAAAATATATTTAAGTATATAAATTATAGAATAACGTTACTAGCGAGAGTTTTTGACAATTGGAGATTTGTGACTCGCAAAATTTGGATAACGAAAACAAAAGTTTCCACGTTGTTCGACCAAATTTCCATCTTTATCAAAACAAACTTCGCCTACGCAGATCACGTTGTCGTCTTCTTCCATAGGTGCTTCTTCCTCTTCTTCTTCTTCCTCTTCATTGTGCTAAAGGGTTATGCACTTGAATGTTGGGAGATCTTCTTCAATCACAATAGAATTTGCATGATTATTCATTAGGAATTTTTGCAAATTTCGATGAATTTTGCCTTGCCTTTTCTTTTTCTTTTGCCATCCTTAGTTTCACAACTTGAAGTTCAGTCAACATTTGCATGGCATCCTTCATAGATTATTCAATCTTTATCACACGTGCCAGTGTATGTGTTGGAATGGACCAGAATGAGGAGAAGGGAAAGAAATACTATCATTTTGGTTTGATTTCATGGAGGTGGTCGTTAATTTTAATTTTCAGAAGTTTATTTCAGAGAAAGAGAAGTGAGAAGATAGAATAATTCGAAATACATAGGTTATATGTCGAAACCTCATCTACGACGTTTCATACTTGCGATATTTTGACTACGACAACCATATACGTTGATTTTATATACTAACTTGTTTTTGCAGGAATATCTACAAGGCTGGATTCACATGAACTTCATACTATACATATATGTTGTATTGAGTCTTTGTCTAGAGTTAAAATAATTTTAAAATCTCTCCTTTGGATATATATGTCGACACGTGCACATACACACATGCATAGAGCATATTTACATTTTCAGGTCAAATTTAGACGTCTGAATTGACCATTTCAGACGTCTGAATATGTAATCAAAATTGATTTTTCAGACAATATTCAGACGCCTGAATTAGTATTTTCAGACGTCTAAATCTTGTTAAAAATAACCCATTTCCTTTTTGGTTTGCACGTTAACAATTTCAGAAGTCTGAATTCTATTTTTCAGACATCTGAATTCCTACAATGGCTATATTTTTGATTAGACATTTCTCTTCCATAAAGAGATACGACTTTTTATCAATAGATATGTCCATATATGTTCATGATATCTATTCACAAACAATTGCATCTTTTTGTACTATATATAAACATGTTAGAATAATCAGTTTTATTCATCTAATCGATCTAACTCTTTCTATTATTATACTACTTCAATTCTAACACTCTTGTGCATTAAAGTTCATACAAAATCATTCATTAACTTCCACATTCTTCACACACACATAGACACACACACACACACACATATCAAAAGGAGAAGATTATAGGAAGGCTGTAATATCAAGAGACATATCCGTGTTATCAAAAACACACTGTGTCAAATACTCTCTGCATAAGTTGAAGTCCTGTTCTACTGTTCAGGCGAGTGAAATTCTCTTCGGCTGTTGAGGCATCAAAATCCTGTTCTGTTGTTTAGGTGTTGTAAACCTGTTCCTCTGGGTTAAGTGAGGATTGTTGTTAGTTAAATTCCAGAAAGGAGTCTGGGACTAAACGTAGAACGAGAAGTTCGAACCAATATAAAAATCTCTAGTGTGCTTGTTTTTTTAATTTTATTTACATTGCTATAATATCTTAGTTTATTTCTGCATTAGTTTAGTATAATTCCATATAGCACGATCCACACTGTCTTTTTATTTGGTATCAGAGCGAGGCATCTTATAACCGTTACATAGTTTTCTAATATCTTGCTAATATGGAAAACAACACCAGCACTACCACTAACACTGTCACTAACACTAGTTTTATTGAAGGTCAATCTACTGCATGACCTCCTCTATTCAATGACATGAATTACAACTACTGGGCAACACGAATGCGTATTTATATGCAAGACAGTAGTTTTGATGCATGGAATATTACACAAGCAGAATATACTGCACCTACTACTGAATATACTACATGGACAGCTGCACAAAAACAAGATGTTTCTACTAATGCTAAAGCAATGAATATGTTGTTTTTTGCATTAGATAAAAATGAATTTAACCGAGTTAGCATATGTAACACTGCATATGAAATATGGAGAACACTAAAATTCTCTCATGGAGGTACTAACAAGGTTAAACAAAGTAAAATATCTATGCTTAAGAATCAATTTCAAAATTTTAGGATGAAGCAAATGAATCTATAAATGATATGTACTCCAGATTTCAAGATATTCATCGTTCTTTACTAGGACTAGGAGAAATATACTCCGATTTTGATATTGTTTCAAAAATCCTTAACAATTTAACGGGTGAATAGGAAAGAAAAGTCTTAGCTATTGAATAAGCTATTCTACCATGAAACCAGAAGAGTTAATAGGTAATCTAATGTCCTACGAAGTAAATTTGCAGGCTAAAAGAGTACAAGTACAAGACAAAAAGAATATGTCATTTCATGTAGAAAAAGACGAATCAGACTCGGATGAAGAAGACTTAGCATTCATTGCTAAAAACTTTAAAAAGTTTTTGATGTACAGAAAAGGAAATCCAAACAACGGGAAAAGAAACTTCAACAACAATACAAATAAACCATCTATATCTATACTAGAATGCTTTAACTGCCACAAGAAGTGGCACATGCAAAAAGATTGTCCAGAACAAAAGAAAACATATCACAATAAGAATTGAAAGGAAAAGTTTAAAAGAAAAGCATTTTCAGTAAGATGGGATGACTCAGATTCTTCCTCTTTAGAAAGAAATAGTGATAGTGAAAAAGAACAAGCAAATGTTTGTTTCATGGCTACAGAGAATGAGGTAAATGATCTTACTTTTGATGATATGATTGAAATTAATTCAGAACTTCTTGACACCTTAAAAAGTATCAAAAGAAAATATAAAGAGGCCTAAAAAATCAAAGAAAAGCAGAATTCGAGAGAGATATGGTTAATGATGAAAAGAAAATATTAGAAAAAGAACTTGAAAACCTTCAAGATACCTTCTCTAATGATAACTCTCAACTTATCTGTTGAGTCAAGAAATTGAAACTCAAAAAGAAAAGAATGGTTCTCTTGTCTCTGAAAATCATGAACTAAAAACTAAGATCAAAATGATAGAATTAGATAATACTTGTCTTAAAACCAAGTTTGATAATATTCCTAGAAATGTTTCTAACTTTAATAAAGGTCGAGAAACTCTGTTAAATATTCTTGAAAATTCTCAATCCACTTCTAATAAAAAGGGACTAGGATATTCTAAGAAATCAAAGGCTCTATCTAAAAAGGAAACTAGGTGAAATATTTCTAATGCTACTACTCGTCCAAAAGGGAACAATAATTCAAAAACCATAAAAATATGGGTTCCTAAAACAAACAATAGTTTGATTAGGAATAAATATATAATTACCTTTTTGGAAACTGTTCATAAAAATAAAAATTATATTTTTAAGGGGGATACTGAACCCACTTGGGTTTGGTTTCCTACGACCTAACTCTTAGGACCTTATCACAAAGCGGGTACCAATGTCATTATTATTTTGCAGGACCCACTTAAAAAGAGAGGAAAATGGACAATTGACAGAGGTTGCTCAAAACATATGACTAGAGACAGAAATATGCTATCAAACATTACTTACTCTGATGGAGACTTTGTCACTTTTGGAGACAATTCCAAAGGATATATCATCGGCAAAGGTGACGTCAGCAATTTCCGTACATCTAATTTACCTCTTATTTCCAATGTTTTACCAGTCAAAAATTTAAAACACAATCTTTTAAGTATCAGTTATGTGACAAAGGATTCAAAATCTCTTTTTTTGAAGATAAGTGTAGTATTTTTGATAAAAATAAAAATCTTATATTTAAAGGAAATAGAGGCAGGAATATCTATATTCTGAATATGAAAATCAATCACAATTCAGATATGTGTTTAATGGTTAATGAAAATGATCCTTGGCTATGGCACAAAAGATTCTGTGATATCAACTTCAAAACTATAAACATGCTTTCTAAAAATAATTTAGTCAGAGGTTTACCAAAAATGAACTTTAAAGTCAATCATATTTGTGATGCATGTCAATTAGGAAAATTAACCAAATCATCTTTTAAATCTAAGAAAGTTATTTCTACATTACAACCACTTGAATTACTACACATGGATCTATTTGGGCCAACCCAAGTTCAATCCTTAAACCACAATAGATATATGTTTGTAATAGTAAATGATTTTTCTAGATATACTTCGACCATTTTTATGAAAAATAAAAGTGATACGTTTGAGCATTTTAAAATTTTTGTCAAACAAATCCAAAATTTAAAAGGTTTGAAAATAAAGAACATATGAAGTGACCATGAAGGAAAATATGAAAACGAAGTTTTTGACCATTTTTGTAAAAAGAAAGGAATTTTTCATAATTTTTCGTTCCCTAGAACTCCACAACAAAATGGAGTTGTAAAAAGTAAAAACAGAACTTTACAAGAATGTGCACGAACTTTGTTAAATGGAAGCACTCCTTCAAAACATTTTTGGGCAGAAGCTGTTGCAACTGTCTATTATATTTTGAATCGTGTGTCTATTCGACCTCTCACAAAAAACACTTCTTATGAACTTTTTACTACAAGAAAACTAAAGATATCTTATTTCAAAGTTTTTGGTTCAAAATGTTTTATATTAAATACCAAAGATCAACTTGGAAAATTCGATGCGAAATCCGACGAAGGAATCTTTATAGGATATGCAGATCATAGCAAAGCTTATCGCGTATTTAATAAAAGATCAAATACTGTTGAAGAAACTTTACACGTATCTTTCGATGAAAATTTTCAACAAAAACCAAGTATAGAGATGATGAAGATTTTTCGGATAACATCACAAATACAGGAACTACAAATCTTGAAAGTGATGAAACATTGTTTACAATAATAATGATGAATTAAGATCTCCACCAAAAATATTACAGGATCATCCCGTTCAAAATATTATCAGAGAAATTAATTCAAACGTACGAACTAGAAGTCAACTAAATCAAATGGGCCACATAGCGTTCCTTCCGAATATCGAACCAAGGAATCCCAAAGAAGCATCCATAGACGACTACTGGATAATTGCAATGCTAGAAGAGCTAAATCAGTTTGAACGCAATGAAGTTTGGGAATTAGTTCCTAGACCAAGTGATCAAACTGTTATTGGAACGAAATGGGTCTACAAGAATAGAGCAGATGAACAAGGAAGCACTACCCGAAATAAAGCAAGGTTAGTTGCACAAGGATACAATCAAGAAGAAGGAATTGACTACGAAGAAATGTTTGCTCCGGTTGCAAGACTAGAAGCAATACAGATCTTAATGGCCTATGCATGTTTTCACAATTTCAAACTTCATGAAATGGATGTTAAAAATGCTTTTCTGAATGGTTATATAAAAGAAAATGTGTATGTTGAAGAAGCTCCCTTATTTATTCACGAGAAATTTCCAGATCATGTTTACAAACTTAAGAAAGCTATATGGTTTAAAATATGTACCACGTGCTTGGTATGATCGACTAAAAACATATCTAATTTCTTCAGGATTTCAAATTGGGAAAGTTGATAAACACTTTTCATTAAACATTCGAAAAAAGATATTTTAATAGTTCAAATTTATGTTGATGATATCATTTTGGGTTCTACCAAGACAAGTTGTGTCAGGATTTCTCCGAAATAATGACCAAGGAATTTGAAATGTCTCACATGGAAGAAGTAACATATTTTCTTGGTTTACAAATTAAACAACTTCAAAATGGCAACTTCATTAATCAAGAAATATATTATGACAATTTAATCAAACAATTTGGAATGGAAAATACTTCTGCCAAACCGACTCCAATGAGTACAACAGCACATCTTGAAAAAGATGAAAGGGGAAAAGTGTTGACCAAAAATTATACCGAAGTATGATTGGATCATTACTGTATTTAACGGCAAGTCGACCTGACATAATGATGAGTTTCTGTTTGTGTGCTATATTTCAGGCCAATCCAGAAGAATCACATTTAAGAGCTGTGAAACATATATTACGTTATCTCACTAACACCAAGGATTTCGGTCTATTCTATCCAAAAGAATGTCCATTCGAGTTAGTTTCATATAGTGATGCTGATTTTGGTGGATCTCGAACAGATTGAAAAAGCACAAGTGGTACGTGCCATTTTATTGGAAAATCACTAGTGTCTTGATTTAGTAAGAAACAAAACTGCGTTTCTCTCTCTAAATGTGAAGCAGAATATATTGCTGCTTTGGCTTGTGCTCAAGTAATTTATATGCAACAGACACTTAGAGATTTCAATACAAACTTAACAAATTCAACTATATATTGTGACAATTCTAGTGATATTAACTTGTCTAAAATCCTATCAATCATTGACGAATAAACATATTGACATTCGTCATCATTTTCTTCGTGATAATGTTGAGAAAGGAACAATAAATTTGGATTTTTTTCTTCTGAAAATCAGTTGGCTGATATTTTTACGAAACCTCTTTTAGAAAATATTTTTATCAAACTCAGACGAGAGCTTGTATCATCTCACTTAAAAATTTATGATATCCGTCTATGAGATATTGATCTCTCTGCTTACTTTACACATCAAAAATCTTATCTCTTAAGTATCTAAGACTAACTTTCATTTACAACCTCTTGTTTTCTTTGTTCTTAAATATGTGTATATTACTGTTTAAAACATCTCAGCCACCATTTTTTAACTAATATTCTATTTTTGATCTTTTCACTTTCTTTTATAAACTAATTCTATTCTTTTTTTACCAAAGGCTTATTACTATGAGTTTCAACATGATATTTCTTCTTCTCACCATGTCTTCAAACAAAACAACTCTGACAACTCACTCTCTTCACATTCTACATCTTCCTTAGAAATATTGGCTACTCCAACACCACGTGAACCAGCTAGACCTCAACCTTCATACGAACCATCTGGTTATACTCTAGAAAGGAAGAACTCTCGACGATTTCTTTTCTTCGGTTCTCCATCACCCAAAGAAAAAATAGTCGAGATTCATCATTACCAGAAAGAACAGTTGGATTTGCAACGAGAGATGTATTACGAACTGAAAGTTATTGCCAAGCGACTAAGTTTTATTGAACAATTGGCATTAAAATTCTACGGTACATCTCCAAAAAAGGGGGATTTAAATTCTAACAATTGGCATTTTAAATATGTGTTGATATTGTCTATTTATTCTAACTTGCTTTTTGACAAGGGGAGCTTTTAAATAGAGGGACTATATATATATATATTGTATTATGTAGTTTTCATTGTCAAAAAGGGGGAGAATGTTGCAACCTCGTCTACGACATTTCATACTTACGATATTTTGACTACGATGACCATATATGTTAATTTTATATACTAACTTGTTTTTTAGCAATATCTACAAGACCGGATTCACATAAACTTCATACTATACATATATGTTGTATTGAGTCTTTGTCTAGAGTTAAAATAATGTTAAAATCTCTCCTTTGGATATATATATGTCGAGATGTGCATATACACACATGCATAGAGCATATTTACATTTTTAGGTCAAATTCAGACGTCTGAATTCACCATTTCAGACGTCTGAATCTGTAATCAAAATTGATTTTTCAGACAATATTCAGACGTCTGAATTGGTATTTTCAAACGTCTGAAACTAGTCAAAAATGACCTATTTGCTTTCTGGTTTTCACGTTAACAATTTCAGAAGTCTGAATTCTATTTTTCAGAAGTCTGAATTCCTACAACGGCTATATTTTCGAGTAGGCATTTTTCTTCCATAAAGAGATACGACTTTTTATCAATAGATATGTCCATATATTTTCATGATATCTATTCACGAATAATTGCATCTTTTTGTACTATATATAAACATGTTAGAATCATCAGTTTTATTCACCTAATCAATCTTACTCCTTCATTCTTATACTACTTTGATTCTAATACTCTTGTGCATTCAAGTTCATACAAAATCATTCATTAACTTCCATACTCTTCCCATACACACACACACACACACCTATATATATATATATATATATATATATATATATATATATCAGAAGGAGAAGATTATAGGAAGGTTGTACTATCAAGAGACATATCCGTGTTATCAAGAACACTCTGTGTTAAATACTCTCTGTATAAGTTGAAGTCCTATTCTGCTATTCATGTGAGTGAAGTCCTCTTCGACAGTTGATCATGTTCTGTTGTTCAGGTGTTGTAAACCCGTTCCTCCGGGTTTTGAGGTTTGTTGTTAGTGAAATTCCAGAAAGGAATCTGGGACTGGACGTAGAACGAGAAGTTCGAACGAGTATAAAAATCTCTAGTGTGCTTGTTTTTATTTTATTTTATTTTATTTACATTGCTATAATATCTTAGTTTATTTCCGCATTAGTTTAGTATAATTCCTTGTAGCAGGATCCGCACTGTCTTTTCATTATATATCTACCAGACTGATTTAGAGGGAAAATAAAATTTTCAAATCTAACATTGTATGTCGACATGGGTGGTAGGGGTATGTCGACATCCCTATGAAAAATTTGGTTTTCTTGTATATCTCTATGTATTAGAAATATATATTCCTATATCTATATTCTATATCTCAGTTATTGAACCAATGCCTAGTTCTCTTCTTAACTTATTAAATATAGGTTGATTTAAGGGTTTGGTTAAAATATCAGCAATTTGATTCTTGGAGTTGATAAATTCAACGGAAATTATCTCTTTACTTATATTATCTCTGAGAAAATGATGTATGATATCAATATGTTTAGTCCTAGCACGATGAGTAGGATTTTTAGATAAATTTACTGTACTAGTATTATCACAATAAATTGGTGATTTTCGAATTGTGAATCCAAAATCTTTTAGAGTTTGTTGCATAAAAATGACTTGAGAGCAAGCCAAAGTAGCAGAGATATATTATGCTTTAGTTGTTGATAAAGAAACAGTGTTTTTCTTTTACTAAACCATGAAACCAGAGAATGCCCCAAAAAGTGACAAGTTCCACTTGTACTTTTTCGATCAGATTTGCAACCAGCGTGGTCAACATCACAATATGAGATTAAATCAAATGAATCATTTTTAGGGTAAAATAAACCATAGCCAAAAGCATGTTTAACATATCTTATGATATGTTTCACAGCTTTTAAGTGAGTCTCTTTGGGTTGTGATTGGTATCTTGCACAGAGACAAACACTATGCATTATATCAGGTCTACTCGCAGTGAAATAGAGTAGTGATCCAATCATTCCCCTATATAGTTTTTGATTTACATCTTTTGGAAAATCTTCTTTATTTAAAGCTTCATTGGTTTCCATGGGAGTGGGTTTTCCACTCGCAGTAGTCATACCAAATTTACTAACTAGATCCCTAGCATATTTTTCTTCACTAATAAAAATACCATTATCTAATTTTTTTATTTGTTAACCTAAGAAGAAAGAAAGTTCGCCCATATGACTCGTCTCAAACTCTTTTGTCATTATTTCAAAAAATTCTTTATTCATTTCATGATTAGTTGAACCAAAAATAATATCATCTACATAAACTTGCGCTAGTTGGATATAATTTTTATTTCTTTTAATGAAGAGTATTATCTACTTTACCAATTTCGAAATTTGATTATAATAAAAAAGATCTTAGTCTGTCATACCGTGCTCTAGGAGCTTGTTTCAGATCATATAGAGCTTTCTTAAGTTTGAAAATATGGTTTGGAAATTTTTCATCTTCAAAGAGTGGAGGTTGTTCAACATAAACTTCCTCTTTGACAAATCCATTTAGAAAAGCAATTTTAACATCCATTTGAAATAATTTGAAATTATTATAGTTTGCGAAAGCAAGTCGAATTCTAATGGCTTCTAATCTTGCTATGGGTGCAAAGGTTTCATCAAAATCTATTCCTTCTTCTTGACAATAACCTTGTATGACTAATCGAGCTTTATTTCTAACGACCTCACCTAGTTCATTCATTTATTTTTATAAACCCATTTAGTTCCCATTACAGTTTCATCCTTGGGTCTAGGAACGAGTTCCTAAACGTCCTTTCTGGTGAATTGATTCAGTTCTTCTTGCATAGCCAGAATCCATGAATCATCAGATTATGCTTCCTTTGGATTTTTAGGTTCAGTAGATGATATAAATGCTACATTACCCATGTTATTTAGTTGATTTCTAGTTCTAACAATAGATTAATATCTCCTAGTATATTTTCTATTGGATGATCTTTTAAAAGCTTAACCTTTTTATTTGGATGAATAATTTCATTATTTGTTTCAATTGATTCATTATTTGGGGTAGCAAAATATTCTTCATCATTAATTTGTTCAACTTCTTTGAAATTTTCATTAAATGAAACATGCATTGTTCCTTCAATCGTATTAGTTCTTAAATTGAAAACTCTATATGCTTTACTTCTATTAGAATATCCAATAAAGGTTCTTTTGTCGGATTTAGGATTAAATTTATCCAAACTATCTTTTGCATTTAAAATAAAAAAATTACTTCTAAAGATTCTAAAATAAGATACATTTGGTTTCTTCATGTAAAGAAGTTCATAAGGTATTTTACCAGTTAACGGTCTAATTAATATTCTATTCAAAATGTAGCAAGCTGTTGCGACTGCTTCAGCCCAAAAATGTTTTGGTAAATTACTATCTGAAAGCATTGTTCTAGCACACTCTTGAATACATTCCACCACTCTATTTTGTTATGGTGTTCTTGGAAAAGAGAAATTATGAGTTATTCCCTTTTTATTGCAGAATCTCTCAAAATTTTCATTTTCAAATTCCTCACCGTGATCATTACGAACAGTTATAATTTTTAAAGAAAGTTGGTTTTGAATTCTTTTTTGTAAATTTTTTAAATGAATCAAAAGTATCGCTTTTATGTTTCATAAAAATTGTCCATGTAAACCTATAATAATCATCTACAATTTCAAAGACATTTTTATTGTGATTTATTGATTGAATTTGAGATGGACCATACAAATTTAGATGAAGTAACTCAAGAGGTTTTGAAGTTGAAATCATATCTTTTAATTTTTTTCAAACTCTTCCTAAGTTTTCCTAATTGACAAGCATCAAAATACTATCAATTTAAAATTCATTCTAGGGAGACCTCTTACTGGATCAAGTTTAGAAATCTTGATAAGAGTTCAAAATTCAAATGCTCAAACCCAAGGTCACTTGTATTAGCCAAAAGACATAGATGATCATTTGAGATTTTCATACCAAGAATATAAATATTTTTCTACCTAATTCCTTCAAATATAATATTTGAATTATTATCTTCAATGTGACACTTATCTTTTTCAAATTTAATTTTGTATCCTTTATTGCAAAGTTGACTAATGCTAAGCAGATTATGTTTTAGATTCTTAACTAATAAAACATTAGAAATATTAGGAGTTTTAGAGTTACAGACATTGCCGATGCTAATCACATATCCTTTTGAGTTGTCTCCAAAGTTAACCAATCCTCCATCTTTATAGATAATATCATTCAGAATATCTGTATCACTAGTCTTGTGTCTTGAACATCCACTATCAAGTATCTACTTATTCTATTTGATTTGCACAATTTGTCCACTGAGAGTTGATTCTTCAAAGGCTATATAACATTTTTCTTTCTGCACAGAACACAAACTTGTTAGATATTTTGATTTTCTATAATAACTATACGCAGACTTATGAGACAATGATGATTTGAACAGTTTTAAACCGGTGTTAACAAAATCCCCAAAAATGCCATTTTAAAAACTTTTTCAAAATTCAGATTATGAAAACTTTAAAAACCAACGCTCTGATACCAAATGTGAGAAATGCGAATGACGGATCTTAAGGCTGGAATAAAAGTAGGGGGGTGAATAGTGTTTTGTGGATTTTTTAAATCTTTTTAAAACTTATATAATTTAATCATCAACATATGCAATTCACAGACACAAGTATAATCACAGAATCAGACACAAATGCAAATACTAAATAAAAGCAGTAAAGGAAAGAACACACAGGATTTTATACTGGTTTGGAGTTACTCTATATCCAGTCCCGTACAATCGTACGGATTTCTTATCAAAATAACCTCCCAGATTACACCCTCGGTTTCAAAGCTACGAGGTACACCCTCCTGTATTCGAGTCCAGGGCACTCTTGATTTAACCAGGCTACAAGATCACTTAATTGATTTATGGGGCTACAATCACACCCAATTGATTTCAAGGCTCAGCCGCACCTTTTACTCAACAACTTGATTTAAAAAGATTCTATAACTTTGAATAGCACTGAGATCTTATGGAGAGAGTGGTAGAGAATCAAACAAGAGATAATCAAGTTTGATTCACTTGGTATTTCGGCATAGTATAGTTTAGGATTCTTTAGAATAAATGTGGAAGATGAAGAGGAGAGAAAATAAATGAAAATCAGGTAAAAATTCATTTAGAATTTACTGGTATTTATAGTAAATCAACATCCATATCTATTCGTGAAAGGATACAACGAATAGACAATTCCTTTGAAAATTGAAATTTGAAAATTACGGACACCATATCGACATGGGGGATTGAGGGATGTCGACATGCTCAAGGCACAATTGATGTTTTGATTTTCTTATTAAAATTGGTTTCTATAATTTGTTAATATAATTATAAACATTGTAAATATATTTGAATATGGTTTAAACATATAAAGAGTTTAGAAAGTAATTGGTAAGATATATAATCTTAATCTATAAAGTGATTTAAAATCTGAGTATATAAATAGTTTAAAGCTAAATATTTAAAACAAGAGATCGTTTAAAAACAAGGACAATTTTGAAATCAAAATGTTAAAAATGATAAAAATAGTTTTGAGGCTAAAATATTTAGAACCAAGAGAGATGACTTTTTGAGAAAGTTTTGAAAACATTTTTTAAAAACAAGAGATATATTTTTGAAAAGCATTTTAATAAAATTAGTGGATATCAAAATAGGACCATTATATGTTCCACTAGATATTGTCATAGGTTCCATCCTACTAGGGTTCCATCCCTTTAATAGGTTCGAAGCGCATTCCATTCCACGAATAAATTTCGAATAAAGATGTAAGTGCTTTCAAGAAGTTTTAACATAATTCTAGACTCAAGACTTATCTTGTACTATTGAAATCTTGAACTCTTGATATCTTAATACTCATGAGTCTTTAATCTTGATATCTTCAATCTTGAATCTCTATACTATCCAGTCTTCATTCTTGGTACATGCATGTTTATATCCTGTATATATATATATATATCTCAACTATACTGTTAGTATTTATATTTTATAACAAGTCCTAAGGTTGTTGTCATCAAAACCATCATCTCAAGGATTAACAGTTTATATCGATCAACCTCTACGACAGGTACTCCAATGACCCAAAACCTTTGGAAGGTTGTTAAAGTGGAACATTGAGTTGAGTCAATTTGATATCACCTACCTGCCACGGAAGGCTATCCAAGGACAGGCGCTAGCGGACTTCATTGCAGAATTCACCATATCAGACAAGCCAAGCAGTGATGATGTTATTCCCTTCATTCTATGGAAACTATACACCGATGGGGCATCCAACGACCGTTGTTCCACGGCTGGTGTTATTCTTGTAACTCTCGAAAACCAATCAATTTTTCATGCTTTGAAGCTCAATTTTCCAGCTTCGAATAACGAAGCCGAGTTTGAAGCATTGATTTCTAGCTTAAAACTTACCAGGGAACTTGGGGTAAAATCGGTTGACAACTTTTGTGACTCATAATTGGTAGTGTACCAAGCGCGGGGAGACTATCAAGCCAAGGGGCAGTGACTTGCCCCATACCTTGCTCGGGTTCAAGAGCTGTTGGCAGACCTTGAATATTAGGATAGTTCACACATCCCACATGAACGAAATGGGGAAGCCGATTCATTGGCAAAATTCGCAAGTACTGGTGGTGCACAACAGATGGGCTTGGTTCCTGTTGAAATCTTATATGCTCCGAGTATAAACGAGATGGAAGTGGATTTTGTGCTAGAAACGGAAAATAAGAGGGAGTCGTGAATAACCCCGTTCAAACAATACCTATTACATGGGACTTTGCCCGAGACAAACGAAAGACGACAAGCCATTCGCAAAGCTTCGCGGTACATATTGTCGGATGGAATAATGTATCAAAAAGGATTCTCAGTTCCCTTACATCGGTGCATTGCCCACGACGAGATAAAGTGGGCCTTGATAGAGATTCATGAAGGAGAATGTAGCGACCATACTAGGGGGCAGACATTAGCGAAAAAGATCCTCTACTATGGATATATTGACCAACTGTGAATCGAGACACCGCAGACTATGTATGAAGGTGCGACAAATATCAAAAGTATGCAAAAATCCCGAGAGCTCCCCTGACGGAACTCACACAAATGGTTAGTCCCTAGCTATTTGCAATATGGGGAATTGATATAATCGGCACCTTGCCGTTCTCCAGAGGTGGCGCAAAATATGCAATTGTTGCGGCCGATTACTTTACCAAGTGGACGGAAGCAGAACCCTTAGCTACAATCACCATCAAAAAGGTCATTAATTTCATTGTACGAAACATCATATGCCACTTTGGCCTCCCACGAACTATCATTACGGACAACAGAACTCAACTTTAAAGTAGGGAGTTCAAAGAATTTCGCCAAAAATATGGCATTGAGAAAAGGTTTGCAGCGGTCTCTCACCCTAAAGCCAATGTACAAGTTGAAGCCGTCAATAAAATAATCAAATCAATATTGAAGAAACGTTTGGAGAAGGCTAGAGGCAAGTGGGTGGATGAGCTTCGGACAGCACTCTAGGCTTAGAGAACAACCCACAAATCCACAACTGGTCACACTCCATTCACTTTGGCATACGATGCCGAAGCTATTATACCCATGGAACTTGAAGTTCCTTCTCATCGGGTAACTCATTATGATCCTAAGATGAATCAGGATCTCTTACTGGAATCGCTGGACTTTGTCGACGAAAAACATGAAGAAGCTGATTTAAGGGCGGCTGCATATAGGCCTCGAGTCGCTCGATATTATAGTGAAAAAGTTCGACGGAGAATCTTTGATGTGGGCGATCTCGTTTTGAAGCGATATTTTTCGATCCCATTACATATGAATCCCACAAGGGAAGGTCCATACGCCATTGAACGGAAGCTTGGAGAAGGAACTTTCAAGCTAGCGACCATGATGGCGTGACGCTCCCCCGAGCGGGGAATAGCGAGCATTTGCGCCGTTATTACACTTAGCCCATTCCTTTCGCATTTTAGTAGTAATTGTTCCCAGTATGCTTTTCTTTTGTTTTTTTATTTTCGGCATGTAATAAGACAATTCAGTTTGTTCTTATTTGTTATTATCAATAAAGGCTTAAAGCCTCTTTTCTATGAACGATTGATGTTCCGAGTGTTATAATCCCATGGCAAAAATTAAATCACATTATTCTGTCCAGCGTACGAGCGTGCACACAAAATAAAAAGTCAATCAATGAAATAAAATAAAATAAAGATCTCTAAGTCCTCATAGTGTGGACTAGTGTACTTTGATCCCCAGAGTGCGGACTAGAGTATAAATGACTTAAAAATCTCCAAGTCTCGGAGCATGCACTAGAGTACTCTGAGTCCCATAGTGTAGACTAGGGTATAAACGATTTAAAAATATCTAAGTCTCCGGAGTGCAGACTAGAGTACTCTGAGTCCACAGAGTGCGGACTGGAGTATAAACGACTCAAAAAATCTCTAAGTCCCTAGAGTGCGGATTGGAGTATAAACAACTCGAAAAATCTCTAAGTCACTAGAGTGCGGACTAGAATACTTTGAGTCCATAAAGCACGGACTATATTATAAGCGACTTAAAAATCTTTAAGTCCCCGGAGTGCGGACTAGAGTACTTTGAGTTCCTAGAGTGCGTACTGGAGTATAAACAACTCAAAAAATCTGTAAGACCCTAGAGTGCGGACTAGAGTACTCCGAGTCTCCAGAGTGCGGACCAGAGTATAAACGACTCAAAAAATCTCCAAGTCCTTAGAGTGCATAATAGTGTACTCTGAGTCCCAAAAGTGCGGACTAGAGTATAAATGACTCAAAAAATCTCCACGTCCCCAGAGTGCGGACTAGAGTACTCTTAGTCCCCAAAGTGCGGACTAGAGTATAAATGACTTGAAAATCTCTAAGTCCCCGGAGTGCGGACTAGAGTGTAAACGATTCAAAAAAATTCTAAGTCCCTAGGACTAAAGTACTCTAAATCCCCAGATTGTGGACGAGAGGATTTATGATTCAAAAAATTTCCAAGTCATGTGGAAGCGGACCGGAGCTTATGTTACCCATGAGATTTCAAATTTCGACTACAAGTTAGTAATAAGCTAAACATTGAGAATCATGGAAGACAAAGAAATAGAATTTTATTCACTAATCCGAAATAAAGTTCCACTACAACTTCTCCTGAACTCGAAGCCAAAAGTCTATTTACAACGACTATGAAAATAAATAGAAATAACTGCATAATTCAGACTTATTAGGGTTGAATGAGGAACGACCAGATAGCTACTTTTTTGATTTTTTCTCCTTCCTTGGCTTCTTCGAAGACTCCTCACCCAAGCCTTTTCTCTTGGATGCCTTGCTTCCTAGTGAGATGGTGCCCGAGGAAGGAGGAGGAACTTCTAGTGGTGTGGTCCCACAGAGGAGAATGACCTTCAGAGGCCTGTTCAGGGGATCATCTATTTCCACCACTTGAGGCTCGGCCTTAATTTCAGCTTTCTTCTTTCCCTATTCCATGATTTGTTCCTCCATGCTCAGTTTCGAAGTGTGTTCGAAGGCGCGCGTGGTTTCAACTTCATCATGCTCTTCTGTAGGTAAGGGGTTCTCGAGTTTGTCCTCATCAAGCGCCCCGATCATTTAAGCATCGGGTCCGAGAGCATTCCCAGTGTGAGATGCCTCTCCCAATTTCTCTTCCTTCTCCATGGCAGCATCGCTCCTTGGAGTTGATTCGGGATCAGAATGGCCTACACGAAGTTATAAAAGACAAATGTTAGAATACATTTATTGTCCGCCAACAAACGATGGTTATTTGAACTCTAGAAAGAAAAGCTAAATACCAGCCTTCGGTTGACTTTTGGCTGTTTTGAGAGTCTCATCCTCTGGGATAGGGGACAGATTGTGGATATCAAGCTCAGGTTTCTCTAGATCATAGCCAACGGGCTGCTCGAAAAGGTCGAGTGATGAGCGATTGGTCGACTAAATAGAAGGAAGAACTAGAGATTCAGTTCTGGATGGACCAGCAACTTCATCCTTCCTTTTTTATGAGGAGGAGTCTCTTCCATAAAGGAATTTGGCTATAGATAAGTCGGAAGGCTCATTTCCTCGAAGCACTTCCTTCATAAGAGAATCGTCATCAGCTTCCTCGGTGCCTAACTCTACTCGTTGGATTTTTATCAAGGTATCACATGCCTTAGCTAATGATTTGAGGCAACCCTCACCCAAAACAGATAGATCTCGATGCATGAGAACCCAAGCATTGTATTCAGAAATAAGCGGATCAAATAGGCATTTAATTTCTTCTCTTCTGGCTTCACCAGCTGCCTCAAGGCGAGAGTCAATTTCTTTCAATTCCATTCTTTTTCCCTCTTCACGGGCTGCCTCCTTTAATGCTTCAGCTTTGGAGAGCTCCTCATCAAGCTTTGTTTTAAGAAGTCGTGTAGTGACAATCTCGTTGCAATATCATTGTGACTCCTCTTGAGCAGCAGTTTTTTCTTCCTTTTCTTTGAGGAGTAGCTCCTCGAATTCTTTGACTCAATGAGCGAGGACATCCTTCTCTTTCTGAATGGAGTCTTTTTCTAAGGCTAAAGCGCCACAACGTTGAACCGCCTCATCAATTTCCATTTTGTGAGTAGCTTCCAGACGACTGACTGCCTCGGCTATACCTTTAGCGTTTTGTTGGGCAGCTTTAATTTGAGATTTTATGAGGAAAGCTCTTCATCCTGGGCTTTGATAATGTCTTTATCATGGATGGCATTGAGTTTTAGGCGATCGATCTCATACCGACATTCCATAGAAACTTCTGAAACTTTTTCTACCAAGTGAAAAATGCATCGTTTTGGACGTAGACATCGTTATCGCAAGCGATGGCGCTTTATTTGACATGCGTTGGAATTGGGTGAATTGTAGGAAGAAATTTCAGTTGTCGAAGCATATCTTTGGAAATGTGGCTTTAAGCTCAGCTAATCTTTTGGCTATCGACGGATCATGTGCAGAGATTAGAGGGGTTTGCTTAGCCAGAGCCACAAACTTTTTATGAGGCTCACGAGACTGCTTTATGCTGGACGAACCAAAGTGTTGGTAGCAGAGAGCTTCAGATTGAGACCCCTTCTGAGCAGATTTTTCTGTTCTGTGCTCTGAGTGAGGGAGAGGATCATTGGGGTATGAAGAATGCATGTATATTTTTCTTTGAGAAGATGACGAGTCTCTGGGACAGTAGTCTCTATCACCGCTATCATCTCTTTCTCAGTCTCTGCCTGACCCCGAATCTTGACTGGAGTGGTGGAAGACGGAGGACCCGTGGAGGCAGTCAAATCCGTGAGTGCGCCCCAAATCACCTGCACAGAAATCAAGCAAGGACGAGTAAGGTAGTATAATATGATGGCTAAAATTTAAGTGCAGGGTAAAGTGTGAGTTTTCGTGTGTCCTAATGCCCCCCCCCCCCCCCCGACGGACCAGTTTCTTTTTCTTTACTTATCGGGGTTGTCTCTCCATTTTGACCAATCAGATCGCCTACATCGCTTCTCCTTGGCGAACTAAGTCCCATATCTCCTAGGTTGTTAAAGCCGTAATTTAGTAAGTCATCGGGGATGGTCATGTCTGAAAGACCTTTTAGTGAACCCTCTGGATGTTGGGGAAACGACTTTTTCTCAACTGGAGTGATTGTGATTTTAGAAGTCCCGCCTATTGTTTTCTTTTTCAGTTTATAGGCTAACCTTTTTTGCCTCTTCGAAGGGGGAAGTGACTTGGCGATGCTAAGCACGTCTGTTATTGGTGCAATATCGGAACCTAAGTTCTCGTCTATCGTTTTTAGAACCCCGGCCTCCTTTGTTTCACCTTCCTCGGATATATCAGGGGTTCCTCCTATTGAGGGCATCGAAGGCCTAGCTTGCCCTTTTCCTTTTTCCATGGAAGATCCGGTTGTAGCGGCGCCAGTTGGGAGATTTGTTCAACGACCTTCCTCCAACAATCCAAAGTTTAAAAGCGATTCATTGGAAATGACGGATTTTATCTACTAGTCTTCCAAGGGAATAGCTCGGATGGCCTCGACAGCCTCAGAATACCTAGTACCTTCGGGACATGGGCTGATAACTATGAAAGTCGAAAAAAAGTTTAGAAAGAATGCACTTCGTGCCTTAGAAAAATATTAGTCCGGAAATGGAACTTTCTCCCTTCCAGCCATCTTCTCAAAAAGCCAGGAGGTAGCGTACGTAAAACCATTCCTGCTTATATTGGAAAAATTTACTCCACGCCCCTATTATGATCTGACGCATAGAGTGTGGCTCAAGGAATATGAAAGATGGACTATCGGACCATTTTTTGAAGCGATAATTGTAGCGGATATCGCCAGAAGTGGGAAGCCTGAATAAGATGCTCATGAAGAGAATACAAGTGCCATAGATGAACGCGTGACTATTAGGATGTAGCTGTGTCGGGGCGATCCCGATATACTGTAACACTTCACGAAGAAAGGAGTTGAAAGGTGGCACGATACCAACCCTGCACATGAATTTATTGTATGTTGTATATCCAGCTGGGGGCAGGTGAGCCCGACCTTGCGTCGATGGAACTAAAACGTCATCGAAAGGGATCCCATGAACTGTACACAACCGACAAAGAGCGGTCTCGTCGATTTTTGAAGCTTGTTAATCAATAGGATTATCCAAAATGACTTCTCCGTCTTTAACATCAGGGGCCAGGCTAATAATTGCAGCTGATGGATCCGAAATACCCTCTGTAGGAGTTGTTGGTGGATTCGAAGTTTCTACTACCTCTTGCCAAGAACTTGGCTCTGGCTTATCGGAAATTGTAGCAGTGCCGGATCTTATGGACATCTTCGACGAGCGTTTAATATAGGTAGATACCTGATTGAACTATACTTGAAAGACAATCGATATTATATATAAAGACAGAAATATTCCCCATGTGTCGTGTATGGACTAGTGCAGTCATTGGAGCATAAGTATAAAAGAATTAAATATTTAATGACAGATGAAGTGTGATTGGGCATTAAACTGTTATCTTCGAAGATCGTCATCACTGACCGTCTCCGATAGCTTGTCCTATGTTTGGTAGTATGGGTCTTGAAATCGAACATTGTATGTTAAAGGCTATTATTTGCTTTTGTTAAGTTGAACTTGCATTTATAGTTCTTAAAACTATGGAGTCATTAGTCAAAACTACTTCCATGTGCTTAAGTTCTAGTCACTATTCATTGTTCTATGGTTAGGCGTCGAAGTATGTGATCTTGACATATGCTATGTTTAAGTGGAGATGATTTGGTTGTCAATGCCAATCCCAAGGCCTAAAGCCGATCGACTCTCTAAGCATTCATACCGAACCTATCACCTACAAACTACTGAACAACCTCACTTGGACTCCTATTGACCCACCAACCTAACTTCCTATCGAACCGTGCGTTTCTTCGAGGCCGTGCGACTTCCTCGATCGGGATGCCGAACTGCTCCTCTGGACTCTGACTGACTCGCAACGTCACAAGCAACTACCAAACCACACTCTCATCTCACAACGTGACTGACCCACGTTTACTCTTGAGTCTTTCATCGTGGGATACTTTCCCTCTTCCACCTAAGTCGTAACTTCTGAATTCTGAAAACTACGACTACTAAACGACTAATTCGTCAACCATCTACGGCGGTCGAAGCTATAACTTAAAGGTCGGCCTTCTTCATGGTTTATCTTTCCCTCTCTCCTACCGTTCCTATAACTCGAGAAAAAGGAAAGCCACCCACTCGAGTAATGAAACTTCATATGCAATCTCGAGTACTGATATGAGGTTCGTACCTATTAAGAAGGTTTGGGATTTGAGGTAGATTCGAGATGTTGAATTAAGGAATCGATTAAATTTGGGAACAGCTAGAATCACGTGAGGATAAATATAAGCGGTTAGGTTTGGGAAGATATGAATAATAAGGGCTAGTGAGAGTAGAATAGGAAACAAGGAAAGGAGGAAGAAGTAAAGAATAAGGTTTTTATATGGTAGGAAGAGAAGTGGAACAGGCCTTACCCTATGGAACTGGTCAAAGTACTTTGATAGTCTGGTAAGTAAACCGGCCGAGTGTCGCCGGTTTGGCCGAACGCATGGCTCGGTGCTCATACGACGACCAATCCATTAAAAAAATGTGTATGTTTATGAGTATATACATATGTGCGTATAATGATATGAGAATCTACCGTGATTCAACCTTCAAGAGGTTATATTCATTCAGCTTTTGAAAAATTAAAACAAGTCTTAGATGTTAGATGATTGTCATTCCGAATGAGCTAGCTCCGAAAAATAAGGACTGACTACTGATTCAAAGCGCGTCATGTTAGTTCACACAACGCACTTTGGGGGGAAAATGTTACCCGGCTGCTTGGCCGGGCTACAAGGTGATAGTTACAGAGGTTTTGATTAAATCAAGATGGAACTTGAGCCAGTGAGAGGTTGGAAATATAAAAGATTGACCCGATTTGGGTTGTTCAGCATATATACATCATTCGACCTGTACACACGGTTCAGAATGTACACATGGTTCGGCCTGTCAATATGGTTCGTCCTATATGTATGGTTCGGCCTGTATACATAGTTTGGCTTGTATATAAGGTTCAACTTGTATGTATGGTTCAGCCTTTAAATGCGGTTCGGCCGAGGAAAAGATGGCGTGTGTCGCTCGGCTAAAGAAAAGAAGCTATAGGATCACATTACATATCGCTCGGTCAACGAAAGAAGAGCAAGATGACTCGGTCGAGACGTCCAAGGAGAGGTTGCTTGGCAAGGGTGGCTCGAAACTCGATGGACCAACCCTAGAGGAATTGATTCGTTTAGCTCGGTATTTGGTGGATCGACATTGGAGCGTTCGGCATGAATGCCTTAGTAATGTTGGCTCAACTATGAAGGTTCGTCCCTGTCGGGTCAGACATGGCAGTTGCTGTTGAAATGGTGCATCTGGCATTCCTTGGCTACAACTCATAACACAAATTCCCCCGAGTTAAGTGACGACACACTTTGATTTACTAAAAGAAGACCGGAGATTGGCCACAATCGTTCGGCAACTATCGTTCGGCTGCCATCGTTCGGCAACTATTGTTCGGCTGCCATCGTTCGGCAACTATTGTTCGGCTCCCATCGTTCGACAACTATTGTCCGGCTACCATCATTCGGCATGTGTGGGATTTATCATTAGGCATTCTATCGTGTCTTGAATATTTAGGTTTGGTCAATTTTATTTCATCCTTTGTAATCGTTTCATCTTTAGATCATATCCAAATATATTTTACTACCAATTATTTCTAAAAGAAATTTCTTTACTATGAAGTTGGTATTTCTTGAAACAATAATTGCTTCTTAGTGTAATCAAATAGATGTTCATAAAAAAATTATGGATTGCATTATATTAAACCGGCTTGGTTTTAGTTTATAGCAATTATGTTCAAAACATAAATTGGTCATCCAACGAAAATCGGTTTCGACCTCTTTTGGTGATTCATATAGGAATTCTCACATACAATTATTATGTGTAGTCTTTCAACTCGCACAATCTGCCAACTCTTTGGCCTAAGATATTGTAATGACCCAGAATTTTACCATTTTGATTTGAGAACATTTAATTAATCTAAATATTCAATTAATTTTTAACAATCAAATAACCCTTTTTTAATTATTGACTAATGATAATGAATTTATTTTGAAAGTTTGTTTATAAAAATAAATAGTTCGATGGAAATTTGAAATACTTTTTATCGAAAGAAAGTTGCTAGAATGTTTTTGACACACTCCTAAATATTGTGCACACATACATTTAAAAAATAAGAAGGGGTTAGCACTAAAATATTGTTAGTAAATTAAATAGTGGAGTTAGAGGTTTCTAGAAGTGATTAAACTAGTAATTAAATAAAGAGATTGGACTTTTGTGGTATTGATTTGCATGCTACTATTGTCATCGTGATAGAAGCACCATCGTCATATGGAGGGGGAATGGGCCGGGCCAAAAGTCTCTGAGAAATAGGGGAGTCTTTTGCCAAATTTCTAAAGTTTATAAAAGAGCAAGCTAGATTCTCTTTTCCATTTTGCAGATTCATAAATTCTTCGGCTCTTTTTTTTCTCCTTCCCTCTTCGTTCTCCGTCTTCATTCGGCCCTGACTTCCGGCAAAATTACTCAAATCGAGTGATTGTTTTATCGAAATCAAAGAGAATTTAATAAGAAAGAACTTTCATATTGGTCACTTTTTCAAATTTTGAGAGTAAACATATCAAAATCCTATTTTTATCCAAGTTATTTTCTGGTCCAATTTATTTTACAACTCAGAAATTGCCTCATCTTCTCCAAGCAGTAACTTTCATAAAACAGCTCCAAATTGTGTGATTTTTCTTTTAGAACCAAAGAGAATTTAATAAGAAAGAACTTTCATATTGGTTACCTTTTTAAATTTTGGGAGCAGCCATGTCAAAAACCAGTAAGAAGATGACCCATTTTCTAGTCCAATTTTATAAGGCCAAACTAAAACCCAAACCTCCCCTCTCCCCCTCCTTTTGTGATCATGGTCAACCATAATAGAGGTGTTCCTAGGGTCTTGTGCTAGCTTGTGCAAGTTGTTTTGTGGTGTTTAGTTGTTAGTTGCAAGGTGTAGTGTTTTAATGGAGGTGTTTGGTAGGAATTCTAAGCGAGAACCTTAACTTTAAACGTTTTTTAGGTATAAATGTTAAAATGGTTATATGTTGCTTGCTTTTATATTTCGATGCATGGATTTTAAGGGGGTATGGCCTACTATGTAGCTAAAACCCCACAAAATCCCCGTTATAACGCACAGCGCTCGTCGACCGCTACGTTATTTCAATATAGGGCTATTAAATAGTATATCTGCTTTAAACCTCATTATTTTCTGCTATGCCCGCTAAATCAATGCTTTTAACATGAAATTTAGCAACATTATACAAAGGTTGATTTGACTAGTATTCTTTTAGAACAAATCAATAAAGTTATGGTAAAGACCTACTTTTAAGGCATATGATCTTAACATAAGTTAGAAATTTATTACAGTCATTAAATTTAGTTTGCATAAATCACGATATTCTTTGGTTTTGTTATATAAGAGTAAATAATATTTATTTTCAAACAAAAATAGCGTGAGAATGAGAATAAATTGACTTTAATACTAGGCTTTATATATAATAAAGCTTTTTGCAGCTCCGCTAGTTTCTGCTATATCCCCGCTTTATCTCCGCCATAACCTTTTGCATGTCCATCGCTATAGAACCGCTAAGCACTTTAATTGCATAGAGTCGAGCAAATTTGGGTAATGAGAGAGGCTTAGGTCAAGCCAAATTGAAGGAAGGTTGTTGCTTTTGTTGTTGTATGACATTTGGATGATGATGGGAGCTTTGCTTGGGTTTGGTCGAGGGATAAAAGTGAGATAACTCGCTTTGCAATAGCTTTAAAAAGTGAATGTTGTTATATGTAAATATTATTGCTTATGCTGTCAAATTTCATTTAATAATTATCATTGTTGTTTTGTTTGGTTCCCGCTTGGAAACGGAAGGCATAAATAACCATTTTACTACAGGGAACATGTGGAAGGAAGTCGAAGTGTTCCATAATGGATAGGTCGCGATGAATAAACTTTGAAAAAATGTGATTTTTTTGGAGGTAACCAACGGGATTTGTAACGATATGTTATTTTCAACCATTAGCATCCGCACATGTCGGACTTGAATTGCTTAAAATATCAGACTGTCAATTTAAATTTGGAAAACTTAACATATGCAGTAAATAAATCAATCACAGAATCACAAACACAGAGTAATACAATAATACGCAACGGAATCAATAAATAGTAATTCATGAAGCTACTATATAATCATCAGAGTTAGAAATAAAATATAGCAGAATATCTCAAATATAGTGAAGTCTCCAATGCAACAGATGACTCCTCTGAACAAATCAACTGGAAGAGCTAAAAGCTAAAACGATAGTTGGGTCTCCAAGCGAAGCTCCAAACTCCAAAGGTGAGTCTCAAATGATGTATTATTCAGTCTGACCCGAGTGTAAAGAAAAACACAAAACACTCGAGTCAGGATTTGCATTCTTATGTCAATAAATCCAACTCAAGTGAAATAACAACTGAAATACAGGTAACTCAAAGGATGTTTGGGATAACCATCCTCTAAGGATCCATGGAACTAACGACAATGTAGAAATATATACCATACACCGTGATCATTTCAAATTAATTTAAAACGTCAAAACCAGAGTATCATTTCCATTTTTTATATATTTCCAAATTTTATCATTTTCAAAGTTACAATTCAAATCAACTCAATTTCCAAATTCAAATTTAACTAAATCTCAATTCAACAAATTTCAATTCAATTCAGTTCCTAATAAACAATTGCAAATTATATCGATTTCAAATGCAGAAATAAATCTCAAAATAAACCATTTAAATTCTAATATATTTCAAAGCTTTAATATTCACATTTTCAAAGCTAAATTTCATAGTTTCATATGTCCTGGTTTAACTTTATTATTATTTAATCTTGAAATATTCCCTCATTAAAATTCAATATCATTTAAGTAACCTTAAATTACATCTTACTAAGTATCTCCTTTAATTTATTTTAACATGGAATATTCATTAAGTCACTTAAATCCAAAAATCCAAGTTAAAATCATATCTTTAAATTTCAATTTCCATAATTCCAAATCGATGTTTATTTACTAAAATTCTTAATTACATACGATTTCAAATACATTTAAATTTATCTTCCCAGCATTAACTTATTCAAATTATTACCAAAACCTATAAATTTAAATAAGTACTTGAGCATATTATATGTATTAAATCAATCTCCATTTAATTAAATATTATTATTAAACCTATGTATTATATTTCCATTTATATATAATATTTAAGAATCAATATTTATTAAAACCTTATATTTCTGTCTAAAACTACAGAAATTATTTTCAAAATATTTATATATGGACCAACGATGTCTGTATATAATTTCTTATCCTATAGTCAAGTGATACAGACATTTATCATTTCAATCCGTAATATATATATATATGTGTGTGTGTGTGTGTGTGTGTATATGGGTAGATATCCTTTCTACCCGTAATCCCAATTTCAATTCAATGGAAATCGCTTGGGTCTATCATTTCAACCCATAACGAAATTCTCCTATTCTAAAGTCCGTTCGGGTATGTATCATTTCAATCCATAGTGAATTTTATACTAACATGGAACTTGCAAAGTGATAACAGATATAACAATAATAATAACAGGCATATATCATCAATAACAATATAATATAAACAACAGGATATGGTGTCATATCCCATAGGTGAAAAATTACATATAAATGCACATCATACATATAACGATTTAAAAAATTAATAGTTAAATTTTAGCAACATATTTCAATTGTCGTTCCAATTGAAATCAATTTAATAAATAAAAGAACGTAAATCGTGAGTGATTGCTCACCTTTCGAGGCTAGATAGATTTGACAAAGAAATGAGCTACGAAATTCAAAGCAATGCTAGATGTACATGATTTGATGTAGAAAATAGGCACGACGGACAAGGCTGATAATGTGAGATCGATGAGAACGATTGAATCAGTTGATTTAAATTGAACTAAATGTATATATAAATATAATATATTTTTTCAATTCAAAACATGTATTTATTTTCAAATTTATATTTAATCCCATACTTATCAAATAAAATATATACATTTATATAACTTAAATCTAATAGGCACACCCTTTATACGTACCATACCAGCAATTGAACATATCATAATTTGTCAAGAAAACTTTAATTTTATATAAATTATATATCTAAACATCAAACATACTTCCTGCATACTTTAATCTAAGTTTTTATACCTTTCAACGGGGACCTTAACTTCTACAAAAAATATTGAACTTTAGATATTAGAAATAAAACCGTTTGTGCACTAGTTCTTCTGATAGAGACTCATATTACTTACGGTTAAAAGCAACAGGGAAATCATGATAAATAATGTTACCATATTAACTAAATGTTCTATGCGTGTCCTTTTAGAAATTTATCATAGGTAACTGATCATTATAATGATATATGTGAAGTAGTTATTTGAAATTGTAACAAATTTTGGAATTTAAACATTCAATAATCCTACAAAACATTGACACCTCTGATTACAAAATACTCCTACAAGTACATTATGCAATAGTATTTTTTGAATGCCGATAGATGTTCCAAGCCCAGAGTGAAATATTCTCCTTCAACCTACAAATATGGTATCTACACAACTCGAAGAAATGTAAAATTTTGTAATTATATTGCTTTTATGTAATTTATTTATTTATTTATTTATCCAATTTTATGGAGACAAATATAATAATAATTGGAAATATCTACAAAGTTTTAGCTTATTTTGAACTGCGTAGATATATCATATTTCCACGCTGTTATAGGAAGTTGGAGCATGGGCTTGAATGAACTTATATTTATAATCAACATTTATATGCAGCCTTGCTTTATTAGCTTACCTAAAAATACATAGTGTCTGACACCAACGTTTTAACATTTTCATTCTTCCTTCCTAATTTGTGTTGATGATTAGAAAGTGCAACCAAAATTTGAATCCTTGTTTTAATTAAAATTCATATATTTTATGTCACATGCATGAAATTTAAACAAAAAAAAAACAAAGTAGACTAGAAATGATCTTGCCACAAATGATATGCATATTCATACTCGAGTTAAATCTTAATGTCGAGATTGAAGACTAACCCTTTTTAATTCTTCCTACATGTCTTTTCATCGTGTAATAAATTTTACCGTAAAATGTATTAAGTATGTATTTAATTACAAAATTATAAGATTTTTGGTATCATTACATAAAAAAAATGTTAATTGTAACACGGTTCAAACGCAAATAATTTAACTGAAGGGGTTAGTCATATGTATAACACACAAAAGGAATTGTACAGATATTTGCATAGCATGAATCCCAAAATAAGAAATATGCGTATACTTTAAAACTTACTTATATTTATAATATATAAATAACACTATATACTATATATACAATATACACTAGCTTAATATTAACTTAACATAAAAATTACTTTTGCAAGATCCTATAACTTAGGACTGTAAACGTGTATATATAGAGTAAACACATACGTTTTCTTCATATATACGTAACTTATAGAGTAAAATCAATGAGACCAACTGCATACAACTAATATATGAACCAATATCTTATATAAAAAACAGTATAAGTAAATAATATATATTACCTTATTATATAAAAGAGAGGGATGAGGATGAGGCACGAAGTGGAGGAGGGGAACTTTGGTGGCGAGGAGACTGACAAATAGGAGCAGGTGGAAAAGTTTGATGAGCAAGCGTATAAACTGTATTTCTCAGAGCAGAGGAAGAAAAGAGGAGAGGAAGAAGAATATAAGGATGGAATTATATAGGCCAAGATGAGCAACAATCAATTATAATAAACGTATAAAGTTTTATGAACGCAAAAATAACGTACCGATATAAATGTAAAGTAACGAATATGGAAAAATTCAAGCGCAAATTTCCGCTGATAATAAAGGAAATGGCTGTTCACAATTTAAACTGACACAGATAAGGTAAGGAATATATATATATATATATATATATATTTCGTACTGAATACGATACGTTTGTTGAAGCCAATAGCACCAGAAATCAAGGAATGAAAAAGGCAACAAGGAAAAGAACGGCACAAATAGAAATGAAACGTATCAAATTAAATATGAGCAGTTTTACAAGCAACGGTCAAAAATTTTCTTCCAAAAGTCGCGGCTACTGATTTGTTTTCAGTAGCTAAGGTATCAAATTTATGAGCGTGTAATAGATGCAGAATTTTAATTGAAACTTATGCTCAAATAATTAACAAAAGTAACGTGATTAGAAACTATTTGTTTCTTATTTATTTGTTTCATATATAGTTAGTACAATATACGCTAAATTTATAACAAAAGTAACGTATCTAAATTATACGTTACTTATTTATTCTCTACATATGTTTAGTAAAATATATATTTTAAAGAAATTTATTAGCTACGTACCATTTATATGCTAACTAAATAATCAAAACGGATATAACATACAAATTAAAACGTGTATTTTAAATAGCCTATTTATATTCTATTAACTTTAAAGTTTACTTAATTAACTTTTGATTTGTTTACATTGGTTTGATTTACTTAACATTTAACACATAACTGATGTATATACGTAAAAAAAGAAAACGTAAAATTTATTTCCTATATATTATTCAATTTAAAATTTTATTTATTAATCAATTAACTAAGAAACAAATGTGTATACGTATAAAGTTTATTTCTTTCACAGAGTATTATTTACTTGATTTAAAGGTGTATAACCAATTTTTAAAAGAACAAAAGTCGAAATAAAATGTTGTTACCAGTATATTCAGTGAAGTAAAAAGATTTGGAAGTTAGAATTTAAAAGATTTAAATTCCAATAAATGTTAAACTTTAACCAAAAATAAGAATTATAGAATTGGCTTATATTAATGAAATTTTGGTGACTATTTATAATTAAATTTAAAAAAATTCAACTTTTTTTTGTAAAGTAAAACCCTAAAGTTTATAAATAAAAGAATAAAATACTTGTTAAATTTTTGGGTTGTTACACTCTCCTCCACTCAGAACTTTTCGTCCTCGAAAAGGAACAAAGTAGGAGAATAGAAACAACCAGATGAAAAAATAGACTTTGGAAAACAAATTAAACAATTTCTTTAAAACCATATATATATATATATTTTAATTAATTAATATTTAATAGTTTTGTTAAACTCATTTTATTAAATCCATTCAGTTATTTATGAGATCAATTATTTATATAAAACACTAAAAAAAATTACTATTACACCAGGTAGTATAAAAATAAACAATATTTTAAAGGATATATTCAAACGAAGGAAAGAAGGAAAGAAGATAGATTTGGAAAACAGAATATAGGTAAATAAATAAAGCTAGGCAGATAAGGTAGATTCAAAAGAATAGTATCAGGATCGAATAGTAAAATCAAACCATAAAATTTTAATTCCAAATATTAATACAAAATTTCTTTGTTGGAAATACATTTATAATAAAATACCTTTATAATAAAATACTTTTATATCGAAACCATTTTCCTTTCGAAATACTTCTATAACTCGATGTTTCAACAAGTTTATCCTCGTTCTTGCAGACTCTGGCCATGCATTGATCAGGCACAAAGCTAGAATTCTTCAAGTACTTAGTAGACCAGTTTCAACACCTAGTGAAAATACTTGAAAAACCTTTAAAACCGATATGGAAAGTACAATCCAAATAAATCACCTGGATCGCAGGATACATAACAATGGTTACGCCTGGATCCCCCAGGAAACATCCATATCCTTTAAGCATTCACTGCCTTGCGAATTACGCCATGATAACCAAAACCCATGGACCGCATGATACATAACAATGGTTACGTCTGGATCCCCCAGGAAACATCTATATCCTTTAAGCAATCTCTGCCTTGCGGATTACGCCACGACAACAAAACCGGTAGACTATAGGATACATAAAAATGGTTACACCTGGATCCCCTAGGAAACATCCATATCCTTTAAGCAATCTCTGCCTTGCGGATTACGCTGCCCCCAAAAAAATGACCGTGAGTTACGCCATGGTAGGACACTCGAGTATCACATCCGAAAAACCAAAAATCAGAGAGAATCATATCGATAGAATGAATCCACAATATGGCCACAAAGCGGATATCATGCAGAAGGCACTTTCCATATCATTACTTCGAAAATATATATCATATAGTACCTTTCAAATCCATTTCAAATATCGTACGTATATAAAGTCCATTATATATAAGATTTCATTTCAAAATTGAATACTTTCCAATCAATAGTATATCAAATCACACTTATATACACTTCGATAGTATAAGATGTGACTTTTCAAATTGTGTACCTTTCCAAATCGATAGTTTTCAAATCAACTTCATACTTATACAAATAAATTTTATATAAGTTCGATAACTCTCAAATCAAGTATTTAGTAAAACAAGGTTCTCAATTTCAATTCGTTTCAATATCAGTTCAGTTTCAAAATCATATACGATTTCACCAAATTTTCTTTCAAATTTAATATCTTCAGTCTCAAAATTTCCCAAATAATAAGTTTAGAAAATAATCCTAGTTTTCAAATCAACATAATTTAGGTCAATCAAGTTCATTTCCAAAATCATCATATGAACACTGGGTTTTAAATTCCAATCTATTTTCAAAAACCAAATATTTTTCAATATCTATTATACCCCAAAATGGTTTCCAAAATTTTAACTATCCCTTTAAAACCTTAAACTATTTATTTCTATTCAAAAGATCCACTTTTCCTTTTGCAAATTATTATCCTACATATATATAGTTATATAAAAGATGTTCCAAAGTCAAACTTTTAGAACTAAATTTTATTCGAAACATCTTAAAACAAAATTTAAAATTAATACAATTCAAAATAGTCTTATTCATTTACTTAACAAAACGGTTTCAAAATTATTTAAATCATATTAAAACATACAAAACTAAACTTACATACTTTATCAAATGCCTTATAATTTTCAAAATTACTTAGCTTGGAAAAATTAACCTTGATTTGGAAGTGTTCGAACTTTCAAATATAGTGAAAGAAATCATATTTTCAATCCAAGAGTTGGAAATCAGCAACAAATTAGTAAATCAATTTTTATAAATAGAATTATACTAAATCAAATCGAAAACTCGAGGATTGAACACCGGCTTACTTTAGATCGTTCAAATATATATACATATATCTTTTGAATATCGAATTATACTTCAGAATTTGAAATCAAAATTGGTTTCACAAAATCACTCGCATAGCGAAGCTATTAAAGTGGCCTCTCCCCCTCTCGAAAATCAATGTCGATGATGCATGCACTAATCAACAAAATTATTCTCCAGCGACATAAGTTAGTTCTGGACTTCTATTTTCTTGAAAACTTCATTGAAATTTCTTCTAAATCGTCGGAATTCATTTGAACTCTTTTGAAATATTTCTTATCCGGAAAATACTTTTAAATTGTATTATTATCATATATTTACAAAATCTTAAAACCAATTCCAAAGCACCGGAATTCAACTCCTCGAAGTTCCAATTTAAAAATCCTTCAATTATAAATCATTTTATATAATCGAATTCCTTATAAATTTTCAAAATTTCACATCCTTTCAAAATTTCAGACTTTCGTTTTTAAAAGATATATAATCCTTATCGAAAATATTTTACTTTAATATATAGAATAAAATCATAGTTATCAAAATAATAATTTTGGTATAAAACAATTTCTAAAATACACACAAAACCCGATTTTCAAAGGATGATTTAAGAATGGATTTCCAAACAAAGATAGAGATTCAAATTAGAGGAACTCTAATCAAATAGAATTCTGATTCGAAGCTAGGCCCAAACGAAGATGAGATAATTAAATTTCAAAATAGAAGATGGATATTAATCGCAAGCGACCTTAACCGGGTCAACCGTGACTTCAGGAATATGATCGATGCGGAATTCCAAGGCAAATCGACATTCGATCACCAGATATAGAATTCGGCATAACCAAAGATAGCAGAATCTAAACCGAGGATATATAAATCTTCAGTGAATCGATGCTATTGTAAAGGAGTTTCACCCCTTTACAATCATTCAGTGGAGCTATGGGATACTCTAGAATCTAGAAAACACGAATAGGGAAAGACAAGAATGGATATGGAACCGAGGGGGATGTTCCAAAATTTAAAGGAGAACCGAATCAAATAGGAAGAGATTTAAGCTCGAACGAAAGTGATTCTGTAAATAAATTTACCATATATGCTAAGTTTGCCTAGAGCCAAAGCTCTAATACCAACTGTAACGCCTTGATATTTTCAACCATTAGCATCCACACATGTCGGACTTGAATTGCTCAAAATATCATATTATTAATTTAAATTTGGCAAAACTTAACATATACAGTAAACAAATCAATCATAGAATCACATACACAGAGTAATACAATAATACACAGCGGAATCAATAAATAGTAGTTCATGAAGCTACTATATAATCATCAGAGTTAGAAATAAAATACAGTTGAATGTCACAAATACAGTGAAGTCTCCAATGCAACAGATGACTCCTTTGAAAAAATTAACTAGAAGAGCTGAAAGCTAAAACGATAGTTGGGTCTCCAATGCAACAGATGACTCCTCTGAACAAAACACTCGAGTCAGGATTTACATTCTTATATCAATAAATCCAACTCAAGTGAAATAACAACTGAAATACAGGTAACTCAAAAGATGTTTGGGATAACCATCCTCTAAGGATCCGTGGAACTAACGACAATGTAGAAATATACACTATACACCGTGGCCATTTCAAATTAATTTAAAACTTCAAAACCAGAGCATCATTTCCATTTTTTTATCAATATTTCCAAATTTTATCATTTTCAAAGTTACGATTAAAATCAACTCAATTTCCAAATTCAAATTTAACTAAATCTCAATTCAACAAATTTCAATTCAATTCAGTTCCTAATAAACAATTGCAAATTATATCGATTTCTAATGCAGAAACAATCTCAAAATAAACCATTTAAATTCCACTATATTTCAAAGCTTTAATATTCACATTTTCAAAGCTAAATTTCATAGTTTCATATGTCCTGATTTAAATTAATTATTATTTAATCTTGAAATATTCCCTCATTAAAATTCAATATCATTAAGTAACCTTAAATTACATCTTACTAAGTATCTCCTTTAATTTATTTTAACATCGAATATTCATTAAGTCACTTAAATCCAAAAATCCAGTTAAAACCATATCTTTAAGTTTCAATTTCCATAATTCCAAATCGATGTTTATTTACTAAAATTCTTAATTACATACAATTTCAAATACATTTAAATTTATCTTCCCAGCATTAACTTATTCAAATTATTACCAAAATCTATAAATTTGAACATGTACTTGAGTATATTATATGTATTAAATCAATCTCCATTTAATTAAATATTATTATTAAATCTATATATTATATTTCCATTTATATATAATATTTAAGAATCAATATTTATTAAAACCTTATATTTCTTTCTAAAACCACAGAAATTATTTTCAAAATATTTATATATGGACCAACGGTGTCTGTATGTAATTTCTTATCCTATGGTCAAGTGATACAGATATTTATCATTTCAATCTGTAATATATATATATATATATATATATATATGGGTAGATATCATTTTTACTCGTAATCCCAATTTCAATTCAATGGAAATCGCTTGGGTCTATCATTTCAACCCATAACGAAATTCTCCTATTCCTTAAAGTCTGTTCGGGTATGTAGCATTTCAACCAATAGTGAATTTTATACTGACAGAGAACTTGCAGAGTGATAGCAGATATGACATTAATAATAACAGACATATATCATCAATAATAATATAATATAAACAACAGAATATGATGTCATATCCCATAGGTGAACAATTACATATAAATGCATATCATACATATAACGATTTAAACAATTAACAGTTAAATTTTAGCAACATATTTCAATTATCGTTCTAATTGAAACCAATTTAATAAATAAAAGAACGTAAATCGTGAGTGATTGCTCACCTTGCGAGGCTAGATAGATTTGACAAAAAAATGAGCTACGAAATCAAAAGCATCGCTAGATGTACATGATTTGATGTAGAAAATAGGCACAACGGGCAAGGCTGATAATGTGAGATTGATGAGAACGATTGAATCAGCTGATATAAATTGAACTAAATGTATATATAAATGTAATATATTTTTTCCAATTCAAAACATGTATTTATTTTCAAATTTATATTTAGTCTCATACTTATCAAATAAAATATATACATTTATACAACTTAAATTCAACAGACACACCCTTTATACGTACCATACTAACAATTGAACATATCATAATTAGTCAAGCAAACTATAATTTTATATATATTATATATCTAAACATCAAACATACTTCCTGCATACTTTAATCTAAGTTTTTATACCTTTCAACTGGGATCTTAACTTCTACAAAAAAAATGAACTTTAGATATTAGAAATAAAATCGCTTGTGCACTAGTTCTTCTGATAGAGACTCATATTACTTACGGTTAAAAGCATTAGGGAAACCATGATAAATAATATTACCATATTAACTAAATGTGCCATGCGTGTCCTTTTAAAAATTTATCATAGGTAACTGATCATTATAATGATATATGTGAAGTAGTTATTTGAAATTGTAACAGATTTTGTAATTTAAACAATCAATAATCCTACAAAACATTGACACTACGCAAATCCTTTGATTACAAAATACTCCTACTAGTAAATTATGCAATAGTATTTTTGAATGTCGATAGATGTTCCAAGCCCAAAGTGAAATATTCTCCTTTGACCTAGAAATATGGTATCTACACAACTCGAAGAAAGGTAAAATTTTGTAATTATGTTGCTTTTATAGAATTTATTTATTTATTTATTTCCAACTTTTTGGAGACAGATATAAATAATGATTGGAAATATCTACAAAGTTTTAGCTCATTTTGAACTGCGTAGATATATCATATTTCCATGCTGTTAGAGGAAGTTGGAGCATGGGCTTGAATAAACTTATATTTATAATCAACATTTATATGCAGCCTTGCTTTATTAGCTTACCTAAAAATACACAGTGTTTGACACCAACGTTTTAACATTTTCATTCTTCCTTCCTAATTTGTGTTGATGATTAGAAAGTGCAACCAAAATTTGAATCCTTGTTTTAATTAAAATTCATATCTTTTATATCACATGCATAAAATTTAAACAAAAAAAACAAAGTGGACCAGAAATGATCTTGCCACAATTGATATGCATATTCATACTCGAGTTAAATCTTAATGTCGAGATTGAAGACTAACCCTTTTTAATTCTTCCTACACGTCTTTTCATCGTGTAATAAATTTTACCATAAAATGTATTAAGTACGAATTTAGTTACAAAATTATATGATTTTGGTATCATTACATATAAAAAATAGATGTTAATTGTAACACGGTTCAAACCCAAATAATTTAACTGAAGAGGTTAGTCATATGTATAGCAGAGAAAAGGAATTGTACAGATATTTGCATAGCATGAATCCCAAAATAAGAAATGTGCGTATACTTTAAAACTTACTTATATATATAATATATAACTAACACTATATACTATATATATATATACAATATACACTAGCTTAATATTAACTTAACATAAAAAATACTTTTGCTAGATCATATAACTTAGGGCTGTAAACGTGTATATATAGAGTAAACACATACGTTTTCTTCTTATATACATAACTTATAGAGTAAAATCAATGAGACCAACCGCATACAACTAATATATGAACCGGTATCTTATATAAAAAACAGTATAAATAAATAATATATATTACCTTATTATATAAAAGAGAGGAGATGAGGATGAGGCACGAAGTGGAGGAGGGGAACTTTGGTGGCGAGGAGACTGCGACAAATAGGAGCAGGTGGAAAAGTTTGATGACCAAGCATATGAACTGTATTTCTCAGAGCATAGGAATAAAAGAGGAGAGGAAGAAGAATAAAAGGATGGAATTATATAGGCCAAGATGAGCAACAGTCAATTATAACAAACGTATAAAGTTTTATGAACGCAAAAATAACGTACCGATATAAATGTGAAGTAACGAATATGGAAAAATTCAAGCGTAAATTTCAGGGGATAATAAAGGAAATGACTTTTCACAATTTAAACTGACACGGATAAGGTAAGGAATATATATATATATATATATATATATATATATATATATATATATTTCGTACTGAATACGATACGTTTGTTGAAGCCAATAGCACCAAAAATTAAGGAATGAAAAAGGCAACAAGGAAAAGAACAGAACAAATAGAAATGAAATGTATCAAATTAAATATGAGCAATTTTACAAGCAACGGTCAAAAGTTTTCTTCCAAAAATCGTGGCTACTGATTTGTTTTCAGTAGCTAAGGTATGAAATTTATGAGCGTGTAATAGATGCAGAATTTTAATTGAAACGTATGCTCAAATAATTAACAAAAGTAACGTGATTAGAAACTATTCGTTTCTTATTTATTTATTTCATATATAGTTAGTACAATATATGCTAAATTTATAAGAAAAGTAACGTATCTAAATTTATATGTTACTTATTTATTCTCTACCTATTTTTAGTAAAATATACGTTTTAAAGATTATTCATTAGCTACGTACCATTTATAAGCTAACTAAATCAATCATAACGGATATAACGTATAAATCAAAACGTGTATTTTAGATAGCCTATTTATATTCTATTAACTTTAAAATTTATTACTTAATTAACTTTTGATTTGTTTACATTGGTTTGATTTACTTAACATTTAACACATAACTGATGTATATACGTAAAAAAAGAAAACGTAAAATTTATTTCCTATATATTATTCAATTTAAAATTTTATTTATTGATCAATTAACTAAGAAACAAATGTGTATACGTATAAAGTTTATTTCTTTTACAGAATATTAATTACTTGATTTAAAGGTGTATAACCAATTTTTAAAAGAACAAAAGTGGAAATAAAATGTTATTACCAATATATTCAGTTAAGTAAAAAGATTTGGAAGTTAGAATTAAAAGATTTAAATTCCAATAAATGTTAAACTTTAACCAAAAATAAGAATTATAGAATTGGCTTATATTAATAAAATTTTGGTGACTATTTATAATTAAATTTAAAAAAATTCAACTTTTTTTGTAAATTAAAACCCCAAAGTTTATAAATAAAAGAATAAAATACTTGTTAGAATTTTTGGGTTGTTACAGGATTCCTAGCAACCGTTGAATTTACTATGCTTATATTATTTTTTATGTGAAATAATTGTATGTCATAGCTTGGTAACTTAGATTTGCTATATGTCAACTTGATGTTGAAAAGTTGAATCTTTTAGGTAAAGAAAAGAAGTAGTAGTATGTGTTAAGCACTATGGCAGTGCTAAGCCTCTTTGTGAAACACTTTGAAAGGATGTTTGTTTAATTACTTTAAGTATCCCTTGAGATGTTTTAGTTACCACTTGATTTCAAGTATGGGTTTAAATTCGAATTTTGAAATATGACTTTGTCGTTTGATTTCTAAATGTGTTTTGAAATAGTTTCCGAACTTGAGTTTTGGTTTTTCAAACCTTTTTGCAAAGGTATTGAAGTGGTTTAAAATATGGTTTAATAGATATTTGATTTTCAAAACAAAGGTTTTAAAAGTATGGTCCGTATAGCGACAGTCGTTGTGGATGCACTTTGGAAAAATTGGAATTTTATAAAAGGTTATGTCTTTAGATATTATGTAAATTATTTCCAACCGTGTTTTTAAAAGTTATGTACGTATTTTAAAGGAATTTGAAGTTTTAAATATACTTTTGTATATTTAAACAAGTGATTCTGGTTTTAAAAGATGATAGAAATATTACAACGACCTGAAATTCCACTTCTTTGATTTGAAAATATTTAATTAATTTTAAATATTCAAATAATAAGTTTTATAATTAAAATAAAATCTTTTAAATGATGAATAATGACAGTGAAATAGTTTTTAATTTTTGTTTACAAAAATATATAGTTCGATGAAAAACAGAAATGTGATCGGAATTCGTTTTTCAAAATTTCAAATTTTCGTCGGCGAAAAGTTATCAGAATTGTTGTAACATTTTTGTACAAACACATACACATATTTAAAATGTATTTTGTACAAGGTTGAATGCATTTGAATATACATAAACACTTAAATATGTATATATAATATAAGATAAGATTTTTATATAAAAAGGTTAAAAATATGTAACATATTAGATTCCTTATGAAATATTTAGTACATGTAAGTAGAAAACATGTTTTAACATGTTGGAACATAAAGTGTTGGGAGGGGGACAAGGCTAGGTGAGTGGCAAAGGATGAATGGAGGGCAAAGGAAAAAGTATAGTTTGGTGACTTGCCTTTTCTGTTGCTTATAAATGGCCTTCCACTTGTTTAATTTTTCCTCCCCTTCTTTCTATCATATCTTTCTCTACTCTAGTTCAAATAGAGAATTTTTTTAAACCATGTAAATTCCAGTGGTACAACTTCCAATTGTACCACTACTTTAAATTTGATTTTATCTATGTCAAAAATGCATTTTTTCAGACCTATTTATGGACTCGGATTTTCTAGTCCGAAAATAGCACTCCTTCTTTTGACCATATCATCCTCAAAACAAATTAAAATCGAGTGATTCTTTTTTTGAAATTGTAGAAAAGAATTTTCAAAACATTTTTCTTTCGAACACTTTTCAAATTTCAAGAGTAACATGGCCTAAAATATAAGAGAATGTGACCATTTTTTGGTCTGGTTTTCTGAATTCAACCTTGCCTGAAGTACCACTACCTATCCATGTCAAGCCTACACATCCTTGTTCTTATCATTGCTGAGCCATGCATGCCCTATACTGAGCCTATTTCAAGATGTGAGGTTCCTAAGTCAAGTTTGAAAAGTTATTTCAAGTTGTCAAAAAGTTTTCTAAACTTCTGTTAGTAAACTTTTAGTTTTTTAATTCAAGGTTTTAAACTTTTATAATTTTTTATAGTGTGGTATAATTTGTTGTTTGAAATCTTGGCTTGTGATGTGATTGATTTTATAAGTGTTGGTTGAGTGTGATTGTAAATTAGACTTGAAATTAAAGTATAAATATAACGTTGTTTGGAAAGTTGTAAACTTTGTTTATGTGATATGATCTTGCTTAGGTTTGTAGATGTGGCATGTATGATTATGTTGTGATCTTGAAGCGTTGGGTATATGCTAAAAAAAGTTAGCATCCTTAGTGTTAAAATAGAATGAAATTTCGTATGTTAAACTGTAGTCCTTTCTTTTGGAAATCAAAATCGTTTTTAAGTTTTCAAACTTTATTTTACTTCTACAAGGCTTACTTTATGTTTTGGAAAAAGTAAGTAAACTTGCAAAGTTATCGTAACGACCCGCAAATTCGTACGCCTTGAGTCAACACTATCTACCTAAATCGACTCAAGTTGTACAGAAATACGAACCATTTGGGTTAAAGAAGAAGAGGTAGAAGAAGAAAATAGAAAACAATATCAGAATCTAACCATCGCAGCAGAATAAAATATAATAGATAACAAATGATCTTTACACAAAAACAATTATATATGTTCATATATTACATCATCAGAATACATCAATCACAACTCAACATCAATAACATACAACTGGATACACAACTAAACAACACAGCGGAATATATATATAAATTAGTACGGGAGAACGTATCGTCATCCAACTCGTCTCCTGAGCTCTACAGCATCATATCTTGTATCCTATAATACTCGGTCTGACCCGAGCATTACAGTTAAATAATACCCGAGTCAGTCTGGAATACCTGCGTGAGAAAATAACACTCAATTGATTATTAAAGTTTCAAAAATCCTTTGAAAACAAAAGCATCTCGTAAGACCACGCCACAAATAAACATGTCGGGTTTTCACCTTATGATAGCTAAAACAATTTTTATAGAAATCCTCTGATATTATAATAGGGTCTATATACAAATACTTATAAAATAGCCGAAATTGTTACATTATTAAATTCCTGCTACTGGCCACATAGTGGGTAATACAAACAAAACTCGTACAAGGCTCGTAGGGAGAATGGATTTCCAACTAATGACTAGGCACTGGGGTACCACCTGTCACAGTACGTGGCCTAGATCACAGTACCGAGGAGTACGCCCGCTCCCTTGCAACACAGGACCCGGACTACCCCTTACTGGATAATCCCGGGTGAGATCACCCCGCGGTTGGGATCAGCAACCGCACCACTAAGCCGAAATAAAAAGGGACATCTAGAAAGGGATGACCTCACCCAGCTTGGGTGCTACCCACCTAGCCTTGCTGCAAAACCCTTATTTTCAGTCATTCCCATTTGACGAGGCTTGAGGCTAAACGTTACCTTTTCAGAACGTATCCCTTAGAAATGCCCATCGTCCACCTAACGATGTCCCGAAAACATTGATCCATACAAGTCCATCCCGGGTTCGAACGGAACTGAAGGCACTATTCCTACTACATCCATTTTGGAAATACCCTCAGGATTAGTAGCGACTAGCCCTTGCACTTGACTGCTCCATCTTCGAATCCACCCTCGTTTCCATGAAACGTACAAACCGGATCGAAGTGGTTTTCGAGAAATAAATCTCGATCCCGGTCTCTTCGAAACGATCAGCACAGTTGGCCAATATTGTTAGTCGGTGATTTAACTATCAATTAATATTGACAACATCCATCAAACAATAAATAATTTCCCAAATTATTTATTAACCTCAAAATATCCTCACAAGATATCTATTTTCAACCCTTTGAAAATAGTTTCAAATCATCTTTCTTTTCAGAATAAACTTTCCCAAATATTTTCTATCTCCACTGAAATTACCGAGCACGAAACTAGATTTTTAAAATAATTTAAAACACTTTCTTTGAAATATACTTTAAACATTTATTTTAAAAACCGCTTCAATAATTTATCAAAAATATATACTATATGAATATTTGAAAGTAAGGTTACTTAATAAAATATAAAACTGGATTTTCACTTTTAAAAACAAAATACTAAGTCACTTCTTAAGTAATTACTACTATAATAGATTTGAGAAAATACTTACTTTAGAATTTAAATATTTAGAAACAATAAATTTTCCAAAACTTACTTTTTAAAACAACTTTAAAACTTTTAACTTATATTTAAAAATTTACTCTAAGAACGTACTTGCTTATCCAGAGAAAAAATTCCAACTTCAATCACTTAAATCAATTTCCCAAATTGATTTCCAATTTATTCCATTTGAAATAAATTTCTTTACTTACTCAGTTCATTTCAAAATTCATTAATTATGGACTTTATTTTTTTTTTATTATTATTTTCCGTTTGATTATAAATCTTTTAACTGAAATATACAAATTTCAAATTTTCCCAATTCCTTCTTTATTCTTCTTAAATAATTTAAATGTTAAATTTTAAATAAATGTTTGTCCTTTAAAATAATAACACTGAAGTTCAAATTTATTAACTTTTTTTTTATTGAAAAATTCCTTTCCATATACAGAATTTATTAATTAGCATTTTGAAACCACTAATATTCTTATCCAATTCATTTTAATTTATTTACATTCTTTATAATTATTTTCTTAAAAGTTCACTCCTTTATTTTTTTTCAAAGTCCAATTCTATATGTTTAGATAAATCAAAGTACCGAAATATTCAAGCAGACTATAGCATTCAATATTCTAATATAATTCATCATAGAATATCCAATAACCACACCGAGAACATTGAATAATTTAAATAAGTGTTGAGAAATCCAGTTGGATCCCTCCAACTTATTTTTACTGCATCCATAAACGTTAGCATAACATAAAATACCAATTCCAAATTATACCATATTATAGCACAACAATCAATTTAACCATTCAAACAATTATTTAAATTTAATCATTTAAATTTAAATTTAAGTTCAACTGAGTGAGATTAACTCACCTTTGTCCTTTAATTTGCAATCCAATCCAAACCGGCTTGTTTCCTTCATGATATTGACCTTGTATAAACAATTAATAGTTTATTAATTTATTAACATTTGAACTAATCGGTCAATTAATTTCATTTAACAAATTTAATTTAATCCAACAAATTTTATTTAAACTAATTTCCCTTTTATAAACTATTTTATTTTATTTTTAAAATTCCCATTTACTTTCTTCTTTTTCACTTTTTTTATATATATGTGTAAATCTGTAAAACAGGAAAAAAAATTTCTTTGAAATGTTTACACTATATTTTTCTTTGCTGCAACTACACATAAAAAATCCAATTAAAGGAAATACCTCACAGCAAACATCGACCGCCACAACCCAAAAACCCGAAGCCCTAACCTCCTTCTGCCTTCGCGAATAGAGATGCGATGCCCAACTTCAAGTCCCTTCGATCGACACCCACGCCGTCCCTACTGCTCAGTAACGAAGCCGCCACCATCTAAACCCTGCCTAAGCTCCTCGCGTATGCGAACGACGCGACCTCCTGCCCCCACGCATGAACATCCAGGTCGAACCTTCCCCTTCATCGTGGCAGCCCTTACATCGCGTGCGTGAGCATGCCTTTGCCATAACGACCTCGCTGCCGCGATTGAATTCATGGGGAACGCGGGGTGTTGATTTCTCAAGAGGAATCAGTTCGATTTGCCTGCCGTTGATTATTAAATCTCGATTTGTTTTAAACAGAAGAAGCGGCCCCTTTCTTATTTTTTTGATTTCGAACGAAAATGAATTTCGTTCTGTTGGTTTTCTCGGCCATTTATTTATTTTTTTCTTTGTTTTTTGTTTCGTTCTGGACTGAAAAAGATGGAAGTGAAGATGCGTGATTTAACGAAGAGGAGGTGACAACTAGGGCGACGGAAAACAGATGCTAGGGTGGCTCATAGCAGATGAAAAGAAGCGACATATGTGAAATAATTGCGGTTGTAGCATGTTTACTAAGAGATATTTTTATTTAGATTCCAAATGTCCCGATAAAAGCAACCTAAAAACTTGAACTCCTATTGGGGCATGCCGCTAGGCGTTCCTAATATTATACCCCTATTTTGAATGCAGTGGAAAAGGTTGTGAGTCCTAATTCGTTCGTATGGATAAGATAACTTTTTGGATCAATTATTATATTGAATTTTCGATATAAATTTCAACGCGTTTATATATCGTGCGCTCACACAACTACTCTAATCAATACGAAATTTGAAATCCGATAATAATTCAATATTACGGATCCAATGGAACTGATTTCGTCAAATTCTGAGACTGTGCCTCGAAAGGTTATTTTTAAATTCAATTTAAATAATATTAAATTTTAAAACTTAACAAACCATTCTTAAATTTGATTTCAACACTTCTATTCTCTTCAGTATATCAATATAAATTTTACAAGCCTTCAAATTAAAATAATAGGCTTAAAACTGAAGATTCAACATTTTACCCAACTTCAACTTATTAAATTCAATAATTTAATTATCAAATAAATAGCGATATTTGAAATTCAAGTTAATATTTAACTATTAAATATTTAAAATCAATTAAATATTTCGATTTTAAATGCTTAAAAATTCCAGCTCGTCACATTCCTCCCCCCTTAATAGAATTTCGTCCTCGAAATTACTAATTAGGAAGAATGGTCCAATACCCGTTTACTTTTCCCAAAACCAATCAGTTCAACATCTAACCAACTATCTTGTATAAAGACCCATTACCATTCTTGCTAACTTCCCCAACTTTCCCATAGTTTCAACCAATATTACTTAATCATTCAAATTTAAATTTTAAATCAAATTTAAAATTATTAGAATTTTGTCAAATTTTTTTCTAACTCTCTAAATTTCCGAAAAATTTTGCCAGCGTCTTCTTTGCGCGGCTAGCTTGGTACAACTACAAAATGCCTCTACGGGCTCCCAAATTCCAAAAGAAAACAAAAGGCTAAGTGGCTAGATTAAAAAACCCAATGAAATTCCATACATAAATTTAAAAACATACCTTTTTGTCGTGCAATTCTAATTTATTATCTGAAATCAAAACCAATTTTCCTTTCCCTTTTTCATACCTGCATATTCTGTTTAGCAATAATATTTAATCACAACATTCAAAAACATTTTATTGACTTCTTTTACACATTTTCAATATTTGTTTTACTTAAACCCGTACGATGCACATATATCATCCGTACGCAATACCAAATCTGGTCGCTCACTCTATCACACAATTTCACTTCCGAACTAGTATCGTCCACCCGACTTCCTAGTGCGACTCAGATCTGGTTTCCTGATTAGGAACCGTCATTCTCCTTGCATAGCTATAAACTATGATAGAGAATTTACAGAATCAATCAAAATTCCATATCCGGGTTCGTCGTCGAAAATCGAGTGAAAAATCCTAACTCGGATCGACATAACTATCTCGAAATTCTGTGCTCGAATTCTGGATCAATATAGTATGTGAATAAAATAATATACGTACATCCTACGTATTTGCTCCAATTGGTTATAAACTACATCAATTTCCTTTTATTCCCATTTATTTTGATTGTTATTCACTTATCCACACTTTCCCTTGCCACAACTTCCAGTTTTAATCTTTTTGTATTCCAATTCGAAATAAATTCAATTTGCTTCAATTTGCGAATTAATTACAAACCTCAATACTTTTATCCAAATTTCATTTTCAATTTTACTTGAGTTTAATTCACCTTCCAATTCAAAATATTGAGTTCAATTCATCTCATTTCAAACAATATTCGATTAATCATTTCTTAAATTAATTTCTCTTACTAATTTGTTTTTATATCTCGAATAAAAATTTGTTTGCAAACTTTTTCTATCTTTAATTTCTTTGAACAATATCTTTAGTTCATCTTACTTTACTTATATAATTTAAATTAGATTTCAACATTCAGTTATAATTCTATTTTCTTCACAAATTTAAATTATTTGTCGTTAGTGAAAATTTTCAAAATATTCCAAAAAATTTCTAACTCCCAAAATTGTTGGAAAATTTTGGCAGAGTCTCCCTTGTACGGAGGAGCTTTTGCAATTTGACAAGAGATATAAATATATATACATCGACCCATACGGTCGGAAAACAGAAAAACAGTTCATATTTCCTATTTGTATTGCGTAGGCGTACCTTATTTAGCATTTTTAAGCAAGCGGCTTATTTATTTCAGCATTTAGCGCGGGCAAAACCAGTCAACGGCTTCCAAAAACCTGTACTCACTCCATTTAAACATGTAAGTGACAAATGTAACGTCCCGAAAATTTTCGACTTTCGAAAATTCAACATCGATACTCACTTTATCGACTACCGAGAATCGAAGGCCGGAAACCCGAAATGTTATGGTTTAAGAAAAAGAAAAAGGATAGAAGAAGAGATAAGAAGATAGAAAATAGAGAAGAAAGAAAATAGAAAATAGAACGGAACAGAAGAAAAACAGAACAATATCAGAATCTCACAATTCGCAGCGAAACAACATATAATAGATAAATGAATAATCTTTAAACATAGAACTATATCAGTTATTACATTTTATACATTTCATTACATCATATCATCAGAGTGTACAACAACAAACAACAACAAACAATGCAGCGGAAAAAGAAATACTATATACTAGTAATACGCCATGCCATCCATCTTGCCTCCAGCAACTCCTGAATAACCAGAATATCCTGATAAACCTTAACTCTTGACTGCCCGTGTGGAAATTGGTGGGCACCCAGAGTTTAGGAAGGAAAACAATAAACTCCGAGTCAGTCATGTGACTGGTGTGAGAACTCAAAACAGTTTATTTATCTTTAAAATCAAAATAGAGGAATATTTTCAAAGTCAATTCGCAATGCTTTTTAAAATGAGACTACCATAAGGCCTCCCGCACACACACACAATGCAAACGCAGAATCGGAGGAGATTTCTCCTTATGATAGTCAAAGATGCTTGATACGCATTAAAAAGAACATTTGATATTATTACTAGTGCATAGTGTAAGAAAAATTCATTTCGAAAGTAGAATATAAATCTTAGCCAACATACGACCATTATCGTATGCCTACTATAGCTAACTATGTTCAATAGCAGGTTACCGCCACATTCCATAGCAGGTTATACAACTAAAACCGTACAAGTCTCGTATTATTTCTTTGGATTTCCAACGAATGATCAGGCCAAGGAACTTCGCATTGCCACATGAGAATGCCTCTGGATGGACATCCCCGAGAACCAAACCGGATCTCTACCAACACAAGGCCGGGTTACCCCTAACTGAGTAACAACTGACCGAATATGCCATCCCCCGGTCCTTTGGGACCTTTCACCGAGCGCTCGTAATCAATTCACACAATCATAAAGTGTTTTCAACATGAGTAAGTATCTGGGCTCCATACCATGATGCCACCCTTTTCCAGAAGGAAATGCACATATCCTAAAGGGCGCTACCCCTCATAACCTTGCTGCATCTTTCCTGTTTTGACCATTCCCGAGGTGTGAGGCTCGACGAAGTCACGTCCACAAAAACATACTTTATACAAAAGCCATGCTTTGGGTCAACAAATGATAATAGAAATGATCACCAGGATAGACGATCAAATAAACGATCCTATCACAAATAATCAACACAATGATCATTTCACAGCAACACTCAGCATGTCACATTACCAAATTGGGAATATATCGCTGATAACATTCAACTACATAACCTCTGAGCTCGTACGTCTCAGAGAAGGGTGTTAAGCTAAAAGAATAAATTCTCCGCCACCAAAAGAAATATATTTGAAAGAAATCTGCTTTATATCTCAATTTGTAATGTCAGACATACAATCCATACAAGTCTGTTCCGGGCTCGAACAGAACCGAAGGCACTTACAAAGAAGTCCTTGCAATCCGGATATCCACAATCCTGATCGGATTTCCCATCACATATGGAGAACTCAATACCGGAGCAACTCGGTGCAGAGTCAATCGACAGGTCATCCTATCGCTCTCGCAAATACCGGGTCTTCAACACCGATCTTCAATGCTATCCATTGCGTCGTATCACTATTCGGAATGGGTAATCCGAATAACGAGCGCAATAATTTAAAAATAAGTGTGCATTCAAATTCAAGCAAATCACAACAAATACCTTTCAAAGGTAAATATTGATAGTCGGTTATTGAACTATCAATGGATATGCACACATCACCAGATTCCAAATAATTTTCCAAATTATTTATTTCCCAAATTTCATATCTTTACTAGATATATAATTTTCACACTTCAAAAATAAATCAATATTTATTTTTAAAAGAATTCCCTTTTCTTTTATAAATTCCATAGTGAATTTATATTTCACAATAACTATGAATATACGATTTCAATTATTCATTTTCAATTTATCTTCAAAAAGATAAATTCTCAAAATATTCTCTTTATATTGGAAAACATTTCCATACTTATTTATTAATAAGTAATTCACAAATCCATTTATTTTCAACACTTGGAAAATATTCAATATACTTAAATCGAAATTAAGTACATATTTCATTCTTTAAGGAAATCATTCTCTTAAACATATTTATTTGGGCCAAAACGAATGTTGCGTAAAACATCGTTACGACAACCCAAAATCACTAGTACAGGGATTCGAAATTAAAATAGATATATAAATCCCAATACTATACAAAACATTTCCTTTCGGAAATCATTTACTATAACAACAGTGTTATAGTCCACCATTTCCTTTTATTTCTCGAAAACGTCTATTTCAGTAATAAATGTTGAAATCTATAGTTTCGAATCTCAACACATTTTAAAACATCGTTAACTTGTTTTAATTCTATTTAAAACATCACATTCAAAACAATTTCTTTAACATATTATTCACTATTCAAAAACGTGAATATACTACGTTAACCAATTTCATCACTTCTATTCATTTTATTTCAAAGGATTATTCACAGTCAAAAACGTGAATATAACTCCATTTATAGGTTTCAACAATTTACTTATCAAAATAAGTCGTTTGCGGATTTATAAAACAATGTTTATAAATTCCTTTATTACCCTATATTCAATTCATAACTCAATTATATACCAAAGGTTCATATTATAAGTTAAACACTTAGAATTTATTTGTTCGCAAAATCGTTCCTCTAAACTTCATAATTATAAATCTTATAACTTATAAGATTCATTTATTTACCCAAATATATTCTTTAATAACTTCACAAAATTTATAAATCTTACTATTTATAAATTTCATTTATAACTTCACCGTTTATAATTCTAGAAACTTCATTTATTTATGAAATTCATTCACTTCATTCAAACACTTATAAAAACTCGTTTTATAATTCAAATATTCTAATTTATAAATATCAATTTATAAATCTCTTATATAAATCAATTTATACTATTATTTTAAAACATCTTTAAACTCCTTCATAATTTCATCATTTTGATTTATAAAATAATCAAATTTTATAAATCCTATTTTTAAACTTTTTACAATAAATTCAGAAATCCCGTTTTAACTATTTTATAACATCATTAACCTCGTATTTTCAAAAATCAGCCTTTTACTATATTTCTCAAAAATTCATAATCTTTATAACATTAAAAATTATATCGTTTATTTATTTAAAATGAATCAATTTCCAAACATATAGTATATTTTCAAAAATCACTTTAAAAATCATTTTAAAGTTCCAAATTTGGTCCAATGATGCTACATACCAAATAGTCAATCACGACAACAACGACATCATATATCGTATATGATAATCCATCAACTATCAAAATATCTGAAATCAAATAAATACTGTTGAGGAATCCAGTTGGATCCCTCCAACCTGTTTTCCTGCATCCAAAAACATTAGCACAATACCAATTTCGCTCCAGTACGAAATTATCGCGGTATATGGGATTTAAAATATTATCCGCTTAATAGACGGCGCAATAGGGTCTCATCCGCTATACAAATGCGGGAAATCAATAACTCCAATATATACATATGCCAATATATATATATATATAATACTATTATATATAATACCAATTTCACTGTTTATGAAATATTCGCGGTATATGTTTTTACTAAATAACATCCGCTTACTAACGGCGCATAATGTCTATTTTAACAATCAATAGATAACAATCATCATTCAAACATGCATTCAAATATTTTAAATATAACTATTTAAAATAAAATCGAAACTGATTCGATTGAGTGAGAAGTTCTCACCTTGATTTCTATTTCGTTTTAGCGATTTATTTCGAATAAAATTAAACGGACGTTTAATTTTACCCGAAATTCTCACTAACTCCAAATGACTCCAATCCAATTCCATCGCGTAGTGCTCGTCTATACGATTCCAATGCAAAAAATCTCGCCCGATTTGGACCTCGCAGCAAAGAGATATCATGTTTTAAAGTTACACGAATTATAAATATACAATTTTTTATTTAAAATCTCCTTTATAATTTCAACCTTCCATCAGGGCCGCACATTTCCTACGCTAGATCACGGCCGCCCAAACGAGCATCTCCCCCTTCGTTCCAGTTAACATACGCGAGCCTTGAACCCATCCACGCGTTCAACTCCATCATCATCGAACCCCCAAACGTCGACGAAATCCCATCATAACAGCACCACCTTGAAGCTCCACACGAATGCTACCCACGGCCATAATATAGGCGAACTCGGTGGTCCCTACATCTCGTAATTCATGCGTGATTTCCGGCCATTCAAATCCATTTTTACGTCGATCCACTCCACCAAACAACATCTTAGCCGTTGGATATATCAATCACATTGCCCTCTACAACCTTCATGTTGAAGTTTTCTTGAAATAACGTGTAGATTTGGAGTAAATGGAGGAGGAAGAACATTGCTTCCTGGCCGTTGAAAAGTAGGGGGCGGCGGCTCTGAAAAATGGCTAGGGTTTAGTGTTGTTGAAGATAGTGAGGGGTTTTAGTTCCTTTTATAGATTTTCAAACGAAAACACTATTCATCCGGGTTTTCCAAACTCCGATTCACGCGCTGTAACCAGCATTTTTAGGGTTTACCCTGCGTTCCAGACACAATGGAATAGGTTTCGAAAGCTAATTCGGACATCTGTGCGAGTTATGGCAACAAACGATCGATTTAAATTTAAACCGATTAAACGATTTTCTAGGCGTTTTAATTTGTACCGGACAAACGGTAAATCCAATTGACACGAAATTTAAAACCTTACAATAATATCACATTACGGATTCGATGAAATTGGTTTCGTCGAAATCTGAGACTATTTGAAAAATGGCTATTTTAACTCGCCAAATTAATATTAAAAACAATTTCGATGCGTTTCGAGCTGCCACGTTCAAACGATAACTCCGATTGACACGAAAATTGAAATCCGGTAATAACTAACTATTACGGATCCAATGGAACTAGTTTTGTCCAATTCTGAGACTGTTCAAAAATTGACTATTTTCGCTAGTCGATTTTAATATTAAAATATTCAATTTTCACAAATTAACTTTTAATTCGATTTTAAAAGTTCTAAAATATCGTTCTAACTCCAATATGATAAAATAAAATTTTACAAATCATTTTCAATCATATTTAACTCAATTTTCAATTATTTCCATAATTTCACATATTAAATTATCGATTTAATTATCCAATTAAATCCAATTATTCGAAATAAAATTTATTCGACTTATAAATTCACTTATTAATATTTAAAATTAATTAAATATTCAAATTTTAATTACTAAAATTTCTGGGTCGTTACAATCTTCCCTCCTTAAAAGAATTTCGTCCTCGAAATTATCAAGTAAGAAAAGTTACAGAATCTATTAACTTTCTAAAATCCATAGTTAAACTTCTTACAATATCTTTACTAAGTTTTCAAATCATACTTAGTTATCTTTTTAAAAACAACTACTATTGTTTAACTTTCAATTCCAATTCAAAGTTATAGTTTTTCAAAATTTTCCAACTTTTCTCAAATTTTTTCTAACGCCTTTAATTTTCGGAAAAATTCGCCATAGTCTCCTTTGCGCGGCTCGATCCGAAAAAAAAATGACAGTATATATATCACAAATATACATCTCATCAAGTAATGAGGCATCCCGTAGGGAAAAAAGTATAAAAGTACGATATTTAATCCGAGATATGTACCTTATATTTTATTAGCAAGCATATACGGCTAATATAGCGCGAAAGCGAGCTCCAAATGCGAAGCAAACGCGATCCGCACCTACTAAACACTCAACAAACAACATGAGAACATGTATATAGACAATAGTATCGATATACAACATATAGCAACATAATAACTATATATGCCAACATAGCAAATGAAATAAAAGGTATATATTCAACCATCAACCAACTAGCATTCAACTAATTCATAACCAATAAATATTCATTCATATTTTCATTAATATTCAATGAAATATGTTTTCAGTTTAATCACATTTGATTCATTAACAGTGGATGTTTTTACTAACATTCATTTTCAATTAGTTTATATTCACTAATCCATATTCAAGTTGGTTCACTTCCAAATCAAATTCAATTCTATTTAAGATTCACTTAACTTCCAATTGAATTTAAATTACTTTAGCTTCCAATTTCATTAACTCTTAATGAATTATATACAATCAACTAACAATCATATAACAACCAATGTATATTAATTACAACCAAATTCCTTTGCTTATCAATTGGTTTAATTAATTGATTTTTATTCAACTATTCAACTTTCAATAACATTAGAATTTAATGAATTAACTCTTATATTCATTATTCCATATCAATTTAATTCACATGCAATTGATTAACATTTAATCCATTAATTCAAGTCAATTACAAAAGTTGAATTTCATTACATATAACTCAAGTTCATATCTATCACTTAACTTTATTAATTTACTTTGATACCAATATCAATTTCATTCAATATCACTTAAGTTATATTCCATTTAACTTTAAATTCATTTTCATTTACAACTCATATTCATAAATATATTCATATAGTTTCACTTCTTATATATATATATATATAAGTTTATTTCACAATTGTAAATTACTTTAACTATAATTCAATTCTTATAATTCATTTGCTTATACAATTAATCTTCAATTTAGATTATTCAAACAACTAAACAATCATCTTATATACTTTAATAATTCTGAAAAATTATTCCTTTATATATATAAAATATAATCAAGGTAAAATTATTTCACTTACCCAATTTAAAACAGTATTATGTCGAATTGTTCTATTTAAGTGTTTAGAAACCCCTTCGGCATAGTTTTGCAGACCACGCTGACGAAAGTTCATATGCCACTCAATAAACCAATCATCACAATATAAAACAATTTTATATTCACTAAAAAATACGCTCTCATAGCTATTATTACACTCAAACTCATTCTAGAGTACTACCGACTCTATCTCTAATGAGTAATACCCAACAGAATCATGGTTGTCTCTAAACCATATGCTCTGATACCAAATGTAACGTCCCGGAAATTTTCGACTTTCGAAAATTCAACATCGATACTCACTTTATCGACTGCCGAGAATCGAAGGCCGGAAACCCGAAATGTTATGGTTTAAGAAAAAGAAAAAGGATAGAAGAAGAGATAAGAATATAGAAAATAGAGAAGAAAGAAAATAGAAAATAGAACGGAACAGAAGAAAAACAGAACAATATCAGAATCTCACAATTCGCAGCGGAACAACATATAATAGATAAATGAATAATCTTTAAACAAAGAACTATATCAGTTACTACATTTTATACATTTCATTACATCATATCATCAGAGTGTACAACAACAAACAACAACAAACAGTGCAGCGGAAAAAGAAATACTATATACTAGTAGTACGCCATGCCATTCATCTTGCCTCCAGCAACTCCTGAATATCCAGAATATCCTGATAAACCTTAACTCTTGACTGCCCGTATGGAAATTGGTGGGCACCCAGAGTTTACGAAGGAAAACAATAAACTCCGAGTCAGTCATGTGACTGGTGTGAGAACTCAAAATAGTTTATTTATCTTTAAAATCAAAATAGAGGAATATTTTTAAAGTCAATTCGCAATGCTTTTTAAAATGAGACTACCATAAGGCCTCCCGCACACACACAATGCAAACGCAGAATCGGAGGAGATTTCTCCTTATGATAGTCAAAGATGCTTGATACGCATTAAAAAGAACATTTGATATTATTACTAGTGCATAGTGTAAGAAAAATTCATTTCGAAAGTAGAATATAAATCTTAGCCAACAGACGACCATTATCGTACGCCTACTATAGCTAACTATGTTCAATAGCAGGTTACCGCCACATTCCATAGCAGGTTATACAACTAAAACCGTACAAGTCTCGTATTGTTTCTTTGGATTTCCAACGAATGATCAGGCCAAGGAACTTCCCGTGGCCACATGAGAATGCCTCTGGATGGACATCCCCGAGAACCAAACCGGATCTCTACCAACACAAGGCCGGGTTACCCCTAACTGAGTAACAACTGACCGAATATGCCATCCCCCGGTCCTTTGGGACCTTTCACCGAGCGCTCGTAATCAATTCACACAATCATAAAGTGTTTTCAACATGAGTAAGTATCTGGGCTCCATACCATGATACCACCCTTTTCCAGAAGGAAATGCACATATCCTAAAGGGCGCTACCCCTCATAACCTTGCTGCATCTTTCCTGTTTTGACCATTCCCGAGGTGTGAGGCTCGACGAAGTCACGTCCACAAAAACATACTTTATACAAAAGCCATGCTTTGGGTCAACAAATGATCATAGAAATGATCACCAGGATAGACGATCAAATAAACGATCCTATCACAAATAATCAACACAATGATCATTTCACAGCAACACTCAGCATGTCACATTACCAAATTGGGAATATATCGCTGATAACATTCAACTACATAACCTCTGAGCTCGTACGTCTCAGAGAAGGGTGTTAAGCTAAAAGAATAAATTCTCCGCCACCAAAAGAAATATATTTGAAAGAAATCTGCTTTATATCTCAATTTGTAATGTCAGACATACAATCCATACAAGTCTGTTCCGGGCTCGAACAGAACCGAAGGCACTTACAAAGAAGTCCTTGCAATCCGGATATCCACAATCCTGATCGGATTTCCCATCACATATGGAGAACTCAATACCGGAGCAACTCGGTGCAGAGTCAATCGACAGGTCATCCTATCGCTCTCGCAAATACCGGGTCTTCAACACCGATCTTCAATGCTATCCATTGCGTCGTATCACTATTCGGAATGGGTAATCCGAATAACGAGCGCAATAATTTAAAAATAAGTGTGCATTCAAATTCAAGCAAATCACAACAAATACCTTTCAAAGGTAAATATTGATAGTCAGTTATTGAACTATCAATGGATATGCACACATCACCAGATTCCAAATAATTTTCCAAATTATTTATTTCCCAAATTTCATATCTTTACTAGATATATAATTTTCACACTTCAAAAATAAATCAATATTTATTTTTAAAAGAATTCCCTTTTCTTTTATAAATTCCATAGTGAATTTATATTTCACAATAACTATGAATATACGATTTCAATTATTCATTTTCAATTTATCTTCAAAAAGATAAATTCTCAAAATATTCTCTTTATATTGGAAAACATTTCCATACTTATTTATTAATAAGTAATTCACAAATCCATTTATTTTCAACACTTGGAAAATATTCAATATACTTAAATCGAAATTAAGTACATATTTCATTCTTTAAGGAAATCATTCTCTTAAACATATTTATTTGGGCCAAAACGAATGTTGCGTAAAACATCGTTACGACAACCCAAAATCACTAGTACAGGGATTCGAAATTAAAATAGATATATAAATCCCAATACTATACAAAACATTTCCTTTCGGAAATCATTTACTATAACAACAGTGTTATAGTCCACCATTTCCTTTTATTTCTCGAAAACGTCTATTTCAGTAATAAATGTTGAAATCTATAGTTTCGAATCTCAACACATTTTAAAACATCGTTAACTTGTTTTAATTCTATTTAAAACATCACATTCAAAACAATTTCTTTAACATATTATTCACTATTCAAAAACGTGAATATACTACGTTAACCAATTTCATCACTTCTATTCATTTTATTTCAAAGGATTATTCACAGTCAAAAACGTGAATATAACTCCATTTATAGGTTTCAACAATTTACTTATCAAAATAAGTCGTTTGCGGATTTATAAAACAATGTTTATAAATTCCTTTATTACCCTATATTCAATTCATAACTCAATTATATACCAAAGGTTCATATTATAAGTTAAACACTTAGAATTTATTTGTTCGCAAAATCGTTCCTCTAAACTTCATAATTATAAATCTTATAACTTATAAGATTCATTTATTTACCCAAATATATTCTTTAATAACTTCACAAAATTTATAAATCTTACTATTTATAAATTTCATTTATAACTTCACCGTTTATAATTCTAGAAACTTCATTTATTTATGAAATTCATTCACTTCATTCAAACACTTATAAAAACTCGTTTTATAATTCAAATATTCTAATTTATAAATATCAATTTATAAATCTCTTATATAAATCAATTTATACTATTATTTTAAAACATCTTTAAACTCCTTTATAATTTCATCATTTTGATTTATAAAATAATCAAATTTTATAAATCCTATTTTTAAACTTTTTACAATAAATTCAGAAATCCCGTTTTAACTATTTTATAACATCATTAACCTCGTATTTTCAAAAATCAGCCTTTTACTATATTTCTAAAAAATTCATAATCTTTATAACATTAAAAATTATATCGTTTATTTATTTAAAATGAATCAATTTCCAAACATATAGTATATTTTCAAAAATCACTTTAAAAATCATTTTAAAGTTCCAAATTTGGTCCAATGATGCTACATACCAAATAGTCAATCACGACAACAACGACATCATATATCGTATATGATAATCCATCAACTATCAAAATATCTGAAATCAAATAAATACTGTTGAGGAATCCAGTTGGATCCCTCCAACCTGTTTTCCTGCATCCAAAAACATTAGCACAATACCAATTTCGCTCCAGTACGAAATTATCGCGGTATATGGGATTTAAAATATTATCCGCTTAATAGACGGCGCAATAGGGTCTCATCCGCTATACAAATGCGGGAAATCAATAACTCCAATATATACATATGCCAATATATATATATATATATATAATACTATTATATATAATACCAATTTCACTGTTTATGAAATATTCGCGGTATATGTTTTTACTAAATAACATCCGCTTACTAACGGCGCATAATGTCTATTTTAACAATCAATAGATAACAATCATCATTCAAACATGCATTCAAATATTTTAAATATAACTATTTAAAATAAAATCGAAACTGATTCGATTGAGTGAGAAGTTCTCACCTTGATTTCTATTTCGTTTTAGCGATTTATTTCGAATAAAATTAAACGGACGTTTAATTTTACCCGAAATTCTCACTAACTCCAAATGACTCCAATCTAATTCCATCGCGTAGTGCTCGTCTATACGATTCCAATGCAAAAAATCTCGCCCGATTTGGACCTCGCAGCAAAGAGATATCATGTTTTAAAGTTACACGAATTATAAATATACAATTTTTTATTTAAAATCTCCTTTATAATTTCAACCTTCCATCAGGGCCGCACATTTCCTACGCTAGATCACGGCCGCCCAAACGAGCATCTCCCCCTTCGTTCCAGTTAACATACGCGAGCCTTGAACCCATCCACGCGTTCAACTCCATCATCATCGAACCCCCAAACGTCGACGAAATCCCATCATAACAGCACCACCTTGAAGCTCCACACGAATGCTACCCACGGCCATAATATAGGCGAACTCGGTGGTCCCTACATCTCGTAATTCATGCGTGATTTCCGGCCATTCAAATCCATTTTTACGTCGATCCACTCCACCAAACAACATCTTAGCCGTTGGATATATCAATCACATTGCCCTCTACAACCTTCATGTTGAAGTTTTCTTGAAATAACGTGTAGATTTGGAGTAAATGGAGGAGGAAGAACATTGCTTCCTGGCCGTTGAAAAGTAGGGGGCGGCGGCTCTGAAAAATGGCTAGGGTTTAGTGTTGTTGAAGATAGTGAGGGGTTTTAGTTCCTTTTATAGATTTTCAAACGAAAACACTATTCATCCGGGTTTTCCAAACTCCGATTCACGCGCTGTAACCAGCATTTTTAGGGTTTACCCTGCGTTCCAGACACAATGGAATAGGTTTCGAAAGCTAATTCGGACATCTGTGCGAGTTATGGCAACAAACGATCGATTTAAATTTAAACCGATTAAACGATTTTCTAGGCGTTTTAATTTGTACCGGACAAACGGTAAATCCAATTGACACGAAATTTGAAATCTTACAATAATATCACATTACGGATTCGGTGAAACTGGTTTCGTCGAAATCCGAGACTATTTGAAAAATGGCTATTTTAACTCGCCAAATTAATATTAAAAACAATTTCGATGCGTTTCGAGCTGCCACGATCAAACGATAACTCCGATTGACACGAAAATTGAAATCCGGTATAACTAACTATTACGGATCCAATGGAACTAGTTTTGTCCAATTCTGAGACTGTTCAAAAATTGACTATTTTCGCTAGTCGATTTTAATATTAAAATATTCAATTTTCACAAATTAACTTTTAATTCGATTTTAAAAGTTCTAAAATATCGTTCTAACTCCAATATGATAAAATAAAATTTTACAAATCATTTTCAATCATATTTAACTCAATTTTCAATTATTTCCATAATTTCACATATTAAATTATCGATTTAATTATCCAATTAAATCCAATTATTCGAAATAAAATTTATTCGACTTATAAATTCACTTATTAATATTTAAAATTAATTAAATATTTAAATTTTAATTACTAGAATTTCTGGGTCGTTACAATCTTCCCTCCTTAAAAGAATTTCGTCCTCGAAATTATCAAGTAAGAAAAGTTACAGAATCTATTAACTTTCTAAAATCCATAGTTAAACTTCTTACAATATCTTTACTAAGTTTTCAAATCATACTTAGTTATCTTTTTAAAAACAACTACTATTGTTTAACTTTCAATTCCAATTCAAAGTTATAGTTTTTCAAAATTTTCCAACTTTTCTCAAATTTTTTCTAACGCCTTTAATTTTCGGAAAAATTCGCCATAGTCTCCTTTGCGCGGCTCGATCCGAAAAAAAAATGACAGTATATATATCACAAATATACATCTCATCAAGTAATGAGGCATCCCGTAGGGAAAAAAGTATAAAAGTACGATATTTAATCCGAGATATGTACCTTATATTTTATTAGCAAGCATATACGGCTAATATAGCGCGAAAGCGAGCTCCAAATGCGAAGCAAACGCGATCCGCACCTACTAAACACTCAACAAACAACATGAGAACATGTATATAGACAATAGTATCGATATACAACATATAGCAACATAATAACTATATATGCCAACATAGCAAATGAAATAAAAGGTATATATTCAACCATCAACCAACTAGCATTCAACTAATTCATAACCAATAAATATTCATTCATATTTTCATTAATATTCAATGAAATATGTTTTCAGTTTAATCACATTTGATTCATTAACAGTGGATGTTTTTACTAACATTCATTTTCAATTAGTTTATATTCACTAATCCATATTCAAGTTGGTTCACTTCCAAATCAAATTCAATTCTATTTAAGATTCACTTAACTTCCAATTGAATTTAAATTACTTTAGCTTCCAATTTCATTAACTCTTAATGAATTATATACAATCAACTAACAATCATATAACAACCAATGTATATTAATTACAACCAAATTCCTTTGCTTATCAATTGGTTTAATTAATTGATTTTTATTCAACTATTCAACTTTCAATAACATTAGAATTTAATGAATTAACTCTTATATTCATTATTCCATATCAATTTAATTCACATGCAATTGATTAACATTTAATCCATTAATTCAAGTCAATTACAAAAGTTGAATTTCATTACATATAACTCAAGTTCATATCTATCACTTAACTTTATTAATTTACTTTGATACCAATATCAATTTCATTCAATATCACTTAAGTTATATTCCATTTAACTTTAAATTCATTTTCATTTACAACTCATATTCATAAATATATTCATATAGTTTCACTTCTTATATATATATATATATATATATATAAGTTTATTTCACAATTGTAAATTACTTTAACTATAATTCAATTCTTATAATTCATTTGCTTATACAATTAATCTTCAATTTAGATTATTCAAACAACTAAACAATCATCTTATATACTTTAATAATTCTGAAAAATTATTCCTTTATATATATAAAATATAATCAAGGTAAAATTATTTCACTTACCCAATTTAAAACAATATTATGTCGAATTGTTCTATTTAAGTGTTTAGAAACCCCTTCGGCATAGTTTTGCAGACCACGCTGACGAAAGTTCATATGCCACTCAATAAACCAATCATCACAATATAAAACAATTTTATATTCACTAAAAAATACGCTCTCATAGCTATTATTACACTCAAACTCATTCTAGAGTACTACCGACTCTATCTCTAATGAGTAATACCCAACAGAATCATGGTTGTCTCTAAACCATATGCTCTGATACCAAATGTAACGTCCCGGAAATTTTCGACTTTCGAAAATTCAACATCGATACTCACTTTATCGACTGCCGAGAATCGAAGGCCGGAAACCCGAAATGTTATGGTTTAAGAAAAAGAAAAAGGATAGAAGAAGAGATAAGAATATAGAAAATAGAGAAGAAAGAAAATAGAAAATAGAACGGAACAGAAGAAAAACAGAACAATATCAGAATCTCACAATTCGCAGCGGAACAACATATAATAGATAAATGAATAATCTTTAAACAAAGAACTATATCAGTTACTACATTTTATACATTTCATTACATCATATCATCAGAGTGTACAACAACAAACAACAACAAACAGTGCAGCGGAAAAAGAAATACTATATACTAGTAGTACGCCATGCCATTCATCTTGCCTCCAGCAACTCCTGAATATCCAGAATATCCTGATAAACCTTAACTCTTGACTGCCCGTATGGAAATTGGTGGGCACCCAGAGTTTACGAAGGAAAACAATAAACTCCGAGTCAGTCATGTGACTGGTGTGAGAACTCAAAATAGTTTATTTATCTTTAAAATCAAAATAGAGGAATATTTTTAAAGTCAATTCGCAATGCTTTTTAAAATGAGACTACCATAAGGCCTCCCGCACACACACAATGCAAACGCAGAATCGGAGGAGATTTCTCCTTATGATAGTCAAAGATGCTTGATACGCATTAAAAAGAACATTTGATATTATTACTAGTGCATAGTGTAAGAAAAATTCATTTCGAAAGTAGAATATAAATCTTAGCCAACAGACGACCATTATCGTACGCCTACTATAGCTAACTATGTTCAATAGCAGGTTACCGCCACATTCCATAGCAGGTTATACAACTAAAACCGTACAAGTCTCGTATTGTTTCTTTGGATTTCCAACGAATGATCAGGCCAAGGAACTTCCCATGGCCACATGAGAATGCCTCTGGATGGACATCCCCGAGAACCAAACCGGATCTCTACCAACACAAGGCCGGGTTACCCCTAACTGAGTAACAACTGACCGAATATGCCATCCCCCGGTCCTTTGGGACCTTTCACCGAGCGCTCGTAATCAATTCACACAATCATAAAGTGTTTTCAACATGAGTAAGTATCTGGGCTCCATACCATGATACCACCCTTTTCCAGAAGGAAATGCACATATCCTAAAGGGCGCTACCCCTCATAACCTTGCTGCATCTTTCCTGTTTTGACCATTCCCGAGGTGTGAGGCTCGACGAAGTCACGTCCACAAAAACATACTTTATACAAAAGCCATGCTTTGGGTCAACAAATGATCATAGAAATGATCACCAGGATAGACGATCAAATAAACGATCCTATCACAAATAATCAACACAATGATCATTTCACAGCAACACTCAGCATGTCACATTACCAAATTGGGAATATATCGCTGATAACATTCAACTACATAACCTCTGAGCTCGTACGTCTCAGAGAAGGGTGTTAAGCTAAAAGAATAAATTCTCCGCCACCAAAAGAAATATATTTGAAAGAAATCTGCTTTATATCTCAATTTGTAATGTCAGACATACAATCCATACAAGTCTGTTCCGGGCTCGAACAGAACCGAAGGCACTTACAAAGAAGTCCTTGCAATCCGGATATCCACAATCCTGATCGGATTTCCCATCACATATGGAGAACTCAATACCGGAGCAACTCGGTGCAGAGTCAATCGACAGGTCATCCTATCGCTCTCGCAAATACCGGGTCTTCAACACCGATCTTCAATGCTATCCATTGCGTCGTATCACTATTCGGAATGGGTAATCCGAATAACGAGCGCAATAATTTAAAAATAAGTGTGCATTCAAATTCAAGCAAATCACAACAAATACCTTTCAAAGGTAAATATTGATAGTCGGTTATTGAACTATCAATGGATATGCACACATCACCAGATTCCAAATAATTTTCCAAATTATTTATTTCCCAAATTTCATATCTTTACTAGATATATAATTTTCACACTTCAAAAATAAATCAATATTTATTTTTAAAAGAATTCCCTTTTCTTTTATAAATTCCATAGTGAATTTATATTTCACAATAACTATGAATATACGATTTCAATTATTCATTTTCAATTTATCTTCAAAAAGATAAATTCTCAAAATATTCTCTTTATATTGGAAAACATTTCCATACTTATTTATTAATAAGTAATTCACAAATCCATTTATTTTCAACACTTGGAAAATATTCAATATACTTAAATCGAAATTAAGTACATATTTCATTCTTTAAGGAAATCATTCTCTTAAACATATTTATTTGGGCCAAAACGAATGTTGCGTAAAACATCGTTACGACAACCCAAAATCACTAGTATAGGGATTCGAAATTAAAATAGATATATAAATCCCAATACTATACAAAACATTTCCTTTCGGAAATCATTTACTATAACAACAGTGTTATAGTCCACCATTTCCTTTTATTTCTCGAAAACGTCTATTTCAGCAATAAATGTTGAAATCTATAGTTTCGAATCTCAACACATTTTAAAACATCGTTAACTTGTTTTAATTCTATTTAAAACATCACATTCAAAACAATTTATTTAACATATTATTCACTATTCAAAAACGTGAATATACTACGTTAACCAATTTCATCACTTCTATTCATTTTATTTCAAAGGATTATTCACAGTCAAAAACGTGAATATAACTCCATTTATAGGTTTCAACAATTTACTTATCAAAATAAGTCGTTTGCGGATTTATAAAACAATGTTTATAAATTCCTTTATTACCCTATATTCAATTCATAACTCAATTATATACCAAAGGTTCATATTATAAGTTAAACACTTAGAATTTATTTGTTCGCAAAATCGTTCCTCTAAACTTCATAATTATAAATCTTATAACTTATAAGATTCATTTATTTACCCAAATATATTCTTTATTAACTTCACAAAATTTATAAATCTTACTATTTATAAATTTCATTTATAACTTCACCGTTTATAATTCTAGAAACTTCATTTATTTATGAAATTCATTCACTTCATTCAAACACTTATAAAAACTCATTTTATAATTCAAATATTCTAATTTATAAATATCAATTTATAAATCTCTTATATAAATCAATTTATACTATTATTTTAAAACATCTTTAAACTCCTTTATAATTTCATCATTTTGATTTATAAAATATTCAAATTTTATAAATCCTATTTTTAAACTTTTTACAATAAATTCAGAAATCCCGTTTTAACTATTTTATAACATCATTAACCTCGTATTTTCAAAAATCAGCCTTTTACTATATTTCTCAAAAATTCATAATCTTTATAACATTAAAAATTATATCGTTTATTTATTTAAAATGAATCAATTTCCAAACATATAGTATATTTTCAAAAATCACTTTAAAAATCATTTTAAAGTTCCAAATTTGGTCCAGTGATGCTACATACCAAATAGTCAATCACGACAACAACGACATCATATATCGTATATGATAATCCATCAAATATCAAAATATCTGAAATCAAATAAATACTGTTGAGGAATCCAGTTGGATCCCTCCAACCTGTTTTCCTGCATCCAAAAACATTAGCACAATACCAATTTCGCTCCAGTACGAAATTATCGTGGTATATGGGATTTAAAATATTATCCGCTTAATAGACGGCGCAATAGGGTCTCATCCGCTATACAAATGCGGGAAATCAATAACTCCAATATATACATATGCCAATATATATATATATTGCTATTATATAATACCAATTTCACTGTTTATGAAATATTCGCGGTATATGTTTTTACTAAATAACATCCGCTTACTAACGGCGCATAATGTCTATTTTAACAATCAATAGATAACAATCATCATTCAAACATGCATTCAAATATTTTAAATATAACTATTTAAAATAAAATCGAAACTGATTCGATTGAGTGAGAAGTTCTCACCTTGATTTCTATTTCGTTTTAGCGATTTATTTCGAATAAAATTAAACGGAAGTTTAATTTTACCCGAAATTCTCACTAACTCCAAACGACTCCAATCCAATTCCATCGCGTAGTGCTCGTCCATACGATTCCAATGCAAAAAATCTCGCCCGATTTGGACCTCGCAGCAAAGAGATATCATGTTTTAAAGTTACACGAATTATAAATATACAATTTTTTATTTAAAATCTCCTTTATAATTTCAACCTTCCATCAGGGCCGCACATTTCCTACGCTAGATCACGGCCGCCCAAACGAGCATCTCCCCCTTCGTTCCAGTTAACATATGCGAGCCTTGAACCCATCCACGCGTTCAACTCCATCATCATCGAACCCCCAAACGTCGACGAAATCCCATCATAACAGCACCACCTTGAAGCTCCACACGAATGCTACCCACGGCCACAATATAGGCGAACTCGGTGGTCCCTACATCTCGTAATTCATGCGTGATTTCCGGCCATTCAAATCCATTTTTACGTCGATCCACTCCACCAAACAACATCTTAGCCGTTGGATATATCAATCACATTGCCCTCCACAACCTTCATGTTGAAGTTTTCTTGAAATAACGTGTAGATTTGGAGTAAATGGAGGAGGAAGAACATTGCTTCCTGGCCATTGAAAAGTAAGGGGCGGCGGCTCTGAAAAATGGCTAGGGTTTAGTGTTGTTGAAGATAGTGAGGGGTTTTAGTTCCTTTTATAGATTTTCAAACGAAAACACTATTCATCCGGGTTTTCCAAATTCCGATTCACGCGCTGTAACCAGCGTTTCTAGGATTTACCCTGCGTTCCAGACACAATGGAATAGGTTCCGAAAGCTAATTCGGACATCTGTGCGAGTTATGACAACAAACGATCGATTTAAATTTAAACCGATTAAACGATTTTCTAGGCGTTTTAATTTGTACCGGACAAACGGTAAATCCAATTGACACGAAATTTGAAACCTTACAATAATATCACATTACGGATTTGATGAAACTAGTTTCGTTGAAATCCGAGACTGTTTGAAAAATGGCTATTTTAACTCGCCAAATTAATATTAAAAACAATTTCGATGCGTTTCGAGTTGCCACGATCAAACGATAACTCCGATTGACACGAAAATTGAAATCTGGTAATAACTAACTATTACGGATCCAATGGAACTAGTGTCGTCCAATTCTGAGACTGTTCAAAAATTGACTATTTTCGCTAGTCGATTTTAATATTAAAATATTCAATTTTCACAAATTAACTTTTAATTCAATTTTAAAAGTTCTAAAATATAGTTCTAACTCCAATATGATAAAATAAAATTTTACAAATCATTTTCAATCATATTTAACTCAATTTTCAATTATTTCCATAATTTCACATATTAAATTATCGATTTAATTATCCAATTAAATCCAATTATTCGAAATAAAATTTATTCGACTTATAAATTCACTTATTAATATTTAAAATTAATTAAATATTCAAATTTTAATTACTAAAATTTCTGGGTCGTTACAATGTTCCCTCCTTAAAAGAATTTCGTCCTCGAAATTATCAAGTAAGAAAAGTTACAGAATCTATTAACTTTCTAAAATCCATAGTTAAACTTCTTACAATATCTTTACTAAGTTTTCAAATCATACTTAGTTATCTTTTTAAAAACAACTACTATTGTTTAACTTTCAATTCCAATTCAAAGTTATAGTTTTTCAAAATTTTCCAACTTTTCTCAAATTTTTTCTAACGCCTTTAATTTTCGGAAAAATTCGCCATAGTCTCCTTTGCGCGGCTCGATCCGAAAAAAAAATGACAGTATATATATCACAAATATACATCTCATCAAGTAATGAGGCATCCCGTAGGGAAAAAAGTATAAAAGTACGATATTTAATCCGAGATATGTACCTTATATTTTATTAGCAAGCATATACAGCTAATATAGCGCGAAAGCGAGCTCCAAATGCGAAGCAAACACGATCCGCACCTACTAAACACTCAACAAACAACATGAGAACATGTATATAGACAATAGTATCGATATACAACATATAGCAACATAATAACTATATATGCCAACATAGCAAATGAAATAAAAGCTATATATTCAACCATCAACCAACTAGCATTCAACTAATTCATAACCAATAAATATTCATTCATATTCTCATTAATATTCAATGAAATATGTTTTCAGTTTAATCACATTTGATTCATTAACAGTGGATGTTTTTACTAACATTCATTTTCAATTAGTTTATATTCACTAATCCATATTCAAGTTGGTTCACTTCCAAATCAAATTCAATTCTATTTAAGATTCACTTAACTTCCAATTGAATTTAAATTACTTTAGCTTCCAATTTCATTAACTCTTAATGAATTATATACAATCAACTAACAATCATATAACAACCAATGTATATTAATTACAACCAAATTCCTTTGCTTATCAATTGGTTTAATTAATTGATTTTTATTCAACTATTCAACTTTCAATAACATTAGAATTTAATGAATTAACTCTTATATTCATTATTCCATATCAATTTAATTCACATTCAATTGATTAACATTTAATCCATTAATTCAATTCAATTACAAAAGTTGAATTTCATTACATATAACTCAAGTTCATATCTATCACTTAACTTTATTAATTTACTTTGATACCAATATCAATTTCATTCAATATCACTTAAGTTATATTCCATTTAACTTTAAATTCATTTTCATTTACAACTCATATTCATAAATATATTCATATAGTTTCACTTCTTATATATATATATATATATATATAAGTTTATTTCACAATTGTAAATTACTTTAACTATAATTCAATTCTTATAATTCATTTGCTTATACAATTAATCTTCAATTTAGATTATTCAAACAACTAAACAATCATCTTATATACTTTAATAATTCTGAAAAATTATTCCTTTATATATATAAAATATAATCAAGGTAAAATTATTTCACTTACCCAATTTAAAACAATATTATGTCGAATTGTTCTATTTAAGTGTTTAGAAACCCCTTCGGCATAGTTTTGCAGACCACGCTGACGAAAGTTCATATGCCACTCAATAAACCAATCATCACAATATAAAACAATTTTATATTCACTAAAAAATACGCTCTCATAGCTATTATTACACTCAAACTCATTCTAGAGTACTACCGACTCTATCTCTAATGAGTAATACCCAACAGAACCATGGTTGTCGCTTAACCATATGCTCTGATACCAAATGTAATGTCCCGGAAATTTTCACTTTCGAAAATTCAACATCGATACTCACTTTATCGACTGCCGAGAATCGAAGGTCGGAAACCCGAAATGTTATGGTTTAAGAAAAAGAAAAAGGATAGAAGAAGAGATAAGAAGATAGAAAATAGAGAAGAAAGAAAATAGAAAATAGAACGGAACAGAAGAAAAACAGAACAATATCAGAATCTCACAATTCGCAGCGGAACAACATATAATAGATAAATGAATAATCTTTAAACAAAGAACTATATCAGTTATTACATTTTATACATTTCACTACATCATATCATCAGAGTGTACAACAACAAACAACAACAAACAGTGCAGCGGAAAAAGAAATACTATATACTAGTAATACGTCATGCCATCCATCTTGCCTCCAGCAACTCCTGAATATCCAGAATATCCTGATAAACCTTAACTCTTGACTGCCCGTGTGGAAATTGGTGGGCACCCAGAGTTTACGAAGGAAAACAATAAACTCCGAGTCAGTCATGTGACTGGTGTGAGAACTCAAAACAGTTTATTTATCTTTAAAATCAAAATAGAGGAATATTTTTAAAGTCAATTCGCAATGCTTTTTAAAATGAGACTACCATAAGGCCTCCCGCACACACACAATGCAAACGCAGAATCGGAGGAGATTTCTCCTTATGATAGTCAAAGATGCTTGATACACATTAAAAAGAACATTTGATATTATTACTAGTGCATAGTGTAAGAAAAATTCATTTCGAAAGTAGAATATAAATCTTAGCCAACAGACGACCATTATCGTACGCCTACTATAGCTAACTATGTTCAATAGCAGGTTACCGCCACATTCCATAGCAGGTTATACAACTAAAACCGTACAAGTCTCGTATTGTTTCTTTGGATTTCCAACGAATGATCAGGCCAAGGAACTTCCCGTGGCCACATGAGAATGCCTCTGGATGGACATCCCCGAGAACCAAACCGGATCTCTACCAACACAAGGCCGGGTTACCCCTAACTGAGTAACAACTGACCGAATATGCCATCCCCCGGTCCTTTGGGACCTTTCACCGAGCGCTCGTAATCAATTCACACAATCATAAAGTGTTTTCAACATGAGTAAGTATCTGGGCTCCATACCATGATACCACCCTTTTCCAGAAGGAAATGCACATATCCTAAAGGGCGCTACCCCTCATAACCTTGCTGCATCTTTCCTGTTTTGACCATTCCCGAGGTGTGAGGCTCGACGAAGTCACGTCCACAAAAACATACTTTATACAAAAGCCATGCTTTGGGTCAACAAATGATCATAGAAATGATCACCAGGATAGACGATCAAATAAACGATCCTATCACAAATAATCAACACAATGATCATTTCACAGCAACACTCAGCATGTCACATTACCAAATTGGGAATATATCGCTGATAACATTCAACTACATAACCTCTGAGCTCGTACGTCTCAGAGAAGGGTGTTAAGCTAAAAGAATAAATTCTCCGCCACCAACAGAAATATATTTGAAAGAAATCTGCTTTATATCTCAATTTGTAATGTCAGACATACAATCCATACAAGTCTGTTCCGGGCTCGAACAGAACCGAAGGCACTTACAAAGAAGTCCTTGCAATCCGGATATCCACAATCCTGATCGGATTTCCCATCACATATGGAGAACTCAATACCGGAGCAACTCGGTGCAGAGTCAATCGACAGGTCATCCTATCGCTCTCGCAAATACCGGGTCTTCAACGCCGATCTTCAATGCTTTCCATTGCGTCGTATCACTATTCGGAATGGGTAATCCGAATAACGAGCGCAATAATTTAAAAATAAGTGTGCATTCAAATTCAAGCAAATCACAACAAATACCTTTCAAAGGTAAATATTGATAGTCGGTTATTGAACTATCAATGGATATGCACACATCACCAGATTCCAAATAATTTTCCAAATTATTTATTTCCCAAATTTCATATCTTTACTAGATATATAATTTTCACACTTCAAAAATAAATCAATATTTATTTTTAAAAGAATTCCCTTTTCTTTTATAAATTCCATAGTGAATTTATATTTCACAATAACTATGAATATACGATTTCAATTATTCATTTTCAATTTATCTTCAAAAAGATAAATTCTCAAAATATTCTCTTTATATTGGAAAACATTTCCATACTTATTTATTAATAAGTAATTCACAAATCCATTTATTTTCAACACTTGGAAAATATTCAATATACTTAAATCGTAATTAAGTACATATTTCATTCTTTAAGGAAATCATTCTCTTAAACATATTTATTTGGGCCAAAACGAATGTTGCGTAAAACATCGTTACGACAACCCAAAATCACTAGTATAGGGATTCGAAATTAAAATAGATATATAAATCCCAATACTATACAAAACATTTCCTTTCGGAAATCATTTACTATAACAACAGTGTTATAGTCCACCATTTCCTTTTATTTCTCGAAAACGTCTATTTCAGCAATAAATGTTGAAATCTATAGTTTCGAATCTCAACACATTTTAAAACATCGTTAACTTGTTTTAATTCTATTTAAAACATCACATTCAAAACAATTTATTTAACATATTATTCACTATTCAAAAACGTGAATATACTACGTTAACCAATTTCATCACTTCTATTCATTTTATTTCAAAGGATTATTCACAGTCAAAAACGTGAATATAACTCCATTTATAGGTTTCAACAATTTACTTATCAAAATAAGTCGTTTGCGGATTTATAAAACAATGTTTATAAATTCCTTTATTACCCTATATTCAATTCATAACTCAATTATATACCAAAGGTTCATATTATAAGTTAAACACTTAGAATTTATTTGTTCGCAAAATCGTTCCTCTAAACTTCATAATTATAAATCTTATAACTTATAAGATTCATTTATTTACCCAAATATATTCTTTATTAACTTCACAAAATTTATAAATCTTACTATTTATAAATTTCATTTATAACTTCACCGTTTATAATTCTAGAAACTTCATTTATTTATGAAATTCATTCACTTCATTCAAACACTTATAAAAACTCGTTTTATAATTCAAATATTCTAATTTATAAATATCAATTTATAAATCTCTTATATAAATCAATTTATACTATTATTTTAAAACATCTTTAAACTCCTTTATAATTTCATCATTTTGATTTATAAAATATTCAAATTTTATAAATCCTATTTTTAAACTTTTTACAATAAATTCAGAAATCCCGTTTTAACTATTTTATAACATCATTAACCTCGTATTTTCAAAAATCAGCCTTTTACTATATTTCTCAAAAATTCATAATCTTTATAACATTAAAAATTATATCGTTTATTTATTTAAAATGAATCAATTTCCAAACATATAGTATATTTTCAAAAATCACTTTAAAAATCATTTTAAAGTTCCAAATTTGGTCCAGTGATGCTACATACCAAATAGTCAATCACGACAACAACGACATCATATATCGTATATGATAATCCATCAAATATCAAAATATCTGAAATCAAATAAATACTGTTGAGGAATCCAGTTGGATCCCTCCAACCTGTTTTCCTGCATCCAAAAACATTAGCACAATACCAATTTTGCTCCAGTACGAAATTATCGCGGTATATGGGATTTAAAATATTATCCGCTTAATAGACGGCGCAATAGGGTCTCATCCGCTATACAAATGCGGGAAATCAATAACTCCAATATATACATATGCCAATATATATATATATATATATTGCTATTATATAATACCAATTTCACTGTTTATGAAATATTCGCGGTATATGTTTTTACTAAATAACATCCGCTTACTAACGGCGCATAATGTTTATTTTAACAATCAATAGATAACAATCATCATTCAAACATGCATTCAAATATTTTAAATATAACTATTTAAAATAAAATCGAAACTGATTCGATTGAGTGAGAAGTTCTCACCTTGATTTCTATTTCGTTTTAGCGATTTATTTCGAATAAAATTAAACGGAAGTTTAATTTTACCCGAAATTCTCACTAACTCCAAACGACTCCAATCCAATTCCATCGCGTAGTGCTCGTCCATACGATTCCAATGCAAAAAATCTCGCCCGATTTCGACCTCGCAGCAAAGAGATATCATGTTTTAAAGTTACACGAATTATAAATATACAATTTTTTATTTAAAATCTCCTTTATAATTTCAACCTTCCATCAGGGCCGCACATTTCCTACGCTAGATCACGGCCGCCCAAACGAGCATCTCCCCCTTCGTTCCAGTTAACATACGCGAGCCTTGAACCCATCCACGCGTTCAACTCCATCATCATCGAACCCCCAAACGTCGACGAAATCCCATCATAACAGCACCACCTTGAAGCTCCACACGAATGCTACCCACGGCCACAATATAGGCGAACTCGGTGGTCCCTACATCTCGTAATTCATGCGTGATTTCTGGCCATTCAAATCCATTTTTACGTCGATCCACTCCACCAAACAACATCTTAGCCGTTGGATATATCAATCACATTGCCCTCTACAACCTTCATGTTGAAGTTTTCTTGAAATAACGTGTAGATTTGGAGTAAATGGAGGAGGAAGAACATTGCTTCCTGGCCGTTGAAAAGTAGGGGGTGGCGGCTCTGAAAAATGGCTAGGGTTTAGTGTTGTTGAAGATAGTGAGGGGTTTTAGTTCCTTTTATAGATTTTCAAACGAAAACACTATTCATCCGGGTTTTCCAAACTCCGATTCACGCGCTGTAACCAGCGTTTCTAGGGTTTACCCTGCGTTCCAGATACAATGGAATAGGTTTCGAAAGCTAATTCGGACATCTGTGCGAGTTATGGCAACAAACGATCGATTTAAATTTAAACCGATTAAACGATTTTCTAGGCGTTTTAATTTGTACCGGACAAACGGTAAATCCAATTGACACGAAATTTGAAACCTTACAATAATATCACATTACGGATTCGATGAAACTGGTTTCGTTGAAATCCGAGACTGTTTGAAAAATGGCTATTTTAACTCGCCAAATTAATATTAAAAACAATTTCGATGCGTTTCGAGCTGCCACGATCAAACGATAACTCCGATTGACACGAAAATTGAAATCCGGTAATAACTAACTATTACGGATCCAATGGAACTAGTTTCGTCCAATTCTGAGACTGTTCAAAAATTGACTATTTTCGCTAGTCGATTTTAATATTAAAATATTCAATTTTCACAAATTAACTTTTAATTCGATTTTAAAAGTTCTAAAATATCGTTCTAACTCCAATATGATAAAATAAAATTTTACAAATCATTTTCAATCATATTTAACTCAATTTTCAATTATTTCAATAATTTCACATATTAAATTATCGATTTAATTATCCAATTAAATCCAATTATTCGAAATAAAATTTATTCGACTTATAAATTCACTTATTAATATTTAAAATTAATTAAATATTCAAATTTTAATTACTAAAATTTCTGGGTCGTTACAACAAATATACAAAGCTTATTAACATTCCACTTAATTTCAATAGCTAAACACATACGTATATAAGCAATATCCACTAAACACTTACCACAAGGAAATTTATTAGGCTCTACACAATTTAAATGCTTTCACTCCATATTCAAACCATTCTATTTAATTCAAATGATTACACAACTCTCTACTTAACTCAATTTCATTCTTAGTCCAAACAAACTCATTTAAAATGAATTAATCCCAAAAGCAATCCAACTCCCATTTTTCCGAAGTCACATTCTCATTAATATAACTTACGTTAGTTAACTCAATTACTAATTTCATTTCATTTACCAAACAATTTTTATTTAAAATCATTTCATAAAACTCGACATAACCATTTCACAATTTTACTTAAATCAAGCTTTTATTCGAATATTACTTAAGTTATTTTATTTTTCGTCAAATTATTTCAACTTTAAAACTCAAGTTATATTTTGTTTTTATAAGCACTTCCCAATTTAAATCCTTAATTTGATTTCAATTACCAACCAATTTCATCTATTAACTAATTTAAACTAGTTTATTCAATCAACCATTTTGAATTTCATACTTCCAATTATATTCAATTCACTGACAATCCAAGCTGAATTCATTTACACTTCATTGCTTACATTCAATTTATTTTTCATCCAAACAAGCTCATATTTATTACAATTGATTCAAAAACCAATTTTATTGGCTTCTGTTAATCCATAGAATTTATATAATCTTGTTTATGTCAAACGACAATTATTTTTATGCAAATTCAGTGATATTTACTTAAAAGAATATCCATTCCTGTTTATAACTATTTTAAATTAATACCAATTCAATCAATATCCATTCCTGTTTATAACTATTTTAAATTAATACCAATTAAATCTATACTTAATTTGATTTCATTTTAATTGATTCCGTTCAATTTATTTCGCATTCCATATCCACATTCAATTTATTTAAATCCATTTATTAATCTTGGAACATTCCATATTGGTTACATCAAATACTCATTTCATAATTTATTTACAAACTAAACATTTGACACATTAAATTGGTATTCGACTTTCATTTAACCAATTCAAGTTCCGTCTCCATATTTCATTACCAACTAATTATTAATTTGTTTATTCAAGATTTATTCCCAATATTTGATTTTTATCTCAAAACCACTTTAACTATTTTACTGGAGGTCAATTTATTTTATAATTTAAGTTTTGAATTTTCATTCACTTCCTAAAATTCAAATCAAATTTATTTTGGCTTATTTACTCCACTTCTAAATTTTATAAGTCACAAACTTATTTATTTTCATACTTACATCAATGGACAACCAATCCCATTCACGTTTTACCTTTTAACTCGGAATTATACATTTTATTTAGCCAATATATTTTTATTTCACAAACATTTTTAATAAGATTCCAGAGTTTAAACAATTTCCAAAATTTCAAAATCACCTTTGAAATCAACTACATCTCAAAAAACTTTGCATTTCTAAAATCAACCTAGCTTTTTCAAACAAACACTGACCCAAAACATCCAGGAAGCAAGCCCTCTCTTGGAAATTCGAAAATGAATATCGATGATGCTGCAGTCATCACCGAAGTTATTTCTAGCGACCGAGAAGAGTTTAGTGCTTTTATCTCTTTGAAAACATTTCCAAATATTTTTAATTTCAAATCTCCCAGATTTCAAATTCAACACAAAAATATTTTTGAAATAATACCACTGTTTCGCCAAAACCTTTGAAAACCACTTTCAAATCCAAAGGAATATAAATTTTCCCAAAAATTCCAAATTGCAATCCCTTTAAATCTATATTCAAACATTCTTTGGAATTTTATCTCATTTTAATTTTAAATGTTTCTCTGGAATTTTATTTCAAAATTACAGTCTCATTTGTATATAAAGTTATTTCAAATTCCATTTTGTTATATAAATTTATTCTTTCAACTTTGGTTATAAGTTTTCACTTTCTTATTCAATTTCACTCTTAATGATAATAAATAAATATTATCACTTCCTAACAACCAAACAACCAAATACTATAATAATTTATAAAAATTATTTCCTTTATATACAAAATAATTTGGTTAAAATTATTTCATTTACCTTTTTAAAACAATACTGTATCGAATTGTTCTATTCAAGTGTTCAGAGATCCCTATTAATAACGTTAATTACTCATATTGACCAGAATCCATAAACTACTCAATAAACCAATCAACATGATATGAAATCATTTTATATTCACTAACAAATACACGCTGATATCTATTAATACGCTCAAACTCATCCTAGAGTACTATTGACTCTATTTCAATGAGTAATTCCCACCAGAGCCAAGGTTATCGCTAACCTAAGCTCTGATACCAACTGTAATGACCCGCAAATCCGCACTCCTTGAGTCCACACTATTCTACCTAAATCGACTCAAGTTGTATAGAAATACGAACCATTTGGGTTAAAGAAGAAGAGGTAGAAGAAGAAAATAGAAAACAATATCAGAGTCCAACCATCACAGCGGAATAAAATATAATAGATAATAAATGTTCTTTACACAAAAACAAATATATTTGTTCATATATTACATCATCATAGTACATCAATCACAACTCAACATCAATAACATACAACTGGATACACAACTAAACAACAAAGCAGAATATATATAAACAAGTACGGGAGTACGTATCGTCATCCAGCTCGTCTCCTGAGCTCCACAGCATCATATCCTGTATGCTATAATACTCGCTCTGACCCGAGCATTATAGTTAAATAATACCCGAGTCAGTCTGGAATACCAGCGTCATAAAATCACGCTTAATTGATTATTAAAGTTTCAAAAATCCTTTGAAAACAAAAGAATCTCGTAAGACCACGCCACAAATAAACCTGTCGGGTTTTTACCTTACGATAGCTAAAACAATTTTTATAGAAATCCTCTGATATTATAATAGGGTCTATATACAAATACTTATAAAATAGCCGAAATTGTTACATTATTAAATTCCAGCTACTAGCCACAGAGTGGGTAATACAAACAAAACTCGTACAAGGCTCGTAGGGAGAATGGATTTCCAACTAATGACTAGGCACTGGGGTACCACCTGTCACAGTACGTGGCCTAGATCACAGTACCGAGGAGTACGCCCGCTCCCCTGCAACACAAGACCGGGACTATCCCTTATTGGATAATCCCGAGTGAGATCACCCCACGGTTGGGATCAGTAACCGCACCACTAAACCGAAATAAAAAGGGACATCTAGACAGGGATGACCTCACCCTGCTTGGGTGCTACCCACCTAGCCTTGCTGCATAACCCCTATTTTTAGTCATTCCCATTTGATGAGGCTTGAGGCTAAGCGTTACCTTTTCAGAACATATCCCTTAGAATTCCCATCGTCCACCTGACGATGTTCCGAAAGCATTCATCCATACAAGTCCGTCCCGGGTTCGAACGGAACCAAAGGCACTATTCCTACTACATCCATTTTGGAAATATCCTCAGGATTAGTAGCGACTAGCCCTTGCACTTCACTGGTCCATCTTCGAATCCAACACTCGTTTCCACGAAACGTACAAACCGGATTGAAGAGGTTTTCGAGAAATAAATCTCGATCCCGGTCTCTTCGAAACGATCAACGCAGTTGGCCAATATTGATAGTCGGTGATTTAACTATCAATTAATATTTACAACATCCATCAAACAATAAATAATTTCCCAAATTATTTATTAACCTCAAAATATCTTCACAAGATATATTTCTATTTTCAACCCTTTGAAAATAGTTTCAAATCATCTTTCTTTTCAGAATAAACGTTCCCAAATATTTTCTATCTCCACTGATATCACTAAGCACAAAACTAGTTTTTTAAAATAATTTAAAACATTTTCTTTGAAATATACTTTAGACATTTATTTCAAAAACTACTTCAATAATTTATTAAAAATATATACTATATGAATATTTGAAAGTAAGGTTACTTAATAAAATATAAAACAGGATTTTCACTTTTAAAAATAAAATGCTAAGTCACTTCTTAAGTAATTACTACTATAATAGATTTGAGAAAATACTTGCTTTAGAATTTAAATATTTAGAAATAATAAATTTTCCAAAACTTACTTTTTAAAACAACTTTAAAACTTTTACCTTATATTTAAAAATTTACTTTGAAAACGTACTTGGTTATCCAGAGAAAAATTCCAACGTCAATCACTTAAATCAATTTCCCAAATTGATTTCCAATTTATTCCATTTGAAATAAATTTCTTTACTTACTCGGTTCATTTCAAAATTCATTAATTATGGACTTTTTTTTCCGTTTGATTTTAAATCTTTTAACTGAAATATACAAATTTCAGATTTTCCCAATTCCTTCTTTATTCTTCTTAAATAATTGAAATCTTAAATTTTAAATAAATGTTTGTCCATTAAAATAATAACACTGAAGTTTAAAATTTATTAACGTTTTGTTTTATTTAAAAATTCCTTTCCATATACAGAATTTATTAATTAGCATTTTGAAACCACTAATATTCTTATCCAATTCATTTTAATTTATTTACATTCTTTATAATTATTTTCTTAAAAGTTCACTCCTTTAGTTCTTTTCAAAGTCCAATTCTATATGTTTAGATAAATCAAAGTACCGAAATATTCAAGCAAACTACAACATTCAATATTCTAATATAATTCATCATAGAATATCCAATAATCACACAAAGAACATTGAATAATTTAAATAAGTGTTGAGGAATCCAGTTGGATCCCTCCAACCTGTTTTTCCTACATCCACAAACGTTAGCATAACATAAAATACCAATTCCAAATTATACCATACTATAGCACAACAATCAATTTAACCATTCAAACAATTATTTAAATTTAATCATTTAAATTTAAATTCAGCTGAGTGAGATTAACTCACCTTTGTCCTATAATTTGCAATCCAATCAAAACCGGCTTGTTTCCTTCATGATTTTAATCTTGTACAAACAATTTATGGTTTATTAATTAATTAACATTTGAACTAATCGGTCAATTAATTTTCATTTAACAAATTTAATTTAATCCAACAAATTTTATTTAAACTAATTTCTCTTTTATAAACTATTTTATTTTATTTTTAAAATTCCCATTTACTTTTTTTTCACTTTATATATATATATATATGTAAATCTGTAAAACAAGAAAAAAAATTCTGTGAAATGTTTACACTATATTTTTCTTTGCTGTAACTACACATAAAAAATCAAATTAAAGGAAATACCTCGCAGCAAACATCGACCGCCACAACCCAAAAACCCAAAACCCTAACCTCCTTCTGCCTCCGCGAATTGAGATGCGATGCCCAACTTCTAGTCCCTTCGATCGACACCCACGCCATCCCTACTGCTCACTAACGAAGCCGCCACCATCGAAACCCTGCCCAAGCTCCTCGCGTATACGAATGACGCGACCTCCTGCCCCCACGCACGAACATTCAGGTCGAACCTTCCCCTTCATCGTAGCAGCCCTTACACCACGTGCGCGAGCATGCCTTCGCCATGACGACCTTTCTGCCACGATTGAATTCAAGGGGAACGCGGGGCGTTGATTTCTCGGGAGGAATCAATTTGATTTGCCTGCCGTTGATTATTAAATCTCGATTTGTTTTAAACAGAGGAAGCGGCCCCTTTCTTTTTACTTTTTTGATTTCGAACGAAAATGAATTTCGTTCTGTTGGTTTTCTCGGCCATTTATTTATATATTTTTCTTTGTTTTTGGTTTTGTTCTGGACTGAAAAAGATGGAAGTGAAGATGCGTGATTTAACGAAGAGGAGGAGACAACTAGGGCGACGGAAAACAGATGTTAGGGTGGCTCATAGCTGATGAAAAGAAGCGACAGATGTGAAATAATTGCGGCTGTAGCATGTTTACTAAGAGATATTTTTATTTAGATTCCAAACGTCCCGATAAAAGCGACCTAAAGCTTGAACTCCTATTGGGGCGTGCCGCTAGGCGTTCCTAATGTTATACCCCTATTTCGAATGCAATGGAAAATGTTTCGAGTCCTAATTCGATCGTATGGAGAAGATAACTTTTTGGATCAATTATTATATTGAATTTTCTATATAAATTTCAACGCGTTTATATATCGTGCGCTCACACAACTACTCAAATCAATACGAAATTTGAAATCTGATAATAATTCAATATTACAGATCCAATGGAACTGGTTTCGTCAAATTTCGAGACTGTGCCTCGGAAGGTTATTTTTAAATTCAATTTAAATGATATTAAATTTTAAAACTTAACAAATCATTCTTAAATTTGATTTCAACACTTCTATTCTCTTCAGTATATTAATATAAATTTTACAAGCCTTCAAATTATTTTAATATGCTTAAAACTGAAGATTCAATATTTTACCCAACTTCAACTTATTAAATTCAATAATTTAATTATCAAATAAATAGTGATATTTGAAATTCAAGTTAATATTTAACTATTAAATATTTAAAAACAATTAAATATTCCGATTTTAAATGCTTAAAAATTCCGGGTCGTCATAGTTGTTAAGTTGTAAAGGAAAGTAAGAAAAACATATTCAACTTACGAGTATCCATAGCGATAGCCGCTTTGGATGCACTTTCGCTTAAAATCCAATTTTTACATTTTTTATTTACAATTAAAAGTGTTTTAAATTGTATTAGAAACATAACAATGATGTTTAAGAAAAGTTAATTAAGAATTTAATAATTAATTAGTTTGATAATTGACAATTAATTAAGAATTAAGCAAGGTTGATTAATTTTAATTAACTGGAAATTAGTTACCAGTTAATTATCTTTTAAAGGTTAAATTAATTAATTAATTATTAATTAAGAAACATTAATTTTTAATTAATTATGATAAATTAAATAATTAATTTTTAATTTCCTATTAATTAAATATAGGGTTAATTATTAATTAATTATTAAGATAATCTTTAATTATTTTTAATTATAAATTAATTAAGGTTTTAATTTATAGTAGATTATTTATTAAAAATTTAATTTATTATGTAAATTTTAATTGATGGTTATTTATTAATTAATTGAGATTAATTAATATTTAATTATTAATGAAGGTTTAAATTATTATTTCATAATTAATAAAGGATTAATTGGGGTTTTATTATTTATATAATAGTTAATTTTTTAAAATTTTAAATTATTTCTTAATTTATAAGTAAATTAAGTTAAGAATTATCACATATTAATTATGATTTAATAAAGGGTTTAACTTGTAATCAATTATTTCAAAAAAGTTTTAAGTTTTAAATCCTTTTTTTCCAAGAATAAAATTGTTTTAAGGTAGTAGTTTTCAAAGATGGTTTTAACACAAGAAATTCAAATGTTGATACCATTGAGTTGAAAAACGACCGTGAATGAACTACAATGTGAGTCGTTGTATTTGTGCGGACATTTATTAGTACCCGTAATTTTACCGCTTTGAAAATGAAATATTTAATGTATTTAAATATTTAAATTAATTTTCAAACTTAAATAATCATATTTTATATAATAAATAAGATCATGAACTTATTTTTAGAATTGAATAAAGATTTTGGACTTTTACCGTAACATTGACAAAATTGACAAAAGCCCGTTTTCGATTAAATTGAATATATAGTGCAATTACTGTTTTAAAGGATAAATAATTGCTTTTAAAATCATTATAAAATGATAATAATTAGTTGATAAAAGTTTGATAACTGTATATATACTTATGTTATAGTGATTGACAAATTTCGTCACGTATTGAAAAAATCAATGTCGTATATTTGCAAATGAAATTCGATAGTGTTTTATATTATTTTTTAAGTAAAATACACTCGTTTTGATTATTTAAAAATGATAAGAAATTTATTTTCAGGTTTGGTTTACATGAATAAATAGTTTAACTAAAACTTCAAAATATGACCGTAAAACATTTTGTCAAAATACAACATTTTGTCGATTTAAAGTTGTCTCAACATCGTTGCACCTTTATGTATATATTCTTATAAACATTATAACATATAGAAATTAATTTAAAAATAGTTAATCAAGTTTACTTTTGCCAATTACGGTTAGGAAATTCTAGAAATATCATTAGTAAAAGTAAACTAGTAAAAACAAAACTTGTCAAATCAAAAGAAACGTCATTATTACATTAGTTTTCTTACTCCTTAAGTGATAAGTACATAATGTAAGGATTTGAAATGCATTAATGAAATGGTAAGTTTACTACTGGTAATATGAAGTTTGGAAAAAATATCCAAGGGTATTTTAGTAATTTAACAAGGGGTAATTTGGTGACACACCACGCTTTCTTTTCTTATAAATACAAAAGCATTCTTATCATTTTTCATACATCCATATTTTCTTTTATTATGCTCTTTTTCTTCTTCATTAGAGTTTTAATGGCTTTCATTCCTTAGAAAAATAAAAATAAAAATATTAGAGAAAAAAAGTAGAGAAAAAAAATATAGTATTCTACCTCAAAACTAGTTCAAACCACCTCCTTTCGACCTCCAAAACCCACGGCCTCCCTCCATCAACCTCCAAGGCCGAACGCCCTCCACCATCATAAACCCAAGCTCCACCACACTAGGCCGAGCCCACCAAAAAGAGAGGAGCAAGATCATAGAGCTTCGAAGCAAGAAATAGAGAAAGAAGTACCATCGAATTCATTCCAAGGAGCTAGGAAAAACTCAAGGTGTCGCAGAAGCGCTGCCGGATTTTCTAAAGTTTGGAAAGGAGGGAGCATTTGTGACGATTAATTAACAAAAGCTTAGATGAAGTGCGGATTTATAAGAATTTTTGTAGGAATAATCGATTAAGTTAAAGGTGAGTACTCATTTTTGAATTAACTAATAATTCCAAGTTTAATAATAAGAAAGTTAAATATCTTAGATAATTAATATGTTTTTGATAATTTGGATGCAAAGATGGCTGTTTACATGATTGTTAATATGAATGATTACTTGGCTTGATAAATGATATGAGAAATTGTGAGAAGATATGTAAACTCTTAATGATTTTAAAATGTCTAATAAGGTTGAAAATGGTATCATAATAATATAATAGTATGAAACGAAATGAAAAATGGAATTAAAATATAATTTTTTTTTTGTTTAAAATGCTTTTAAAATCATTTAAAAATGTTTTATAAACGTTTAAAAGATTTCCATGAAGATTGAATTTTTTTTGAAAAACAAGTCAAAAGTAGGCGCATCGCGTAATGGAGGTTCGAGATTTCATGCTGTAAAAGTTAAATAAGTGTACAAAATGGAATATAGCTTTGAATCCTTCGAGATAAGATTTTTTCAGATTATTAAATCCATAGTAATTCAACGAAGAAATAAAATCAATATTTCATTAAGTAAATTTTAAAATATGAGCAAATTAAGTTTTCAGAAAATCCGCTTTGATAGTTTGGTGGCCAAAGTGGAAAATGATTGAAATATATATATTTTTAAAATGTTTAAAAATATGGAATAAATCTTATAAATCTTTTAAAATGTTTTAAAAGAGGTTTAAGTAGTAAAAATGGATTTCAAAATGACAAAAAGTCATTTTGATCCATATAGCTTTAAAACGCACTTTCCATAGCACTTTTTCGTGGCACTTTTCAATAACTTTTGAAATATATTTTTAAAGATAACCATTCTTTTCCAAATCTTTTGTAAAGGTTCTTAAATGATTAATAAGTATTTGATAGGTGATTTGAAGGATTTATTGAATGGTTAAATAAATGAATAAGTATTTTAAATAATGATTTGTAAGTTTTAAATCATTTCTAAAAGTGAAAAAAGTATGCGGAAACAACTAGTACATTTGCCACGCCTATGAAATCTAGAAGAAAAAACCGGGTGTCTAATTAAGGTTAGGAATGAAGCAACCAGTGTTCTGAACTTATCTAGCCTTTGTTTTATCTCTTAGACGAGGGGTGGGACTGATCGAAGGGAAAGCGCAGATGCTTTAGAATAATATTTTCCACCATGAGATTTAAATAAATGATTCGGACGAATTATTTTAGTTTCTATACTTAAAATTAATTGTTATGGATTGCAATAAACTATGTCTTAAATAACATGGTTTTAACCCATTTAAAAGTTATGATTTGAAATGGAAAATCTTTGTTAAAGAGTTAAGTAAATGATTTGAAAATGTTTTCCTAAGTGAAAGGGGAATTGATTTGGAATTATTCCAAGATTAAAAAGGTTTTCCCAAAGTAAAAAGTGAAGAGTTTTCCAAGAGTTAAACAAGGATTTGAATAAAATGCTTTCGGGTTTGTTATAATGATGTTTTACATAACATTATTTTTAACCCATTTAAATAAGGATTTGGAAATAGAAATCTTTATTAAAGGTTCAAACGCGATTTTAAATAAGTTGACTTGGTATATCTCAGGATTAAACAAGAGTTCAAATAAAAGATTTAAAGAAATAATGTTAAAACGTTTTCCTAAGTAGAAAAAAAAACAATTTGGAATTATTCCAAGATTTAAAAAAGGTTTAAATAAACCAAATGATTTGATAAATGAGGCTTAATGATTCCATATACTCTTGAAATTAAAATGGAATAATTGAAAAGAATATATCTAAGAAAGATATTTGAGTTAAATAAAAAATGATTTAATTGATTTATGATTGATATCCCCATAAGAACTAAACATCTTTTTATCGATAATTGGCTTCGAAGGAACCGAGGTCAAATTTGGATGATTCCTATGCGAAAATCACTTCAAACCAATGTACTTATTCGAAAATGAAGACGAGTTGAAGGTGATGATTATTGAAGACCAGAGATCTTTATTGGAAGGACTGCTTGTTGACATTCTCAAGGTATCTCCCAAAATAGAGACATTTATAGCAGTGGCTATCGTATTTTGAAATCTTCCGATTGCAAGGACTGCTCGCTAATAATGGTAGTAGGAGGAGTGCCTTCGGTTTCGTTCAATCCCCGAATGAACTTGTATGGATGAGTGTCTGACAGTGCATCCATAATCATATAAATTGATCTCTATCCACGTATGATCTGCTTGGTGGTGGAGAAGGAAACTTCTCTTAGCTTAACGCCCTTTTTTGAGATGTACGAGCTCAGAAGTCATACGTTGGTAAAAATCAGTTGTGTGATTAAGGAATGGCAATGTGACATTAAAAGTGGAACCTATTATGATCAAAGCGTGGTTTTGTATGAAAAGCGTGGCTTTGTCTAAGTTGATCCTAACCTCACTTCCAAGCATCACATCTCAGAAATGATACGAGAACTATGTTACATATTTCAGGCTTAGTATGATGAGGGTATGATCGCTTAAGGTGACTGGCGGCGTATGATATAGGTCACCAAGGTGTCTAGATGGGACCTTTATTGTATGGTATAGTGACGTGCGAGTCCTTGCGTGAGAAGCCACCGGATATCAAGAAGTGTGGTTGCATGAGGAATAGTGGTGTGTGAGTCCTTGCATGAAAAACCACCGGGTTTCGGTTGCTATACGTGGTTATCATGGTTTCTAATCATGTTATAAAATCGAATTCCAATACGAGCTTTACAGTTTTAATTGTATTCCCAAAATAGCTGTAATGCTTTGCAAACATTTTGGCTGCCCCTTTTGTATCACATATTTTGTCCAATATATTTCGTTTGGCCTAGTCTGGATATATTCCCTTAGACTTAGTCCGAGTATTGATATCTTATTTGAATAAGTTTATTTGAAAAATGTTTTCCAAAAGAATATCATTAAAGATAATATCAAATTATTTTGGCAATAAAAGTGTTTTGATTGTCATAAGGTAAAAATCCATCCATATTTATGCATAGTCTTATGCGCACCCTTCTTTTCAAAGGTTTTGAAACATCGTCATGAGCTATACATTTAAAATTTCGAGTATCTCATGTTGGTTTATCAAGTCTGATACGGGTACATTTAATACTCGGGTCAGATTCGAGTAGTTTCAGGTCTAATTAAAGATAGTTGGAGTTTCCAGAGGAGAGCTGGAGATATTCATCAATGTATGAACATATTTTGTTATCCGCTGCAATTTTTTGTCAGCATTTGTAAGGGTAGGTGTTACAACTGTCCAGGTTGAATCTAGGTTAGACTCTGATATGTGTTTTAAAATTTTCCACTGTAAAGATTATTGTTGAAATAATATATTTTATTACATTTATGTGAGATTCTATTTTTCCGTTCCGTTCTAAGTTCATTTTTCTTTCTACCCTTAATGATCCGCTTGTTCGTGCAATTTAAGTTAGACATGTGTGGTATATTGTCGATTCAAATGGTACAAAAAATGGTTCGTTACATTTTGGTACCAGAGCTTAGGTTAAGCAAACACCTAGGGTTTATTGGGGGTAAGACTCGTTAGAGATAGGGTTTGTAATACCCTAGGACAAGTAACTCATTATAGATAGGGTTTGTAATACCCTAGGACAAGTAACTCATTATAGATAGGGTTAGTAACACCGTAGAATGAGTTTAAGAGTATTATACATGAGCGTGTATTTTTTAGTAACTAATAAAATATTTTATGTTGATTTATCTGTTTAGTGATTTATGGATCCTGATCGATGCACCTATCACCATTATTGATGAGGGTTCCTAAACATTTAAATAAGGCAAACCGACACACTAATTTTGTAAAATTTGGGTAAATGAAATCATTTTACCTAAGCTTATGTATTATTTATAAAGAAATAACTTTTAAAAATTGTAACAATGTGTTAGCTTATAATTAAGAGAATGATAACCTTTAAGTGTAATGATCCATTGATTTAACATACACCTTGTGAATTATGTTTCATGATTTGACTATAAGATGTTTGATAATAATACTGGGATAAGATAAATGAATTAATATAAGATAATAAATGAGAATGTATTATAAAAAAAGGAGGTATTTTACAAAGATAAGATAATTTTATAAAAGGTAGATATGGGAGATATGAAAATTTAAAGTTGATTAGAAGAAAGTAAGTTAATATAAGATGAATTTATAAAATAGATTTTATAAATGAAGTAATCTCTAAAGGATTTTTAAAATAGTAATGGTATTATTTCAAATAAATAGTATTCATGATAACTAGTTTGAGCGGCTTGAAAATAAACTAAAAATGGACAAGAGATGTGTTTGGATGGTAACATTTTTCCTAAGTATTACTATTCTTGTTAAAGGGATATGTGATAATATTGGTAGTGCCCAGTTCCTTGGTATAGTTTTGGAGTTACTCGATCTATATAATTTTATTAAGCTAAAGAAATAATGTGAACCACTAATTGATAAATTGATTAGTAATCTTTATAAAAGTATTTAAACCAAAGACAAGTTGGAATCGCTAATTGATAAGATAAAGCGGAATTTTCGATGATTATTGACAGTCGAAGTTTTCTGACTCATACTTAACTCTGAGCTAAGAAATTGATGAAAAGTATTGATAAAAGATTGTGAAATATATTGACTAAATGGAATTAGAAAAGTAAATTTTATAAATATGATTTATAGAAAAAAAGATTTAATAGTTGAGAATTTGATGATTTAAATACGGGTAGTTTTAAAATTTGTTTTTCAAAGCTAGAAAAATAATAATAGTTTTAAATAAGAAATAAGTTGTAAAACTTATGAATTTAAGATAATAGTAAATTACAACAAAGTTTAAATTTGTTAAATAGGCGGATTTAAATAAGATCAATTTGAAATATGGGATTTGTATGTACTCTTAGGATGTAAAGGTAATCATACAATTAAAGATTTAAGTCACGAAATATTTATACACTTAAGTAAAATAATGACTCTTTAGAAAGATAATTATAACCTGGAAAAAATTTTCTAGCATAAATTAAGAATTTGGACTTAAAAGTGATTGATTTGCATAAGTTGTAAAATATAATAAACTTAAGTAATAGTTTTACGAAATGATTTATAAATAATATTAGTATTAAAGGGAATATATTAAGTAAAAATGATTGTGAATAAAAAACAATTTTTTTATAATAAAGATAAATTATTTATTAAGTGAACAATGGTTCCTTTGGAATAATTTCCTTCAATAGAAATATTTAGAAGTAAATAATTAAGGGGATTATATAAAAAACATCTTCATAGAATGTTTGAACTTAAGATCAAAGTTTTTATGAAAACTTTTTGGAAGTTAATAAATACATATGTTATATACAGATCATTTCGTTACATGAATTTGATGTAAGATTCAAGCACGGAACTTTGAGGTGTTTACACCAATTCAAAAACGGATTTATCATACGATTTTTGACGTTGAATTTTAACGAGGGTTTGGGGTTAGGTACTTGAGTTTTCTGTCATAGTTGAGAGCTATGCAAGAAAAGCAAAGGTTTATGATCTAGTAGCCTGTTAGAGTCTGCACTAGAGGATTGAGCGATCGATACTAGTTCGGAAGAAAAGTTGTATATTCGAATAAGAGATCAAATAATATATTGCATAAGGATGCTCTATGTATATCCTGAAGAATTAAGATTAAAATTAAATATCGTTGGTAAATACCTTTGGGTTTGTTTTATGTAATTTCAAAGATGAAATTCTTTTAAGTAGGGAAGTCTGTAACGACCCATAATTTTACCACTTTGAAAATGAAACATTTAATGAATTTAAATATTCATATATAAAATTTTCAATGTTAAATAATCATGTTTTATATAAATAAGAATGATAAACTTATTTTTATAATTGAATAAAGATTTTGGACTTTTACCGTAACATTAACAAAATTGACAAAAGATGGTTTTTGATAAAATTGAATTTACAGTCCCATAATTGTTTTAAAGGATAAATAATTGATTTTGAAATCATTATATAATGATAATAATTGGTTGATAAAAGTTTGATAATTGTATATACTTATGTTATAATGACCGATAAATTTCGTCGTGCATTGACAAAATCGATGTCGTATATTTGCAAATGAATTTATATTGTTTTATATTGTTTATAAGTCAAATACACTCATTTTAGTTATTTAAAAATGGTAATAAAATTATTTTTAAGTTTTGTTTACATGAATAAATACTTTAACTAAAACGTCAAAATTCAACGTTTTGTCGATTTACAGTTGCCGCAACATCGTTGCACCTTTATGTACATATTCTTATAAAATTATAACATATAGGAAGTAGTTTTGTTATAGTTAATTAAGTATGATTTTGATAATTAAGTTTAGGAAATTATAGAAATATCGTTATCAAAATTAAACTAACAAAATTAAACTTGTCAAATCAAAAGAAACATCATTATTACTTTAGTTTACTTACTCCTTAATTGATAATGAAATAAAGTAAGGATTTGAAATACATTAATGAGATGGTAAGTTTACTTTTGGTAATGTGAAGTTTGGAAAAAAATAACCATGTGTATTTTAGTAATTTAAACAAGGGAGAAATTTGGTGCTTTACCATCTCTTTCTTTTCGTATAAATACACAAGCATTCTTCTCATTTTTCCCACATCCATCTCTTCTTTACTTATGCTCTTCTTCTTCTTCTTTAGAGTTTTAATGGATTCCATGCCTTAAAAAAATAGTAGAAAAATAGTATAAAAAAAGTAAAGAAAAAATATATAGTATTCCACTACAAAACTAGTGCAAACCACCTCTTCTCCACCTCCATAACCCACGGCCTCTCTCCATCACCCTCCAAGGCCGTACGACCTCCACCATACCAAACCCAAGCTCCACCACTCTAGGCTGAACCTACTAAGAAGAGAGGAGCAAGATGTAGAGCTTCTGTGATGACCGCCCATGACTCCTGCACCCAACAAGGATATAATGCGCTGAAAAGTGTGCCAGGCCGCCATGGACGATCATCAGGGTAAGGTAAACACAGGATAGTCTATCGTATTACTCACAGCGCATGGATAAAATACAATAGAAAAGTATACATGGTGAAGCTTCAAAGAACAGAATTCATCATATAAACTCATAATAGTTTGGTACAACTATCTGAAAAGTCAATACAGCAAGCCTCACTACATATCACTCAGAGAATCATACAAACAGCGGAACATCCAGTACATATAGTAAGAAACAATATGCAAAAGCCTCCAGCTCGTCTTCGCCATCAACAGCGTTAATCACTAAGAACAGTACATGTCACCTACTACCTAGTCTGCCCATCCCAACATGGATGAACAACCCAAGGTAATAAGAGTTAAACATAAAACCTTGAGTCAGACAAAAGTCTTAGTGAGCAGTAAATCAACTATCAAACATACCAAAAGAGCATAAAGGGTAAAAAGGAATAGGAACTCAACCAACCCACTCCACCTCTTTCTACAGTGATAGCCCCCAGACACAGCTAAGCAGAAACAAACATAGCAAAGCAGACAATTAAAGTAAAGCAATTATCACTTGAGTCAAGGTCGATGTTTTTCAAGTACAAACCCCCAAGGCCTAAACCAAGATCAGGTAAGCACCCCGAAACATCGCTCTTGGCCCAAGCGACGATACAACCAAAACATCCAAACATCCATGACTCTGGCTATCACTGTTATCATTGCCTCGATTTCACCGTTAATTGAATGACCGGCCCATTATTTCATCCGTCCGCCAAGAGCTAATGGTAACCACGGTTCTAGACATAACTCCGCACGTCGTCATGACCCGTGCCTAGGACTATCGAATCTGCCCAGAGAACTAACACGTCATCGTGACCCGTGTCTAGGACGTCATCGTGAACCGTCCCAACGTACTCTTGCTTTGAGCATGCTGGAACCTTCAATAACGATGAGATCTCAGCCTTCTAGTCATCCTCCCCGATGACTATTCACATACTAGCTCAAGCGCCTCTCGAGCCAACCATTATCAACAAACTCGGACCACATCACCGAGTTATCAACATGCTTGGAGTGATCCCGTCTGGATTAAACCAAGACTTTCTCATATCATGCTTTGCTTCATCACATCATAGCAAAGTCTCATCTCAACATCATGCTTTGCCTCTTCGCATCATAGCAAAGTCTCATCTCAACATCATGATCAAATCTATCCATATGAGTTTTATCATCCGCTTCATATGCCACGAGCAGCTTTCCTTATTCAAGATCCTTTCCACTTAGCTTTTGAATCAACTTCGACCAACTTGTCCAAATTCAATCACTAATCAACTAATAAATCAAATCAATCATTCATCCAAGTAATCAATCATTCAAATAAGATCTACATAGACAGTTATAACAATAATGGCAATTTCGTAATTAAAGGGTCCAAATCTAACAAGCATGAATTTTAAGTAATATCTTGATGAATGAACTAGCATAGGTTAACATATAGTAAAATGGATATCAAAGCTTCATGAACAATAGATCTACATGTAGACTTAAGGAAAATGCATGAAATCACTATCTTTAACACACAAACAAACCACTGATCCAATATACTCCTTTGGGTCCATGTAAGAGATAACCACCACTCACCGAATCACCTAAACACTTCAAAAGCTACCAACTTCAGATCTGGACAGCAAAGGATCTAGCTTGATCCGACAAGATTTCCCTTCAAACGATTAAATCTCTCTTTAATGGAAGGAGATCTTCAACGTTGGCTCTTGGATCTTCGATTTGATCTTCAATCTTGTATGGAAGTAAGCACTAGATTAGAGTGGAGAAAAGAAGTGAAGAAGTGTTGTAGTCGAGCTCTAAAAATGGCAGCACTTCGTCGCTTCAAAATCCGGTGCCAAAAAGTGATGCAAGCCCTTCTATTTATAGGCTGAATCCATGAGTCGGCCAAACCCTTAAGTCGGTCACGACTTAACAACCCACGACCTACGACTCATGCCCCTACACGGCTTAACAACATATGGTTCAATAAACACACGGCTCACGACACAACACATTGCCGACCTAACACGAGAGACAACCTAACGACTCAAGCCAGTATACGACTTAACTACAAAGCCGACCTTACGACTTAACACAAAAGACAACCAAACATCCTAACGACTTAGTACCCACACGTCTTAACATAGGTCGGTCACGACCTAACTAAGCACACGGCCTAACTATAACACGGCATAGCCACCAGGTCGTTACCCCCCTTAAGCCGCTACCTACCTTAAGTCGCTACTCGTTCAACCTTTTAACCCGCTAATTCCTTAAGTCATCTAAGCCTTAAGTCGTTCCATCCTTTAAGCCGGTCCAACACTTAGGTCGTTAACTCCTATAAGTCGTCCAATCCACTAACTTGCTAACCACCTTAAGTCGGCCACTACCATGAGTCGCTCAACACCACTAAGTCGGTCACGACTTAAGCTCCCACACGACTCAACTTCTACACGACTTATCTTATGGCGATCTAATTCTGAACGACTTAATGGCACTAAAAATCTAATGACAACAGTTCTACGATCCTTCGATCCATAAAATACGGGTCGTTACATTCTCTCCCCCTTAGGAATTTCGCCCCCGAAATTCCAAACAAACAAGAGCAATCAAAACTATTTTGCATGCCTACCATCCATAGCAATCAACAAACCATGCATCCAATTACTAACCTAGCATGCATAATTCTAGGACTAGAACAAGTTACAAATTCATGAGATGCCACGAACCTTAGGGCCATACCTCGAAGAGTTCAGGATGAGCTGCCTTCATCCTCTCTTCCTCCTCCCATGTACAGTCGTTAACATCATCACTCCATTGTACCTTGAGCAACTTGACTACCTTCCTCCTAAGCTGTTTCGTGTCAGTTTCCACAACACGAAGTGGCTTACGAGGTCTTCTAACTGGATCAACCTCCAAATCTTCATAGCTACGAACAGAAACCACCGTACTTGGGTCGTGCACATACCTCCGTAGATACGATACGTGAAAAACATTGTGCACCCACGACATCTTTTCTGGTAATTCCAATTTATAAGCGAGTTTTCCAATTCGCTCGACGATCGGGAATGGTCCAACAAATCTTGGAGTCAACTTCCTTTCTTCCTGAATCGAATAACATTCTTCAGTGGAGAAACCTTCACGAAAACCATATCGCCTACGTCGAATTCCAAATCCTTACGACGCTTATCGGCATAACTTTTTTGACGGTCTTGGGCTGCCTTCATTCGTCGCCGAATGATCTCTATATAATCCGTAGTTTGTTGAATCATCTCTGGCCCAAGTATCAACTTTTCTCCTGTTTCCAGCCAACATGCCGGAGAGTTACTCGGTCTTCCATACAATGCCTCATATGGTGCCATACCAATGCTTGACTGGTAACTGTTATTATACGAAAATTCCACCAAGTGAAGATGATCTTCCCACGATCCTCCGAAATCCAAAACACATGCTCTGAGAAGTTCTTCCAAAACTCGGTTGACTCTCTCGGTCTGACCATCTGCTTGAGGGTGATAAGCTGTACTCAAACACAACTCGGTTCCCAAAACTTCTTGGAAGCTCTTCCAAAATCCACTAGTGAAAAATGGGTCTCGATCGCTCACTATACTCTTCGGAATACCATGGAATCGAACTATCCACTTAACAAATAACTCAGCCAACTTCGATGCAGTCCTAGTTGATCGAACATGAATGAATCTTGCACTCTTAGTCAATCGATCTACGATGACCCAAATCCCTTCATTTCCTGCTCTGGTTCTAGGTAACCCATCGATAAAATCCATCGATATTTGCTCCCACTTCCATGTAGGAACTTCTAATGGCTGAAGCAATCCACTTGGCTTCTTCTGCTCGGCTTTTACCAACTGGCAGTTCATGCACTTGGAAATAAAATTTCCAACATCCTTCTTCATGCCTTCCCAGTAATAGATTCTCTTCATATCACGATACATCTTATTTCCACCTGGATGAATTGTCAACTTCAAGTGATGACTTTCCTTAAGAACTTCATCTCTCAATCCATCTATATCGGGAACAACTTGTCGTCCTTGCTTCCGAAGCCAACCCTCTCGATCGACTTCGAATCCTTTATCCTTCTCTGGGTCTGATCCAGATTCCACTTCACGGATAATCTTGACAAGCTTATCGTCTCGCTTTTGGCTCTCGCCAATTCTTTCCACTAGAGTAGGTCTTATCAATAAGTTTGCCAACATCTCAGGTTCCAATTCACATCTAGACCTGAAGTCAAATCCAGCCAAATACTCAAGGCTCTTCCATTCTGAAAACATGGCTCCCAATCCTGCATGTCTTCGACTTAATGCATCTGCTACTGCATTGCCTTTTCCGGGAGTATAGGCTATACCAAAATCATATGATGCTAAAAACTCTAACAATCGTTGCTGCTGAAGATTCAAATCCTTTTGGGAGAAAAGATACCTCAATGACTTATATCTGTAAACAACTCAAATCGAACTCCCAATAGGTAATGTCTCCACATCTTCAGAGCAAAAACAATCGCTGCTAACTCCAAATCATGAGTCGGATAATTCCTTTCATGCGGCTTCAGTTGTCGACTTGCATACGCAACAACTTTATCCTTTTGCATTAGCACTGCTCCAAGTCCAGTACCACATGCATCGATGTAAACCACCATCTCATCATTCCCACTTGGAATAGTCAAAACAGGAGCGCTTGTCAATCGCTCTTTCAGGATTCCGAAAGCTTGCTCACACTTAGCTTCCCATCTGAATACTTGATTCTTTTTCGTCAATCCTGTTAATGGTGCAGCTATCTTGGAAAAGTCTTTGATAAACCGACGATAATATCCTGCTAATCCAAGAAAACTTCTCACATCAGAGGCATTCTTAGGTCTAACCCAATCCTGGATTGCTACCACCTTGGCGGGATCAACGTTATTCGACTTCCAGAGATAACATGGCCTAAGAACCTCACTTCACTCTTCTAGAAGTGACACTTCGAAAACATAGCCCTCAGCCTTTTTTTCGCAGGATTTCCAAAACAATCCGCAAGTGCGTCTTGTGCTCTTCTTCAGTTCTGGAATAAATCAAAATATCATCCACGAACACAAGTACGAACTTGTTCAACTGATCCCTGAATACTCTATTCATAAGATCCACAAAATATGCTGGTGCATTGGTTAATCCAAACGGCATTACCAGCCACTCATAGAATCCGGATGGTGTCCTAAAAGCAGTCTTCGGAACACTATCCTTTGCCACTCTCAACTGGTGAAATCCCGTTGCCAAATCCATCTGAGAAAACACCTTAGCTTTGTGAAGCTGATCAAACAAGTCATCTATTCTGGGCAATGGATACTTGTTCTTCTTAGTCACTTTATTCAGCTCACGATAATCCACACACAACCTCAACGATCCATCCGCTTTGGTTGCAAACACAACTGGTGCACCCCATTCGGACACACTATGCCGAATGAATCCTTTATGTAAAAGGTCATCAACTTGCACCTTCAACTCTTGCTGTTCCCTAGGCGCCATCCGCCTAAGAGGCATCACAACGGGTCTGGCTCCCTCAACTAGATCGATACGAAAATCGATCTCTCTATGCGGCGGTAACCCTTTGACCTCGTCAAAGACATCCTCAAATCCATTCACAATAGGCACCGATGACAGTCCATCCCGTGGAACAACCAGCGAATACATGAAGCTCATGAAGACGCCTTCCTCATGCTTACATCGTATCACAACCTTTCGCCTCTCCACATTCTCGACTGTCACCTCAAGCCTCTCACAATCAACCTTTGCCGCATACTTCCTAAGCCAGTACATACCCAAAATAATTCCGAACCCCGCAAAGTTCAGAACAAAAAAATCACAAACAAAAGAGCAATCATGACTCGATACAACTAGACCACGGCATATCATACACAGACAAGACGAACCCCCAACCGGATTAGTCACAACCAATGGTCTATCAACAATATCCGGTTCCAAACCCAACCGGCCTACAAGTTCATTACAAACAAAGGAATGCGATGGCCCAGTATCAAATAACACTCTAACTGGAACACCACAAATAGAAAGAGTACCTTGAACCACCACACTCTTTCCCTCCTCTTCAGAAGTAGGAGCCTTCAAAGATGATGGCACAGCCCCCAAAGCATAAGCTTGCACAATCTGCTTATCCTTCCTCGGTTCCGGACAATTCTTCCTGATATGCCCCACCTTATCACAGTTGTGGCACTTCATCGGCACCTTCGGATTCTTGCAATCCCTAGAGAAATGACCCTTCTGCCGACAATTGTAGCAGGTCACTTCACCCTTCGGCTTCTTCTGGCCATCCCTACCTTTCTGCTGCTGCTTTCTCTTCTTGTTACCACTTGGCTCCTTGGTCACAGCATCAACAGATCCTTCTTTAGGAAACAAATTCTCATGCCTGAGAGCTTTCTCCACAAGCTTCTCAAATTGGTCATCCAAATGATCCACCAACTGCCTCCCAAGATAACCGTCCAAGCCTGTTCCAAACTTCTCATTCTTCTGATAAGGAGATTCAATATATGACCGAGCATACTTGGACAAGGCTTCAAACTCGGAAACATACTCAAGAACTGGTCTTCCACCTTGCTTGAGTTCCACAAACTTCTTAAACAGAACAGATTTCTGAGCTGTAGAAATGAACTTAGCTTCAAATCTGGCTTGGAATTGCTCCCAAGTAATCTCTTCCTCCGGAGTATCAATAGTGATAGAGTTCCACCAATCAGAAGCTCTTCCCTGAAGCTGTCTTGATGCAAGCTTCCTCTTAGTTGCATCCTCAATTCCCAAATCACCAAAAATCCTTTTACAAGCATCTATCCATCTCTGAACTTCTATGGTTGATTCTGTTCCCAAGAAAACCTTTCCTCCAAGAGTAGTATAGTCTTTGCACAACTTAGCAAAATCCACTGGTTTTGGATTTTGAACCTGAACCCCAACATCTACTGATGGACCTGGAGCTGGCATCCTTCTCATAATCGAAGTCATCATAGCCTCGAACATAGCAGCATAATCAGCAACACCCTCAGCAGCACGGCCTTCCCTAGCAGCTGGTCTCCCTCTCCAACTCATTCTTAATATCTATAAAAAGAATGATTAGCACACCTTAAGAAACAATTGCATAAGGAGTTCTAATCCTTCTAAGATACTATATTATATATAGTAATCATCCATCAAATTACAATTACGTCTCTCATACGTAGTTACGTCAGCGAGCGTTGGTTAAAATCGATTAACCAAAGCTCTGATACCAAATGTGACGACCGCCCATGACTCCTGCACCCAACAAGGATATAATGCGCTGAAAAGTGTGCCAGGCCGCCATGGACGATCATCAGGGTAAGGTAAACACAGGATAGTCTATCGTATTACTCACAGCGCATGGATAAAATACAATAGAAAAGTATACATAGTGAAGCTTCAAAGAACAGAATTCTTCATATAAACTCATAATAGTTTGGTACAACAATCTGAAAAGTCAATACAGCAAGCCTCACTACATATCACTCAAAGAATCATACAAATAGCGGAACATCCAGTACATATAGTTAGAAACAATATGCAAAAGCCTCCAGCTCGTCTTCATCATCAACAGCGTTAATCACTAAGAACAGCACCTGTCACCTGCTACCTAGTCTGCCCATCCCAACATGGATGAACAGCCCAAGGTAATAAGAGTTAAACATAAAACCTTGAGTCAGACAAAAGTTTTAGTGAGCAGTAAATCAACTATCAAACATACCAAAAGAGCATAAAGGGTAAAAAGGAAAAGGAACTCAACCATCCCACTCCACCTCTTTCTACAGTGATAGCCCCCAGACACAGCTAAGCAGACACAAACATAGCAAAGCAGGCAATTAAAGTAAAGCAATTATCACTCGAGTCAAGGTCAATGTTTTCCAAGTACAAACCCCCAAGGCCTAAACCAAGATCAGGTAAGCACCCCGAAACATCGCTCTTGGCCCAAGCGACGATACAACCAAAACATCCAAACATCCATGACTCTGGCTATCACTGTTATCATTGCCTCGATTTCACCGTTAATTGAATGACCGGCCCATTATTTCATCCGTCTGCTAAGGGCTAATGGTAACCCTGGTTCTAAAACTCCACACGTCGTCGTGATCCGTGCCTAGGACTATCGAATCTGCCCAGAGTACTAACACGTCATCGTGACCCGTGTCTGGGACGTCATCGTGACCCGTCCCAACGTACTCTTGCTTTGAGCATGCTAGAACCTTCAATAACGATGAGATCTCAGCCTTCTAGTCATCCTCCCCGACGACTATTCACATACTAGCTCAAGCGCCTCTCGAGCCAACCATTATCAACAAACTCGGACCACATCACCGAGTTATCAACATGCTTGGAGTGATCCCGTCTGGATTAAACCAAGTCTTTCTCATATCATGCTTTGCTTCATCGCATCATAGCAAAGTCTCATCTCAACATCATGCTTTGCCTCTTCGCGTCATAGCTAAGTCTCATCTCAACATCATGATCAAATCTACCCATATGAGCTTTATCATCCGCTTCATATGCCACGAGCAGCTTTCCTTATTCAAGATCCTTTCCACTTAGCTTTTGAATCAACTTCGACCAACTTGTCCAAATTCAATCACTAATCAACTAATAAATCAAATCAATCATTCATCCAAGTAATCAATCATTCAAATAAGATCTACATAGACAATTATAACAATAATGGTAATTTCGTAATTAAAGGGTCCGAATCTAACAAGCAAGAATTTTAAGTAATATCTTGATGAATGAACTAGCATAGGTTAACATATAGTAAAATGGATATCAAAGCTTCATGAACAATAGATCTACATGTAGACTTAAGGAAAATGCATGAAATCACTATCTTTATCACACAAACAAACCACCGATCCAATATACTCCTTTGGGTCCATGTGAGAGATAACCACCACTCACCGAATCACCTAAACACTTCAAAAGCTACCAACTCCAGATCTGGACAGCAAAGGATCTAGCTTGATCCGACAAGATTTCCCTTCAAACGATGAAATCTCTCTTTAATGGAAGGAGATCTTCAACGTTGGCTCTTGGATCTTCGATTTGATCTTCAATCTTGTATGGAAGTAAGCACTAGATTAGAGTGGAGAAAAGAAGTGAAGAAGTGTTGTAGTCGAGCTCTAAAAATGGCAGCACTTCGTCGCTTCAAAATCCGGTGCCAAAAAGTGATGCAAGCCCTTCTATTTATAGGTTGAATCCATGAGTCGGCCAAACCCTTAAGTCGGTCACGACTTAACAACCCACGACCTACGACTCATGCCCCTACACGGCTTAACAACATATGGTTCAATAAACACACGGCTCACGACACAACACATTGCCGACCTAACACGAGAGACAACCTAACGACTCAAGCCAGTATACGACTTAACTACAAAGCCGACCTTACGACTTAACACAAGAGACAACCAAACATCCTAACGACTTAGTACCCACACGTCTTAACATAGGTCGGTCACGACCTAACTAAGCACACGACCAAACTATAACACGGCATAGCCTCTAGGTCGTTACCCCCCCTTAAGTCGCTACTCGTTCAACCTTTTAACCCGCTAATTCCTTAAGTCATCTAAGCCTTAAGTCGTTCCATCCTTTAAGTCGGTCCAACACTTAGGTCGTTAACTCCTATAAGTCGTCCAATCCACTAACTTGCTAACCACCTTAAGTCGGCCACTACCATGAGTCGCTCAACACCACTAAGTCGGTCACGACTTAAGCTCCCACACGACTCAACTTCTACACGACTTATCTTATGGCGATCTAATTCTGAACGACTTAATGGCACTAAAAATCTAATGACAACAGTTCTACGATCCTTTGATCCGTAAAATACAGGTCGTTACATTCTCTCCCCCTTAGGAATTTCGCCCCCGAAATTCCAAACAAACAAGAGCAATCAAAACTATTTTGCATGCCTACCATCCATAGCAATCAACAAACCACGCATCCAATTACTAACCTAGCATGCAGAATTCTAGGACTAGAACAAGTTACAAATTCATGAGATGCCACGACACCTTAGGGCCATACCTCGAAGAGTTCAGGATGAGCTGCCTTCATCCTCTCTTCCTCCTCTCATGTACAGTCGTTAACATCATCACTCCATTGTACCTTGAGCAACTTGACTACCTTCCTCCTAAGCTGTTTCGTGTCAGTTTCCACAACACGAAGTGGCTTACGAGGTCTTCTAACTGGATCAACCTCCAAATCTTCATAGCTACCGACAGAAACCACCGTACTTGGGTCGTGCACATACCTCCGTAGATACGATACGTGAAAAACATTGTACACCCCCAACATCTTTTCTGGTAATTCCAATTTATAAGCGAGCTTTCCAATTTGCTCGACGATCGGGAATGGTCCAACAAATCTTGGAGTCAACTTTCCTTTCTTCCTGAATCGAATAACATTCTTCAGTGGAGAAACCTTCACGAAAACCATATCGCCTACGTCGAATTCCAAATCCTTACGACGCTTATCGGCATAACTTTTCTGACGGTCTTGGGATGCCTTCATTCGTCGCCGAATGATCTCTATATAATCCGTAGTTTGTTGAATCATCTCTGGCCCAAGTATCAACTTTTCTCCTGTTTCCAGCCAACATGCCGGAGAGTTACACGGTCTTCCATACAATGCCTCATATGGTGCCATACCAATGCTTGACTGGTAACTGTTATTATACGAAAATTCCACCAAGTGAAGATGATCTTCCCACGATCCTCCGAAATCCAAAACACATGCTCTGAGAAGATCTTCCAAAACTCGGTTGACTCTCTCGGTCTGACCATCTGTTTGAGGGTGATAAGCTGTACTCAAACACAACTCGGTTCCCAAAACTTCTTGGAAGCTCTTCCAAAATCCACTAGTGAACAATGGGTCTCGATCGCTCACTATACTCTTCGGAATACCATGGAATCGAACTATCCACTTAACAAATAACTCAGCCAACTTCGATGCAGTCCTAGTTGATCGAACAGGAATGAATCTTGCACTCTTAGTCAATCAATCTATGATGACCCAAATCTCTTCATTTCCTGCTCTGGTTCTAGGTAACCTATCGATAAAATCCATCGATATTTGCTCCCACTTCCATGTAGGAACTTCTAATGGCTGAAGCAATCCACTTGGCTTCTTCTGCTCGGCTTTTACCAACTGGCAGTTCATGCACTTGGAAATAAAATTTCCAACATCCTTCTTCATGCCTTCCCAGTAATAGGTTCTCTTCATATCACGATACATCTTATTTCCACCTGGATGAATTGTCAACTTCGAGTGATGACTTTCCTTAAGAACTTCATCTCTCAATCCATCTACATCGGGAACAACTAGTCGTCCTTGCTTCCGAAGCCAACCCTCTCGATCGACTTCGAATCCTTTATCCTTCTCTGGGTCTGATCCAGATTCCACTTCACGGATAATCTTGACAAGCTTATCGTCTCGCTTTTGGCTCTCGCCAATTCTTTCCACTAGAGTAGGTCTTATCGATAAGTTTGCCAACATCTCAGTTTCAAATTCACATCTAGGCCTGAAGTCAAATCCAGCCAAATACTCAAGGCTCTTCCATTCTGAAAACATGGATCCCAATCCTGCTGTCTTCGACTTAACACATCTGCTACTGCATTCCCTTTTCCCGGAGTATAGGCTATACCAAAATCATATGATGCTAAAAACTCTAACCATCATTGCTGCCGAAGATTCAAATCCTTTTGGGAGAAAAGATACCTCAATGACTTATGATCTGTAAACAACTCAAATCGAACTCCCAATAGGTAATGTCTCCACATCTTCAGAGCAAAAACAATCGCTGCTAACTCCAAATCATGAGTCGGATAATTCCTTTCATGCGGCTTCAGTTGTCGACTTGCATACGCAACAACTTTATCCTTTTGCATTAGCACTGCTCCAAGTCCAGTACCACATGCATCGATGTAAACCACCATCTCATCATTCCCACTTGGAATAGTCAAAACAGGAGCGCTTGTCAATCGCTCTTTCAGGATTCCGAAAGCTTGCTCACACTTAGCTTCCCATCTGAATACTTGATTCTTTTTCGTCAATCCTGTTAATGGTGCAGCTATCTTGGAAAAGTCTTTGATAAACCGACGATAATATCCTGCTAATCCAAGAAAACTTCTCACATCAGAGGCATTCTTAGGTCTAACCCAATCCTGGATTGCTACCACCTTGGCGGGATCAACGTTATTCGACTTCCAGAGATAACATGGCCTAAGAACCTCACTTCACTCTTCCAGAAGTGACACTTCGAAAACTTAGCCCTCAGCCGTTGTTTTCGCAGGATTTCCAAAACAATCCGCAAGTGCGTTTTGTGCTCTTCTTCAGTTCTGGAATAAATCAAAATATCATCCACGAACACAAGTACGAACTTGTTCAACTGATCCCTGAATACTCTATTCATAAGATCCACAAAATATGCTGGTACATTGGTTAATCCAAACGGCACTACCAGCCACTCATAGAATCCGGATGGTGTCCTAAAATCAGTCTTCGGAACACTATCCTTTGCCACTCTCAACTGGTGAAATCCCGTTGCCAAATCCATCTGAGAAAACACCTTAGCTTTGTGAAGCTGATCAAACAAGTCATCTATTCTCGGCAATGGATACTTGTTCTTCTTAGTCACTTTATTCAGCTCACGATAATCCACACACAACCTCAACGATCCATCCGCTTTGGTTGCAAACACAACTGGTGCACCCCATTCGGACACACTACGCCGAACGAATCCTTTCTGTAAAAGGTCATCAACTTGCACCTTCAACTCTTGCTGTTCCCTAGGCGCCATCCGCCTAAGAGGCATCACAACGGGTCTGGCTCCCTCATCTAGATCGATACGAAACTCGATCTCTCTATGCGGCGGTAACCCTTTGACCTCGTCAAAGACATCCTCAAATCCATTCACAATAGGCACCGATGACAGTCCATCCCGTGGAACAACCAGCGAATACATGAAGCTCATGAAGACGCCTTCCTCATGCTTACATCGTATCACAACCTTTCGCCTCTCCACATTCTCGACTGTCACCTCAAGCCTCTCACAATCAACCTTTGCCGCATACTTCTTAAGCCAGTCCATTCCCAAAATAATTCCGAACCCCGCAAAGTTCAGAACAAAACAATCACAAACAAAAGAGCAATCATGACTCGATACAACTAGACCACGGCATATCATACATAGATAAGACGAACCCCTAACTGGATTAGTCACAACCAATGGTCTATCAACAATATCCGGTTCCAAACCCAACCGGCCTACAAGTTCATTACAAACAAAGGAATGCGACGCCCCAGTATCAAATAACACTCTAACTGGAACACCACAAATAGAAAGAATACCTTGAACCACCACACTCTTTCCCTCCTCTTCAGCAGTAGGAGCCTTCAAAGATGATGGCACAGCCCCCAAAGCATAAGCTTGCACAATCTGCTTATCCTTCCTCGGTTCCGGACAATTCTTCTTGATATGCCCCAGCTTATCACAGTTGTGGCACTTCATCGGCACCTTCGGATTCTTGCAATCCCTAGAGAAATGGCCCTTCTGCCGACAATTGTAGCAGGTCACTTCACCCTTCGGCTTCTTCTGGCCATCCTTACCTTTCTGCTGCTGCTTTCTCCTCTTGTTTCCACTTGGCTCCTTGGTCACAGCATCAACAGATCCTTCTTTAGGAAACAAATTCTCATGCCTGAGAGCTTTCTCCACAAGCTTCTCAAATTGGTCATCCATATGATCCACCAACTGCCTCCCAAGATAACCGTCCAAGCCTGTTCCAAACTTCTCATTCTTCTGATAAGGAGATTCAATATATGACCGAGCATACTTGGACAAGGCTTCAAACTCGGAAACATACTCAAGAACTGTTCTTCCACCTTGCTTGAGTTCCACAAACTTCTTAAACAGAACAGATTTCTGAGCTGTAGAAATGAAATTAGCTTCAAATCTGGCTTGGAATTGCTCCCAAGTAATCACTTCCTCTGGAGTATAAATAGTGATAGAGTTCCACCAATCAGAAGCTCTTCCCTGAAGCTATCTTGATGCAAGCTTCCTCTTAGTTGCATACTCAATTCCCAAATCACCAAAAATCCTTTTACAAGCATCTATCCATCTCTGAACTTCTATGGTTGATTCTGTTCCCAAGAAAACCTTTCCTCCAAGAGCAGTATAGTCTTTGCACAACTTAGCAAAATCCATTGGTTTTGGAGTTTGAACCTGAACCCCAACATCTACTGATGGCCCTGGAGCTGGCATCCTTCTCATGATCGAAGTCATCATAGCCTCGAACATAGCAGCATAATCAGCAACTCTCTCAGCAGCACGGCCTTCCCTAGCAGCTGGTCTCCCTCTCCGACTCATTCTTAATATCTATAAAAAGAATGATTAGCACACCTTGAGAAACAATTGCATAAGGAGTTCTAATCCTTCTAAGCTACTATATTATATATAGTAATCATCCATCAAAATACAATTACGTCTCTCATACGTAGTTACGTCAGCGAGCGTTGGTTAAAATCGATTAACCAAAGCTCTGATACCAAATGTGACGACCGCCCATGACTCCTGCACCCAACAAGGATATAATGCGCTGAAAAGTGTGCCAGGCCGCCATGGACGATCATCAGGGTAAGGTAAACACAGGATAGTCTATCGTATTACTCACAGCGCATGGATAAAATACAATAGAAAAGTATACATAGTGAAGCTTCAAAGAACAGAATTCTTCATATAAACTCATAATAGTTTGGTACAACAATCTGAAAAGTCAATACAGCAAGCCTCACTACATATCACTCAGAGAATCATACAAACAGCGGATCATCCAGTACATATAGTAAGAAACAATATGCAAAAGCCTCCAGCTCGTCTTCGACATCAACAGCGTTAATCACTAAGAACAGCACCTGTCACCTGCTACCTAGTCTGCCCATCCCAACATGGATGAACAGCCCAAGGTAATAAGAGTTAAACATAAAACCTTGAGTCAGACAAAAGTCTTAGTGACCAGTAAATCAACTATCAAACATACCAAAAGAGCATAAAGGGTAAAAAGGAATAGGAACTCAACCATCCCACTCCACCTCTTTCTACAGTGATAGCCCCCAGACACAGCTAAGCAAAAACAAACATAGCAAAGCAGACAATTAAAGTAAAGCAATTATCACTCGAGTCAAGGTCGATGTTTTCCAAGTACAAACCCCCAAGGCCTAAACCAAGATCAGGTAAGCACCCCGAAACATCACTCTTGGCCCAAGCGACGATACAACCAAAACATCCAAACATCCATGACTCTGGCTATCACTGTTATCATTGCCTCGATTTCACCGTTAATTGAATGACCGGCCCATTATTTCATCCGTCCGCCAAGGGCTAATGGTAACCCCGGTTTTAGACATAACTCCACACGTCGTCGTGACCCGTGCCTAGGACTATCGAATCTGCCCAGAGTACTAACACGTCATCGTGACCCGTGTCTGGGACGTCATCGTGACCCGTCCCAACGTACTCTTGCTTTGAGCATGCTAGAACCTTCAATAACGATGAGATCTCAGCCTTCTAGTCATCCTCCCCGACGACTATTCACATACTAGCTCAAGCGCCTCTCGAGCCAACCATTATCAACAAACTCGGACCACATCACTGAGTTATCAACATGCTTGGAGTGATCCCATCTGGATTAAACCAAGACTTTCTCATATCATGCTTTGCTTCATCGCATCATAGCAAAGTCTCATCTCAACATCATGCTTTGCCTCTTCGCATCATAGCAAAGTCTTATCTCAACATCATGATCAAATCTATCCATATGAGCTTTATCATCCGCTTCATATGCCATGAGCAGCTTTCCTTATTCAAGATCCTTTCCACTTAGCTTTTGAATCAACTTCGACCAACTTGTCCAAATTCAATCACTAATCAACTAATAAATCAAATCAATCATTCATCCAAGTAACAATCATTCAAATAAGATCTACATAGACAGTTATAACAATAATGGCAATTTCGTAATTAAAGGGTCCAAATCTAACAAGCATGAATTTTAAGTAATATCTTGATGAATGAACTAGCATAGGTTAACATATAGTAAAATGGATATCAAAGCTTCATGAACAATAGATCTACATGCAGACTTAAGGAAAATGCATGAAATCACTATCTTTAATACACAAACAAACCACCGATCCAATATACTCCTTTGGGTCCGTGTGAGAGATAACCACCACTCACCGAATCACCTAAACACTTCAAAAGCTACCAACTCCAGATCTGGACAGCAAAGGATCTAGCTTGATCCGACAAAATTTCCCTCCAAACGATGAAATCTCTCTTTAATGGAAGGAGATCTTCAACCTTGGCTCTTGGATCTTCGATTTGATCTTCAATCTTGTATGGAAGTAAGCACTAGATTAGAGTGGAGAAAAGAAGTGAAGAAGTGTTGTAGTCGAGCTCTAAAAATGGCAGCACTTCGTCGCTTCAAAATCCGGTGCTAAAAAGTGATGCAAGCCCTTCTATTTATAGGCTGAATCCATGAGTCGGCCAAACCCTTAAGTTGGTCACGACTTAACAACCCACGACCTACAACTCATGCCCCTACACGGCTTAACAACATATGGTTCAATAAACACACGGCTCACGACACAACACATTGCTGACCTAACACGAGAGACAACCTAACGACTCAAGCCAGTATACGACTTAACTACAAAGCCGACCTTATGACTTAACACAAGAGACAACCAAACATCCTAACGACTTAGTACCCACACGTCTTAACATAGGTCGGTCACGACCTAACTAAGCACACGACCTAACTATAACACGGCATAGCCTCTAGGTCGTTACCCCCCCTTAAATCGCTACTCGTTCAACCTTTTAACCCGCTAATTCCTTAAGTCATCTAAGCCTTAAGTCGTTCCATCCTTTAAGCCGGTCCAACACTTAGGTCGTTAACTCCTATAAGTCGTCCAATCCACTAACTTGCTAACCACCTTAAGTCGGCCACTACCATGAGTCGCTCAACACCACTAAGTCGGTCACGACTTAAGCTCCCACACGACTCAACTTCTACACGACTTATCTTATGGCGATCTAATTCTGAACGACTTAATGGCACTAAAAATCTAATGACAACAGTTCTACGATCCTTCGATCCGTAAAATACGGATCGTTACAGCTTCGGAGTAAGAAATAGAGAAAGAAGTACCGCAGAATTCATTCCAAGGAGCTAGGAGAAGTTAAATGTGTTGCGGAAAAGCTATCGGATTTTCTAGAGTTCGAAAAGGAGGGTGCATTTGTGATGATTAATTAATAAAAATTTAGGTTAAGCGTGGATTTATAAGAATGTTGGTAGGAAGAATCGATTAAGTTAAAGGTGAGTACTCATTTTTGAATTAACTAATAATTCTATGTTTAACAATATGAAAGTTAGATATCTTAGATGATTAATATGTTTTTGATAACTTGGATTCAAAGTTGGTTGTTTACATGATTGTTAATATGGATAATTACTTGGTTTGATAAATGATAAGAGAAATGGTTAGAAATTAACCATAGTTGATTAAATGAGAATTTAAATCCATATAAATATGTGTGTGGAAATTATTTAGCCCCTTAATGATTTTAAAATATCTAATAAGCTTGGAAATGACATTAAATAATATAATAGTATGAAATGAAATGGAAAATGGATTTGAAATATGAAAAATATTGTTTATAATGAGTCTGAAAAGATTTAGAAATGTTTTATAAACATTTAAAAGGTTTCCATGAAGTTTGAAAAGAAATTAAAAAACAAGTCAAAAGTAGATGCATCGCGTAATGGTAGTTTGTGATTTCGCGCCATAAAAGTTAAATAAGTGTATAAAGTGGAATATAGCTCGGAATCATTTGAGATAAGAATTTTTTTATAATATCCCGGAATTTTTAACAATATCAATATAATAATCTGTATTAAAAATTAAATTGATATTGATATTTTGTTAATAATTATTCAAATTGATTTAATAATCTTCTTCAATAATTCTTTAATTGGTTATTTTATCTTTTAAAAATAATAAATTAGTTTCTATTTACAATATAAATATATGGTTTATATTTTAAATAGAATAGCATTGTTTTAATTTTAATAAAGAAAGCATATTTTTCTAATTCTAATATTTGTAGTAATTTGAAAATTTGTTTTTATTTAATGTTTAAGCTTTCCAAAGTTAAATAAATAAATCTTGGTTTAAATTTAATTAGTGCATAATGTTTTAAAATTCTAATATATACATTATAATTTGGAAATTTTGATTTTCATTAAATATTAAGTTTTTAAAACTATTTAATAAATAAATATATGATTTTAAAATTGATAGGAAAAATATTTAAATGTTTAAAATAATTTGGCTTGAGTTTTAAATTTAAGAATGAACAGACAAAAGGTTTTATGGCTTAATAAAATAGATAATTTATTGAGAAGAATATAATTTCTTTTAAAATGATTTTAATTTAATAATAATATATTTCTAAAAACAATATTAATAATGTATTGTCTTTATAATTAGATTTTGAATAAAATTTGCAATTGTTATTTCAAATTGAATTTATATATACATAATTTGATTTGAAAATAATAGAGTTTGAATTTAATTTGAATTTAAAATTTCAAAGTATAAATCTTAATTGTCTTAATGCATAAGTTTTATTTTATAAACATGATTTGTTTTTATTTCTTTTATAAATTTATATACATATTCAATATTAACTAACAAATTTAATTTGGCTTAATACATACATTAACACATAATAACTTGTAAATTAATTTACTAAGACAAGAGTAGTATTCTTTAGGTCTCATTATACAAGTGTTAAAAAATTAACATAACAATGTGACAAATGTAGGAAATTTGTACAAGTGTAAATTTTGGTTTTAATTTTCTTAATTTTCTTTTATTTAATAAAATCTAAAAATTTCATTTATATAAACTTGCATCTTCATTCATATGTTCTTTTTCATTTCCTTAATCAAAAAGAAAACTTCAAAAATTCTTCATATCTAAAAACAGTAACTCCTCTTCAAAAATTCCTGCATATTCAATACCAAATCAAGAACACCTCTTCAAAAATCAAACTCATCTTCATATCAATAATCAAATCTGCATGTTCAATCCTTTATCAAGAAAATCTGCATACACAAATTCCTCAAGATCAAATAGACCTGCATATTTTTATAAACCTGGAAATGAACAAATCTGCTTGCATCTACTCTCTGCACAACTTCAGATTTGAAGCTTGTTCAAAAGCATCTGCATGCAAGTGGTTTTGGTCAGGAAAACATAAAGCTTTTCTGTTTTTTTCAAAGCTTCAAGTTCAAGCATTTTGCAAGTTCCAGTTTATCATGCCTGCATTTTTATTTCTGCAAATTTCAAAAAGGACAAACTGAAGCTCTGCATTTAAATAAAAGGTGAGTAATTTTTTAAATTTTAAAGTTAAAAAGAGGATTGCATGCTAGATTGTTTGATATAAATTAGTGTTGCTATGTATAAATGAAAATGTAACGTGTACATGCTGTTACTTCTATTACTTGTTCTGTTTTCTTGAGTTTTCAGGCAAATTTTTATTTAAAAACTTATCTTTTAATTGGTTTTATGATATGATGTAATTTATCTAGTAGAGTTGATTAATTGTCTGAAGATAATAAAGAAAACTTAAAGTAAGTTAAATATGAGTAGTTGCCTCAGGGAAACACAAGAAACATCAGTGCAGGTTAAATTTAAAAAAATACAAAATAAAACCCAATCATATTAATATTGTAATTCAGTTTCATAAATCAAAAATACTAACTATAACTTGATTTTTAAATCAAGTATTGGGATTTTTAGAGAGAAGTTAAAGTTGCAGTTAGTTCTTGAACTGAAAATGGATTTTAAGCAATTTCTTGTGATCTTGGACTTGAGGAAACTCGGGGTTATTCTGAGTTGTAAAGGAGGATTAGTAGATGCTTAGAAAAATCATAAATGATGTTGGAATTCAATGAGGGAGGTGTAGTTTGAAAATCTATTTAAAAACCCTAGTTTGAAAGAGGTAGAAAGAATCAATCATTTGGGTATGAAGGAGTGACCGAGTGCTTCAATCTTTTGAGGATCGGGTGTTGGTGTGTGGATGAATTCGTGGCCGGAGGGGTTGATGGTCTGGTGGTCGGAGCGGCAAAGACTCGTCGTTGACAGGTTTTTGGGGTAAACCTGTTTAATTTTCCAAGTTTTTCTCATAGGAGTTCAATTTTGATTCTTTGAATAATTGTTCAAACTGTTGATGTCATTTGGGTATTGGTGTGTTTCTGGTTGAAGTGTGATCGCCTCTGATGATCAGTGGAGGCGGTGGTCACCGCGCATATGCACGGCGATGAGATGTCTGATGAAGTGTTTTGGGGTTTTGTTTGTTGCAGGGGAAGTTTTGGTTTTGCTCGAAGTAAGTGGGTAGAAAACTCGAAGAAGTCAGGCATAAAACTTGAAGCAGTTTTGTTTGGTTCTCGGGTTTGCTCTGTCTTTCTTTCAGGGCACAGAACCTGTTAAAATCTAGCTTTAAAATTTTTAAAATCTGAGGTTTATTTGTTAAGGAAAGTTTAAATCAAATTTAAATTTAAGTTTGAATTTTAGAAATTCAAGTTTAATTCAAAATCTCAGTTTTAAATAAAATGAAGTTTTAATAAAAATTGAACTTAAGTTACTACTTTATTTTGTAAAGTAGTTGAATTTTTTTTAGAAAGTGAAGTTTTAAAAAATATGGGCAAGATTTGAAAATTCAATTTAGAATTTGAAAATTTAAAAATGAATTTCAGTTTTTGAAATTAAAGAAGGTTTAAATTTGGAAGTTTTAAACTAAATATAAATTTAAGTTAGTGAAATTTTGAAATGAGTTTTTGTTTTCAAAATTCTTATGAATTTAAATTCTAAGACAAACACTTGTTTGTCTTGCAATTTAAAAAGTTTGAAATTGTTTAAAATTTGATAAGTTTAAATTATTCTTATTTTAAAACTTGTATTTAAAATGAAATTTAAAAGTAATTTCAAAAGTACTTTGTTACAAACAAATTTGTTTTAAAACATAATTAAGAAATGGTTTTATCTTAACATTAAGTTAAAGATTAATGTTTTAGAATTGATTTAATTAATACGGTAATTGAGATTAATTAATTAATTTAATTAATTAATTTATTAGGGAATAATTAATATTGATTAATGATTAATCAATTTATATTTAAGATCATTAATTAGATTTTTAAATTAATGATTAATGAATTATTAATTATGTAATTAAGTTTTAAATCAAGGTTAATTTATTAAATAATTAGACTTTAATTAATAAATAATTAAAGATAATTTAATTTGTAATTAATCTAAGTTAATTACTTAATAAAAATGATTAAAAAAAAGGTTAATGAAGGTCATTAACTGTGACGACGCGACTTTTCGACGCTCGAAAACCGATATTAATACGTCCACTGTATCAACTGCCGAGCAATCGAATGCCGGAAAACCATACCGTTAGGGTTTAAGAAGAAGAAAAAAATAGTAGAAGAGAGAAAAAGATAGAACGGAACAGAAAGAAACAACAGAACAATATCAGAATCTCACAATCGCAGCGGAACAACGTATAATAGATAAATGAATAATCTTTAAACAAAGAACTATATCAGTTATTATATTACATCACATCACATTTCATTACATCCTCAGAGTGTACAAAAAAAAACAAGAAAAAACAGCGGAAAAGAAATACTATATACTAGTGAATACGCCATGCCATCCAGCTTGCCTCCAGCAACTCCTGAATTCCAGAATATCTTGATTACCTGACTCTAGACTGCCCGTGTGGAAATTTGTAGGCACATAGAGTTTTGGAAGGAAAACAATGAATTCCGAGTCAGTCATGTGACTGGTGTGAGAACTAAAACAGTTTATCTTTAAAACAAAGAATAGGAAAAATTTAAAATAGATTTCGCAATGCTAGAAAATGAGACTACCATAAGGCCTCCCGCACACACACACAATGCAAACGCAGAATCGGAGGAGATTTCTCCTTATGATAGTCAAAGATGCTTGATACGCATTAAAAAAAACATTTGATATTATTACTAGTGCATAGTGTAGGAAAAATCATTTCAAAAGTAAAGATATAAATCTTAGCCAACATACGACCATTATCGTATGCCTACTATAGCTACCATCCAAACAGTGGGGCGCCACTATAAGTGAATGATAGGTTCTACAACTAAAACCGTACAAGATCGTATTGTTTCTTTGGATTTCCAACAAATGGTCAGGCCAAGGAACTTCCTATTGCCACATGGGTACGCCTCTGGAAAGACGACCCGAGAACCTAACCGGATCTCTGCCAACACAAGGGCGGGTTACCCCTAACTGGGTAACTACTGACACGAATATGTCATTCCCCGATCGTAACCAATCTATATCCGAGGATCCTTGATTTCCAACAACCAAAAAGCAATAAATTTGCAGCAACAACATAGGTTAAGTATCTGGGCTCCATACCATGATACCACCTCTATCCAGAAGGAATGGCATACACTAAAGGGGCGCTACCCCCTAATAACCTTGCCGCATCCTTCCTGTTTTGACCATTTCCGAGGTGTGAGGTCCGACGAAGTCTCGTCCACAAAGCCACGCTTTATACAAAAGCTGTGCATTGATCATCAAATGCTCAACAGCACTTCGTATGCCACATTATGTATCACTAGTAATCATCAACTACATAACCTCTAAGGGTGTTAGGCTAAGAGAATAAATTCTCCGCCACCAACGGAAATATATTTGATAGAAACCAGCTTTACATCTCAAATTGTAACGTCTGGCACACATCCATACAAGTCCGCTCGGGGATCGAACGGAACCGAAGGCATTTACAAAGAAGTCCTTGCAATCCGGATATTCACTAATCACGACCGGACTTCCCATCACAAAGGGTAATAAATTTCTACATCGGAGATCAGCCAATGCAGAAACATTCACGGTAATCCTTCCATTTTCACAAATATCTGGTCTTCAACACCGGTCATCAAATGCAATTCATAACGACGTATCACATATTCGGAATGGGTTATACGACCCCAAGGTCCTTTCCCGGCTAACCCGAATAGTGAGCGCTTATTTTGAAAATAAGTGTGGCATTCAAATTCAAGCAAATCACAACAAATACCTATTTAAAGGTAAATATTGATAGTCGGTTATTTAATTATCAATAGGCGTGTTCAACATCACCAAATTCCAAATAGTTTCCCAATTTATTTATTTTCCAAAATATCTTTAAAAGATATATAATTTCCACACTTCAACCATTTGAAAACAATTTTCAAATCACTTTTCACATTTACCACTTTTGAAAACAAATTTCAAATCATTTCCCTATACAGGATATATTCACAAATCTTTATTCATTTTCATTTCAAAATGGTTCATTTAGACTAATTAAATAAATCTTTACCGATTTACTTTATATTTACGTTCCAAATCCATAAATTTACTCCCACACTTCAAAATTAAATCAACGTTTATTTTTAAACAAATTCCCCTTTCTTTTGTAAATTCCATAGTGAATTTACAATCCCAAAATATCTATGAATATACGATTTTCAAATCGATTTCTATTATTCATTTTTAATTTATCTTGAAAAGATAAAATCTCAAAACATTCACTTTATATTGGAAAACATTTCCATACTTATTTAATAATAAGTAATTCACAAATCCATTTATTTTCAACACTTGGAAAATATTCAATATACTTAAATCGAAACTAAGTATATATTTCATTCTTTAAGAAAAACATTCTTTTAAACACATTAATTTGAGCCAAAACGAATGTTGCGTAAAACATCGTTACGACGGTCCAAAATCACTAGTATAGGGATTCGAAATTAAAATAGATATACAAATCCCAATACTATACGAAATATTTCCTTTCGGAAATCATTTACTATAACAACAGTGTTATAGTCCATCATTTTCTTCTATTTCTCGAAAACGTCTATTTCAACAATGAATGTTGATATCTATGTTTTCGATGTTTAATACATTTTAAACCATCGTTAAAACGATTAACTTCATTTTATAATATTCATTTTCCCAAGCATATCCATTTTATTTAATAATATATTCACTGTCCAAAATCGTGAATATACTTCCTTAACCAATTTCAAGATTCAATCTATCAATTTCCATTGATTTCGAATTTATAAACAATGTCTATAATTCCATTTCTATTTATAAACTTCGATTTATAAATCTCCTTTATTAATCCAATTCAATTTATATAACTCAATTTTATACCAAAAATCTAATTTACAAGTTAACTACTTATAAGTCCTTTATTTTGCAAAAATCTATTCGTTTTTATAACTTCACGATTTATAAATCGATAAATTTCATTCACTTAAGAATCCAATCAATCTTCATTTTAACACTAACAAAAAAAACTCGTTTTATAATTCCTATATTTTTAATTTATAAATATCAAATTTTAAATCTTTTATATAAATCGTTTTTAAAATAATTTAAAAATCCCAATTTAACTAAACTTATTCTTTTAATAATTTACAAATCGTTATTTAAAGCTTATATACTTCAAAATCAAACTTAAGTATTATTTTCCAAAAATCATAACTTTTTATGAAAATAAAATTATAACGTTTATTTATTTTAACAATTCAAAATTTAATAAAATGTATACTTTCGAAAATCACTTTAAAATTACATTTAAAATCAAAATCATTATTTTAAAACTTCAAAAATGGATCTGATGATGCAACAGCACCAAATAGTCAATCACGACGTCCAAATATCATATATCGATATGGTAACAACAAACATCACAATATCTGTAATCAAATAAATACTGGTGAGAAATCTAGTTGGATCCCTCCAACCTGTTTCCCTGCATCCAAAGATGTTAGCACAATACCAATTCCGTTCCAACACGGAATATCGCGGTATATAGGATTTATAAAATATTATCCGCTTTATAGGCGGCGTAATAGGGTCTCATCCGCTATATAATGCGGGAAAATCAACTCCAACTACATATATAATACCAATTCCAATCAAGATGGAATTATTGCGGTATATGTTTTTAATAAATAACCTCCGCTTACTAACGGCGTATAATGTCTATTTCAACCAATAACTGATAATAATTTATCATTCAAACATACAATCAAGCAATTTTAAATCTAACTATTTAAAATATAAATCGAAACAATTCGATTGAGTGAGAAGTTCTCACCTTGCTTTCAATTCAGTTTCCGTGTTTTATTTCGAATAAAATTAAACAAGCGTTTAATTTTACCCGAAATTCTCACTAACTCCAAACGACTCCAATCCAGTTCCATAGCGTAGTGTTCGTCCATACGAACCCAACGCAACTTGTTTCGTGCGTTTTCGACCTCGTATGAAAGAGGTACAATATTTTAAAGTTACACGAATTATAATATATATATAAATTACAACTTTTTATTTTAAATTTTTACACCCTCTACACATCAGGGCCGTTCACTCCTCTCATCAAATCAGTCCCGCCCATTTCTTTCTTCCTCCCCCACGTATGCTTCTCTAGGTTTCACGTAACCCATGCCGCCCTTGCTTCACCAATTTTCGCGACCTCCATGACGACTTCAAGAGCGATCAGCCACCTCCACGTCGAAGCTCGCCACGAGCACTACACTCGGCTGGAACCATGATGAAATCGGCCTCATCCTTGCATCGAAAAACGTGAAGATGCGTGCGACTTTGAACTGGAAATGCCGACGATCGGCTCAACAAAAATCGATCGTGACCGTTGAAATCGTAGAACTCGTGATGTTCTTCCTTTTAGTAGTTGGATGAATTTGATGAAAGTGAGTGGATTGTGAGATTTTAAGGGAGAGAGGTACGCCATTTCTGGTCATTGAAGACAATAGAGGCGGCTGACCTAATTCAGTTAGGGTTTTTGCAAAAAGAAAGAAAATGGGTCCTTATATAGAAATTTCCACCAAACACTATTCATCCCGGATTTTCCGAACTCCAAATCTCGCGCGGTGACTGACATTTCTAGGGTTTATCCCGCGTTTCGGACACTATGGAATAGGTTTCGGAAGCTAATTCGATCATCTGTGTGAGTTACGACAATAAACGATCGATTTAAAATTAAATCGGTTAATCGAATTTCTATGCGTTTTAGCTTGCCCCGGACAAACGGTAAATCCAAATGAAACGAAATTTGAAACCTTACAATAATATTACATTACGGATCCGATGAAACTGGTTTCGACGAAATCCGAGACCGTTTGAAAAATGGTTATTTTAACTCGTCAATTAAATATTATAATATTCAATTTTCACAATTTAACTTTTAATTCAATTTTAAAAGTTCTAAAATATCGTTCTAACTCCAATATGATATAATAAAATTTTATAAATCATTTTCAATCATATTTTACTCGATTTTCAATTATTTCTATATTTTCAAATATTAAATTATCGATTTAATTATCCAAATAAATCCAATTATTCGAAATAAAATTTATTCGACTTACAAATCTTACTTGTTAATATTTAAATTAAATTAAATATACAAATTTTAATTGACAGAAATTCTGGGTCGTTACAAACTTCCCCCCTTAAAAGAATTTCGTCCTCGGAATTACCAAGTAAGAAAAGGTTACAGAATCCATTGACTTTCCCAATATCTATAGTTAAACTTTTTACAATACTTTACTAAGTTTTCAAATCATGCTTAGTTATCTTTTTCAAAATCAACTATATCGTTTAACTTCCAATTCCAAATCAAATTTATAGTTTTCAAAAGTTTCCCAATTTTCTCAAAAATATTCTAACGCCTTAAATTTTCGGACAAATTCGCCAGAGTCTCCTTTGTGCGGCTCGATCCGAATAAAAATGGCAGTATATATATCACAAATATACATCCCATCAAGTGATGAGGCATCCTGCAGGAAAAAAAGTGTAAAAATACGATATTTAATCCGAGATATGTACCTTATATTTTATTAGCGAGCATATACGGCTAATATAGCGTGAAAGCGAGCTCCAAATGCGAAGCAAGCGCAATCCGCACCTACTAAACACTCAACAAACCATGAGAACATGCATATATGAAAGTAATATCAATATACAACATATATCAACGACTATATATGCCAATATAGAAAATGCAATAAAAGCAACAAATGCAATAAATACAACCATCAACCAACTATCATCCAACAACATCCAATCAATCCATAACCAAATCAATATCATTCATTTCTCATTAATATTCAATGAATTGGTTTTTCATTTAATCACATTTGATTCATTTATATTGGATTTGATTAACATTCATTCGTTTCCAATTAGTTTACATTCACTAATTTATTCACATTAATTTGCTTTCAATCCAAATCAAATCCAATTCTATTCATATTTATTTACTTCCAATTTGGATTCAATCACATAGCTTTTAATTTTATCAATTCAACTTCATTAACACTTAATGAATTACACACAATCAATTAACAACCATATAACAACCATTGTATATTCAACATAACCAAACTATTTAATTTACATTCAATTTGGTCCAACACTTTTACTTTCAATTGGTTTATATTAAATTGATTTTCATTCAATTATTCAACTTCCAATAACATTAGATTTTAATGAATTAACACTTACATTCATTATCCCATATCAATTTATTTTACATTCAATTGATTACATTCAATCTATTTATTAATTCAATTGCTAATTTATTTAACAATATAAGGTTGAATTTCATTTATATAACTCAAGTTCATATTCATCACTTAAGTTATATTCGAATTAAACATATTTTGTTTAATCTTAACTTTAATTTCCACTTATAAATTCAATTCAAATTCAAATTCTAAAGTAAATTCTATTTAGCTTTTTACCGAAGTCAAATTTTCATCACTTATTCAAATTCAGATTTATTTTGCTTAACAAACCGTTTAACCATTTTTAACAAATTGTTTTACTTATCCTTTCCTATTCTATAAGTCATAAAACTTATATTCAACAATTACCACTTGGATTTTATTGATTCACTTATACCTACTTTAATTTAACCCCATCCTTTAAGTTAAATTTATTCTATCAAAATTCAAATTGTACAAGTTATCAACTCATTTATCATTCCTATAAATATTTTAAATAGGATTCCATAGTCTTTCCAACCTTTCAAAACCATTTTTGAAACCAATTCAATTATCCTTTGAATTTCAAAACCAAATCCAAATTTTCCAAACAACTTTTATTTAAAACAATTTGGCAGCAATCCCTCTTTTGGAAACCCGAAAATGAACACCGATGATGTCATGATCATCATCGGAATTATTTTCCAACGACCGAAAAGAGTTTAGAGCTTTAATTTCTTCAAAAAAAATTCCAAAATATCAAATCCTTTCAAAACACTTCTCTGGAATTTTATTTTCAGATTATAAATCACATCTACAAACCTTTTACTTATATAATTTCACTTCTTATATATAAGATTATTTCACAGATGTAAATCATTTTAATTATAACTTCATACTTATAATTCATTTGCTTATATAATTATTCTTTAAAAATTGTTGTTTTTATTCAACAATCAAACAGTCAATTTATATACACTTTAATAATTCTGAAAAATTATTCATTTATATATAAAACATAATCAAGGTAAAATTATTTCATTTACCCAATTTAAAATAATATCGTGGCGAATTTGTTCTGTACAAGTGTTTAGAGATCCCTATCGATAGAGTTGTACGGACCATACCGACCAGAATCCATATACCACTCAACAAACCAATCATCACAACATAAAATAATTTCATATTCACTAACAAATACGCGCTCATATCTATTATTACACTCACACTCATTCTAGAGTACTACTGACTCCATCTCTAATAAGTAATTCCCAACAGAGCCATGGTTGTCGCTTAACCATATGCTCTGATACCAAATGTGACGATGCGACTTTTTGACGCTCGAAAACCGACATTAATACATCCACTGTATCAACTGTCGAGCAATCGAATGCCGGAAAACCATACCGTTAGGGTTTAAGAAGAAGAAAAAAATAGTAGAAGAGAGAAAAAGATAGAACGGAACAGAAAGAAACAACAGAACAATATCAGAATCTCACAATCGCAGCGGAACAACGTATAATAGATAAATGAATAATCTTTAAACAAAGAACTATATCAGTTATTACATTACATCACATCACATTTCATTACATCCTCAGAGTGTACAAAAACAAACAACAACAAACAGCGGAAAAGAAATACTATATACTAGTGAATACGTCATGCCATCCTGTTTGCCTCTAGCTACTCCTGAATTCTAGAATATCCTGATTACCTGACTCTAGACTGCCCGTGTGGAAATTGGTGGGCACACAGAGTTTAGGAAGGAAAACAATAAACTCCGAGTCAGTCATGTGACCGGTGTGAGAACTAAAACAGCTTATCTTTAAAACAAAGAATAGGAAAATTTTAAAATAGATTTCGCAATGCTTTTTAGAAAATGAGACTACCATAAGGCCTCCCGCACGCACACATAATGCAAACGCAGGATCGGAGGAGATTTCTCCTTATGATAGTCAAAGATGCTTGATACGCATTAAAAAGAAACATTTAATATTATTACTAGTGCGTAGTGTAGGAAAAATCATTTTGAAAGTAAAGATATAAATCTTAGCCAACATACGACCATTATCGTATGCCTACTATAGCTACCATCCAAACAGTGGGGCGCCACCATAAGTGAATGATAGGTTCTACAACTAAAACCGTACAAGATCGTATTGTTTCTTTGGATTTCCAACAAATGGTCAGGCCAAGGAACTTCCCATTGCCACATGGGTACGCCTCTGGAAAGACGACCTGAGAACCTAACCGGATCTCTGCCAACACAAGGCCGGGTTACCCCTAACTGGGTAACTACTGACACGAATATGTCATTCCCTGATCGTAACCGATCTATATCCAGGGATCCTCGATTTCCAACAACCAAAAAGCAATAAATTTGCAGCAACAACATAGGTTAAGTATCTGGGCTTCATACCATGATATCACCTCTATCCAGAAGGAATGACATACACTAAAGGGGCGCTACCCCCTAATAACCTTACCGCATCCTTCCTGTTTTGACCATTTCCGGGGTGTGAGGTCCGAGGAAGTCTAGTCCACAAAGCCACGCTTTATACAAAAGCTGTGCATTGATCATCAAATGCTCAACAGCACTTCGTATGCCACATTATGTATCACTAGTAACCATCAACTACATAACCTCTAAGGGTGTTAAGCTAAGAGAATAAATTCTCCGCCACCAACGGAAATATATTTGATAGAAACCATCTTTACATCTCAAATTGTAACGTCAGGCACACATCCATAAAGATCGAACGGAACCGAAGGCACTTACAAAGAAGTCCTTGCAATCCGGATATTTACTAATCACGACCGATCTTCACATCACAAAGGGTAATAAATTTCTATATCAGAGATCAGCCAATGCAGAAACATTCGACGGTAATCCTTCCGTTTTCACAAATATCCGGTCTTCAACACCGGTCATCAAATGCAATTCATAACGATGTATCACATATTCGGAATGGGTTATACGACCCCAAGGTCCTTTCCCGGCTAACCCGAATAGTGAGCGCTTATTTTGAAAATAAGTGTGGCATTCAAATTCAAGCAAATCACAACAAATACCTATTTAAAGGTAAACATTGATAGTCGGTTATTTAACTATCAATAGGCGTGTTCAACATCACCGAATTCCAAAAAAATTTCCAAATTATTTATTTTCCAAAATATCTTTGCAAGATATATAATTTCCACACTTCAACCATTTGAAAACAATTTTCAAATCACTTTTCACATTTACCATTTTCTAAAACAAATTTCAAATCATTTCCCTATACGGGATATATTCACAAATCTTTATTCATTTTCATTTCAAAATGGTTCATTTAAACCAATTAAATAAATCTTTACCGATTTACTTTATATTTACGTTCCAAATCCGTAAATTTATTCCTACACTTCAAAAACAAATCAACGTTTATTTTTAAACAAATGCTCCTTTCTTTTGTAAATTCCATAGTGAATTTACAATCCCAAAATATCTATGAATGTACGATTTTCAAATCGATTTCTATTATTCATTTTTAATTTATCATAAAAAGATAAAATCTCAAAACATTCACTTTATATTGGAAAACATTTCCATACTTATTTAATAATAAGTAATTCACAAATCCATTTATTTTCAACACTTGGAAAATATTCAATATACTTAAATCGAAACTAAGTATATATTTCATTCTTTAAGAAAAACATTCTTTTAAACACATTAATTTGAGCCAAAACGAATGTTGCGTAAAACATCGTTACGACGGCCCAAAATCACTAGTATAGGGATTCGAAATTAAAATAGATATATAAATCCCAATACTATACGAAATATTTCCTTTCGGAAATCATTTACTATAACAACAGTGTTATAGTCCATCATTTTCTTCTATTTCTCGAAAACATCTATTTCAACAATGAATGTTGATATTTATGTTTTCGATGTTTAATACATTTTAAAACATCGTTAAAATGATTAACTTCATTTTATAATATTCATTTTCCCGAGCATATCCATTTTATTTAATAATATATTCACTGTCCAAAATCGTGAATATACTTCCTTAACCAATTTCAACATTCAATTTATCAATTTCCATTGATTTCGAATTTATAAACAATGTCTACAAATTCCATTTCTATTTATAAACTTCGATATATAAATCTCCTTTATTAATCCAATTCAATTTATATAACTCAATTTTATACCAAAAATCTAATTTACAAGTTAACTACTTATAAGTCCTTTATTTTACAAAAATCTATTCGTTTTTATAACTTCACGATTTATAAATTGATAAATTTCATTCACTTAAGAATCCAATCATTCTTTATTTTAACACTAACAAAAAAAACTCGTTTTATAATTCCTATATTTTTAATTTATAAATATCAAATTTTAAATCTTTTATATAAATCGTTTTTAAAATAATTTAAAAATCCCAATTTAACTAAACTTATTCTTTTAATAATTTACAAATCGTTATTTAAAGCTTATATACTTCAAAATCATACTTAAGTATTATTTTCCAAAAATCATAACTTTTTATGAAAATAAAATTATAACGTTTATTTATTTTAACAATTCAAAATTTAATAAAACGTATACTTTCGAAAATCACTTTAAAATTCCTTTTAAAATCAAAATCATTATTTTAAAACTTCAAAAATGGGTCCGTTGATGCAACAGCACGAAATAGTCAATCACGATGTCCAAATATCATATATCGATATGATAATCAACAGACATCACAATATCTGTAATCAAATAAATACTGGTGAGGAATCCAGTTAGATCCCTCCAACCTGTTTCCCTGCATCCAAAGATGTTAGCACAATACCAATTCCGTTCCAACACGGAATATCGCGGTATATAGGATTTATAAAATATTATCCGCTTAATAGGTGGCGCAATAGGGTCTCATCCGCTATATAATGCGGGAAAATCAACTCCAAGTACATATATAATACCAATTCCAATCAAGATGGAATTATCGTGGTATATGTTTTTAATAAATAACCTTCGCTTACAAACGACGTATAATGTCTATTTCAACCAATAACAGATAATAATTTATCATTCAAACATACAATCAAGCAATTTTAAATCTAACTATTTAAAATATAAATCGAAACAATTCGATTGAGTGAGAAGTTCTCACCTTGCTTTCAATTCAGTTTCCGTGTTTTATTTCGAATAAAATTAAATGCACGTTTAATTTTACCCGAAATTCTCACTAACTCCAAACAACTCCAATCCAGTTCCATAGCGTAGCGTTTGTCCATACGAACCCGACGCAACTTGTTTCGTGCACTTTCGACCTCGTATGAAAGAGATACAATATTTTAAATTTACATGAATTATAATATATATATAAATTACAACTTTTTATTTTAAATTTTTATACCCTCTACACATCAGGGCCGTTCACTCCTCTCATCAAATCAGTGCCGCCTATTTCTTTCTTCCTCCCTCACGTATGCTTCACCAGGTTTTCACGTAACCCATGTCGCCCTTGCTTCACCAATTTTCGCGACCTCCATGACGACTTCAAGAGCGATCAGCCACCTCCACGTCGAAGCTCGCCACGAGCACTACACTCGGCTGGAACCATGTTGAACTCGGCCTCATCCTTGCATCGAAAAACGTGAAGATGCATGCGACTTTGAACTGGAATTGCCGACGATCGGCTCAACAAAAATCGATCGTGACCGTTGAAATCGTAGAACTCGTGATGTTCTTCCTTTTTGTAGTTGGATGATTTTGAAGAAATTGTGAGATTTTGAGGGAAAGAGGTATGCCATTTCTGGTCTTTGAAGACAATAGAGGCGGCTGACCTAATTCAGTTAGGGTTTTTGCAAAAAGAAAGAAAATGGGTCCTTATATAGAAATTTCCACCATACACTATTCATCCCGGATTTTCCGAACTCCACATCTCGCGCGGTGACCGACGTTTCTAGGTTTTATCCCACATTCCGAACACAATGGAATAGGTTTCGGAAGCTAATTCGATCATCTGTGTGAGTTGCGACAATAAACGATCGATTTAAAATTAAATCGGTTAATCAAATTTCTGTGCGTTTTAGCTTGCCCCGGACAAACGGTAAATCCGATTAACACGAAATTTAAAACCTTACAATAATATTACATTATGCATCCGATGAAACTAGTTTCCTCGAAATCCGAGACCGTTTGAAAAATGGCTATTTTAACTCGTCAATTAAATATTAAAATATTCAATTTTCACAATTTAACTTTTAATTCAATTTTAAAAGTTCTAAAATATCGTTCTAACTCCAATATGATATAATAAAATTTTACAAATCATTTTCAAGCATATTTAACTCGATTTCCAATTATTTCTGTATTTTCAAATATTAAATTATCGATTTAATTATCCAATTAAATCCAATTATTCGAAAAAAATTATTCGACTTACAAATCTTACTTGTTAATATTTAAATTCAATTAAATATACAAATTTAAATTGACAGAAATTATGGGTCATTACATTAACCAGGATTATTTAACAATTAATTAATATAATTAATTTTTAATAATTAATTAGATTAGTTGATTTAATAATAATCATTCGTGAATTTTTTGAGTGTAATTACTTAATGAAGGAATTAAGGAATTAATTACTTAAGGTAATTAATCGAGTTAAATGGGATTGTTTACTTTAATTATTAAGTTTAATTAAATTTTAAACACTTGGGTTTTAAAGGTAATTACTTGATGTAATTAATGATTGGGAAATTACTTGGTAAAGTGGTTTATTGATAATTACAGGTTGTATTTAATTGAAAATGTATAAGAATGAAGTAATTGGAAATGTAATTACGTAATAATTTATCAAGGGATTAATTAATGGTTTAATAAAGTAATTAAGTTAGTAAATTTTTGAATGTAATTAATCTGGGAGATTTATAATTATGAGTTAATTACTTATGGTAATTAATTTTAATAAAGTAATTAATTAAATATAATTAAGTATCATTAATTATTGTAATTAATGATGTAATTAAAAGTTGATTAATTAAGATTAATTAATCAATGATAAGTGATTAAAGGTAATTAGTTAATGTAATTAATTAAGGATTAAGGTAATTAATTATAGTCAATTAATTAATTAGAGGTTAATTACTGTTTGGTTGAGAATAATTAATTTGTGAAGTTAATTAAGGATAATTATATGAGTGTAATTAAGGGTAATTAATCAAGGGTGATTAATTAAGTGATTAATAATCAATGATTAATTGATTGTATTTAGTTAAATGGTTAAGTAAGCAAGATATATTGATGAAGTAATTAATTTAATTTATTTTAAATTAATTAAAGATGAAGTAATTAATCTAATTCATTTTAAATTAATTAGGGATGGAGATAGTTAATTAATTCACTTTAAATTAATTACTGATGTGGTATGAGCAAATCATTGCTTATATATGAATGGACGACATTGATTGTCTTGGATGCTTTGTGATCTCAGTAATGAGATAAGTAATGCTGTGTGGTATGAATGCTTGGTTGCATTGTGATGATAACATAGATTATCTGGTGTGATGGTGATATGTGGATTATCTATTTTGATATTGATAATGTGGATTACCTGTTATTTGATAATGTTGATTATCAATTGTGATTTGTGAGTTATCTATCTGTGTGTATATATATAGATAATTGAATTGTTTTAAACTTGAAAACAACATGGACCTAAAAGACATGCTTTGGATTTCGATGAGACCGGGATCGGGTTTCCATATTTGGATATCCAAAAACCACATCGATCCAAATTAACGTTAGGTCGAGAATCCAAGTAGAGCTTTGTGAAGACTCTAGGTGTAAGAACTATTCGTCAGTATAACTCTATAGGTGATTCTGTAATAAGTTTAACGGAATAGTACTTATAGGTTCGAGATGGTGGTTCAGAGTGCAAGGGTTATCGTCGTTAACTCTTAGGTTGATTCCAAAATGAGTGTAACGAGATAATGCCTTCAGTTTCGTTCGAACCCGGAATGAACTTGTATGGATTAAATGCTTTCAGAACATCGTCAGGTGGACGATGAGCATTCTAAGTGATGTGTTCACTAAAGGTAATCGTAGCCTCAAGCCTCATCAACTGGGAATGGCTAAAATAGGGGAGGTGCAGCAAGGCTTCGTGAGTAGCCCCCACTTGAGAGTGAGATTTACCCCTGTCTAGAAGTCCCTTTATATTCGGTTGTGTGGGCGGTTGCTAGCTACTACCATGGGGTTGTCTTATTTGGAACTGTTCAGTAAGGAATGAGTCCGGCCTTGTGTTGTAGGGGAGCGGGCGTACTCCTCGGTACGTTGATCTAGGCCACGTACTGTGACGGGCGGTACCCTAGTAGCCCTGCCATTGTATGGAATCCAAAATCCAATAAATGCCAATGGTTTTGATTGTATTACCCACTTTTGTGGCTAGTAGCTGGAATTTAATCATGTAATAATTTCAGCTATTTCTTATTTACTTGAAAACCCTAGACCTATTATAATATCACCGGATTTCCTATCAAATGTTTTGGTTAGCGTAAGGTAAAAACTTTTCCATGTTTATGTGTGGGAAGTCTTACGTGATACCTTTCTTTCCAAAGGTTTTTCAAATTTAAGCAACTTTAACCTGTTACTCACACCAAACCCATGTCTGACCCGGAGTTTATCTTCTATTTTCTTAAACTCTTGGGTACTCAAATTTTTACGAGTAGCCAAGGGATTCAGGTTAGCTTTGATGAATTGTGGAGGAGCAATGGAGCATGAGGCTTCTACGTGTAGATATATAGTATTCCGCTGTGTAGATTTCTCTGAGTTGTTCTTGTGCGTTGTATTGAGTTGTATAACTAGGCAGTTGTTTTATAACTGTCTAGTATGTGTTGTATTATCTAAGTAACTCCGATAATGGTTGTAAACTATGTAATGTTTATGTTATTAATATAATTTTTTCATTGCGCTGTTTAGATTCTGATGTTGTTTCTTTCTTCTCTTCTTTCTTTTCTCTTTTCTATCCCTTTCTTTCTTAAAAATGATGCGATCTTCTATGGTAAGAAAGTCGGGTCGTTTCAGTTGGTATCAGAGCATTAGATTGAGTGAATACCTAGGCTCTGTAGTGGTGTCTTTCTTGAGAGAGCGTATTTGTAATTTTATATATAATATATATATTTCTACCTATATGTTGGGTTACCTGTTCAGGTTTTCCATATAAGTTATAAAGATAGATGGGGTAGTGGTGTGTGTAACACGACTACCATTGGTCGGAGTTTGAATGTTGAGATTGGAAGTGTATTTGTCGAGACTGTAGACCTAATAACGTCTCGAGTAATCTTTTGCAGTTTGGTGTAAGGATTTCATTGATCTCTGAAGGAAACCTGTTAAGGTTCGGAGTTCATCTTTGAAGTGTAAGTTTGATCGCACTCGTGTGAAGGGATTTTTGAGAATTTGGATCTGTCGGGTAGGTAGAAGCGAGCGATGGTATCTTGGCAACCTCAGGAAGTAGTAGCTTTCTGATGAGATGCAGTGACTATGGATGTCTTCGAAGATATTTTCTTTTGGCGCAAGTTTAAGGAAGTGTGTCTGTTTCAGTGTTGTGGCTGTGTTCAACATGGTGTTACTGTTTTCTTTGAAGTCCAAGTTTCTTGAAGAGCTTTGATTTGGAAATCTTTGGCATCTATGACAACATTGCAACTTGGAGTGTTCTCGGTGTTGGCAAGAGATCTTCTGGCTTAGCAGTTTTTGTGGAGTGGAGTTCAGAAGCAGTTAAGTGGACCCGTTTTTTTCGATGGGTTGGCTAGTAAAGTGTAAGCTGTTCTATTTGGTATAGGGAGAACTTCCTTAGATTTGGTTTGGGTGGATCGCAAAAGTGACTTGTGATTGTTTGAGTGTTCTCTTGGGTTATCTGAGTATTTCTGGATGTCTTCAGAGAAGCTAGAATTTTGTTCGCATCTGGTGATTGAGCTTTCTTATCGTCTGAAATTCCAGGAGTGGTACCCGAGGTTCAGCTTTATAGAAGAATGGTTCCAAGGAGATTGAGTTGGTGTAGCAGCTTAGAGTTTTGGAGGAACTTCTGAAATTTTTCTTATAGATTTGTTGAACCATATCTCTAGGATGTGTTGTCAAGTTGTGCTCATCAGCATTTTCTTCTACTTCGGATCAGAGTTGAGCAGCGAAAGCAGTTTCGAAGTGCATCTGCTTTTCTTTTCTGGACAGAAGAAGTTGTTGTCTTCTGATGTTTGAAGAGTAGGATTGGATTTTGGTTGATCTTGAGGAGATCATTTTGTTGAGTTGATTGGTTTAGTTTGTTTCTAGAGCATCAACAAGGGATTAGCTGATCAGTGAGGTTGTGGGCAGCCCAGGATCATCTGGAGATTTTGTGGATAAGAGATGGAGGAATTTGGATTTTGAAGTCGGAGACTTAATTTTGGATAAGTTTTCTCCGATCAAAAGTGAGCTATAAGATTGGGTAAGTCTGAGAAGCTAGCTCTGAAGTGTTTTGGATTCTTTTCTATGATCTTGGAGAATAAGTGATTGATCTACAGGATTGGATTGCCAGTTTGGATAACTAGATTCGATGAGTTTCACGTATCTCTGAGGGAGTACGTGTATGATCTATCTCTGGTTTTGGAACCAGCAATTCTGGAATTTTGGTTGTTGAGTCAGACTCGTTTGTAGTCTAATATCTTGTCTAGTGTTGTAGATATAGATGAATAGGAGCTTTGTAGCTTCATAGTATTGATTGTTTGGATTCTCTAGAGCGAGTATCCTGGTATACATCTATACTTGGGGAAACTCGAGAAGATTCTATCCAGAATTTGTCTAGATAATTAGATTTGTTTGATTGATTGAATTGGTTGCTATGATTGTTAGCATATGTTTGATACATGCTTGTGTTTTAAAATTAAATCTTTAATGAGATTATTAAATTACCTTTGCTTTAAATTTCGAGGACGAATTTCTTTTAAGGGGGAAGGATTGTAATATCCCGGAATTTTAACAATATCAATTTAATAATCTGTATTAAAAATTAAATTGATATTGATATTGATATTTTGTTAATAATTATTCAAATTGATTTAATAATCTTCTTCAATAATTATTTAATTGGTTATTTTATCTTTTAAAAATAATAAATTGGTTTCTATTTACAATATAAATATATGGTTTATATTTTAAATAGATTGGTTGTTTTAATTTTAATAAATAAAGCATATTTTTCTAATTCTAAAATTTGTAGTAATTTGAAATTTTGTTTTTATTTAATATTTAAGCTTTCCAAAGTTAAATAAATAAATCTTGGTTTCAATTTAATTAGTGAATCATGTTTTAAATTTCTAATATATACATTATAATTTGGAAATTTTGATTCTTATCAAATATTAAGTTTTTAAAACTATTTAATAAATAAATATATGATTTTAAAATTGATAGGAAAAATATTTAAATGTTTAAAATAATTTGGCTTGAGTTTTAAATTTAAGAATGAACAAACAAAAGATTTTATGGCTTAATAAAATAGATAATTTATTGAGAAGAATATAATTTCTTTTAAAATGACTTTAATTTAATAATAAGATATTTCTAAAAACAATATTAATAATGTATTGTCTTTATAATTAGATTTTGAATAAAATTTGCAATTGTTATTTCAAATTGAATTTATATATACATAACTTGATTTGAAAATAATTGATTTTGAATTTAATTTGAATTTAAAATTTCACAGTATAAATCTTAATTGTCTTAATGTATAAGTTTTATTTTATAAACATGATTTGTTTTTTTGTCATTTATAAATTTATATACATATTCAAATATTAACTAACAAATTTAATTTGGCTTAATACATACATTAACACATAATAACTTGTAAATTAATTTACTAAGACAGGTGTAGTATTCTTTAGGTCTCATTATACAAGTGTTAAAAAATTAACATAACAATGTGACAAATGTAGGAAATTTGTACAAGTGTAAATTTTGGTTTTAATTTTCTTTTATTTAATAAAATCTAAAACTTTCATTTATATAAACTTGCATCTTCATTCATATTTTCTTTTTCATTTCCTTGATCAAAAAGAAAACTTCAAAAATTCTTCATATCTAAAAACAGTAACTCCTCTTCAAAAATTCCTGCATATTCAATACCAAATCAAGAACACCTCTTCAAAAATCAAACTCATCTTCATATCAATAACCAAATCTGCATGTTCAAATCCTTTATCAATAAAATCTGCATACACATATTCCTCAAAATCAAATAGACCAGCATATTTTTATAAACCTGGAAATGAACAAATCTGCTTGCATCTACTCTCTGCACAACTTTAGATTTGAAGCTTGTTCAAAAGCATCTGCATGCAAGTGGTTTTGGTCAGGTAAACATAAAGCATTTCTGTTTTTTTTCAAAGCTTCAAGTTCAAGCATTTTGCAAGTTCTAGTTAATCATGCCTGCATTTTTATTTCTGCAAATTTCAAAAAGGGCAAACTGAAGCTCTGCATTTAAATAAAAGGTGAGTAACTTTTTAAATTTTAAAGTTAAAAATAGGATTGCATGCTAGATTGTTTGATATAAATAAGTGTTGATGTGTATAAATGAAAATGTAATGTGTACATGCTGTTGCTTCTATTACTTGTTCTGTTTTCTTGAGTTTTCAGGCAAATTTTTATTTAAAACCTTATCTTTTAATTGGTTTTATGATATGATGTAATTTATCTAGTAGAGTTGATTAACTGTCTGAAGATAATAATGAAAACTTAAAGTATGTTAAATATGAGTAGTTGCCTTAGGGAAACACAGGAAACATCAGTGCAGGTTAAATTTAAAAAAATAAAAAATAAAAACCCAATCATATTAATATTGTAATTCTGTTTCATAAATCAAAAATACTAATTATAACTTGATTTTTAGATCAAGTATTGGGATTTTTAGAGAGAAGTTAAAGTTGCAGTTAGTTCTTGAACTGAAAATGGATTTTAAGCAATTTCTTGTGATCTTGGACTTGTGGAAACTCGGGGTTATTCTGGTTGTAGAAGAGTGTTAGTAGATTCTTAGAAAAATCATAAATGATGTTGGAATTCAATGAGGGAGGTACAATTTGAAAATCTATTTAAAAACCCTAGTTTGAAAGAGGTAGAAAGAATCAATCATTTGGGTATGAAGGAGTGACCGAGTGCTTCAACCTTTTGAGGATCGGGTGTTGGTGTGTGGATGAATTCGTGTCCGCAGGGGTTGATGGTCTGATGGTCGGAGCGGCGAAGACTCTCCGTTGACAGGTTTTGGGGAAAACCTGTTTAATTTTCTAGGTTTTGCTCATAGGAGTTCAATTTTGATTCTTTGAATAATTGTTCAAACTGTTGATGTTGTTTGGGTATTGGTGTGTTTCTGGTTGAAGTGTGATCACCTCTGATGAGCAGTGGAGGCGGTGGTCGCCGTGCATATGCACGGCGATGAGATGTCTGATGAAGTGTTTTGGGGTTTTGTTTATTGCAGGGGAAGTTTTGGTTTTGCTCGAAGTAAGTGGGTAGAAAACTCGAAGCAGTTTTGTTTGGTTCTCGGGTTTGCTCTGTCTTTCTTTCAGGGTACAGAACCTGTTAAAATCTGGGTTTAGAATTTTTTAAATCTGAAGTTTATTTGTTAAGGAAAGTTTAAATCAAATTTAAATTTAAGTTTGAATTTTAGAAATTCAAGTTTAATTCAAAATCTCAGTTTTAAATAAAATGAAGTTTTAATAAAAATTGAACTTAAGTTACTACTTTATTTTGTAAAGTAGTTGAATTTTTTTTCTACAAAATGAAGTTTTTAAAATATGGGCAAGATTTGAAAATTCAATTTAAAATCTGAAAATTTAAAAATGAATTTCAGTTTTTGAAATTAAAGAAGGTTTAAATTTAGAAGTTTTAAACTAAATATATATTGAAGTTAGTGAAATTTTGAAATGAGTTTTTGTTTTCAAAATTCTTATGAATTTAAATTCTAAGACAAACACTTGTTTGTCTTGCAATTTAAAAAGTTTTAAATTTTTTAAACTTTGATAAGTTTAAATTATTCTTATTTTAAAACTTGTATTTAAAATGAAATTTAAAAGTAATTTCAAAAGTTCTTTGTTTCAAACAAATTTGTTTTAAAACATAATTAAGAAATGATTTTATCTTAATATTAAGTTAAAGATTAATGTTTAGAATTGATTTAATTAATACGGTAATTGAGATTAATTAATTAATTTAATTAATTGATTAATTAGGGAATAATTAATATTGATTAATGATTAATCAATTTATATTTAAGATCATTAATTAGATTTTTAAATTAATGATTAATGAATTATTAATTATGTAATTAAGTTTTAAATCAAGGTTAATTTATTAAATAATTACACTTTAATTAATAAATAATTAAAGATAATTTAATTTGTAATTAATCTAAGTTAATTACTTAATAAAAATGGTTAAAAAAATGGTTAATGAAGGTCATTAACCAGGATTATTTAATAATTAATTAATATGGTTAATTTTTAATAATTAATTAGATTAGTTGATTTAATAATAATCATTCGTGAATTTTTGAGTGTAATTACTTAATGAAGTAATTAAGAAATTAATTACTTAAGGTAATTAATTGAGTTAAATGGGATTGTTTAATTTAATTAATTAAGTTTAATTAAATTTTAAACACTTAGGTTTTAAAGGTAATTACTTTATGTAATTAATGATTTGGAAATTACTTGGTAAAGTGATTTATTGATAATTACAAGTTGTAATTAATTGAAAATGTATAAGAATGAAGTAATTTGAAATGTAATTATGTAATAATTAATCAAGGGATTAATTAAGGGATAATTAATTTGGTTTAATAAAGTAATTAAGTTAGTAAATTTTTGAATGTAATTAATCTGGGAGATTTATAATTATGAGTTAATTACTTATGGTAATTAATTTTAATAAAGTAATTAATTAAATATAATTAAGGATCATTAATTATTATAGTTAATATTGATGTAATTAATTTTTTTTAAATAAGATTAATTAATCAATGATAAGTGATTAAAGGTAATTAATTAATGTAATTAATTAAAGATTAAGGTAATTAATTATAGTCAATTAATTAATTGGAGGTTAATTACTGTTTGGTTGAGAATAATTAATTTGTGAAATTAATTAAGGATAATTACATGAGTGTAATTAAGGGTAATTAATCAAGGGTGATTAATTAAGGTGGTTAATAATGAATGATTAATTGATTATATTTAGTTAAATGGTTAAATAAGCAAGATATATTGATGAAGTAATTAATTTAATTAATTTTAAATTAATTAAAGATGAAGTAATTAATCTAATTCATTTTAAATTAATTAGGGATGGAGATAGTTTATTTAATTCACTTTAAATTAATTACTGATGTGGTATAAGTAAATCATTGCTTATATATGAATGGAAGACATTGATTGTCTTGGATGCTTTGTGATCTCAGTAATGAGATAAATAATGTTGTGTGGTATGAATGCTTGGTTGCATTGTGATGATAACATAGATTATCTGCTGTGATGGTGATATATGGATTATCTATTTTGATATTGATAATGTGGATTACCTGTTATTTGATAATGTTGATTATCAATTGTGATTTGTCAGCTATCTATTTGTGTGTATATATATAGATAATTGAATTGTTTTAAAATTTTGAAAAAACATGGACCTAAAAGACACGCTTTGGATTTCGATGAGACCGGGATCGGGTTTCCATATTTGGATATCCGAAAACCACATCGATCCAAATTAACGTTAGGTCGAGAATCCAAGTAGAGCTTTGTGAAGACTCTAGGTGTAAGAACTATTCGTCAGTATAACTCTGTAGGTGATTCCATAATAAGTTTAACGGAATAGTACTTATAGGTTCGAGATGGTGGTTCAGAGTGCAAGGGTTGTCGTCGTTAACTCTTAGGGTGATTCCAAAATGAGTGTAACGAGATAATGCCTTCGGTTTCGTTCGAACCCGGAACGAACTTGTATGGATTGAATGCTTTCAGAACATCGTCAGGTGGACGATGAGCATTCTAAGTGATGTGTTCACTAAAGGTAATCGTAGCCTCAAGCCTCATCAACCAGGAATGGCTAAAACAAGGGACGTGCAGCAAGGCTTCGTGGGTAGCCCCCACTTGAGAGTGATATTTACCCCTGTCTAGAGGTCCCTTTATACTCGGCTGTATAGGCGGTTGCTAGCTACAACCGTGGGGTTATCTTATTTGGAACTGTTCAGTAAGGATTGATTCCGGCTTTGTGTTGTAGGGGAGCGGGCGTACTCCTCGGTACGTTGATCTAGGCCTCGTACTGTGACGGGCGGTACCCAGTAGTCCTGCCATGGTATGGAATCCAAAATCCAATAAGTGCCAACGGTTTTGATTGTATTACCCACTTTTGTGGCTAGTAGCTGGAATTTAATCATGTAATAATTTCGGCTATTTCTTATTTACTTGAAAACCCTAGACCTATTATAATATCACGTATTTCCTATCAAATGTTTTGGTTAGCGTAAGGTAAAAACTTTTCCATGTTTATGTGTCGGAAGTCTTACGTGATACCTTTCTTTCCAAAGGTTTTTCAAAGTTAAGCAACTTTAACCTGTTACTCACACCAGACCCATGTCTGACCCGGTGTTTAACTTCTGTTTTCTTAAACTCTTGGGTACTCAAATTTTTACAAGTAGCCAAGGGATTCAGGTTAGCTTTGACGAATTGTGGAGGAGCAATGGAGCAGGAGGCTTCTGCGTGTAAATATATAGTATTCCGCCGTGTAGATTTCTCTGAGTTGTTCTTATGTGTTGTATTGAGTTGTATAACTAGACAGGTGTTTTATAACTGTCTAGTATGTGTTGTATTATTTAAGTAACTCTGATAATGGTTGTAAACTATGTATTGTTTATGTTATTAATATAATTTTTTCGTTCCGCTGTTTAGATTCTGATGTTGTTTCTTTCTTCTCTTCCTTCTTTTCTCTTTTCTATCCCTTTCTTTCTTAAAAATTGATGCGATTTTCTGTGGTAAGAAATTCGGGTCATTTCATTTTTGGACTATTATATCCATAGTTTTCCAATGTAGAAAGAAAATTAAGATTTCATTAAGTGGATTTTCAAATATGCGCAAATCAATTTTTCAAAAAAATCGTGCTTTGACAGTTCGACGGCCAAAGTGGCAAATGTTTTAAATATATATTTTTAAAATGTTTAAAAATATGGAATAAATCTTTTAAAATGTTTTAAAATAGGTTTAAGTTATAAAAATGTATTTCAAAATGATAGAAGGTCGTTTTGATCAATATAGCTTTAGAAAGCACTTTCCGTAGCACTTTTTCGTGGCACTTTTGAATAACTTTTGAACTATTGTTTTAAACGCAACCATTCTTTTCCAAATCTTTTGTAAAGGTTCTTAAATGATTAATAAGTCTTGATAGGTGATTTGAAGGATTTATCGAATGGTTTAATAAATGAATAAATATTTTAAATAATTGTTTGGAAGTTTTATAAATCATTTCTAAAAATGAAAGCAGTATGCGGAAATGACTAGTACATTTGTCACGCCTGTGAGATCTAAACTGAAAATCTAAGTGTGTAACTAAGGTTAGGAATGGAGCAACCAGTGCCCTGAACATAATTGGCCTTTGTTTTCTCTTTTAGATGAGGGGTGGAATAAATCAAAAGGAAAGTCCGGATGCTCCTAAATAATATTTCCCAATATGAGATTTAAATAAATGATTTGGAATTATTTTAAATTCCTATACTTAAAGTTAATTATTTTTGGTTTGCAGTAAACTATGTCTTAAATAATATTGTTTTGACCCATTTAAAAGTTATGATTTAAAGTGGAAATCTTTGTTAAAGTGTTAAGTAAATGATTTGAAAATGATTTCCTAAGTAAAAGGTGAATTGATTTAGAATTATTCCAAGATTAAAAAGGTTTTCCCAAAGTAAAAAGTGAAGAGTTTTCCAAGAGCTAAACAAGGATTTGAATAAAATGGTTTTGGATTCGTTGTAACGATGTTTTACACAACATCATTTTTAACACATTCAAATAAGGATTAAGAAATAGAAAATCTTTATTAAAGGTTTAAAGTGATTTTAAATAAGATTGCTTTGTATTTCTCAAGATTAAAGAAGAGTTTTAAATGAAAGATTTAAAGAAATAATGTTGAAATGTTTTCCTAAGTAGAAGAGAAAATAATTTAGAATTATTCTAAGATTTAAGAAATGTTTAAATAAACCAAATGATTTGATAAATGAGGCTTAATGATTCCATATACTCTTGAAAAGAAAATGGAAAATAATTGAAAAGAATATATAAGAAAGGTATTTAATTTAAATAAAAGATGAAGTAATTGATTTATGATTGATATCCACATATGAACTAAACATCTTTTTATCGACAATTGGCTTCAAAGGAACTGGGCTGCATTTGGATGATTCCTATTCGAAAACCACTTCGAACCAATGTATACATCCGAAAGTGAAGACGTGTTGAAGATGATGATTATTGAAGACTGGAGATCTTCATATCAGAAGGACTGCTTGTTGACATTCTCTGGGTAGCTCCCAATATTGATGCATTTGTAGCAGTGGTTCTATCATATTTTGAAATATTCGAATTGCAAGGACTACTTGCTACTAATGGTAGTAGGAGGAGTGCCTTCGGTTTCGTTCAGTCCCAGAATGAACTTATATAGGTGAGTGTGTGACAGCGCATTTCTGATCACATAAATTGATCGCTATCAATGTATTATCTTCTTTATGGAAGAGATGGCAACTTCTCTTAACTTAATACCCTTTTCAAAGACATACGAGCTCAAGAGTTATACGTTGGTAAAAATCAGTTGTGTGATTAAGGAATGACAATGTGGCATTCAAAGTGGAACCTGTTATAATCAAAGCATGGTTTTATATGAAAAGCATGGCTTTGTCTAAGTTGAGCATAACCTCACTCCCAAGTCCCACATCTCGAAAATGATAAGGGAACTATGTTACATATTTTAGGTTTAGTATGATAAGGATATGATCGCTCAAGGTGACTGGCGGTGTATGATCTAGGTCACCAAGGTGTCCAGATGGGACCCTTATTGTATGGTATAGTGGCGTGTGAGTCCGTACATAAGAATCCACTGGATATCACGAAGTGTGGCAATATTTCACCCCAATTAATATACTGGCCTTTCTTCCTGAGAGGAATAGTGGTGTGTGAGTCCTTGCACGAAAAACCACCGGGTTCCAATTGCTATGCGTGATTATTGAGGTTCCTTATCATTTTAGAAAATCCAATTCCAATACATACTTTACGGTTTTGATTGTATTCCAAAAATAGCTATAATGTTTTGCGAACATTTCAGCAACCCCTTTTGTATCACATATTCCATCTGGTATATTCCGTTTGACCTGGTCCGGATATATTCCCTTAGATTTTGTCCGGGTATTGATACCGTAGAATATACTAGTGTATGATTTTTTTTGATGATAATATATATATAAATATATATTCGTTTAAATGTATTTGTTATTGTACTATTTTATTTTTCCACATAACTAATATTTGTTGAATAAAACAAATAACTTAGAATTCATATTTAAACAAATATTTTATTACAAATTAGAATAGTACACGTTTAAACTCTCACTATATTCCAAATACAAGTTTCAATTACAACACAATTTTCACTATATAATTTTTCATACATGTTTTCACTTCACTACATAATTCACTCGACATCCGTATTTGATCTTCAACTCTGTTCCATCCTGTATTCCGCATCTGAAATGTTTGCAAAATAAACTCTGACGTGTTAAATTGAAAAAGAAAATATTTCGTAGTGCACAATAAAGTGTGTGCTTTGAAAATATTATTTACCTCGGTTATTCGGGTTGTTCGTCATCATTTTCTTAATTCATCTTACATAAACAACTTGTGACATTCACAATGTATCACTGTACATGCCACAAGGTCGTGCACACGCATATACACTTTTTTGTTAAAATAGCAGGGACAGGTGAGCACAATGTCAAACCTTAGCCTAAACTAGATTCAACTCAAGTGCAAATGCAAATAAAAACTTGACATTGTATCAGACTAATCAACTTGAACATGAAAACAAGGCAACATTCAAGCATGAGCACATGAGGCATGGTTTCAATAACAAAGGCAACAAGAACACACTAGCAATGTACAAAGCCATGGCATTCAAGCTCAATTGAAAAAGACTTCAATGGTTTCAGACTAAAATAACTCAGGCATGCAACCAGACTACAACAACATCAGTTTAGACTCATGAATATCCAAACAACAACATACAAGGATATGTATACATGAATGAACAACAATTCATAGAATGAAGTGCACAAGTATACTCACTTAGTTCCAACATGTACAAATGGAATAATACGACAATAACAACCAGACCACTTCAAATGGCACAAGGGAAAAGAACAGAGAATAAATTCAACATACATGGCATATAAATATTGGAGCATGCAAGTGAAGCCTCAACCAAGACATAAGTTCAACATGGATGAACACAAGCAATTGGACATGGAACTCAAAGCAAAAGGTGCATAAGTTTACGTGAAGCAAATCAACATGCAAACAAACTTGGATCAAGTGGTAGGAACCAAACAAGCAGTTTCAACAGTTCAAAGAACACAAGTGCACAAGGACAGAGAATGCAAATGAAACATGATAGCAACTAGAACATGCATAGGGATAAATTAAACTTGAGCAAATTCACAACACATACACACACATACATATTTATGTGTGTATATGCATGGTGACACACATACAAGTGCACCTTTCATGATCAAAGCATAGTATCGGTAGTAGTCCGAAAAACAAAGTCAAGGAGAAGTTTCAAAAAGAAATGGTCAAACAAAACAGTGTTGAAGTATTCAACTAAAAATTCAGAAAATTGTTTGAAGTCGTGGAGGGTAACAAGCCGAATTTATCTCGAGTTCAAATGCCAACAAGTCAGCAAATTATGAATAGATTATAGAAGGAAAGAATGGAACCGACTCAAGAAAAAATTCGAATATATCAACCGATAGTCAAAGATGAACAAGTCAAAAATCACAAGACCGTTCGGTTACAAATCAACGCCGAGCATAGAAACTTGAAGAATTCAAACCAATAATATACGAATGAAAATTTAGGGATTTATCCCTATTTCAACCCATTATCATCACCGGTAGAGAATTAAGTAGAGTTACTAGAAAATCAATTAAAATAGCAAATTTAAATGATGCCAAAGCCATAACCAAAGAAGTGCTCAACGCAATTGAAGGGACCATGAGCAATCAACCCCAGGAAGAAGATTGACGAAGTAAATCAAAACAAAATCTTCACTTCAATCGATCTATTTCAAGCGGCGTCTTCAATTGGAACAAAGCCCTAATTAAGATCACAAAAGGAAATGTGATGACACGAATGAAGCAGGTGGCAGCAAAATAAAAAGGAAGGAAAGCGTTCAGCTTTTTTGGGCCGAAGAGAGCATTCAAACAAGAACGAAGACAATCTTCTATTATTTGTTTAATTAGGCTGGTCATTTTTTATTTATATCGGGCTTAAATTTTAAAATAGGGTTTTTTTAGTTTTATTTTGATTTTTAATTTCTCTTCTAAAATTGTGTAATTTTTTAGTTGTGTAACTAGGTACAAACTACGGACATAGTTTGACAATTCGAAACTCAGTAGCTGAGATTTGATAGGGTTTTGAGATCAGAGTTAGATTAATCGAGTTAGCGGGTGTCTCAAGTTTACGTGTTTTTTAAGCATCTGATTACCTAATTTCTAGTAGAAACCTTGTGGGAAGCACGTAGGCAGTTTTGGTCGAAGCTAGGTAAAACTGTGTGCGATCTCTACTACATTACTTTCTATTTTTATTTTTTATTTTCACATTAATTTTTTGTATGATCCTATTCACCCCTTATAAAGAGAAAACGATCCTACAAGTGGTATCAGAGCTAGGAACAAAAACCAATTTTTGATTTTTAAAAATTTAATTTTTTACATGGCTTCTTTTAATATTGCTTTTGCTGAGGGTCAGTCCATAGCTAGACCACCCATGTTCAATGGTGAATAGTCATATTGAAAAACTAGAATGAAATTTTTTCTAAAAACCATGGATGCATGGAATATAGTTGAAACGGGATATCGTACACCAACAGCAATGGTAGATAATCAAGAAGCTGAAAAACCTATGGATCAATAGGCAGATCTTGAAAATAAACCGTAGAATGCTAACGCTAAAGTTATGAATTCTATTATTTCCTCGTTAGATCAAACTGAATTTAATCGTGTCTCACATTGTCTAATTGCACAGGAAATCTGGCACACACTTGAAGTGACTCACGAAGGAACCTTCCAAGTTAAAGAATCTCGCCTTACCATGCTTAGTAGCGAGCTTCACAATGGCAAAGGATGAAAGTGTTAAAGAAATGTTTGGACGGCTTTCTAATCTTGTATACAAATCAAAATTTCTAAGGAGACCATACACAGAACTAGAAATGATCTGAAAGATCCTCAGAATTCTTACATGAAATTTTGAAGCAAATGCGACTGCCATTCAAGAATCAAAGGATCTGAAACATATTAAACATGAAGAACTCATCGGAAGCCTCAGTACTTATGAGCTAGAAATCAAATTCAAGGAATAATGTGAAGAAGGAGACACACAAAAGAAATCAATAGCTCTCACAAGAATGATGAAAAGTGAAGATGATGGTGATGATGAAGAAGCAGCTGAATTAGCACTGATAATAAGGAGATTCAAAAGGTGGAAACACAAATATGGAAATCCAACTCAAAATCAACAAATACATAGCAGAATCGTCAAACTTCTAGATAACTCGGAAAAACAGGAGATAATTTGTCATAAATGCAATAAACCAAGTCGTATCAAGCCAAATTATCCTCAAAATTGATTCAACAACGGAAAGAAACTGAAAAGGAGAAGTTTTGCAGCAACTTGGGATGAAAGTGATGAAGATAATGATGAAAGCACTGGCGGTGAGAATGAAAAAGAAAATCTCTGCTTTTCAGGAGAAACAAGTGACAACAATGATGTCGAGCCAAGCGAGGTATTAAAACTTATTCACTCGTAATTACTTATATATTTTCATGAAGTAAATGGATATTTTGAAAGATTTAGGGAGAAGTATGCTAAAATTGAATCACAAAGAGATAGTTTGGTTGAACTAAATAAGAATCTTGATCAAATGGCCAAAACTATGAAAATAAGAGCCCTAAGTGTGATAAGTGTCCATCATTAGAAGAGAAAATAAGACAAATCAAAAACTAAAATTAAATCGCTTGAAAATGAAATTCTGATTCTAAAAGAAAGTGAAAATACTAGGAGAGAAAATTCTATTAAAAAGTGCACTTTATTATTGAATGAAAATGAATCTCTCAAATCACAAGTCCAACAATTGTCAACAACTTTAGGAAAGTTTTTCAAAGGGGAAAGATAACTAAATATGCTATTCGAGGAACAAAATGTTAATACTATTACACAACGACTTGGGTATACTCAATCTAAAAAAGGTAGAAGTGAAACTAATCATGTCAACTAAAAGTGCACAATTTATGGAAAAATTGGGCATAATCAAAACAGTTGCTGGTATAGACCCAAATACACGAAAACCATACCAATTGGGTTCCTAAAGGCTTTAATGTAAAATCCCTTAAAGTTAAACAAATCTGGGTGCCAAAAGGAACAAACATAGATTGTTTTAGTTCTATTTGTTTTTCAAAATTCTTTATTACTAACAATCATGGACCTATGAAAACAAATAGGTCACGAAAATCTTTCCTCGTGTAGGCATGTTGGCATGCTAAGGAACAGCAAGTGTGGTACCTAGATTCTGGCTGTTCTAGGCCTTTGACGGGTAACTAATCAAAGTTTCTTAGCCTAAAGAAATACAAAAGTGACAGAGTTACAATGGGAAACAATGATGTATTATATGTTGAAAATCTGCTCCATAATCTGATTTCAATTAGCCAGTGATCAACTATGAAAATTTTAAAAATCATTTTTTCATGTCAAAAATGTTGTAAGTACTTCTAGAGTCCTTGAACTAGTTCATATAGATCTATTTGGACCTAATGATATTGCAAGCTTAGGTGATAAGAGACATTGTTTTGTATGGGTTGATGATTACTCTAGATACATCGTGGGTATGCTTCTTTATCTTACTGCTTCTAGACCAGACATTATGTTCTTTGTTTGTTTATGTGCACGGTTTCAGTCAAATCTAAAGTAATCTCATGTAAAAGCTATACAAGGATTATAAGATATCTGTTGCACACCACACGGTTTTATCTATGGTATCCAACTAATGATAACTTTGAGGTAGAAGGGTATTCAGATGCAGATTATGCTGGTTTTCTAGTTGATAGAAAAAGTACCGGCGGAACGTGTTTTATGTTAGGGCATTCATTAGTTGCATGGTCAAGTTGAAAACAAAATTTTACTATATTATCTACCACTAAGGCAGAGTATATTGCTCCAAGCGGTTGCTCTAGTCAAATCTTATGGATGATGAAAACTTTGCAAGAATACGGTCTAAATTTAAACGAGTCCCACTTATTTGTGATAGTAAAAGTGCAAAATAATCCGGTACATCATTCTCGCACCAAGCATGTAGATGTTAGGCATCATTTCATTAAAGATCACATTTCCAAAGAAAATATCTAAATAAATTTCATTTCAACTGATTTTCAATTGGCATACATTTTTACAAAACCCTTCCTAGAAAATAGTTTTTGTCGACTTCATCTCAGTTTAGGCATTTTAGAAATTTGATTTTATATTTTTGGATTTGATCTTAAATTCCTACATTAACTATTCTAACTCCCTACTGATTATCGAAAAGATAAATAGTGACTGAAAAGAGTGATGAGTGTTGATCTTGATCATACATTATGTCTTGAGAGGGTATATTCAGTAAATTTCTTTAAAAATTTAAACAAAATTTGTAATAACTTTGGTTGATAAAAATTCCATTACCATCTCTGTACCTATCATATTTCTACGGCAATCACTCATCAAAATCCAAAATGGTATGTCAAAATGTGGTTTTTGAACAGGAAATTATTCATTTTTTAATTCATTAGCAATAAAATCATCCAAGAGTACTTACTCTCATTTAAAAATCCTCATGGTTATGCATGGGTGAACTACTTGGAATCTTTGATAATGTACTTTCATGCTCATTTAAAAGTACTTTCACGGTTATGCATGTATGGAACACATATCAAAATTGGCTGAAATAGGCGAGTTGATTCTAACCCATTTAAAAGTCCTCACGGTTATGCATGGTTAGAAAATGCTTGGAATTCTTTTTTAATAAAAAAGGGAATACTACTAATCTCATTTAAATGTCCTAATGGTTACGCATGGTGAGTAAGTATTCAAATTCCTGTCATAAATATACCAAAAATGGACACAACTATATGGTTTTCTATGCCGACATCACCCTTATCACTCAAAAATGAAATATGCGCCTAATAGAATATTTATATTTTTTTATTTTTATTGAAATTTAATATTTATACTCAATTAGGTATTAATATCATATTAATTCTATCACTGTATCACTCTTTTCTAAGACTATTACTCTTAAGCTTATAACAAAAAGGGGAGAGAAGTTAAGATTTTGTCAAATAAGACATATTCTCATCTAGGTTCATTTTGCATTTGCTTCTTATTTGCATATTTTCTTTTATTTTCATACATATGTGAAGGAGAGCTTTGTTATAGAGGGAGTATTCAAATAGAAGGAGCTAGTAGAATTCATCTAGTACGTTTAATAGAGTTAAATCTTAATATACGTTTGTTATCATCAAAAGAGGGAGATTGTAGAACATACTAGTGTATGATTTTTTTTGATGATGATAAATATATATATATATATATATATATATATTCATTTTGATATTCAGGAATATCAGATCAGACCAGTCAACTTGAACATGAAAACAATGCTACATTCAGGCATGAACACATGAGGCATTGTTTCAATAACAAAGGCAACAAGAACACACTAGCAATGTACAAAGCCATAGCATTCTAGCTTAATTGAGAAGGACTTTAATGGTTTCGGACTAAAATAACTAAGGCATGAAACCAGACTACAGCAACATCATTTCAGACTCATGAAGATCCAAACAACAACATACAAGGATATGTAAACATGAATGAACATAGCAGTTCAGAGAATAAAGTGCATACGTATACTCACTTAGCTTCAACATGTACAAATGGAAGAAGATCACAATAACAACCAGACCACTTAAAATGGCATAAGGGACAAGAACAAATAATAAATTCAACATATAGTGCATATAAACATTGGAGCATGCAAGTGAAGACTCAACCAAGACAACAATTCAATATGGATGAATACAAGAAACTGGACATGGAACCCAAAGCAAAAAGGGCAAAAGTTTAACTCAATGCAAGCCAACATGCAAATAGACATGGATCAAGCGGCAGGAACCACACAAGTAGTTTCAACAGTTCAGAGAACACAAGTGCATAAGGACAGAGAATATAAATGAAACATGACAACAACTAGCACATGCATAGGGACAAATTAAACTCGAGCAAATCACAATGCATATACACACATACATATGTATGCATGTGTATACATGGTGAAACACATATACGTGCACATGACATAATTAAAGCATGGTATAAGTAGCAGTTTGAAAAACAAAGTCAAGGTGCAGTTTCAAGAAGAGATGGCCACACAAAATAGTGTTGAAGTGTTCAACTAAAAATTTAGAAAATTGTTTAAAGCCACAGAGGATAACGCGTCAAATTTATCTTAAGTTCAAATGCCAACAAGTCAGCGAGTGACGAACAGATCATAGGAGGAAAGAACAGAATCAACTCAAGAAAAAATTCGAATATATCAGCCGATAGTCAGAGATCAAAATGTCAAAAATCACAAGACCATTCGATTACAAATCAACGCTGGGCACAAAAACTTGAAGAATTCAAACCAAAAATATACGAACGAAAACTTAGGTATTTTGTCCCTATTTAAACCCATTATCATCAATGGTAGAGAATTAAGTCGAGTTACTAGCAAATCAATTAAAATAGAAAATTTAGATCATACCAAATCCATAACCGAAGAAGTGCTCGACACAATTGAATTGACCATGAGCAATCAAAGATAGGAAGTTGATTGACGAAGCAAATCAAAGAAAAATCTTCACTTCGATCAATCTATTTAAGTGACATCTTCAATTGGAACAAAGCCCTAATTTAGATCACAAAAGGAAACGTGATGGCACAAATGAAGCAGGCGACAGCAAAATAAAAAGGAAGGAACACGTCCATCTTTTTTGAGCTGAAGTGAGCATACAAACGAGAAGGGAGATAGTCTTCTATTATTTGTTTAATTCGGCCAGTCATTGTTTATTTATATTGGGCTTAAATTTTAAAATAGGTTTTCTTAGTTTTGTTTTGATTTTTAATTTTCTCTTTTAAAATTGTGTACTTTTCTAGTTGTGCAACTAGGTACAAACTACGGGGTGTAGTTTGAAAATTCGCAACTCAGTGGCTGAGTTGTGGTAGAGTTTTGAGCATAAATTTAGGTGAATCGAGTTAGCGGGTGTCATGATTTTATGTGTTTTTGTAAGCATCTGATTACCTAATTTCTAGTAGAAACCTTAGGGGCAGCACGTAGACATTTTTTGTCGAAGCTGGGTAAAACTGTATGATCTCTATTGCATTACTATCTATTTTTATTTTTATTTCCGCATTAATTTTTAGTAACACCATATTCACCCTCCCCTTTACGGTGAAACCGATCCTACATATACCTTGTTTGAATAAGTTTATTTGAAAGATGTTTTACAAAATAATGTCATTAAAGATGATATCAAATTATTTTGGTAATAAAAGTATTTTAGTTATCATAAGGTAAAAACTCATCCGTTTTCATGTGTGGGCGCAATATTTATGAGATAACCTTCTATTCAAAGGTTTTGATAACATCCCATGAGCTATACATTTAAATTTTTGAGTATCTCATCCTGGTTTATCAAGCCTGATCCAGGTATTCTTAATACTTGGGTCAGATCTGATTTGCTTTAGGTTTAGTTGAAGACGGTTGGAATTTCCAGAGGAAAGCTGGAGATATTCATTAATGTATGGATGTATTCTATTATCCGATGTATTTATTTTATTATTTGTCAGCATTTGTAAGGGCGGATATTATAACTATCCAGGCTCAATCTAGGTTAGACTCTAATCTATGTTTTAAAATTTTCCGCTGTAAAGATTATTGTTGAAATAATATAGGTTATTCAATTAATATGAGATTATGTTATTCTATTTCTTTCTATCTTTATTTTTCTTTCCACCCTTAATGATCCGCTTGTTCGTGCAATTTGAGTTGGACATGCGTCGTTTATTGTCGATTCAAAGGGTATGGAAAAATAGGTCGTTACAAGAATAAATCTCCATTATGCTATAATGTAATTGATTCGATTATTGTGGACATATATTAGCGGAATAAATCCCCGTTGTGCTATACATTGGTTGTTTGATTATATGGACATATATGTTTGCAGAATAAATCTACATTTCGGTATAAGTTAATTTTTGATTATTTGGACATTTATTTAGCAGAATAAATCTCCGTTCAACTATAATATAATTGATTGATTGTTGTGGACATATATTAGCAGAATAAATCCACATTCTGCTTTAGATTGGTTGTTTGACTGTATGGACATATATGTTAGCAGAATAAATTCTCATTCTACTATAAGTTAACTGTTTGATTTTTGAACATCGATATAGCTGGACAAATCACCATCCTACTATTATGTTAACTGGACATGTATATGCCAATTATATGTTATTCTTGATTTGGATATGAAATTATTTACATATATGTTGACTCATGTAAATAAATTGTTGAAAGACTTGGAAGTGAAATTGAAATTAAATGGTAACTTAAATTTTAGTACCACTGGGTTTACTAAGCCTTCTTTTGAATTGATAAAGTATGATATTGAATTAACTTAAATTCTTTAATTAATTTTGGGGTTTAAGGTTTATAAACGATTTTCAAGTTATATAATTATTTTATAAAGATATTTATAAATAACAAATTGTTTATAAAAATGGGTTTTACTAAGTAAAAAGGTTTATTTAAATTGATTTAAAAGAATGAGTTGCAAAAGATATTTCATAAAGGATTTTTCTTAAAAAGATTTATCAAAGGAATTTTAAATGGGGAAATATTTATAAATGATTATAGACATTTGTAAAGAGGTTTTGTAAATTGACTTATAGACTTATAATAGTATTTTATAAATTTGATTTTGGAAATTTAGAAAGGTATTTAAGGGCGAAGGGATCTTTTAAAAGGGAACTATTATAAAGGATAAGTGGATCAGCTTAGAGCAAATAATGTTTGAAAGGAGGAATTTTCCAAGTGTTTTGAAAATATACTTATACCGTTGAGATAAGTATATAAATGTTTTCAAGTATAAAAGGGATGTAAGGGGTTTGGGAATAATATTTTGTAAAGATCTTTTGATCGAATGTTTATAAAGTGATTTTAGTTAATTAAAGATTAAATAAATAAAGCTTAGTGGATTCAATATAGAATTAAATTAATGTTTGAATGATTTTTTATCCGATAATTAAATAACCTCAAACTTGGACCAAAACGTAACTTCAGAAATATCTAGGAGAAACAACATGAACTGTATGGCATAGTCATCCCAAATGATGTTTTATTGTGTGTATAAATCTAATTTCGTTCTTCTAGGATAAATGATAAGGAAATCTGTCTACTAACGGTGAGGAGGTGATCTATGCTCTTATCTTTGTCTATTTATTTACTAAAGAACTAGAGTTGAGTTTACCGAAAATTATCAAAATTTATTTTGAAGAGATCGGGATTGGATATGTAATCCGAAAACCACTTTGATTATACTTAAGCGTTTCAACTTGAAGACATCTTGAAGAATATGGAATCGAAGATAGAGCTTTGAAGTGCAAGGGTTATTTTCTATTAATCCTAGGAAGGATTCCCATAAAGGATGTAATAGAAGTAGTGCCTTCGATTTTATTCAGTCCTAGAATGAATTTATATGGATAAATTCTAGCATTACATTGATACCTAAAGGACAGTGTTGCATTCCAAGCGGGAAGTGCTATATAAAGGTAATTGTGGCCTCAAGCCTTATCAATTGGGAAATGACAAAAATCAGGCCTGTATCAGGGCTAAGTGGGTTGCTCCCATTAGTGTATGGTCGTCCCAAATCAAGATCGGTTATTATCTACTCATGTATGCTTCAGGACCTAAAGTAGGGTGATCACATTCGGTACTACTAGTCAAGTGGAAGGCCAATCCTATGTGGAAGGGGTACAAGTGTTCTTTTCAGACCCCGATGCATTTTATCTAGAGGTGTACCATCAGAAGGTAGTTCCTTACCTTGTCATAGTATGGAATCCAATCTCCAATACGTGCTTTTATGTTTTTGATGTAGAACTTAGCATGTTGGGCTTTAATTAATGTAACAATTTTGACTATAATTAGTAGGTATTTGTACTCTAGACACTATTATAATATCATTGGATTTTCTATCGAAAATGTTTTGGTTATCGTAAGGTAGAAACTCGTCCGTGTTTGTGAGCAGCATGGTCTTACGAGATTCCTTTGATTTTAAAGGAGTTTTTTTAAACATGATAAATCAGTTATTTTAGTTTACTCACACCAGACCCATGTCTGACCCGAGGTTTTATTTTCTTTCCCTAAAACTCTTGGGTGCTTAAATCAGTATGGGCAACCAAATAGTTTAGGTTTTCCCTCGGATGCATTTTGAAGGAGCTTGAGCAGGACGCTTCATTGATAGCAAGTTATTATCTTGTTTCTGATGCACTATATGTATCTTGGATCAGTTAGGTAGGGACATGCTATTATAATTGTCCCAGGGTAGGTTTATATTAGTATGACTCTGATGTATCATTTTTGAAATGACTTTGTGAAGTATTATAATATATGTTATTCCATTACATCATGAGATTCTGTGATTGTTTAGTTTCTTCTTATTTATTCTATCTTTCTTTCTTTTCACCCCTAAAGACCTATCTTTTGGACACTTAAATGATCGTCACATGAATACCATGGATGTATTAAATGTTATCTTTAGGTGTAAGAAAGCGGATCGTTAATTTGGTATCAGAGTGCAAGGTTAAGTGAGAACCTTGGCCCTAGTAGGGTAAACTCATTTGAGATGAGGTAAGTGAGAACCTAGAATGAGTATGACTGTATTATATATAAGAGCGTATATTTGTTAGTGATATACAATGTTTATATTGTATTATTTTATCTGTTGAGTGGCTTATGAATTTTGGTTGACGCGCCTGATCAACGTTGATAAGGATTTCTAAACACTTAAACAAGACCAACAGACACAATATTGTTTTGAAATTAGATAAATAAAATAATTTTTACCAAGAATATGTTTTATATATAAAGAATGATTTTCAATAATAGTATAGTATAGTAATTTTGACGTGTTATTTTTCAGGAGATAATAATATTTCAAGGTTTATTTAGTCATGCTTGTCCAGTTGAGCATTGACTATTGTTAGTATGTATAGGTAGTTTCCCCTTTTAAGATTTAGGTCAGGTAAATAGAAATAGGATAAACATTGAAGTGAAAACCTTGTGAATTATGTTCCACAATTTGACTATAAGGCATTCGATGTTAATGTCGGGATAAAAATTTGATTTAATAAAAGATGTTTATTGAAAGGTTAGAATATTTTGAAATAAATATTTGAAAAATGGTTTGATAAAAGTTAATATATAAAATGAACTTACAAAAGGATCTCTTTTAATTAAAAGAATTTAAGTTGAAAACTTGAGAACTTAAATCCTAAGGCTTTTGGGAAATGTTTTAACTTTTTGAAAGATAATAATAGTATTATTGAAAGCAATTTTGGTTCAAGAATAAAATTTTGAGGATGAAAATGCTAAGTAGGAAGTATTTTCATTGAATTGATTAGGGGGAATGAGTCTTGATTGTTTGTGATGATCTGGATATCTTTTAAGTGACAATTGTACGATTTCCTAGGCGAATGCTTTGGAGTACTTAGTAAATTATTCTCTTCATTGTTGTACGATCAAAGCAAGTTGAAATTCGAACAAACCCAAATTAAATGGGTGATAAATTTTTTGTTGGAAACATATAAAGTGTTGTTTCAAAAAAATGGGATTTTGAAATAAAAGAAATATTTTTTAAGTTAACTAGTTCGAGTGGTTCGAAAATAACTTAAAAGTGGGTTAGAGATGTGTTCGGATAGTGAACACTCCTCTTGACTATTACCCTTCTTGGTAAGGGAGTGTATGGTACTATTTGCTAATATCCAGTTCCTTGGTGTCATTTTGGAGTACTCGGGCTTTATATATATTTTCGATTAAAATATAGAGTTTCATTTCAAAGAAAATTTGAAATAAAACCGAGTATGTGGATCTTGAGTTTTCATAGGAAAATAATTGCAAAATTGAATAGTTGAATCAAATAATTATATATACTCTTAGGATGTAGTGGAGTAGTATACAAGTTGAACCTAAGTTTAGTTTTTATGAAATGTTTTCATAAACAGTTTAGTAGAAACAGAATTGGTATTAGTGAGAACTAATTAAATAAGTGCGTAGGTTGGACGTAGATCATCTTTCATTTCCATATAGTTTGATCTAAGATTCGAGTACATGGCTTTAAGGTGTTTCACACCATTCCGGATAAGGATCTATTACTTGATTTTTGACGACCACCACTTGATAAGAGTTTTTTGTATAGGAAAAATGTTTTCTACCATAGTTACAACTATGTAAGGAGATCAAAGGTTCCAAAACAAGGAACCTAATCAAAGTCCGCACTAGAAAACGAGTGAGCATTACTAGTTCGGAAGTGAAGTTATGTATTTATGTACTGATCGAATCATATTTTTGTATAAGAATGATCTATGTACATCATACGAACTGATGTATATTGTTAAGGATTTTCTAAGATAGTTTAAGGTGTATTTTCGGTGATGAAATTCTTTTAAGGAGGAAGTGTGTAGCGATTTGAAATTTCACTGCTTTAGTTAGTGAATATTTAATTAATTTGAATATTCAAATAATAAGTTTTATAATTAAATAAAACTCATTTAAATGATAAATAATGATGGTGAATAGTTTTCAAAATTTATTTACAAAAATATATAGTTTGATGAAAAATAGAAAATGTGGCCGAAATTTGTTTTCTGAGTTTTTGACTTTTCGTCGGCTGAAAGTTGTCAGAATGTTATAACACTTTTGTACACACAAATACACATATTTACAAAGTATTTTAGACATGTTTGAATGCACTTGAATATACATAAACACTTAAATACGTATGTATAATATAAGATAAGATTTTTACTTAAAGAAGTTAAAAAAATATAATATATAAGATTCCTTATGAAACACTTAGTACTTGGAAGTACAAAACATGTTTTAACATGTTGGAACAGGAAGTATTAGGAGGGAGATAAGACTAGGTGTGGACGGCAAATGATAAAGGGTAGTTTGGTAATTTAACTTTCTTATTGCTTATAAATAACCTTCCATTTCTTCAATTTTTCATCCTCTTCTTTCTATCATATCTTCCTCTTCTCCGATTCAAATGGAGAATTTTTTTTTAACTGTGTAAAATTCCAACTGCTACAATTTCCACTTCTTCAAATTTTGATCTTATCTATGTCAAAAATGAATTTCTTTCAAAACCATTTTTGGACTCAAATTTTTTAGTCCGAAAATAGCACTCCTTCTTTTCACCATATCTTCCTCAAAATAAAGAAAAATTGAGTGATTCCTTTTCTTAATTATAAAGAATTATTTTCAAAAACTTTTCTTTTAAAATCTTTTCAAAATTCCAAGAGTAACATGCCCAAAAATCTAAGAGAATATGACTAATTATTTTGGTCCAGTTTTGTGAGTTCAACCTTATCCAAAGTACCTCTACCTCTCCAATTCAAGCACACATGCCCTTGTTCTTATCATAGCCAAGCCATGCATGCCCTGGGCCGAGCCTATTTCAAGATGCAAGGGTCCTAAATCATGTTTGCAAAGTTTTTTTCAAGTTTTCAAAAAGTTTTCTAAACTTTTGTGAGTAAACTTTTAGTTTTTAAATTCAAGGTTTTAAACTTTGTATGTTGTTTAAAGTGTGCTATAATTTGTTGGTTGAAATCTTGGCTTGTGATGTGATTGATTTATAAGTGTTTGTTGAGTGTGATTGTAAATTTGACTTGAAATTAAAGTCTAAATATAACGTTGGTTGGAAAGTTGTAAACTTTGTTTATGTGATGTGAACTTGCTTCGGTTTGTATATGTGGCATGTATGATTATGTTGTAATCTTGAAGCTTTGGGTATATGCTAAGAAAAGTTAGCATCCTTAGTGTTAAAATGGAATGAAATTCCGTATATTAAACTATCGTCCTTTCTTTTGAAAATCAAATTCGTTTTTAAGTTTTAAAACATTATTTTACTTTTACAAGGCTTACTTTATGTTTTGGAAAAAGTATGTAAACTTTCAAAGTTGTTAAGTTTTAAAGTAAAGTAAGAAAAACATTTTCATGTTACGAGTATCCATAGCGATAGTCGCTACTGATGCACTTTCGCTTAATAATCCGATTTTTACATTTATTTTTTACAATTAAAAGTGTATTAAATTGTTTTAAAACTGAACAATGATGTATAAGGAAAGTTAATTAAGAATTTAATAATTAATTATTAATTAATTAGTTTGATAATTGATAATTATTTAAGAATTAAACAAGGTTGATTAATTTTAATTAACTTGTAACGACCCGTGAATTTTAATGGTTTTAATACTGTAATTGGCTGAGTTTTTGTGAAATTTAAACAATTGAATTTGAAAATAAAATTTTTATATTTGAAATACGTCTATCTAAACATAGAAATTGGTCAATTTTCATCTGATAAGATGAAAATTTATTTTCTTGTATAATTTTATTTCAATTCAAATCGGTTAATATTTGATGAAAATAAAATGTTTTCAAACCTGAATATTTTTATATAATAAATTTGTAAACTATCTTCTGAGTGAGATGTCATATTTCATTTCTTCAAATTTGGACTGCTATTGCTCCGTTTATCTTATTTCTGACAAAATTAGTAGTGTATTCAATACCAATATTGACTTCTGATAGGATGATCCTATCACTGATATCTATGTACCATTCTGTTCGTCCCATCATGCTGATCTCCGTAGTATATTCATCTATGTGTGTCGGAGGTCGGTGCACAGCAAAATATGTGAAACGATCAGTCATATCGGTACCCGGTTTTGGACCTTTGCGTTCCTTTTGTGCTCTCGTTTATTTCCAGAGACAACAAATAACCAGCTGGCTTTCTACATTCTTTGAATTCTAACATTGATGTTTGCTTTTCATTTGCATGTTATCTTCTTCTTGAAGAAACAAGATATGTATTATAAATAAGAAAAACAGGTGTCAGATTGTATTGATTGGAAGCTTGGAAGCCTGCACACGTTTCCCTTTCCTAGTCAGATCATGCCTTCATATTAATTCAAAGATTTGCACTGTTCAGCCTATAGCTTCTCCATCTCCTCCCATCTCTCTTTCCCTTCTTATCTCCACTCTAATAGTCATCTCGAATTGGTTGCATATTGTCTTGCTCTGCCTACACATCTTTCCACTCACCTCCTCGTGCTTTCCTGCGTCTACCACCAAACCCAGCCGAGCCCCCTGACTGCTCCGCCTCTCACCCATTTTCACGTGAGCCAACACACGCCGTTCTCCCAAAACCGGACCAAGCTGTCCACAGCACCCACCGAACCTCCACTTCCACTGAGCTCTACCGACCATCCCATCACCTAGCGCAACCTACAACAAGACACCACCTCCGTGTAGCAATAGCCGAACCACCAGAGCAGCCGAAACTCCTCCGGCCCTCACCCCCTCACCTCCATTTCTTTCTCATTCATCGAAACTTAGTCCGTCGTTCCTTCCCTCAAGCTGCCTTTCCCCTTGCCTCCACGAACCCACCCGGTGAAGCAGTCGCCATCTTCGATAATCTCACGTAGCCACAACACCCCACGTCAGCCCACATAGCAGCTCACCAAGCCTCCATCTTTTGGCCACCTTGCCTACTTGCAGCCCAGCCACCTTGCACCTCCTTTATACTTACAGTTTTAAAATATTCAGGTTGTTGTTTATATTTTCTTTTTCCATAGTTTATTTGTTTGCAGTTTTGTATTTCAAAGTTGTCTTGTTATAGTTTATGTTGCTGTTTTTTTATATATAATCTATATTTAAGATGAAGTAAGGTATTATATACATTATGTTATTAAGTTATTTGTAGTGTGTATATATATACACAGGAACAGTTTACATATATATACTTATAAATATGTTCATATAAAAATTATGTAAGTTTGTATCTAATTTGTTATAAGTCTATATAGCATATATATACACATAACTTATTGTGGTTTATAGGTCAGTTTATTTCACACATATAGTCTGCTTTAGTTATATATATGTTTGTGTTAATTTAATATATGTGTTGTTTATATATGTACTATTATGTGACTTAGATTTCCAGATGTCTCAATTACTGTTTTAAGTTACATATGTTAGAGTATAAGATGTTATATATATTAGTCTGTGTTATACTAAGTGTTGCTGTTATAATATACAAGATTTCCATATATTGGTTTATGCATACTCTGTGGGTTAGTGTACAAGCTGTAATAGTTTATATTAATCACAAGCCGCAGTTATATTTGTAAACATTGAAGTTGTTTGTATATTTTTATATTAATTGTATATAATATGGGTTTATAACTTTTGATTTGAAGGGTATATATATAGCTAATATATGTCTATTTCCTAATATAAAGTGTCAGTTATATATTAGATTTAAAGCAGGATTATACTAATTTATATATATATATATATGTTATAATAAATATTTTAATAAGTGTTGATACTTTGAAATCTTACATATGTAATATGCTAAGAATATTGTATTGGGGATTTTAGGCTCAAGAAAAAAGTTGTAGAAAAATTTAGTTATAAAGACAAAAGTTTGCTTTTTAGGATAAAAGACACTTTTTAGTGTAAATCACAGAATGATAGTTGTAACTATCATTTTCTGTTTACACTAACAAATTTCCTTCAGACTAAAAAGCAACCTTGCTGTCCCTGAGACTAAATTTTTTCGCAACTTTTTCCCTGCGCCTATTTTCCTGTATTGTATTATATGTCAGAAGGTATTTACGTGTAACAGTTTTAAAAAGGATGTTGTATATGTGAGTTTCTAAAATTTTGTTCACAAATTTGTCCATGTATACAGGTATAAGTTTATGCACACTAGTGTCTCCTGTATTCGCATATGTACAGTATAGCAGATGTGAGACGAAAGCTATGGCTTCTTTGTTCTATATATGTATATTTGTTCTACAACGCAAATCTGTATGTTTTTATATAGCTGCTTCCATATTGGGTATTTAATTTAATGTTTTGTGTGTGTGTATATATATGTAATACTTTATATTGGTATATATATTGTTGTTCAAAACAATCGTGCTATTAGCTGTGAAAAACAGTAAAATATGTATACAAAGATATATGTATTTAAGAAATTGATATATGTCAAGATCTATATTTTAATATAAGTTTTAAATTAAATATTAACTCTATACAGGCATATATATATTATTTGTAATAGTTAGCATATACCATTCATCTTGACCAATCCAACCTGATTTGATTTCAACAATTCCTATTTATCAGCTTTGTTTATCGAATCGTGTCCATCTAGCATTACTTTGGAATTTGTAGCTCATTTCTTTGTCAAATCTATCTACCCTCGAAAGGTGAGAAAACTCACGATTAACGTTCTTATATTTATTAAATTTGATTTTACATGAAACGACAATTGAAATTTACTGCTAAGTTCAACTGTTAATTGCTATATATATGCCATTATATATTACTGTTCACCTGTGACATCTGACATCATTATCTGTTATTTTTATTGATGATATATGCATGTTATTGATATGTTATATTATTATCATCACTGTTCTCACTCAGCAAGTTCTCTGTTAGTATAGAATTCCCTATGGGTTGAAATGATATATACCCGAAAGATCTTGTAGAATATGAGTAAATCATTATGGGTTGAAATGATAAACCCAAGCGATTTCCATTGAATAGAATATGGGATTGCGGGTTGAAAGGATATATACCTGTATATATTTAGATTGCAGATTGAAATGATAAATATCTGTATTACAAAACCATAGGATAGAAAATTATATACAGGCACAGTTGGTGTGTGTGTATGTGTGTATTTGAAAAATAATTTCCAAAGTTTTGAAAGGAAATATATGATTCAATAAATAGCAATTTTTAGATATTATATATAAAGGTTATTTATAAAGGTTTAAATTTTAGTTTTTTTAAATTATATGTTTTCGGAATTTTAAATTTATAAGTTAGTTTTAAAATTATAAATTTTAAGATTTTTCTTATAATTTTATTTTCTTTAAAATATATATAACAAGATTTAATTTAATAAAATTTAATTTAATATAATATGTTTTAAAATATGTATTTAAAATTTATATTAATATTTTAAAATAGATTTATAACTTTAATAATAAAGGTTAGAGATATAAATCAATGTTGACTTGGAATTTAAATCGGTTAATAATTGAATTTGAGGAAGAATTGATTTAAACTTATTGGTCTTGAGATTTTGAAAAGATATGATTATAACTTGATTTGATAAGAGCGATTGAATGAATATTCTCAAATTTTAAATAAAATCAAGATTGAAAAATTAATGTTGATGATAATTTATAAAATGAGATTTTAAATAAATTGTTATTAAAAAAAAGATTAAGTGAATATTTTCCAATTTGAAATAAATTAAAGTTAAATGTTGAAATATAAACGAAGTTATATTGTAAATTTTTTTAATATGAAAACTTGAATCTCTGACCTTTAAATTGAAATGGTTAAACTGGAATTGATTTAAATTGAATTTTTGGAATTTAAATTGATTTGTATCTATTTGTGGAATTGGAGGAAGTTATTTTATTGTATAAAGTATTTTTTAAATTATGAACTATTCTGGTATATATATACTGTTTCAATATCTAAATTGTGATTTCAAAAGTGTTATGATTTTCAAAGTTCTATGATTTAAAGTGTTATGATTTCAAAAGTGTTATGATTTCCAAATGTTAAGATTTCAAAAGTGTTACGATTTCAAAAGTGTTATGGATTTCAAAGCGTTATGATTTTTGGAAATGAATATTATTTTAAGTGAGAAATGATATCGTATTGATATGGTTTTGAAATGGATATGATGTTTTGGTTTGAAGTATGATATTATAAAATGACCATGGTGTTATAATAACGATTGGTTATTAAAGAGACCGGGATAGGTTATTGTCATAATCTCTGCCAATATGGAAACCACTTTAACAACTGTATACGTGGTGGAGATTCCATAATGAAGTAGGATGGTTTGGTGACGATTCTATATGATATCTACATAGCCCTGACTCTCGTGAGTCAGCTTGATGCGGCTAAAATAGGAGCCATGCTGGGCCAAGTGAGGTCATTCCTCCTATCGGACACATTTCTTCGATACATACTATTACTTTTGTGATTTGATTAGGTGCACCCTTTGATTTGGGAGTGTGTCACGAGGTGGGCAGTAGTAGCTGCTATACATTACCACTAGTCTGGATCCGCAAACGGTATATCTACCCTGGCATTGCCTCGAGTACCTTGTCGTATGCCCTAGCGCGTCTTCTACGAGTTTGTTTTGTACATATCTATGTGGTGCCCTCTGTGTAAGCCTTCCGGAGGAGCGTACTGTACTGTATAGACTATGGGAATATATAAAATGTGTTAAGGAGTATATGGGTAATGCCTTAACGTTGTTTCAATACCATTACTTTACTATAGACATATTATAATAGCGTATGTTACTACATAGTAGATAGTTCCATGGACCCTTAGAGGACGGCTATACCAAACATCCTTTAAGTTACTTGTATTTCAGTTGATATTTCACTTGAGTTGGATTTATTGATATAACAATGTTAATCCTGAATCGAGTGTTTTGTGTTTTGCTTTATGCTCGGGTCAGACTGAGTGTCACAGCATTTGAGACCCACCTTTAGAGTTGGAGCATCACTTGGAGATCCATCTGTATCTATTCAGCTTTCATCTATCCAGTGGTTTTGTTCAGACTTGCCATCTGTTTGTATTCGAGACTACACTGCATTTGAGATATTCTGTTGTTTTTTATTTCAACTCTGTTGTTTATATAGTAGCTTCACAAACTACTATTTATCTATTCTGTTGCTTATTATTATATTATTCATTGCCTGTGATTCTGTGATTGATTTATATACTGTATATGCTGAGTTTTCCCATTATAAATTACAATCCGATATTTTGAGCAATTCTCTGACATGTGTGGATGCAAATAGCACGAAATAGTGAGTCGTTACAGTTGGCATCAAAGCTCTAGTTTTAGGCAAAACTTAGCATATAGGGTAGATATAATTACAGAATCGCCTTCGTTCGAGCTTGAAATCTCTCCCTCTTTGATTCGGATTTCCTTTGAATTCCGAGACTTCCCTTTTGTTCTGGAATCCATTTTGTCTTTCTGTTCGTGTTCTTTTTGATTCGGGAGCATCCCATATGTAACATATCGATTTTGTCGGGATTCGAAGGTCGGCATTCTTACGTCCACTGTATCAAATGCCGCATAATCGAATGCCGGAAAACCGAATTGTTAGGATTAAAAAGAAGAGGTAGAAGAAAAAGATAGAAGAAGTAAGGAAAAAGATAGAAGAAGTAAAGAAACAGAACAGAAACAATAACAGAATCTCACAGTCGTAGCGGAACAACATATAATAGATAAATGAATAATCTTTAAAACAAAGAACTATATCATTTATTACATTACATCACATCATCATCAGAGTGTACAACAACAATATACAATACAACAAACAATGGACAGTTATACAAACATGTCCCTACAAGTGAATTTACAGCGGAAAGATAATATCATATACAAGTAATACGTTTCGCCATCCAGCTCGCCCCTTGAGCTCCATAGCACTTCTGAATCCAGAATGACCTGATAACATGACTCTAGACTGCCCGTGCGGAAAATTATGGGCACCCAGAGTTTAGGAAGAGAATAATAAACTCCAGGTCAGTCTTAGTGTAGAGACCCGACTTTCCACTCCCGAAAAATCGCATCACTAATTAAGAAAGAAAGAGATAGAAGAAGAAAAGAAAGAGAAGAAAAAGAAACAAACATCAGAATCTCACAGCGGAACGATTTAAATATAATATAGAACATATAAATAGTATCATATACATCAGAGTACACAACTAAACATCTCAATTCAGACAGTTATAACATTTCTGTCTAATACAATACAAGATCATCATACAGAAATCAACACAGCGGAAACTCTAACTATATATCTACACGCTGAAGCCTCCTGCTCCATAGCTCCTCCAGATTTCGTCAAGAGATAACCTGAATCACTTGACTACTCATATAAAATATGAGTACCCAAGAGGTTAATAAAACAGAAAATAAACACTCGGGTCAGACAGGGGTCTGGTGTGAGTAAACGGTTTAAGATTGCTTAACTTTAGAAAAACCTTTGAAAAGAAAGGTATCACGTAAGACTTCCCACACATAAACATGGAAAAGTTTTTACCTTACGCTAACCAAAACATTTGATAGGAAATCCAGTGATATTATAATAGTGTCTAGGGTTTTCAAGTAAATATGAAATAGCCGAAATTGTTACATCTATTAAATTCCAGCTACTAGCCACAAAAGTGGGTAATACAAACAAAACCGTAGGGTCTCGTAGGGTAAATAGGTTTCCATCAATGGCTACGTGGCCTAGATCACCGTACCGAGGAGTACTCCCACTCCCCTGCAACACAAGGCCAGGACCATTCCTTACTGAACAGTCCCGAACAAGACCACCCCGCAGTTGGCTGCAGTTCCAACCACCCACAAAGCCGAAATGAAAAGGGACATCTAGACAGGGATGTATCTCACTCTCCAGCGGGAGCGACCCACAAAGCCTTGCTGCACCTCCCCTGTTTTAGCCATTCCCGGTTGATGAGGCTTGAGGCTGCGATTACCTTTATAGGACCAATTATCTTAGAATGCTCATCGTCCACCTAACGATGTGCTGAAAGCATTCAATCCATACAAGTTCGTTCCGGGTTCGAACGAAACCGAAGGCACTATCTCGTTGCACTCATTTTGGAATCACCCTCAGAGTCAACGACCATAGCCCTTGCACTCTAAATCTCCATCTCGAATCTATAAGCACTATTCCGTCAAACTCATTACGGAATCACCCACAGAGTTATACTGACGTATAGCCCTTACACCTCGAGTCTTCACTTGCTCCACTTGGATTAATGACCTAACGTTTAATTGGAATCGATGTGGTTTTCGGATATCCAAATATGGAAACCCGATCCCGGTCTCATCGAAACCAAACGCCATTTTAATGTCCAAGTTGTACTTAAGGGATTTAAACAATAGATATTTAGAAATATCACTTAACATAAATGGATGTATTCACAACACAGATAGATAAGCATCTATTATCACATGCATCTATACATATCACATTGCAGCATATATATCACATTCACATATAGCATATTCACATCATCACCCATCAATCAATGTCATCCACAACAACCAATATCATTAACTCATCAAATGATATATATATCATCCAATCATTAATCATTCATAAACAAGTTTGATTCAAACTTGATTAATTTAATTAATCCTTAAATTAAATTAATCCTTAATTAATCACTTGGATTATCTTCAATCCAACTTCTTATTCATTAATTAATTACAAATTAATTAACTAACATCACTTAATTACCCAACTCAATTAATCTTTCCTGATTAATTATCACTTAATTACTTTAAGTAATTATTACTTAATTACCATATTAATTAATCATCCTGATTAATTACTTTCAAATTATTCTAAGTAATTACCTCTTAATTAGCTTTTTAAATTAATCAACCTTGATTGATTATTCTTTAATTATCCTGATAATTATTCCTTAATTATCCTTAAATCAATTACACTTGATTAATCACTTTTAATTAATCACATTGATTAATTTACTTTTAATTAAATACTTGATTAATTACTTTTAATTAATCATACTTGATTAACTATTTTTAATTAATCATATTTAATTAATTACTTTTAATTAATCATATTTAATTAATTACTTTTAATTAATCACCTTTGATTAATTACTTTAATTACATTTAGTAATTAAAACTTAATTATAAACTAATTATTCTTTAAATTATTATTTAAAAATTAATTAATTATTTTCATTAATTAATGATTACTTCATTAATTAAATTTCTTACTTAATTAATTACTTTAACAAGTAATTAATCACTTAACTAATTACTTTTAATCCTTTTATTAATTAATCATTAATCAAATAATTTAAACCTTTAACCAATTATTAATTAATTCTTTAATTAATAACAAAGTGATTAACTCTTAATCACATTTACCTAATTACTTTTAACAAAGTAATTAACTTTTACTTAATAACCTCTAGTAATTAACCATTTAATTACTTAATTACTTCCCAAGTAATTATATTAGATTAATCCAAAGTGATTATCTTAATTAATCACAAGTTAATTACTTAATTAACCATTTAACTTAAGCATTTAAAATTAATTAAATGATTCTTTAATTTCTTATATTATAAAGACTCTTAATTAAGAAAATCATCATCTTAATTAAATCATTTATTAATAAATAAAACTTGATAATTAAAAATGATTTAATTATCTCAATTATCTTTACAAACTTAATTATCTTTAATTAAATCAAAATTCAAAATAACTAAAGATAATCTTTATTTTTATTGATCTCTAAATCTTTATTATTTATCCTATTAAAATAAAATACTTTAGAAATCAATTTTAACTAAAACAATTGAAACATTCAAAATTAAAAATGTTTGAACTTCCCGAAGTGATTAAATAAAATATAATACTTATTATTTAAAATCCACTTATTTCATTTTTAAAACCTTTATGTTTTAAAATATAAAATTTATTAAAACTTAACTTTGAAACCAAATTAGTTATAAGAGAAAGCTTGTTTATATTTTTATAAACTTTAACTAAATCTATAAATCAAATTCCTTTTGTTTTCAAAATCTTTAAACATTGCTTTATATAATAAAACTTTGAAGCAAACCAAAGCTGCATTACAAACTCGAGTAATCACCCCCTAAAACCCGAGTAACACCCTCGTTTACCCCGAGCAAAACAAAAAAAACACACCGAGTTTTCCTTACCTACCCCCTGCTTCGAGTCAGAACACCAAAAACACGGAGCCTACTTCGAGTTTCCTCCTTCTTCTCCCCAGAACCCCCCCTGAAACACAGATCCGTGCACCTTAACGTGCACACCCACGTTAGTCGCTGGCGAACTCTTTTCCGGTCATCCCCAAGTCGACTTCAACTTCGACATCAACGTACTCAACCCAGAAATCACAAATTCGATCGAGAACGAGATCTCGACCTTCGACCCAAAATCGTTCAAACCACCATCACCCAAAACCTCCCCTCCACGGCAACACCAAGCTCGAGAAACCCCGCCACCTTAGACATAGCTTCCCCACGTTGCCTCGAAACCACAGCACCACTCGTTATCACCTCCGGTTGCCCCACGTTGAAGCAAAACCCAAAAGAACAACTTCGGCACCTACAACAAACTAAACCCTACTCACTCCATTCTCGGCTAACTCCATCCCTAATAAAATCCAATTTCATTTTTCCTATGATCCCCATTGCCCCCTTCACCTTCATGCTCAATCCCGAAACCCAGTTCATCGCCATTCACCAAGAATCGGCCGAAAACCCCAAAATAGAAAATCCCAAAATTCCCTTAAATTTCTAATCTAAAAATCATGAGACTAATCTCAAAAATCATGATTTTGCATTAGGAATTCAATTATATAATTCAAATCCAAAATTGATTCGACTATTTTTTGACCCATAATAAGATTTTACTGTAAATTTTAAACTTTGAACTAAATATCCATTACAAAATCCTATAATTATTTTTAGAAGGAAGATTACATGTTTTCTAACAAACTTTATTTTCAAATCATAAGCTAGTTTGGATTTAAAATTGAATTATTGAATTATATAAAGAAGGTGAAGCCTGTTTATAAACAAACAGAGTCATTTCATCATCACAGGCATCAAAATGCTTAACATTCAAACATGCATAAACTTTTAATTCAAGAATTCATCAACATCATGATATTCATCATAAGAAAAATTAAAATTCAGAATAAAACTGTTTTTAAATTCCATTTACTCACCTGATTAGCAAAGAACAGAGAGTAGATAATAAAACTGTTTTCCAGGCTTTAAAATTTTTCTGCATTCTTCCTGAACTTGCTGCTTGATTAACATTAGTTGCATGTTGATTTTAATCCTGAATTGTTTGATTCCAGTATTACTTGAAATACTTGAATTATTCTAGTTTGCATGCCTCTAGCTTCATTTGAAAACCTTGCATTTGCATTTTCCAGATTTACACTTTCCATTTTCTTTTTCTTTCAGATTTGTATTCATCTCCCTGATCTTTGTTTTGCATTATTGTTGAAAGAAGAAAGAAATTTTTACTAAAGATTAATTTCTTCTTTCAGTTTTACAATTTACATTTTAAATTTAATTTTACAAGGAAGAGACATTTGTCATGTTAATGCCTTAAGGATCTTGCACTTGTCTTTAACCCACTCTAAAATGTTTACAAGTGTTATTAACAATTTTAATATACTTACATGTGGTTTTTATAAGTGTTATTAAATTTTCTTTTAAATGTTATCTTCTTATTTATAAATTTATTTAAGTTATATGTAAGTAATTATGTAATATTATGAACTTATCTTTTAATAAATATGCATGTGAATACAAATAACTTATAGTTTTGATTTATATTATATAATATATGTTTATAAACTTGAAAAATTGATTTTAACTCCTTATATAAAAATTTTAAAACAATTTTATCTTATGTTAAAATTAAAATTGAAAGATTATTAAAGCAAATGAACTTTTATTTTAAATCTTAAATATCAATTCCAAAAGTATAAATCAAATTAACTTTTCAAATCACAAATTATATACATATTAAAGTTTGAAAACACTTATTAAACTCAAATTAATAAAATTCCTATTTAAAACATATATATACAAATATACATACAAATATATATACATATTTCAAATATAAAAACATTCTAATATTAAATTTGTTAATTTCCAAATTAAATTTTAAAACAAATATCAAATCACAATATATATACATTCATATATATTACAATTTGAATACAAAGTTTTATTACATTAAAATTTCTTATTTACCAAACTAAATATTTTCAAAACAAAATATTATAAACTTCAAAAGAATTTAATCTTGCCTATTTATATTGCAAAGAAAAATATTAATAGATATTAACAAATTATTATTATCAATCTTTAAAATAAATTTAACTTGTCAATTTATAATATAAAACGATCAAATCAATTTAATTATTATCAAAGATTATTAAATTGATATTGCTCAAAATTCCAGGTCGTCACATTCCTCCCTTCTTAAAAGAATTTCGTCCCCGAAATTTAAAAGCAAAGATAATTTAATAACCCTAGCTAAAGAATTTAAATTTCAAACAGCAATCACACAATCAATCATACACTACCAATCATAGCAACCAATTCAAACAAATAATTTCATCTATCCAGAAAAATTCTGAATAGAACTTCCTAATATTATCAAGAGTTTCCAGATACCTATACTGGAATACTCGCTTTACAAATCTTAAGTAACTACATTATTAAAACCAAGAACTCCCTCATCTGATCCTACAAATCTGAACAAGATATTAGACTAGACTCAAAACCAGTTCAACTAAAAGATCCTTCTGAACTACTGATTCTATCACTCAAAGAATCATACACATATTCCTCAGAGATATGTGAAATACCATGAATTCCAGCTATCCGAACTGGCAATTCAATCCCGTAGATCAAAATCAAATCTTCAGAGAACACAGGAAAAAATACTCAAAATACCTCTAGAGCTGACTCTCCAGTTTTACCCAATCTTATATCTCCTTTGGTTGGATAAAACCAAAACAATATCCAAACTCTAACTGCACATTCCAAAATTTCTCAGTTCTTAGCTACACAACTCTTCAGATGCTCTGAGTTACCTTCAATATTCCTGATCAGCCTAATTCTTGCTGATTTCCTTAAGAAACAACAGCACTAATTCAAACCAAATCTCCAGATCCTACTCAACAAAATGGCTCTCCCAAAAATAATTCGCTAAAATCCAAAATACAACTCTATTCCACAAACATCAATGGACTGCAAACCTACCTCTCTTATCTAGAATAGCCAAACAGTTGCACCTGACAACATTACCTACCAAATACAGAAAATTCCTTCGTATTTGAATTTCCTGTAGAAATCTCTTACTGCAACTCCCGGTTGCTCTCATTCCAGAATAACTGCTAACTCGCTTCCGCTGCACAACTCTGATCTAGAGCAGATAAGAATGCTATAGAAGAACATAAGCAAAATCTTAGTTACCATTCCACTTGGTCAAAACATGTCAACAGAATCTCAACTAGAATAAGACGATCAATCCTTCTCCAAAGAATCTTGAGCTGCCTCACCAAATTCTTCTCGCTCCAAGAGTCATCCCTCTTCATGGTTGAACCATCAAAATTACTCCAGAATTCCAAGTTGATAAGAAAACTCAATCTTCGATTCAGGTCAACTTCTAATTTCCCCAAAAACATCTGGAGAACATCCGACTACTTCCATAGATTTCACCTCTACTCGAGATGCCTCAATTCCCAAGCCAAAGAATATTTAAAGATTTCCCAAACTAATCGCAAGTCACTTTTGCGATCACTCTCAGTTCTAATTCCAAAGAACTATCTCCCAACTAGAACAACTTTTCCTAATCAAGATCAATCTTCAAGAATGGCTTACCTATCAGAAACTGATAGATCACTTCCAACAAATATCTCGCTCTGCTGAGCTTCCCAAAGAAAAGAATAAGCCTTCACTATCCGCCTGGTCTGTTGATAGTAGAATTCCAAAGATTACTGAATCATCGAAGAAATAGATTCATGCCGCTGCTTCCAAAATTCACCTTAATGATACTGCTAAGCCACAAGATCTTTCTTAACAACAAACTCCTGAAACTCAAAACTATCACCCAATTACATTAAAAAGCCTTGAGACGGGTCGACACTTTCTCAAGAAACTCGGCTCCAAACCAAACACCAACCACTTACCTTCTTAAGGGAAAACAAATGAGACCATGTCTGAAATGAGGTAACTCATCGACCTTAGTCTCAAACTTCAATATAAACAAGACACCCTTACTTGAGATCCAGAAAATCTATAAACATCCAAATCTTCCTTGCAGCAGACATCAATTGCTCTACCAACACCATCTGAATCTGGCTCCAAAAGAAACATCTTTAGAACCATCTATGGATACTGCATCTCATCACACAGCTATTCCTTCCTGAGTCATCAAGATACCGCCACTCGCTTCTGCTCAGCTGACAACTCAACTCTTGGAAATCCCGCTCACTCGAGAGAAAATCAACCTCACACTTCAAGAATATACTCCAATTCTTGAAAAAGACTTCCTCTGGACTCAAAGAAATCCTTTTACCAATCTACAAAACTTATTCGATACTGTATTAGATCTACAATCTCGACAAACACCACCAACCACAACATATAAACCTCTTCCACTAGTGGTAGTTGTGTTCCACACACTCCTACCTTATCTACCTTTATAACCTATGTTGGAAAATCCGAACAGATAACCCAACTGATTAGGTAGATATATAAATATATATTTATATAAAAATTACAAGTACGCTCTCTCAAGATAGACACCACTCCAGAGCCTAGGTATTCACTCAACCTAACGCTCTGATACCAGCTATAGCGACCCGACTTTCCACTCCCGGAAAATCGCATCACTAATTAAGAAAGAAAGAGATAGAAGAAGAAAAGAAAGAGAAGAAAAAGAAACAACACATCAGAATCTCACAGCGGAACGATTTAAATATAATATAGAACATATACATAATATCATATACATCAGAGTACACAACTAAACATCTCAATTTAGACAGTTATAACATTTCTGTCTAATACAATACAAGATCATCATACAGAAATCAACACAGCGGAAACTCTAACTATATATCTACACGCTGAAGCCTCCTGCTCCATAGCTCCTCCAGATTTCGTCAAGAGATAACCTGAATCACTTGACTACTCATATAAAATATGAGTACCCAAGAGTTTAATAAAACAGAAAATAAACACTCGGGTCAGACAGGGGTCTGGTGTGAGTAAACGGTTTAAGATTGCTTAACTTTAGAAAAACCTTTGAAAAGAAAGGTATCACGTAAGACTTCCCACACATAAACATGGAAAAGTTTTTACCTTACGCTAACTAAAACATTTGATAGGAAATCCAGTGATATTATAATAGTGTCTAGGATTTTCAAGTAAATATGAAATAGCCGAAATTGTTACATCTATTAAATTCCAGCTACTAGCCACAAAAGTGGGTAATACAAACAAAACCGTAGGGTCTCGTAGGGTAAATGGGTTTCCATCAATGGCAGGGCTACTGGGGTACCGCCTGTCATAGTACGTGGCCTAGATCACCGTACCGAGGAGTACTCCCACTCCCCTACAACACAAGGCCGGGACCATTCCTTACTGAACAGTCCCGAACAAGACCACCCCGCAGTTGGCTGCAGTTCCAACCACCCACAAAGCCGAAATAAAAAGGGACATCTAGACAGGGATGTATCTCGCTCTCCAGTGGGAGCGACCCACGAAGCCTTGCTGCACCTCCCATGTTTTAGCCATTCCCGGTTGATGAGGCTTGAGGCTGCGATTACCTTTATAGGACCAATTATCTTAGAATGCTCATCGTCCGCCTAACGATGTGCTGAAAGCATTCAATCCATACAAGTTCGTTCCGGGTTCGAACGAAACCGAAGGCACTATCTCGTTGCACTCATTTTGGAATCACCCTCAGAGTCAACGACCATATCCCTTGCACTCTAAATCTCCATCTCGAATCTATAAGCACTATTCCGTCAAACTCATTACGGAATCACCCACAGAGTTATACTGACGTATAGCACTTACACCTCGAGTCTTCACTTGCTCCACTTGGATTAACGACCTAATGTTTAATTGGAATCAATGTGGTTTTCGGATATCCAAATATGGAAACCCGATCCCGGTCTCATCGAAACCAAACGCCATTTTAATGTCCAAGTTGTACTTAAGGGATTTAAACAATAGATATTTAGAAATATCACTTAACATAAATGGATGTATTCACAACACAGATAGATAAGCATCTATTATCACATGCATCTATACATATCACATAGCAGCATATATATCACATTCAGATATAGCATATTCACATCATCACCCATCAATCAATGTCATCCACAACAACCAATATCATTAACTCATCAAATGATATATATCATCCAATCATTAATCATTCATAAACAAGTTTGATTCAAACTTGATTAATTTAATTAATCCTTAAATTAAATTAATCCTTAATTAATCACTGGGATTATCTTCAATCCAACTTCTTATTTATTAATTAATTACAAATTAATTAACTAACATCACTTAATTACCCAACTCAATTAATCTTTCCTGATTAATTATCACTTAATTACTTTAAGTAATTATTACTTAATTACCATATTAATTAACCATCCTGATTAATTACTTTCAAATTATTCTAAGTAATTACCTCTTAGTTAGCTTTTTAAATTAATCAACCTTGATTGATTATTCTTTAATTATCCTGATAATTATTCCTTAATTATCCTTAAATTAATTACACTTGATTAATCACTTTTAATTAATCACATTGAGTAATTTACTTTTAATTAAATACTTGATTAATTACTTTTAATTAATCATACTTGATTAACTATTTTTGATTAATCATATTTAATTAATTACTTTTAATTAATCACCTTTGATTAATTACTTTAATTACATTTAGTAATTAAAACTTAATTATAAACTAATTATTCTTTAAATTATTAATTAAAAATTAATTAATTATTTTCATTAATTAATGATTACTTCATTAATTAAATTTCTTACTTAATTAATTACTTTAACAAGTAATTAATCACTTAATTGATTACTCTTAATCCTTTTATTAATTAATCATTAATCATATAATTTAAACCTTTAACCAATTATTAATTAATTCTTTAATTAATAACAAAGTGATTAACTCTTAATCACATTTACCTAATTACTTTTAACAAAGTAATTAACTTTTACTTAATAACCTCTAGTAATTAACCATTTAATTACTTAATTACTTCCCAAGTAATTATATTAGATTAATCCAAAGTGATTATCTTAATTAATCACAAGTTAATTACTTAATTAACCATTTAACTTAATCATTTAAAATTAATTAAATGATTCTTTAATTTCTTATATTATAATGACTCTTAATTAAGAAAATCATCATCTTAATTAAATCATTTATTAACAAATAAAACTTGATAATTAAATATGATTTAATTATCTCAATTATCTTTACAAACATAATTATCTTTAATTAAATCAAAATTCAAAATAACTAAAGATAATCTTTATTTTTATTGATCTCTAAATCTTTATTATTTATCCTATTAAAATAAAATACTTTAGAAATCAATTTTAACTAAAACAATTGAAAATTCAAAATAAAAAATGTTTGAACTTCCCGAAGTGATTAAATAAAATATAATACTTATTATTTAAAATCCACTTTCATTTTTAAAACCTTTATGTTTTAAAATATAAAATTTATTAAAACTTAACTTTGAAACCAAATTAGTTATAAGAGAAAGCTTGTTTATATTTTTATAAACTTTATCTAAATCTATAAATAAAATTCCTTTTGTTTTCAAAATCTTTAAACATTGCTTTATATAATAAAACTTTGAAGCAAACCAAAGATGCATAACAAACTCGAGTAATCACCCCCTAAAACCCGAGTAACACCCTCGTTTACCCCGAGCAAAACAAAAAAACACACCGAGTTTCCCCCACCAACCCCCTGCTTCGAGTCAGAACATCAAAAACACGGAGCCTACTTCGAGTTTCCTCCTTCTTCACCCCAGAACCCCCCCTGAAACACAGATCCGTGCACATTAACGTGCACACCCACGTTGGTCGCAGGCGAACTCTTTTCCGGTCATCCCCAAGTCGACTTCAACTTCGACATCAACGTACTAAACCCAGAAATCACAAATTCGATCGAGAACGAGATCTCGACCTTTAACCCCAAATCGTTCAAACCACCATCACCCAAAACCTCCCCTCCACGGCAACACCAAGCTCGAGAAACCACGCCACCTTAGACATAGCTTCCCCAAGTTGCCTCGAAACCACATCACTACTCGTTATCACCTCCGGTTGCCCCACGTTGAAGCGAAACCCAAAAGAACAACTTCGGCACCTACAGCAAACTAAACCATACTCACTCTATTCTCGGCTAACTCCATCCCTAATAAAATCCAATTTCATTTTTCCTGTGATCCTCATTGCCCCCTTCACCTTCATGCTCAATCCCGAAACCCAGTTCATCGCCGTTCACCAAGAATCGGCCAAAAACCCCAAAATAGAAAATCCCAAAATTCCCTTAAATTTCTAATCTAAAAATCATGAGACTAATCTCAAAAATCATGATTTTGCATTAGGAATTCAATTATATAATTCAAATCCAAAATTGATTCGATTAGTTTTTGACCCATAATAAGATTTTACTGTAAATTTTAAACTTTGAACTAAATATCCATTACAAAATCCTATAATTATTTTTAGAAGGAAGATTACATGTTTTCTAACAAACTTTATTTTCAAATCATAAGCTAGTTTGGATTTAAAATTGAATTATTGAATTATATAAAGAAGGTGAAGCCTGTTTATAAACAAACAGAGTCATTTCCTCATCACAGGCATCAAAATGCTTAACATTCAAATATGCATAAACTTTTAATTCAAGAATTCATCAACATCATGATATTCATCATAAGAACAAATTAAAATTCAGAATAAAACTGTTTTTAAAATTCCACTTACTCACCTGATTAGCAAAGAACAGAGAGTAGATAATAAAACTGTTTTCCAGGCTTTAAAAATTTTCTGCATTCTTCCTGAACTTGCTGCTTGATTAACATTAGTTGCATGTTGATTTTAATCCTGAATTGTTTGATTCCAGTATTACTTGAATTACTTAAATTATTCTAGTTTGCATGCCTCTAGCTTCATTTGAAAACCTTGCATTTGCATTTTCCAGATTTACAGTTTGCATTTTCTTTTTCTTTCAGATTTGTATTCATCTCCCTGATCTTTGTTTTGCATTATTGTTGAAAGAAGAAAGAAATTTTTACTGAAGATTAATTTCTTCTTTCAATTTTACAATTTACATTTTAAATTTAATTTTACAAGGAAGATACATTTGTCATGTTAACGCCTTAAGGATCTTACACTTGTCTTTTACCCACTCTAAAATGTTTACAAGTGTTATTAACAATTTTAATATACTTACATGTGGTTTTTATAAGTGTTATTAAATTTTCTTTTAAATGTTATCTTCTTATTTATAAATTTATTTAAGTTATATGTTAGTAAATATGTAATATTATGAACTTATCTTTTAATAAATATGCATGTGAATACAAATAACTTATAGTTTTGATTTATATTATGTAATATATGTTTATAAACTTGAAAAATTGATTTTAACTCCTTATATAAAAATTTTAAACAATTTTATCTTATGTTAAAATTAAAATTGAAATATTATTAAAGCAAATGAACTTTTATTTTAAATCTTAAATATCAATTCCAAAAGTATAAATCAAATTAACTTTTCAAATCACAAATTATATACATATGAAAGTTTGAAAACACTTATTAAACTCAAATTAATAAAATTCCTATTTAAAACATATATATACAAATATACATACAAATATATATACATATTTCAAATAGAAAAACATTCTAATATTAAATTTGTTAATTTCCAAATTAAATTTTAAAAAAAATATCAAATCACAATATATATTCATTCATATATATTACAATTTGAATACAAAGTTTTATTACATTAAAACTTCTTATTTACCAAACTAAATATTTTCAAAACAAAATATTATAAACTTCAAAAGAATTTAATCTTGCCTATTTATATTGCAAAGAAAAATATTAATAGATATTAACAAATTATTATTATCAATCTTTAAAATAAATTTAACTTGTCAATTTATAATATAAAATGATCAAATCAATTTAATTATTATCAAAGATTATTAAATTGATATTGCTCAAAATTCCGGATCGTCACACTTAGGACTGGTGTGAGAACTTAAAACGGTTATTTATCTTTTAAAACAACAACAACAAGGGAAGTGAAAAAATATCCGCAATGCTTTTGGAAAATGAAACTACCATAAGGCCTCCCCACACACACACAATGCAAACGCAAAATTGGAGAAGGTTTCTCCTTATGATAGTCCAAGATGCTTACTATGCAAAACAAATCAGTTTTGATATTATTATTAGTGCATAGTGATGAAAGAAAAATAGAATATAAATCTTAGCCAGCATAGGTACCATTATAGTATGCGTACTATAGCTACCATATTAAATGGTAGGTTCTACAACTAAAACCGTACAAGGTTTGTATTGTTTCTTTGGATTTTCCAACAAATGGTCAGGCTAAGGAACTTCCTACTGCCACATGGGATCGCCTCTGGCGGGACGTCCCGAGAACTTAACTAGCTCTCTGCCAACACAAGGCCGGGTTACCTTTGTAACTAGGTAACTACTACACGAATATGCCACCCCCCGGTCCTTTGGGACCTTTATCCGAGGGCCCTCGATCACCAAGAAACAACCACATAGAAAAATGAGATTGGAGCAACCACATAGGTTAAGCATCAGGGCTCCATACCTGACACCACCCTTTTCCAGAAGAAAATGACATACCCTAAAGGGCGCGACCCTCATAACCTTGCCGCATGTTCCTGTTTCGACCATTTCCGGGGTGTGAGGTCTGACGAAGTCTCGTGCACAAAGCTACGCTTTTTCACAAAGCCACGCTTTGATCAATTAATGATCAATAAATAATCATCACACAGCAACACTAAGCATGCCACATTACCAAATTGGGAGTATATCGCTGATAACCTTCAACTACATAACCTCTGAGCTCGTACATCTAAAAGAAGGGTGTTAAGCTAAGAGAATAAATTCTCCGCAACCAACAGAGATGTATTTGAAAGAAATCTGCTTTATATCTCAAAATGTAATGTCAGACACGTAACCATACAAGTCTGTTTCGGGTTCGAACAGAACCGAAGACACTTCAAAAGAAGCCCTTGCAATCTGAGTATTCACAATCCCAATCGAATTTCCCATCACAAAGGAAATCTCCATACCGTAGCTAACGGTGCAGAGACAATCGATAGGTCATCCTATCATTTTCACAAATACCCGGTCTTCACCACCGGTCTTCAATGCTATCCATTACGTCGTATCACTATTCGGAATGGGTAGTCCGAATAACGAGCGCAATAATTTAAAAATAAGTGTAGCATTCAATTTCAACCAGTTCACAACAAATAGCCATTTAAGGGTCAATATTGGTAGTCGGTTATTTAACTATCAATCAATATTCACAACATCACCCGATTTCAATAAATTTTCCCAAATTATTTATTTTCAAAAATATCTTTACAAGATATAATTTCCACATTTCAACCATTTGAAAACAAATTTCAAATTAATTTTCACCTTTACAATTTTCATTTCAAAATGGTTCATTTAAACCAATTAAATAAATCCTTACCGATTTGTTAAATTTACGTTCCAAATCCGTAAATTTATTCCACACTTTTAAAAATAAATCAATATTTATTTTTAAAACAAATTTCCCTTATAAATTTCCATTGTGAATTTACATTTCCAAATATTCACTTTTTATATGATTTTTCAAATCGATTTCAATTATTCACTTTCAATTTATTTTTAAAAGATATAACCTCAAAACATTCACTTCATATTGGAAAACATTTCCATACTTATTAAATAATAAGTAATTCACAAATCCATTTATTTTCAACATTTGGAAAATATTCAATATACTTAAATCACAATTAAGTATATATTTTATTCTTTAAGGAAAACATCCCCTTAAACACATTTATTTGAGTCAAAACGAATGTTGCATAAAACATCGTTACGACAACCCAAAATCACTAGTATAAGGATTCGAAATTTAGATAGATATATAAATCCAAATACTATACAAAACTTTTCCTTTCGGAAATCATTTACTTTAACAACAGTGTTAGTCCACCATTTCCTTCTATTTCTCGAAAACGTCTATTTCAACAATGAATGTTGAAATCTATGGTTTCGTTACTTAATACATTTTAAAACATTTTTTTGAATCGTTTTAATTCTATTTCAAATATCACTTTCCAAAAATATTTCTTTACTATATTATTAACTGTCCAAAATCGGGGATATATTTCCTTTAATAAGCTATAATAATTAAACTTATTAAAATAAGTCGATTTCGGATTTATAAAACAACGTTTATAAATTCCATTTATACTTTATAACAACTTCAACTTATAAGATCACTTTATTTACAAATTCTATCCATATCCCATTTGCACGCCAAAATCAAATTTATAAGTTAATTACTTATAAATCTTTTATTTTTCAAAAATCTATTCATTTTATAACTTCACAATTTATTAATCTACAGATTTCATCCACTTATGAAATCCTTTTATACTTCATTTTAACACTTATAAAAACTCGTTTAAAATGAATCAACTTCAAAATTAAATTTTATTACGAATTCTCAACTTAAATTTTCAAAAATTCAATTTTATTTATTTTCGACATCTTACGTTACCAAAAATATATATTCAGCTAAAATTTAGCCTTTAACGATTTCAATCACAAAGATAATCACGCAGATTATAAATAGATCAACACAAAACATTGAAACAAATTCAATCATTTGATGAATCTAGTTGGATCCCTCCAACCTGTTCCCCTGCATCCAAAGATGTTAGCACGATACCAATTCCACTTCGAGGTGAAATACCACGGTATAAGGGATTTATAAAATATTATCCGCTATTATGCGGCAATAGGGTCACATCCGCTATATAATGCGGGAAATCAACTCCAAGTAAATATATAATACCAATTCCATACAAGTTGGAATTATCGCGGTATATGTTTTTAATAAGTAACATCCGCTTAATATACGGCGTATAGGGTCTATTTCAATACAACAGATAATAATTATCATCCAATCACACAATCAAGCAATTTTGAATTTAACTATTTAAAATTTAAATCGAAACAATTCGATTGAGTGAGAAGTTCTCACCTTGAGTTTCCGATAACAGTTGTAGCGTTTGTTTCGAATAAAATTAAACGTGCGTTTAATTTTACCCGAAATTATCACTAGCTCCAAACGACTCCAAACCAGCTCCATTGCGTAGTGCTCGACAAAATGATTGCAATGCAATTCGTTTCGTAATTTTCCGACCTCGTATCAAAAAGTTACAGCCATTTAAACATTATACAAATTATAATATAATTAAATTTACATTTTCTTTTATATTTTATACCCATTTACATCTGGACCGTTCATTACATTCACCCTAGATCTCAGCCGCATTCACACCTTCTTCCCCAGGTAAAAGAAACGCACACAACAACCCAATTGCCGTTCGAACCCTCTGATAGCCGCGCCTACTATACATCGTTTTTAGGTCGATCAAAGACCATCATCCCAAAGCCCATATCGAGTGCCTCCATCGCCGTGAATATGAAGGAGCTCGATCCTCCTTTTCTTGAGATTTTGACCCACGAATGCATGCCCTTTGAGGCCAATTTGTCGTCGATCTATAGCACTAGAAACGATCATAGCCGTTGAAATCGTAGTGCTCGCGAAGCTCTACAAGTTTGCAGTTGGAAACTTGTTGAATTGTTGGGTAGATTTGAAGAAATTAGAGGAATAATCTCAGCCATTTTCGGCCATTAGAAATGAAGGTGGCGGCTGAACTAGAAATTAGTGTTAGGTTTTCTTAATTTGCAAATGGAAATAATGGAGGTCCTTTTATAGAAAATTCAACGAAACACTATTCATCCAAAATTTTCCGAACTCCAAATCTCGCACGGTGACCCACGTTTCTAGGGTTTACCCCGCGTTCCGGACACAATGGAATATGTTTCGGAGGCTAATTCGATCATATGTGCGAGTTACGGCAATAAACGATCAAATTTAAATTAAATCGATTAAACTAATTTCTATGCGTTTAGGCTTGCCCCGGACAAACGGTAAATCTGATTGACACAAAATTTGAAATCTTACAATAATATAACATTACGGATCCGATGAAACTGGTTTCCTCGAAATCCGAGAGTGTTTGAAAAATGACTATTTTCACTAGTCGATTAAATATTCAATTTTCTCAATTTAACTTTTAATTCAATTTTAAAAGTTCACAAACATTGTTCTAACTCCAATATGATTTAATATAACTTTAAATCATTTTTAACCACATTAAACCCAATTTCCAATTATTTACGCAATTTCAAATATTAAATTGTCGATTTAATTATCCAATTAAATCTAAATATTCGAAAAATAAATTATTCGACTTCTAAATTTTACTTGTTGATATTTAAAATCAACTAAATATCTGAATTTCAAATGACAGAAATTCTGGGTCGTTACAGACTTCCCCCTTACAAGAATTTCGTCCTCGAAATTACCAAGTAAGAAAAAGTTACATAATTCATTAACTTTTCAAAACAAACCGTTCAAATTTGATTTACAAATCTCTTAAGTGTTTAACTTTTTCAAAAATTCATAGTTAAACCACTTACAAAACTTCACTAATATATTTCAAATCCATATATAGTTATCTTTTCAAAATCAACTATATCGTTTAACCTTTAACTTTAAATCAAAACTTAGTTTTCACAAAAAATTTCTGAAATTTCCCAATTTTTTTCTAACTTCTTAAATTTCCAAAAAATTTCTCCATAACCTCCTTTGCACGGAGGAGCTTTTACAATATCACAATAGAGATAAATATATATACATCGACCCACACGGTCGGAAAACAGAAAAACAGTTCATATTTCCTATTTTTTATTGCGTGGGCGTACCTTTTTAACATTTTTAAGCAAAGCAGTTATTTATTTAGCATTTTGCGCAACCAAATCCCGCTAACGGTAGCCCCGGTACCTGTACTTACTCAATATAAACATGTAAGTGACATATATAAGAAATTATTAACATTTTACTCTTTTAAACAACTACAACACATGCATATTAAAAGACATGCATATTAAACAAGGTTTATAAGCAACTTATACGATTTCGACATTACTTGTAATTGTTCACAACCAATTTATATACAACGACATTCAAGTATTCATTTTCAATTAGTTTACATTCACTAATTTACATTCACATTTGTTCACTTTCAATTCAAATCAATTTCTATTCAATTTAAATTTACTTAACTTCCAATTCGAATTTAATCGCTTTAGCTTTCAATTTCACTAATTCAATTTCATCAACACTTAATGAATTTATATACAACCAATTTATAATCAAATAACAACCAATGTATATTCAACACAACCAAATTTGTTCTCTTTACATTCAACATTCATATTCACTTTGTTTACTTTCAATTTGGTTTAACACATTTAATTAACTTTAATGAATTAACACTTACGTCCATCATTCCATATCAATTTATTTACATTTGATTGATTAACATTCAATTCATTCATTCATTCATTAATTCAATTGCTAATTCATTTAACATTTCAAGTTGAGTTTCATTTATATAACTCAAGTTTATATTTATCACTTTACTCATTTTACTTCGGTACCAAAATCAACTTCATTCAACATCATTTAAGTTATATTTCCTTTCAAACATCATTTGTTTATCTTAACTTAAATTTCCATTTCAACAACATATCTAATCCAGATCAAATCCAATTCAACTTCCAACTCCAAAGTAAATTCCATTTAACTTTTACCAAAGTCAATTTTATCACTTATTCAGATTCATACCTCGTTTTGCTTAACAAAGTTGTTTAACCATTTTAATAATTTGTTTTACTTACATCTTCACATTTAATAAGTTATACAACTTATTATTCAACTTCCAAATCTGATTTAATTTATTTAACTTCCTTTAGTTAAATTTCACATCATTCATTTAAATTTATTTCAACTTTACTAAAGTTAAATCTTTATTATTTCATATTATAAGTTCAAAACTTGATTACTTATATTCATCAATTTCAACTTGGATTTTAAATTCAAATTTGTTTATCACAACAAAATTCAATTTCAATTTACTATGGTAGCAAATCCATCACACAGATACTTGAAAATGGTACTGATGATGCTACAGTCATCACCCTTATTATTCCCCAGTAGCAGCAGTGAATCCAATGCTTTAAATTCTTTCAAAAAATTTCCTTTTATTTATAAATCTTTTCTTATAGAATTTCACTATTTAACTTTACTTATACAAGATTATTCCACAATTGTAGGTCATTTCAATTATAATTCCATACTTATACAATTGTTGCTCTTATATAATTATTCTCTCACAATTGTTGTTTTTATTCAAATTATTCGAACAACTTTGATTCACTTATATTTTTCTTACAGTTTCAATAATCAAACAATTAATTTTACATACACTTTGATAATTCTGAAAAATTATTCCGTTATATATAAAATATAATCGAGGTAAAATTATTTCATTTACCCAATTTAAAACAATACTATGTCGGTTTATCTCGTTTAAGAGTTTAGAAACCCCTATCGGTACAATTAGCTAGACTGCACCGACCAGAATCTATAAACAATCAATTGATAAGTCAACACAATACAAAACAATTTCATATTCACTAACAAATACACGCTCATATATATTATTACACTCAACTCATTCTAGAGTACTACTGACTCTATCTCTAATGAGTAATCCCCAGCAGAGCCAAGGTTGTCACTTAACCATATGCTCTGATACCACGCTGTCACATATCGATTTTGTCGGGATCTGAAGGTCGGCATTCTTACGTCCACTGTATCAAATGCCGTATAATCGAATGCCGAAAAACCGAATTGTTAGGGTTAAAAAGAAGAGGTAGAAGAAAAGGATAGAAGAAGTACAGAAACAGAACAGAAACAATAACAGAATCTCATAGTCGCAGTGGAACAACATATAATAGGTAAATGAATAATCTTTAAAACAAAGAATTATATCGGTTATTACATTACATCACATCATCATCAGAGTGTACAACAACAATATACAATGCAACAAACAATGGACAGTTATACATACATGTCCCTACAAGTGAATTTACAAAGGAAAGATAATATTATATACAAGTAATACGTCTCGCCATCCAGCTCACCCCTTGAGCTCCATAGCACTTCTGAATCCAGAATGACCTAATAACCTGACTCTAGACTGCCCGTGTGGAAAATTATGGGCACCTAGAGTTTAGGAAGAGAACAATAAACTCCAGGTCAGTCATGGGACTGGTGTGAGAACTTAAAACAGTTATTTATCTTTTAAAACAACAACAACAAGGGAAGTGAAAAAATATCCGCAATGCTTTTGGAAAATGAAACTACCATAAGGCCTCCCCGCACACACACAATGCTAACACAGAATTGGAGGAGATTTCTCCTTATGATAGTCAAAGATGCTTAGTACGCAAAACAAATCAATTTTGATATTATTATTAATGCATAGTGATGAAAGCATTTCGAAAATAGAATAGAAATCTTAGCCAACATAGGTACCATTATAGTATGCCTACTATAGCTACCATATTAAATGGCAGGTTCTACAACTAAAACCGTACAAGGCTCGTATTATTTCTTTGGATTTTCCAACAAATGGTCAGGCTAAGGAACTTCCTACTGCCACATGGGATCGCCTCTGGCGGGAGTCCCGAGAACTTAACCAGCTCTCTGCCCACACAAGGCCGGGTTACCTTTGTAACTAGTAACTACTACATGAATATGCCACCCCCGGTCCTTTGGGACCTTTATCCGAGGGCCCTCGATCACCAAGCAACAACCACACAGAAAAATGAGATTGGAGAAACCACATAGCTTAAGCATCAGGGCTCCATACCTGACACCACCTTTTCCAGAAGGAAATGACATACCTAAAGGGCGCGACCCTCATAACCTTGCCGCATGTTCCTGTTTCGACCATTTCCGGGGTGTGAGGTCTGACGAAGTCTCGTCCACAAAGCTATGCTTTTTCATAAAGCCACGATTTGATCAACAAATGAGCAATAAATAATCATAACACAGCAACACTAAGCATGCCACATTACCAAATTGGGAGTATATCGTTGATAACCTTTAACTACATAACCTCTGAGCTCGTACGTCTAAGAGAAGGGTGTTAAGCTAAGAGAATAAATTCTCCACCACCAACAGAGATGTATTTGAAAGAAATCTGCTTTATATCTCAAAATGTAATGTCAGACACGTAACCATACAAGTATGTTTCGGGTTCGAACATAACCGAAGACACTTCAAAAGAAGCCCTTGCAATCCGGGTATTCACAATCCCGATCGAATTTCCCATCACAAAGGAAATCTCCAAACCGAAGCTAACGGTGCAGAGACAATTGATAGGTCATCCTATCGTTTTCACAAATACCTGGTCTTCACCACCGGTCTTCAATGCTATCCATTACGTCGTATCACGATTCGGAATGGGTAGTCCGAATAACGAGCGCAATAATTTAAAAATAAGTGTAGCATTCAATTTCAACCAATTCACAACAAATAGTCATTTAAGGGTCAATATTGGTAGTCGGTTATTTAACTATCGATCAATATTCACAACATCACCCGATTTCAAATAATTTTCCCAAATTATTTATTTTCAAAAATATCTTTACAAGATATAATTTCCACACTTCAACCATTTGAAAACAAATTTCAAATTAATTTTCACCTTTACAATTTTCATTTCAAAATGGTTCATTTAAACCAATTAAATAAATCCTTACCGATTTATTAAATTTACGTTCCAAATCCGTAAATTTATTCCACACTTTTAAAAATTAATCAATGTTTATTTTTAAAACAAATTTCCCTTATAAATTTCCATACTGAATTTACATTTCCAAATATTCACTTTTTATACGATTTTTCAAATCGATTTCGATTATTCACTTTCAATTTATCTTTAAAAATATATAATCTTAAAACATTCACTTCATATTGGAAAACATTTCCATACTTATTAAATAATAAGTAATTCACAAATCCATTTATTTTCAACATTTGGAAAATATGCTTAAATCACAATTAAGTATATATTTTATTCTTTAAGGAAAACATCCCCTTAAACACATTTATTTGAGTCAAAATGAATGTTGCGTAAAACATTGTTACGACAACCCAAAATCACTAGTATAGGGATTCGAAATTAAGATAGATATATAAATCCCAATACTATACAAAACTTTTCCTTTCGGAAATCGTTTACTTTAACCACGGTGTTATAGTCCACCATTTCCTTCTATTTCTCGAAAACGTCTATTTCAACAATGAATGTTGAAATCTATGGTTTCGATACATAATACATTTTAAAACATTTTTTTGAATCGTTTTAATTCTATTTAAAATATCACTTTCCCAAAATATTTTTTTACTATATTATTCACTGTCCAAAATCGTGGATATATTTCCTTTAATAAGCTATAATAATTAAACTTATCAAAATAAGTCGATTTCGGATTTATAAAACAACGTTTATAAATTCCATTTATACTTTACAACAACTTCAACTTATAAGATCACTTTATTTACAAATTCTATCCATATCCTACACGCCAAAATCCAATTTATAAGTTAATTACTTATAAATCTTTTATTTTTCAAAAATCTATTCATTTTATAACTTCACAATTTATAAATCTATAGATTTCATCCATTTATGAAATCCTTTTATACTTTAGTTTAACACTTATAAAAACTCGTTTAATAATTCCAATATTTTAATTTATAAATATCAATTTTCATAAATCTTTTATATGAATCATTTATAATAATTCAAAAATCCCAATTTAAACCATTTTATAAATTAATCAACTACTTATTTCAAAAATCACAATTCGGTTATATCTCACAAAAATCAAAATTTTTATAACATAAAAATTCCAACGTTTATTTATTTAAAATGTATCAACTTCAAAATTAAATTTTATTATGAATTCTCAACTTAAATTTTCAATAATCCAATTTTATTTATTTTCGGCATCTAACGATACCAAAAATATATATATTTGGCTAAAATTTAGCCTTTAACGATTTCAATCACAAAGATAATCACGCAGATTATAAATAGATCAACACACAACATTGAAACAAATTCAATCATTTGAGGAATCTAGTTGGATCCCTCCAACCTGTTCCCCTGCATCCAAAGATGTTAGCACAATACAAATTCCACTTCGAGGTGAAATATCACGGTATATGCGATTTATAAAATATTATTCGCTATTATGTGGCGCAATAGGGTCTCATCCACTATATAATGCGGGAAATCAACTCCAAGTACATATATAATACCAATTCCATACAAGTTGGAATTATCATGGTATATTTTTTTAATAAATAACATCCGCTTAATATACAGCGTATAAGGTCTATTTCAATACAGTAGATAATAATTATCATCCAATCACATAATCAAGCAATTTTTAATTTAACTATTTAAAATTTAAATCGAAACAATTCGATTGAGTGAGAAGTTCTCACCTTGAGTTTCCGATAATAGTTGTAGCGTTTGTTTCGAATAAAATTAAACGTGCATTTAATTTTACCCAAAATTATCACTAGCTCCAAATGATTCCAAACCAACTCTATTGCATAGTGCTCGACAAAGCGATTGCAAAGCAATTCGTTTCGTAATTTTCCGACCTCGTATCAAAAAGTTACAGCCTTTTAAACATTATACGAGTTATAATATAATTAAATTTACATTTTCTTTTATATTTTATGCCCATTTACATCTAGACCGTTCGTTACATTGACCCTAGATCTCGGCCGCATTCACATCTTCTTCCCGAGGTAAAAGAAACGCACGCAACAACCCAATTGCCGTTCGAACCCTCTGATAGCCGCGCCTACCATACATTGTTTTTAGGTCGATCAAAGACCATCATCTCAAAGCCCATCGCGAGTGCCTCCATCACCGTGAATATGAAGGTGCTTGGTCCTCCTTTGCTCAAGATTTTGATCCACAAACGCGTGCCTTTTGAGGCTAATTTGATGTCGATCTATAGCACTAGAAACGATCATAGCCGTTGAAATCGTAGTGCTCGCGAAGCTCTACAAGTTTGCAGTTGGAAACTTGTTGAATTGTTGGGTAGATTTGAAGAAATTAGAGGAAGAATCTCAGCCATTTTCGGCCACTAGAAATGAAGGTGGCGGATGAACTAGAAATTAGGGTTAGGTTTTCTTTGTTTGCAAATGGAAATAATGGAGGTCCTTTTATAGAAAATTCAACGAAACACTATTCATCCAAAATTTTCTGAACTCCAAATCTTGCACGGTGACCGATGTTTCTAGGGTTTAGCCCGCGTTTCGGACACAATGGAATATGTTTTGGAGGCTAATTCGATCAAATTTGCAAGTTACGACAATAAACGATCAAATTTAAATTAAATTGATTAAACTAATTTCTATGCATTTTGGCTTGCCCCGGACAAACGGTAAATCTGATTGACACGAAATTTGAAATCTTATAATAATATAACATTATGGATCTGATGAAACTGATTTCATTGAAATCCAAGACTGTTTGAAAAATGACTATTTCACTAGTCGATTAAATATTAAAATATTCAATTTTCTCAATTTAACTTTTAATTCAATTTTAAAAGTTCACAAACATTGTTCTAACTCCAATATGATTTAATATAACTTTATAAATCATTTTTAATCACATCAAACCCAATTTCCAATTATTTACACAATTTCAAATATTAAATTGTTGATTTAATTATCCAATTAAAGCTAAATATTCGAAAAATAAATTATTCGACTTATAAATTTACTTGTTGATATTTAAAATCAATTAAATATCTGAATTTCAAATGACAGAAATTCTGGGTCGTTACACCATAGCTTCACTGAATGATTTGTAAAGCAGTGAAACTCCTTTACAACCGCATTGATTCACCGGAGACTGATCCTCGGTTTAGATGATGTTATCTCTCGTTATGCCCGAATTCTATTCTCTTGTGATGGTATGTCGATTTGCCTTAAAATTCTGCATCGATCTTATTCTTGAAGTCTTGGTTGACTCGGTAAAGGTCGCCCATGATTTATATAAGTCTATCCACCTTTTCTTTTTTGCTATTTAATCATCTTATCTTCGTTTCCTGCCTGTCTTCGAATTAGAATTCTCTTTGACTAGGGTTCATCTAAATTTGAATCTCTATCCTTGTTTTGAAATCCATTTTGAGTCATCGTATTTATAATTAATATTAAAATGTTCTATGGTGTGATGTTTGAGTTGTTAAATTTGAATTTTGGGTTTCGATCGATTCATCTGATCGACGCTATCGATAGGAATTCCAAAACACTTGAACAAAGCAAACTGACACAATATTATTTTCAAATTTAGTAAATGAAATAAATTTAGTATGATTATATTATGTATATAATAAGTATACAACTTTCTGAAATTTAATAGTTAATTGAATTGGTTATAGAAATGATAATATTTGATTATCATTTGCTGTTTGTAAACCATTAACTATTGCAACATAATAAGTAAATGAAATTACAAAATATAGTTTATAAATTGATTTGGAATTTAAATGAATATAAATTAGAATTTGAGAATTTAATTTCTGGTGATTCAAAATTTTGGTTTTAAAGTTTTAAAGAGTAAATCATTTAAAAGTATTTTTGAATATAAATTGTATCCAAAGAATTTTTAAAAGAAGAAAATTAGTGCTCTCCGCTTTTGTCGCTGGAAAATAATTTCGACGATGACTACAACATCATTGACATCATTTTTGAGTCCCGAAGTGGAGAGGCCTTAGTAGCCTTGCTACACCTTTGTTTTGAAGAAAAAAGAATTTTATTTGACTTTCTTGAATATGAGTTAATTTATAAAATATATGTGTATATAATTATTCCAAATAGTTTGAAGTGAAACCGGAACTTGAATCTAAAGTTCATATCAAGAGATGGTTGCAACTATTGAAATAAAATATATTGCTGAATAATTGAAATATCTAAAATGATAAATGAAATTTAACCAACTTGAAATAGTTGAATGTGAATAAAACTTACTTTTATCAATACCAAATTGCATTCTAATATATATAACTTGCCTAAAAATATTCAAAAAGTTAAAATGTTTGGATAAATAAGGGTTATACAAGAAGAAAACTTAAATAATAAATTGTTCAAACCAAAACCTGGCTTAATATAAATGTTTTAAATAAAAGAAAATTTGAATAATATTTAATTACACTCCGAAAACATCAATATAACTCACCTTGAGAAGTTTAAGTGTAATTAGAATGTAATTGGATAGTATACACTATGATATAAGTAATGAGATATCAAAATGATATTTTGTTAAGGGAATTTACAGATAATAAATTTAATAATAAATTGAATAAACGAGAGAAAGTTTATTTGTTAAATAATATATGGTTATAGGTAATGATTGTACACTTAATATATGCTGTAAAATATGTCAAGTGGGATAAATTAAATAAGAGAAAGGAGAAGAATGCTATTTAAGGAAATAAATATGAACTTAAGAGTAGTGAAATTGAAATTTTAAGTGAAATCAACTTAACTAGGGTCAAATGGATTTAATAAATAAGTTAAATCAAATAAATGTTGTTTTGAAAGAAATTTTATAACGAATAATAATAAATTCAAACCAAATTAATTGAATGGAAATATATATATGGAAATGAAACTAATCAAATGTGAACACAATAAATTTGATTGATTAAATAAAATGAATTGGAATCAATTAATTGAATATAACCAATTTTTTTAAGTACTTGACATTCATATGGTTTTAAATTAATTGTTGGGTTAGGTATTTCAATCTATCTTCTCTTTCTAGTTGTTTTATTCTCGTATCTCATTTCTTTTCGAGGACAAAAAGTTTTGAGTGATGGAGAGTGTAACGACCCATAAATTTTAATGGCTTTAATATCATAATTAACTGATTTTTTGTGAAATTTAAACAACTGAATCTGAATAAATATTTGATATTTAGGATACGTCTATATAAACATACCAATTGGTAAACTTTCATCTGATAATATGGAAATTTATTTTCTTGTATAATTTTATTTCAATTCAAATCAGTTAATATTTGATGATAATAAAATGCTTTCCAAACCTGAATAATTTTATATAATAAATTTGTAAACCATCTTCTGAGTGAGACGTCGTATTTCGTTTCTTCAAATTTGGACCGTTATTGCTCCGTTTATCTTATTTTTGGAAAATTAGCATCATTTTCAATACCGAATATCGACTTCTAATAGGATGATCCTATCACTTATATCTGTGTACTGTTCTGTTAGTCCCATCGTGCCGATCTTCGTAGTATATTCATCTGTGTGTGTCGGAGGTCGGTGCACAGAGAAATATGCGAAACGGTCAGTCATATCGGTACCCATTTTTGGACCTTTGTGTTCCTTTTGTCCACTTTTTTATTTCCAGAGAAACAAATAGCCATCTGGCTTTCTACATTCTATAAATTCTAACATTGACGTTTGCTTTTCGTTTGCTTGTTGTCTTCTTTTTGAATAAACAAGATATATATTATCAATAAATAAAATAGCAAGTGTCAGTTTGTATTGATTGGAAGCTTGGAAGCCTGCACACGTTTCTCTTTCCTGGACAGATCATGCCATTATACTAATTCAAATATTTGCACTGTTTAGCCTGTAGCTTCTTCATCTCCTCCCATCTCTCTCTCTCCCTTCTTATTTCCACTCTGATAGTCATCTCGACAAAAAGATTTTGTTTTCATGTTGTCTTGCTCGGCCTATACATCTTCCCACTCATCTCCTCGTGCTTCCCCATGTCAACCACCAAACCCATCCGAGCCACCTGGGTGCTCCTCTTCCCACCCATTTTCACGTGAGCCAAACCCGCCGTTCTCCCAAAACCTGACCAAGCTGTCCACAGCACCCACTGACCCTCCACATCCACCGAGCTTTACCGACCATCCCATCACCGAGCGCAACCTACAACAATCCACCGCCTCCGTGTAGCCACAGTCGAACCACCAGAGCAGCCGAAACTCCTCCAACCCTCACCCTCTCACCGCCATTCCCTTCCCATTCACCCAAACTTCGCCGGTGGTTCCTCCCCTCAAGCCGCCTTTCCCCTTGCCTCCGCGAACCCACCTGGTGAAGCAGTCACCGTCTTCGACAAACTCACGTAGCCACAACACCCCGCGTCAACCAACATAGCAGCTCTCTAAGCCTCCATCTTTCGAACCACCTTGCCTACTTACAGCCCGGCCACCTTGCACCTCCTTTATACTTAAAGTTTTTAAATATTCAGGTTATTGTTTATATTTTCTTTTTCCACAGTTTATTGATTTGCAGTTTTGTATTTCAAAGTTGTGTTGTTATAGTTTATGTTGTTGTTTTTTTATATATAATCTATATTTAAGATGAAGTAAGGTATTATATATATTATGTTATTAAGTTATATGTATATATATACATACACGTGGGTACTTTACATATATATATAATTATAAATCTGTTCATATAAAAGTTATGTATGTTTGTACCTAATTTGTTATAGGTCTATGTAGTGTGTGTACACACACACACATACATAACCTGCTGTGGTCTATAGGTTAGTTTATTTCACACATATAGTCTGCTTTAGTTATATATATGTGTATGTGTGTGTGTGTGTGTGTGTGTGTGTGTGTGTTTGTGTTAATTTAATATATTTGTTGTTTATATATGTACTAGTATGTTATACTTAGATTTCCAGATGTCTACTATTTTAAGTTATATATGTTAGAGTATAAGATTTTTTATATATTAATCTATGTTATACTAAGTGTTGTTGTTATAATATACAAGATTTCCATATATTGGTTTATGCATACTCTGTGGGTTAGAGTATGTTAGTCCGTGAGATGATGGTTTTGATGACAACAACCTTAGAATAGATCATAAAATATAAATACTAACATTATTAGTTTAGATATATATGTATATCTAGGATTTAACCATGTAGGTACTAAGAATGAAGACTGTACGATATAGAGATTCAAGATATCAAGATTGAAGACTCATGAGTATCAAGATTATCAAGAGTTCAAGACTTCAAGAATAAGTATTTTAATTAGGAATTTCGTTAAAACTCCTAGAAAAGCACTGACATCTTAAAATCCAATTTATTCGTGGAATGGAATCCACTTCGAGCCCGTTAAAGGGATGGAACCCTAAGTAGGGTGGAACCTACGAAAAATCTAGTGGAACAATGTTTTGTATCCGCTAATATTTATTCAAATGTTTTACAAAAATTATCTTGTCTTCAAAATGATTTCAAAACTTTCCTTTTAAAAGATTCAAAAATCTCTATCATGATTTTAAATAATTTTAGCCTCAAAATCATCTTTAATTTCAAAGTCAAATTACTCCAGATTTTAAACTATCTTTTAATATAATATATTTTACTTTTAAATATTTATACTTAGATTTAAATATAGAATTATAGTTAAATTCTATATATATTATTCTCTATATTTACTTATGAATTTTAACTATAGTCAAGTATATTTATAAAGTTCAAAATAGTTTTAATATATGATAAAGGTTATTTTTAAAGAAAATCAAATCATCAAAAATTGACTTGGGATGTCGACATGCTCATGGTGACCATGTCGACATTGTGTCAGTTAAGTTCAAAATTTAAATTTCAAAAGAAGTGTCTATTTGCCAGAACTCTTCACGAATGGACATGGCTGTTGTTCTTCTATAAATAGGGGTTAGTTTCAACGAATTTGACATTAGATTTTCTGGTTTTTCACTCCTCTTCTTCTTCCACTTTTCTTAATACATATTCTTACCATTACTCTACCGAAATCAACATTGAATCGAACTCGATTATTCGTAGTTTGATTCTCTATCACTATCTCAGCAAGATCCTCAGTGCTATTCAGAGTTATAGGATTTTTGTAATCAACTTAGCGAGAAAAGGTGTGATTGTAGACTTGTAAATCAATCAAGCATGACAAGGTGTGATTGTAGCCTTGGAAAATCATTAGGTGAACTTGTTGCTTGTAAAATCAAGTGTGTGAACTTGTTGCCCGGAAAATCAAGTATCTCTACCCAGAGGATTGTGATTCTGGAGGGTGTACCTCGTAGCCTTGAAATCGAGGGTGTAATTGTAAAGATTACTTTTGAAAGGAAATCCGTACTTGTGTTGCGGGACTGGATGTAGGGTAATTCTGAACCAGTATAAAATCCGGTGTGTTCTTTCCTTTACTACTTTTTATTTTATTTCTGCATCTGTGTTTGTTTCTGTGATCATATCTGTGTCTGAATATTGCATGCATCTATGTTCAAATTAACATAAACCTAAAAAGATTTAGTGAGTCTTTATAAACACTATTCACCCCCCTCTAGTGTTAATCCTAGCCTTAAGATCTGCAATCCGCATTTCTCACATTTGGTATGGGAGCAAGGTTTTCAAAGTTTCATAATCTGATTTTTGAAAAAGTTTTCAAAATGGCTATCAACACTGGTACTGTTACTAACACTAGTGTTCCTGCTAGTTTATTTATAGAAGGTCAGTCTACTGTTAGACCACCACTTTTAATTACAGTAACTATGCATATTGGGCATGTAGGATGAAAATATATTTACAATCTATAGGAATAGACACTTGGAATATTACACAAACTGAATATTCTGAACCCACAACTGATTTTGCATAGTGGACTGTTGAGAAAAAGACTATTGCACAAAATAATTCTAAGGCAAAGAATATTTTGTTTGTTCACTACATAGAAATGAATTCAATAGAGTGTCTGTTTGTAAGTCTGCATATGAAATCTGGAAAACTTTGCAAGTTACTCACGAAGGAACAAGCAAAGTTAAACAGACCAAAATTTTCATGCTCACAAATCAGTTTCAATTATTTAAAATGAATTCTAATGAGTCTATTTCTGATATGTATAGTAGATTTCAGGATATTGTGCATTCTCTAATATCTTTGGGAAAGGAATTTTCTGAAGAAGGTCAAGTCAGAAAATTTTGGATGAACTTCATCCTAAAATTCTTGAAATGGGTGAGAATACTTTGTATCATGGAATTTACCTCACTCAGATTTTTAACTATTTTGGACTGGATTTCAAAGGTGAAGAATTTGTTTCTAGAAATTTTTCAATCATTCAAACATTTCGCTTATGAAAATTCCATTCGTTTTTCAACCTTATGAGACTCTTGTCAAAAAGGAAGAGCGTTTGGCTCATGAGAAAATGGAAGAAGAGGAAGAGGAAGAAGGGGATGAAATGGAAATTGAAGAAGAAGAAGGTGAAACCTCTTTGAAAAGCATCGACTATCCTCCTAATCCATCCACCAAAACCCTTCTCAAAAACCAAAAGACGATTGTTGGGAATCAACGGATTCTTAAACGATCCGTTAATAAGAAGTTGAAAAAAATTCCATCCAAGATGAAAAAGTTCATTTCCAAAGTCAGCAAGAAACTTGGACTTTCTTCATCATCATCATCCTCTAACTAGTTCTACCTTATCGTATCTCGTTGTAATAGCTTTAGTTTATTTTGATTTGATTGTTCGTGGAGTTCTTTATGATTAATCGTTGTATCGTTTTAGTATGAAATGAAATGGAATTTCTTTCTGTTTTCTAGCTTATCTTATCTCCAGAATAAATGTTAGTATATTATATAAATATATATATATATACACACACACACTTAATTATTCACAAAATCAAAATATCATCAAGTTTCACTACACCATGTCGATATACCCCCTATGACAATGTTGACATGTACTGGTCAGAAATGACAATTCATTTTGAATTTGAAATTTGAATATTTACCATATGTCTATTCATTTCAAATGAACTTCTACACCTTTAAATACCTATTTCTTCCAGAATTCTTCATTGAAAACTATTTCTTATCTACTCTATCTCTCATTCTTCCACAAATCCAAATATGGCTAATCCAATTCATAACTTATTCGAAAATCTTGAAGAAACTCTTAATTCGTTCAAGAATATTCTCTCGTTCATTCTTCGTAACCAGCGACACTTAGAATTGAGTCAAATGCAGATGATCAAGGAGCAAGAAAGGCATTTTGATGTAATACGATGAATGATTTCCTCCCTACACAAGGATGATAACGAAGCACATCCTTCAGTCTGTCTCACTAACGACAGTGAAAATTGGGATGCTATTAAGGCAGACCCTATCTTTGGAGAAGAAGGATAGGTGGAAGTTCCACGTAACGTTTAATTTTATTTGGTTGCTTTGTTTGAATTATTTGCTTTGATTGATTTGATTTCATTTCCTTTGGCTTGGTTTGAATTTGATTGATATTTAGTATGGATTGATGTTTGTTGTACAAAACATGTATAATTATACATTGACATGTGTATAATCTTTGATTCATTATTATGACTATCAATTCTATATTCCATTGTACAAGTTTATTAATGTTGGTATTTTCGTCCAAGAATGAGGGGGAGTTATATAGTATAGAGTTAGTTTTTTTTGTTGATGACAAAGGGGGAGAAGTATAAAATAGGGTAGTTAGGCATAGATTAAAGGGGGGTTATTAGGATAGAAGTAATATTTTATAAACAAAGGTTGTCATCATCAAAAATGGGAAGATTGTTAGCCCGTGAGATGATGGTTTTGATGACAACAACCTTAGAATAGACTATAAACTATAAATACTAACATTATAAGTATAGATATATATTTATATGCAGGATTTAACCATGCAGATACCAAGAATGAAGACTGTACAACATAGAGATTCAAGATATCAAGATTGAAGACTCATGAGTATCAAAATTATCAAGAGTTCAAGACTTCAAGAATAAGTATTTTAATTAGGAATTTGTTTCAAACTCCTAGAAAAGCACTGGCATCTTAAAATCCAGTTTATCCATGGAATGGAATCCACTTCGAGCCCATTAAAGGGATGGACCCCTAAGTAGGATAGAACCTACGAAAAATCTAGTGGAACATTGTTTTGTATCCGCCAATTTTTATTCAAATGATGTTACAAAAATTATCTTGTTTTCAAAATGATTTCAAAACTTTCTTTTTAAAAGATTCAAAAACCTCTATCCTGATTTTAAATAATTTTAGCCTCAAAATCGTCTTTAATTTCAAAGTCAAATTACTCCTGATTTTAAACAATCTTTTAATATAATATATTTTACTTTTAAATATTTATACCTAGATTTAAATATAAAATTATAGTTAAATTCTATATATTTTATTCTCTATATTTACTTATGAATTTTAACTATAGTCAAGTATATTTATAAACTTTAAAATAGTTTTAATAAAAGATAAAGGTTATTTTCAAAGAAAATCAAATCATCAAAAATTGCCTTGGGATGTCGACACTCATGGTGACCATGTCGGCATATTGTCAATTAAGTTCAAAATTTAAATTTCAAAAGAAGTGTCTATTCTCCATAACTCTTCACGAATGGACATGGCTGCTGTTCTTCTATAAATAGGGGTTAGTTTCAACGAATTTGACATAATATTTTCTGGTTTTTTACTCCACTTCTTGTTCCACTTTCCTTAATACATATTCTTACCATTACTCTGTCGAAATCAACATTGAATTGAACTCGATTATTCGTAGTTTGATTCTCTATCACCATCTCAACAAGATCCTCAGCGCTATTCAGAGTTATAGGCTTTTTGTAATCAACTTAGCGAGAAGAGGTGTGATTGTAGCCTTGAAAATCAATCAAGCTTGATAAGGTGTGAGTGTAGCCTTGGGAAATCAATTGGGTGAACTTGTTGCCGGTAAAACAAGTGGGTGAACTTGTTTCCCGGAAAATCAAGTATCTCTACCCAAAGGATTATGATTCTAGAGGGTGTACCTCGTAGCCTTGAAAATCGAGGGTGTAATTGTAAAGATTGCTTTTGAAAGGAAATCTATACTTGTTTTGCAGGACTGGATGTAGGGTAATCTGAACCAATATAAAATCCGGTGTGTTCTTTCCTTTACTGCTTTTTATTTTATTTCTGCATCTATGTTTGTTTCTGTGATCATATCTGTGTCTGTATATTGAACACGTCTGTGTTTAAACTAACATAAACTCAAAAGATTAGTAATTCTTTATAAACACTATTCATCCCCCCTCTAGTGTTAATCCTAGCCTTAAGATCCGTATTCCGCATTTCTTACAATTGGTATCAGAGCAAGGTTTTCAAAGTTTCATAATCTGATTTTTGAAAAAAATTCAAAATGGCTACCAACACTGGTACTGTTACTAACACTAGTATCACTGTCACTAGTTCATTTGTAGAAGGTCAGTCTACTATCGGACCATCACTTTTTAATGGCAGTAACTATGCATATTGGGCATGTAAGATGAAAATATTTTTATAATCTATGGGATTAGACACTTGGAATATTACACAAACTGAATATTCTGAACTTATAACTGATTTTGCACAGTGGACTGCGGAGCAAAAGACTGTTGCACAAAATAATTCTAAGGCAATGAATATTTTTTGGTTCACTAGATAGAAATGAATTCAATAGAGTGTCAGTTTGTAAGTCTGCATATGAAATCTAGAAAACTTTGCAAGTTACTCACGAAGGAACAAGCAAAGTTAAACAGACCCAAATTTCCATGCTCACAAATCAGTTTCAATTATTTAAAATGAATTCTAATGAGTCTATTTCCGATATGTAAAGTAGATTTCAGGATATTGTACATTCTCTAATATCTTTGGGAAAGGAATTTTTTGAAGAAGATCAAGTCAGAAAGATTTTAAATTCTCTTACTCTAGAATGGGATCAAAAGACACTTGCTATCAAAGAGGCAAATGACATCTGTACATTAAAGATAGAAGAATTAATTGGAAGTCTAATGTCGTATGAAGTTCAAATGACCGGGAGAAGAGAAAGCAAAGCATCTCAAAGAAATCAATGGCATTCAATGCATTGACTGATGGATCAGATTCAAACAGAAATAATGATGAAGAGATAGCCTTAATGACCAAATATTTTAGGAAATTCATGAAATACAGAAAGATAAATAATCTCAAGAGAAACAACTATAAGAACTCTGAGATAAGAATGTAGTACCAAATAATGTTAAATGTTACAACTGTAATGAACCAGGCCATATCAAAAGAGACTGTCCGTATCCAGATAGGCAAAATCCTCCTATGAATAATGATCCAGCAAAGAAACGGAAGCATGCATTTACTGCTACTCTAGATGACTCAGACTCATCCTCAAGTGATGATGATCGAAAGACAGATAATTCGAATTTGTGTTTCACAGCAATTCACAACTCCGACGAATTTAGAGAAACGAACTCAAAAAAAGGTACACATTTACAATATAATTGGTTGAAATTGCTTGCTTAGAATTAGATGTTTGATTACTTGATTGATTGATTTTGAATTGGTGTGTTATTTGAATTTTAAAATTCATTTTCTATTTTTTATTATTTATTATTATTATTTTTTATTATTATTTTTAATAATATAATGATTCTTTCTGAACTATATTATTAGTCCAATAATATTCCAGAAATATATAATAAAGTATATATGTTTATTAGAGAACTTAGGAAAAATGATTCACAAAAATTCATAGGCACATGTCGACATGGTCCCTACCACGATGTCGACATGAGTACCAGAATTTGAATTTCAAAATTTGAATTCAAATGTTTGAATTTCCCTCCATCTTTTCACTTCATTAAATTCTCTGAAAAACTACCTTTTGATCAGAGAATATGTTCTGTGAGAATCTATTTATTCACTACCTTTTATCATATCTTTTCACTCTCATTTTCAAATTCAAACTCTCTTTCTTCAAAACTTCAAGCTCTCTACTCTCTACTTTAATGGCTTTTTCAAGGAACCCGTCCACCATGAGAATTTCCAGAAAAATAAAAGAGCAACTCTTCAACGATCCGGAGGCAATAAAAGCATACATCAATTATGCAAATTATGCCAAAGTCCATCCCCGAAAGTTTTCTATTTTTCAAGATTTCTCTTCTTATGAACTTGATTCTCTTTTTGCAAACAATGGAGTTCTTAGTCTTATTGATGCTTCTCAAAATGATTTTTCTTGCTATCCAAATCTTGTCAAAATTTTCTATGCTAATTTAAACCATGGATTTTATAATGGAAATGAGGACAAAATTTGGAGTAGTGTCAAAGGCCCTAGAATTGTTTTGAATTGTGATCTTTTGGGTACCATTCTCAATTGAAAGTGTACGGGAATGGATCTTTCTAATTTTAAAATTGATGAAAATGATCGTGAGAATTTCATCACATTTTCGAAGGGAATGATAATTTTGAATTCAAAAATCGAAATTTTTGACCAAATGCAAGAATTGTCAATCTTCTTTTGCAACATACTTTAAACCCAAGATCGGGGAGTTTTAACAATCCTACTTCAAAAGTTTGCAAATCACTTTTTGCTATTTTTGGAAATTATGACATAAATTGGGCGTAAGTTATTTTGGATGAACTTCGTCCCAAAAATCTTGAAATGGGTGAGAATACTTTGTATCATGGAATTTACCTCATTCGTATTTTTAACTATTTTGAAGTGGATTTCAAAGGCAAAGAATTTGTTTCTAGACAAGTTTCAATCATTCCAACATTTCGCTTATGAAAATTCCATTCATTTTTCAACCTTATGAGACTCTTGCCGAAATGGAAGAGCGTTTGGCTCATGAGGAAATGGAAGAAGAGGAAGAGGAAGAAGAAGGGGATGAAATGGAAATTGAAGAAGAAGAAGGTGAAACCTTTATGGAAAGCATCGACTATCCTCCTAATCCATCCACTAAAACCCTTCTCAAAAACCAAAAGATGATTGTTAAGAATCAACGGATTCTTAAACGATCTATTAGTAAGAAGTTGGACAAAATTTCATCCAAGATGAACAAGTTCATTTCCACAGTCAGCAAGAAACTTACACTTTCTTCATCATCATCATCATCCTCTAACTAGTTCTACCTTATCGTATCTCGTTGTAATAGTTTTAGTTTATTTTGATTTCAATGTTCGTGTAGTTCTTTATGATTAATCGTTGTATCGTTTTAGTATGAAATGAAATGGAATTTCTTTCTGTTTTCTTGCTTACCTTATCTCCAGAATAAATGTTAGTATATTATAAAAAAAATATACACTCAATTATTCACAAAATCATAATATCATCAAATTTCACTACACCATGTCGACATACCCCCTATGACCATGTCGACATGTACTGGTCAGAAATGGCAATTCATTTTGAATTTGAAATTTGAATATTTACCATATGTCTATTCATTTCAAACGAATTTCTTTACCTATAAATACCTATTTCTTCCAGAATTCTTCACTGAAAACTATTTCTTATCTACTCTATCTCTCATTCTTCCACAAATCCAAATATGGCTAATCCAATTCATAACTTATCCGAAAATCTTGAAGAAACTCTTAATTTGTTCAAGAATATTCTCTCGTTCATTCTTCGTAACCAGTGACACTTAGAATTGACTCAAATGCAGATGATCAAGGAGCAAGAAAGGCATTTCGATGCAATACGATGGATGATTTCCTCCCTACACAAGTATGATAATGAAGCACATCCTCCAGTCTCTCTCACCAACAACAATGAAAATTGGGATGCTATTAAGGCAGACCCTATCTTTGGAGAAGAAGGATAGGTGGAAGTTCCACCTAACGTTTAATTTTATTTGGTTGCTTTGTTTGAATTGTTAGCCTTGGTTGATTTGATTTCATTTGCTTTGCCTTGGTTTGAATTTGATTGATATATAGTATGGATTGATGTTTATTGCACAAAACATGTATAATTATACATTGACATGTATATAATCTTTGATTCATTATTATGACTATCAATTTTATATTCCATTGTACAAGTTTATTAATGCAGTTATTTTCATCCAAGAATGAGGGGGAGTTATATAGTTTAGAGTTAGTTTTTTTTGTTCATGACAAAGGGGGAGAAGTATAAAATAGAATAGTTAGGCATAGATTAAGGGGGGGTTATTAGGATAGAAGTAATATTTTATAAACAAAGGTTGTCATCTTCAAAAAAGGGGAGATTGTTTGTCCATAGATGATGATTTTGATGACAACAACCTTAGAGTAGATTATAAAATATAAATACTAACATTATAAGTTTAGATATATATATATATGTATGTATATGCAGGATTTAACCATGCAGGTACTAAGAATGAAGACTGTACAGTATAGAGATTCAAGACATCAAGATTGAAGACTTATGAGTATCACGATTATCAAGAGTTCAAGACTTCAAGAATAAGTATTTTAATTAAGAATTTTTTTAAAACTCATAGAAAAGCAATGACATCTTAAAATTCAATTTATTCGTGGAATGGAATCCACTTCGAGCCCGTTAAAGGGATGGAACCCTAAGTAGGATGGAACCTACGAAAAATCTAGTGGAACATTGTTTTGTATCCACTAATTTTTATTCAAATGATTTTACAAAAATTATCTTGTTTTCAAAGCTTTCCTTTTAAAAGATTCAAAAACCTCTATCCTGATTTTAAATACTTTTAGCCTCAAAATCATCTTCAATTTCAAAGTCAAATTAATCCTGATTTTAAACTATCTTTTAATATAATATAATTTACTTTTAAATATTTATACTTAGATTTAAATATAAAATTATAGTTAAATTCTGTATATATTATTCTCTATATTTACTTATGAATTTTAACTATAGTCAAGTATATTTATAAAGTTTAAAATAGTTTTAATATAAGATGAATGTTATTTTCAAAGAAAATCAAATCATCAAAAATTGCCTTGGGATATCGACATACTCATGGTGACCATGTCGACATAGTGTCTGCTAAGTTCAAAATTTAAATTTCAAAAGAAGTGTCTATTCGTCGTAACTGTTCACGAATGGACATGGCTGTTGTTCTTCTATAAATAGGGGTTAGTTTCAACGAACTTGACATCAGATTTTCTGGTTTTTCACCCCTCTTCTTCTTCCACTTTTCTTAATACATACTCTTACCATTACTCTGCCGAAATCAACATTGAATCGAACTCGATTATTCGCTGTTTGATTCTCTATCACTATCTCAACAAGATTCTCAGTGCTATTCGGAGTTATAGGCTTTTTGTAATCAACTTAGCGAGAAAAGGTGTGATTGTAGCCTTGAAAACCAATCAAGCATGATAAGGTTTGATTGTAGCCTTGGGAAATCAATTGGGTGAACTTGTTGCCCGTAAAATCAAGTGGGTGAACTTGTTGCCCGGAAAGTCAAGTATCTCTACCCAAAGGATTGTGATTCTGGAGGGTGTACCTCGTAGCCTTGAAATCGAGGGTGTAATTGTAAAGATTGCTTTTGAAAGGAAATCCGTACTTGTGTTGCGGGACTGAATGTAGGGTAACTCCGAACCAGTATAAAATCCGTTGTGTTCTTTTCTTTACTGCTTTTTATTTTATTTCTGCATCTGTGTTTGTTTCTATGATCATATCTGTGTCTGTATATTGCACACATTTGTGTTTAAATTAATATAAACTAAAAAGATTTAGTAATTCCTTATAAACACTATTCACCCTCTCTAATGTTAATCTTAATCTTAAGATCCGTAATCTGCATTCCTTATAATTGGTATCAGAGCAAGGTTTTCAAAGTTTGATATTCTGATTTTTGAAAAATTTTCAAAATGGCTACCAACACTGGTACTGTTACTAACACTAGTATCCATGTCACTAGTTCATTTGTAGAAGGTCAGTCTACTATCAGACCACCACTTTTTAGTGGCAGTAACTATGCATATTGGGCATGTAGGATGAAAATATATTTACAATCTGTAGGATTAGACACTTGGAATATTACACAAACTGAATATTCTGAACCCACAACTGATTTTGCACAGTGGACTGCTGAGCAAAAGACTGTTACACAAAATAATTCTAAGGCAATGAATATTTTGTTTGTTCACTAGATAGAAATGAATTCAATAGAGTGTCAGTTTGTAAGTCTGCATACGAAATCTGGAAAACTTTGCAAGTTACTCACGAAGGAACAAGCAAAGTTAAACAGACCAAAATTTCCAAGCTCACAAATCAGTTTCAATTATTTAAAATGAATTCTAATGAGCCTATTTCCGATATGTATAGTAGATTTCAGGATATTGTGCATTCTCCAATATCTTTGGGAAAGGAAATTTCTAAAGAAGATCGAGTCAGAAAGATTTTAAATTCTCTTACTCCACAATAGGATCAAAAGTGTGATATCCCGGAATTTTTGGCAATATCAATTTAATAATCTGTGTTAAAATTAAATAGATTTGATAAGATTGTTAACAATAAATTTGAATTTGATTTAATAATCTTCTTTAGTAAATATTTAAATGGACGATTTTATCTTTTAGAAAACTAATTAAATTGTTTTCTATTTATAATGTATATATATTGTAAATAGATAATCTTTGTTTAAAATTTAATAAATAAAGGCATGTTTGCTAATTCTAATATTTTTTGGTAAGTTGGAAATTTGATTTAATTTAATATTGAATAAATAATCATATGACTTTAAAATACTCAAGATAAAAACTTAATTGCTTAAAATTGGTTTTAGCTTAAGTCTAAATTCAAATAAAAAGGTTTTTATTTTATTTTAAATATAGTTTTATAAAAATAGTAATTTATTTGATAAGAGATAACTTCTTTTATAAATTATTTTAATTTAATAATGGGTTATATTTAATAATATTAATAATGAAATGTTTTTACAAATGGATTTTTTAAATATAAATAGAAATTGCTATAAATTTATTTATTTATATATATGTGAGTATTTTGGAAAAAAGAAACTATGATTTGTAAATTTTAAATAAAATCTTTCAAAAATGTTTAAAATAAAATAAGCTTTATAAATATTAAACTTAGGTATAAATCAAATGTATGATATTAACATAAGCATAAAAATAGATAATAAGTAAATTATGTGTTTGATAAGTTTAAGTTTTAAAATAAAAATAAGCATAGAACTTAATACATAAGTTAAAATTTATAGCAAATGACTAAAACAAAGTGTAAAGGAAATATGCTGCCTGTAAAATAAAGATGCAAAAACAAGTAAAAAGAGAAAATAAAGCAAGCTAGACAAGTAAAATTGTATGTTTGTAAAATAGTATGCAAGCTAGTAAAATAAAAATAAGCAAAGTATAAAAAGGATTTTGTATGTAACCTGTAAGAAACATATGTAAGGCAAGAAACTTGTGAAATTAAATATCTATATACATGAACAAAAATATCTATGAACATAAAGTAAAATAATAGAAAGATCTGTGTATAAATAATAAAATAAGACAAAAGGAAAGATTAAGTACATAAGGTATGAAAGCAACCAGGCAAAAATAAAAAAAGATAGACAAAAGACAAATTAGATAAAAAGTAAACATAAAGTACACAAACATTTAATACTTTCCTCTCAGCCAACAATGAAGTCAATTCGAATTTTGCAAATGATCATTTCACCCTCCAAATTTAGAATCTTGCCTGGCAAGATATAAAAAAATATCTCTGATCAAAAGAAAAGTTTGTTCCAGTAACACCTACCCCATATACAAACTCATCTTTATATATACACAAAACCTGTCTGCTTTATTTTTGCAGTGCAAATTCATTCAACATAGCAAACCTGAAAATGGTAAACTTTTCTTTTTACAAACTTAAACTACTTTAATCAATCAAAAGCATGGTGATTAGCAGGAAGATCAAAACAAAAGCATTTTTTCCAGTCTTGAAAAGTTCAAAGCAGTGCTCTGTCCATCTTCTTAAAAACAATAGTGAGTAACATCACAAATTTAAATAATTTAAGTTATAAATTTTGTTGCATACTCATCTCTGAAATAATATGTTTGTGATGTATATGTATAAGTATGTCCCTGTGTATATATGTGTGTGCATACTGTGTTTATGTTTTGTGCTCTGCCTTGATACCCAGGTTCTTGTTTTTATTTAAAAATCCCTTCCACACGATCCAGTTCTTGTTGGGACATGCCTGTTAAACTAATATTGTTTGATTTAACCCAAATTAATGTTTAAAAATCTAAGTTAGTTAAAGTAATTTTAGTTTGTCTCTAGAAGTATTGGAACAACTGTACATGTTAAATAAATCAAAACGCAAACTTTTTAATTTCTAAATTCAGTATTACAAATCAAATACTTCAACCAAAATATGATTTTTAACACAAGAATCCGGATTTCTAGTTTGGAATTAAAGGCGTGGTATAGGTTTAAACTGGAAATGTATTTATGAGTCTTCCTTGTCATCAAGTTGAATGGAGTGCTCGTGGACTTTCCTGGAGATGGAGGAACGAACAGCGACGTTAGGAAAAATTGTGAATGGTGATGAAATTCACCAGGGAAGTTGCGGCAGTGGAATTCATTTTAGAACCCTAGTTTTGGCTGCGTTTAATTAATCGATCATTACGGTGGGTATAGTGGATCGAGTGTGTCGAAACTTCGGGGGATGTTAGCTTGGACATGGAAGCAGGCATGGCCGGAGCTGCAGACCTTCAGGTGGTCAGAGAGGTGAGGTTGAGGTGTTGACAGGTTTAAGGGGGGAACCTGATTGTATTTCCAGGTTTGAGTTAATGGTCCTCGAACTCGAATTCGAGGGTCGAAGCATGTTCAGATGATCAGGGAGTATTGCTGGAGTATGGGTTGACGTGGGGAGATCATCGATGCTAGCCAGTGATGACCACTGTCACCGTGTATGTGCACGGTGCGTGGCATCTCTGGTGATGTTGAAATTGCGTGTTTTCGAGTTGATGATGTAATTGACTCGAAGTAGCCTGTTGTTTTGCTTGGGGATGATGGGTCTTGGACTCAAAGCAAATGAGCATTGTCTCGGGTTGAATATTTGCTACAGTTTTTACAGGAGACATGTTATCCTGTTTAAATTTTTCTAAAATAAAATCTAAAAGCTAAGTTTAAATGAAAAGCAAGGAGTTAAAATGAGAGTAAATCCAAGTTTAATCTTTCAAGTTAGTTTTGAATCTTAATTTAAAACTAAATAAAGTTTTTATTTAAATTGTTTTTAACTACTTTTAAAAAAAGCCTAAGTAGTTTGGATTTTTTAAAGTGATGTTTAAATTGCAAGTGGAGTTTAAAATCAAAGATTTAAATATGTATTCAAATATAGATTTAAATCTTAGTCTTGAAATAAAAGAAAGTTTTTAAATTTAAATTGTTTAACGAATTTGAATGATAAAGTGAATTTTTAAATTGATTTGAATTTAAATGGAATTGGGTTCAAATTCTTTTAATCTTCTATTATAAGATAAATAATTCTTTAACTTGTGAAATTAAAGGGGTTTTTGAAATTGTTTTAAACTTGTTAAAGTTAATTTGTTTTCATTTTAAATCTTAAATTTAAAATGAAATTTTAAAAGTAAAGTTTGAAATTTAATTATTTTAAATACCTTGATAATGATAATTTGATCATTAGTAAGAAAAATGTTTTTATAATTGAAGATTTAATGATTTGTAATTATTAAATTAATTAAATGGATAATTATTAATTTGAATTAATTAATGTAGTAATTAAGAGTTTAAATTAGTTAATTAAGGATTGAGTTAATTAATTTAGGATAAATTAATTGGTAACCAAGGATCGTTAATTAAATAAGATTGAAATTAAATTAATGATTAGTAATTAATTAATAAATTAATTAAGGATTACTTAAGTTACAGTTAACACCCAATTAAATTAGTAGTTATTAAAGATTAATTGAATTGTAATTAATAAATCTTAGTTAATTACTTTAGAAAAGTAATTAAAGAATTGTTAATAGTTAATGAAAGTCATTAACTAAAATCATTTAAAATGAAGTAATGTGATAATTAATTAGATTAATTTAAGATAATTTTGTGAATAGTTTAAGTATAATTACTCAAAGGAAGTAATTAAGTAATTAATTACTCGTTGCAATTAATTCAGTTTAATATAAATTGTTTAAGTTAATTAATTAAGTTTAATTAATTTAAAAACCATTTGATGATGTGATAAGTATAAGTACGTGGAGAAGTAATTAATGATAATTACTGGGTGTAATTAACTGAGGGTGATTTAATGTTGAAAGTAATTTGAGTATAATTACTTGTATAATTAATCAAGGGATTAATTTAAAGGAAATTAATTAAGGAGTAATTAATTGATTTGATGGAGAAATTAAGGTAAGTTAATTACTGAATGGTATTAATCAGGGGAGATTAATAAATGTATCTAATTGAGAGTAATTACTTAAGGTAATTAATTTTAAAAGGGTAATTAATTAAAATGTAATTAGAAATCATGATAAATATAATTTAATTATGTAATTAAGGGTTGATCAATTAAGATAAATTAATCAGTAATAAGTGGTTAAAGAGTAATTAATTAGTGTAATTAAAGACTTAAGTAATTATAGTTAATCAAATTAATAACTAAAGGTTAATTTCTGTGTTTAGTTAAGGATGATTAATTTGTGTAAATAATTAAAGGGTAATTACTTGAATGTAATTAAAGTTAATAAATCAAGGATGATTAATTAAGTTGAATAATTGGATGATGATAAATTAATTGATTGGTAATTGAGTAATAGTTATATAAGAAAGATTTATATTGGTGAACTAATTAATTTAATTTACTTTAAATTAATTAGAGACGCAAGTAATTAATTTAATTCATTTTAAATTAATTATAGTTGATGTGATTGCTTATGTATGGATGGTTAAAATTGTTTACCTTGAATGGTTTGAGATCTCAATATGAGATTAATGAATGCCATGTGAAATGTATGCTTTGATTTAAGTATGTTGTTAATATGGATTATCTGTTGGATGATAATGTGGATTATCTGTTGTGATGATAAAGTAGATTATCTGTTTATGATGATAATGTTGATTATCTATTGTGATATTGTGAATTATCTATCTGTGTGTATATCGATAATTAAATTGAATTGTTTTAAACTCTAAAAAAGATGGCGTTTGGATTTCGATGAGACCGGGATCGGGTTTCCATATTTGGACATCCGAAAACCACATCGATCCAAATTAAACCTTAGGTCGTGAATTCTCAAGTGATGATTCAGAGTGCAAGGGTTATCATCGTTAACTCTGAGGGTGATTCCAAAATGGGTGTAACGAGATAATGCCTTCGGTTTCGTTCGAACCGGGAATGAACTTGTATGGATTGAATGCTTTCAGAACATCGTCAGGTGGGCGATGAGCATTCTAAGAGATATGTTCTCTAAAGGTAATCGCAGCCTCAAGCCTCATCAATGGGGAATGGCTAAAACAGGGGAGGTGCAGCAAGGTTAGGTGGGTCATGCCCAAGCAGGACGAGATTTTCCCCTGTCTAGATGTCCCTTTTATTTCGGCTGTGTGGGCAGTTTTGAGCTCCAACTGCCGGGGTTATCTTGTTCGGGACCATTCAGTAAGGAATGGTTCCGGCCTTGTATTGTAGGGGAGTTAGGGTAGCTCCTCTATACAGTGATCTAGGCCACGTAGTGTGACGGGTGGTACCCCAATAGCCCTGCCATTGTATGGAATTCAATCTCCAATAAGCGCCGTACGTTTTGATTGTGCCCAACTATGTTGGAATATGAGATGTAAGCATTTCAGCTATTTCTGCTTTTACTTGAAACCCTAGACATTATTATAATATCACAGAATTTCCTATTAAATGATTTGGTCAGCGTAAGGTAAAAACTTACCCATGTTTATTTGTGGGAAGTCTTACGTGATGCCTTTTGTTTCAAAGTTAAGCAACTTTAACCTATTACTCATACCAGACCCATGTCTGACCCGGAGTTTATTTCTGTTTTTCATAAACTCTCGGGTACTCAAATTTTTACGAGTAGCAAAGAGATTCAGGTTAGCTTTGACGAATTCTGGAGGAACAATGGAGCAGGAGGCTTCGGCGTTGTAGATATAGTTAGTATTCCGCTGTGTTGGTATCTCTGTGTTGTATTGTGTATTGAATTGTACAACTAGACAGGTGTTTATAACAGTCTAGTCAGTGATGTATTATCTGTGTAACTCTGATAGATATTGTATATTATGTAATATTTATATGATTAATATAATTTATTCGTTCCGCTGTTGAGATTCTGATGTTGTTTCTTCTTTCTTCCCTATCTTTTCTCTTTTCTATCCTTTTCTTTCTTCAAGATGATACAACTTTCTATGGCTAGAAAGTCGGGTCGTCACAGTTGGTATCTGAGCGCTAGGTTGAGTGAATACCTAGGCTCTTGTGTAATTTCCTTCTTAAGAGAGCGTATTTGTAATTTATATATATATATTATTTCTACCTATTTGTTGGGTTACCTGTTCAGGGTTTTCCAATATAAGTTATAAAGGTAGATAGGTAGTGGTGTGTGTAACAAGACTACAAATGGTCGGAATTTGAATGTTTGAGGTTGGAAGTGTATCTGTCGAGACTATAGACCTAATACCATTGCTTTAGGTGGTGTAAGGATTTCATTGATCTCTGAAGGAAACCTGTTAAGGTTTGGAGTTCATCTTTGAAGTGTAAGTTTGGATGAGCTAGAGTTTGGATCTGTCGGTTTGGCAGAAGCAAGTCATGACATCTTGATACCTCAGGATGTAGTAGCTATGTGATGAGACACAGTGACGGTGGACGTCTCCGAAGATGTTTCTTTGGAACCAGTTAAGGAAGAGTGTCTGCTTTGGTGTTGTGGCTGAGTTTAGGAGAGTGTTTCTGTTTGGTTTGAGGTCCGAGTTTCTCGACAAGCTTTTGATAGGAAGTCTTTAGCATCTGAGTCAGCAGTGCAGCTCGGAATATTCTATGTGCCGTCAAGGAGATCTTCTGGCTTAGCAGTTTTTCTTGTGGTAATTTCAGGAGCAGTAGAGTGGTTTCATTTCTTCGATGGATTGGCTAATTAAGCATAGGCTGTTCTATTTGGTAAAGAGAGAACAGTTTTTCTTTGAAAATAGGCTGGATAGATCACAAAAGTGACTTGCGATTGTTTGAGTGTTCTCTTGGGTGATCTGAATTTTCTGGATGTCTTCAAGGAGTCAGAGTTTTGTTCGCATCTGGAGATCGAGTTTGGTATCGAATGGATTCCAAGAGTGGTACCGATGGTTCGGCTTAGTAGTAAAGATTGTTTTTGGATGAGAGAGTTTGGTGAAACAGCTTAGGCTTTGGAGGAACTTCTGAGTTTCTTTTATGGATCCGTTGAACCATAATTTTGGGATATGTTGTCCAGTTTGTGCTCGTGATCATCATCAGCATTTTCATCTGCTCAGTCAGAGTTGTGCAATGGAAGCATGGAGGCAGCTGTTTTAGTTTGGAAACAACTGGAAATTTCAGTATTTGGATTGGAAGGTATCTACATGGAATTTTTTTCAGGATCTGAGGCCAGATTGGGAGTGCATCTGTTTTATCTCTTCCAGATGAGAGAAGTAAGATCAGTCCCTTGACTTTGGAATAGAGTTGTGTTCTGATTTTTGAGTTGATCTTGGAAAGATCGTTTGTGGATCGTTTTTGGTTTAAATTGTTTCTGGGGGCATCAGCAAGGGATGAGCCGATCAGGAAGGATGTAGGCAGCCCAGGATCGTCAGAAGAGTTTTGTGAATAAGAGACGGAGAATTTGAAATTCGAAGTTGGAGACTTCGTTGTTGTTGGGGTTTTCTTCGATCCATGGGAGCTATAAGATTGGGTAAGGTAGGGAAGCTAGCTCCGAGATATTTGGATCTTTTTCTGTTGTTCTTTGTAGGATTAGTATTTGGTCTTCAGGAGTGAAATGCCAGTTTGGATAACTGGAATTCTGAGTGTTTCACGTATCTCTGAGGGAGTACGTGTAAGATCTATCTCCGGTTGGGAACCAGCAGTTCAGGGAGTTTTGGTTGTTGAGTCAGACTTGTCTGTAGTCTAATATCCTGTCTTGTTTTGTAGATCTAAATGAGTGGAAGCTCTGTAGCTTAGTAGTATTGATTGTTTAGATTCTGTAGAGCGAGTATCCCGGTATTTATACTTAGGGAAACTCGAGAAAATTCTATCCAGAATTATGTCTGGATAGTTAGATTTGTTTGATTGGATAAATTGGTTGCTATGGTTGTTAGCATATAATTGATATATGCTTGTGTTTAAAAATTAAATCTTTAATTGAATTATTAAATTACCTTTGTTTTGAATTTCGAGAACAAAATTCTCTTAAGGGGGGAGGAATGTGATTTCCTAGAATTTTTGGCAATATCAATTTATTAATCTGTGTTAAAATTAAATAGATTTGATAAGATTGTTAATAATAAATTTGAATTTGATTTAATAATCTTCTTTTATAAATATTTAAATGGGTGATTTTATCTTTTAGAAACTAATTAAATTATTTTCTATTTATAATGTATATATATCTGTATATATTGTAAATAGATTGTCAGGACACGATTCTTCGTCTTCCGAAAATTCGACATCGACACTCACTTTATCGACTGCCGAGGAATCGAATGACGGAAAACCGAACACTGAGGGTTTTTAAAAAGAATTTATGAAAAGAAAAGAAGAAGAAAGAAGAAAGAAAGATAGAAGATAGATAAGGTAGAAGAGGTTTTTTTTTTAAAAGAATTTTAAGAGAAGAAAAGAAGAGAAAACGATAGAAAATTTAGATAGGGAAAAGAAAATAGAAAATTTTAAAATAGAAGAAAAAGAAAAGAGAATAGAGAAAATAGAACGGAACAGAAAACAACAGAACTACATCAGAATCTCACAATTCGCAGCGGAACAACATATAATAAATAAATGAATAATCTTTAAACAAAGAACTATATCAGTTATTACATTACATCACATTACATTACATCATATCATCAGAGTGTACAACAACAACAACAAACAGTGCAGCGGAAAAAGAAATACTATATAAGTAATATGCCATGCCATCCAGCTTGCCTCCAGCAACTCCAGAATATCCAGAATATCCTGATAAATCTAACTCTTGACTGCCCGTGTGAAAATTGGTGGGCACCCAGAGTTTAGGAAGGAAACAATAAACTCCAAGTCAGTCATGTGACTGGTGTGAGAACTCAAAACAGTTTATTTAACTTTAAAATCAAAATAGAGGAATATTTTTAAATTCAATTCGCAATGCTTTTAAAAATGAGACTACCATAAGGCCTCCCGCACACACACACAATGCAAACGCAGAATCGGAGGAGATTTCTCCTTATGATAGTCAAAGATGCTTGATACGCATTTAAAATAACATTTGATATTATTACTAGTGCATAGTGTAGAAGAAATTCATTTCGAAAGTAGAATATAAATCTTAGCCAGCATAGACATTTCGAACTATGCCTACTATAGCTACCATCCAAACAGTGGTGACCACCATAAGTGAATAGCAGGTTCTACAACTAATACCGTACAAGTTTCGTATTGTTTCTTTGGATTTCCAACAAATGGTCAGGCCAAGGAACTTCCCATTGCCACATGAGAATGCCTCTGGAAAGACATCCCCGAGAACCAAACCGGAACTCTGCCAACACAAGGCCGGGTTACCCCTAACTGGGTAACTACTGACACGAGCACGCCATTCCCCGATCGTAAACGACCTTTCTCACGGGATCCCGATAGCCAACAACCACAAAGTAATAAATTCGTAGTAACCACATAGGTTAAATATCTGGGCTCCATACCATGATACCACCTCTATCCGAAAGGAAATGTACATACCCTAAAGGGTGCTACCCCTCATAACCTTGCTGCATCTTTCCTGTTTTGACCATTTCCGGGGTGTGAGGCTCGACGAAGTCACGTCCACAAAAACATACTTTATACAAAAGCCATGCTTTGGGTCAACAAATGATTAACACAATGATCACCAAGATAGACGATCAAATAAATGATCCTATCACAATAATCAACACAATGATCATTTACAGCAACACTCAGCATGTCACATTACCAAATTGGGAATATATCGCTGATAACTTCAACTATATAACCTCTGAGCTCGTACGTCTCAGAGAAGGGTGTTAAGCTAAAAGAATAAATTCTTCGCCACCAACAGAAATATATTTGAAAGAAATCGGCTTTATATCTCAACTTGTAATGTCAGACACACAATCCATACAAGTCTGTTCTGGGCTCGAACAAAACCGAAGGCACTTCTCACGAAGCCCTTGCAATCCGGGTATTCACAATCCCGATCGAATTTCCCATCACTTAAGGAATCTCTATACCAGGAGCTACCCAGTGCAGAGACAATCGATAGGTCATCCTATCGCTTTCACAAATACTCGGTCTTCAACACCGATCTTCAAATGCAATTCATAACGACGTATCACATATTCGGAATGGGTTATACGACCCCATGGTCCTTTCCCGGTTAATCCGAATAGTGAGCGCTTATTCAAAAATAAGTGTGCATTCAAATTCAAACAAATCACATCAAATACCCATTCAAAGGGAAATATTGATAGTCGGTTATTGAACTATCAATGGATATGCACACATCACCAGTTTCCAAATAATTTTCCAAATTATTTATTTTCCAAAATATCTCTACAAGATATATAATTTCAATACTTCAAAAATAAATCAATATTTATTTTTAAACCAATTCCACTTCCTTTATAAATTCCTTAGTGAATTTATAATTTCAAAATATCAATGAATATTCGATTTCAATTATTCATTTCAATTTTTCTTTTCAATTTATCTTCAAAAAGATAAATTCTCAAAATATTCACTTTATATTGGAAAACATTTCCATACTTATTTATTCATAAGTAATTCACAAATTTTATTTATTTTCAACACTTAGAAAATATTCAATATACTTAAATCGAAATTAAGTATATATTTCATTCTTTAAGGAAATCATTCTCATAAACATATTTATTTGGGCCCAAAACGAATGTTGCGTAAAACATCGTTACGACAACCCAAAATCACTAGTATAGGGATTCGAATTTAAAATAGATATATAAATCCCAATACTATACAAAACATTTCCTTTCGGAAAACATTTACTATAACAACAGTGTTATAGTCCATCATCTCCTTCTATTTCTCGAAAACGTCTATTTCAACAATAAATGTTGAAATCTATGGTTTCGAATCTCAACACATTTTAAAACTTCGTCAGATCGTTTTAATTCTATTTCAATATCACATTCAAAACAATTTCTTTAACGTGTTATTCACTATTCAAAAACGTGAATATACTTCATTAACAATTTCATCCTTTTATTCATTTTAATTCAAAGGATTATTCACTATTCAAAAATGTGAATATACTTCATTAACAATTTCATCCTTTTATTCATTTTAATTCAAAGGATTATTCACTATTCAAAAATGTGAATATAACTCCATTTATAGGTTTCAACAAATTTTCTTGTCAAAATAAGTCATTTGCGAATTTATAAAACAACGTTTATAAATTCCATTTCTATTTATTTATAAAAACTTCTTTTTTTATAATTCCCATATTAACCTATTCCAGTTTATAACTAAATTATAAACTAAACGTTCATATTATAAGTTAATTACTTATAAAACGATTATTTTACAAAATCGTTCTTTTTAAAGACTTTCCAATTTATAAATCTTATAACTTATAAGATCCATTTATTTAACCAATCTATTCTTCAAATAATTTCACCAAATTTATAAATCTTACTATTTATAAATTTCTTTTATAACTTCACAGTTTATAATTCTATAAATTTCATTCAATTATGAAATTCATTTCCACTTCATTCAAACACTTATAAAAACTCGTTTTATAATTTCAATATTTCAATTTATAAATATCCATTTATAAATCTCTTAATATAATTCAATTTATATTATTATTTTAAAACATCTTTAATCTCCTTTATAATTTCATCATTCTCTTGATTTATAAAATAATCAAATTCTATAAATCCTATATTTTAAACTTTTCACAAAAATTCTAAAATATCTCGATTAAACTATTTTATAAAATCAATAGCATCATATTCTCTAAAATCAGTTTTTAACTGTATTTCACAAAAATCATAATTTTTATAACATTAAAAATTATAACGTTTATTTATTTAAAATAGATCAAATTCCAAACATATAGTATATTTTCAAAAATCACTTTAAAATCATTTTAAAATTCCAAATTTGGTCCAATGATGCTACACACCAAATAGTCAATCACGACTACAACGATATCATATATCAATATGAAAATCCATCAAATATCAGAATATCTGAAATCAAATAAAAACTGTTGAGGAATCCAGTTGGATCCCTCCAACCTGTTTTCCTGCATCCATAAACATTAGCACAATACCAATTTCGCTCCAGTATGAAATTATCGCGGTATATGTTCTTATTAAATATTATCCGCTTAATAACGGCGTAATAGGGTCTCATCCGCTAAACAAAAATGCGGGAAATCAATAACTCCAATATATACATATGCCAATATATATATATTGCTATTATATATAATACCAATTTCACTGTTTATGAAATATTCGCGGTATATGTTTTTATTAAATAACATCCGCTTACTAACGGCGTATAATGTCTATTTTAACAATCAATAGATATCAATCAACATTCAAACATGCATTCAAATATTTTAAATCTAACTATTTAAAATAAAATCGAAACTGATTCGATTGAGTGAGAAGTTCTCACCTTGATTTTAAATTTCGATTTCAGCTTTTATTTCGAATAAAATTAAACGGACGTTTAATTTTACCCAAAATTCTCACTAACTCCAAACGACTCCAAACCAACTCCATCGCGTAGTGCTCGTCCATACGATTCCAACGCAACTGGTTTCGCGCGTTTTCGACCTCGTATGAAAAAGTTATGAATTATTGAAGTTTGTACACGATTTTAATAACATTTTATAACATAAATTAAAAAAATAAAACCCACATCCATCATCCACCGTCCATTCCTTCTCAAGCAAATCTGGGCCGTCCCTACCCTTCTTCTCCCTCACGTTCACCCTACAGGTCCAAAGCCGTGCTCCTAAACCCATCCAACTCAATTTAGGTTTAAACTTTACAACCTCATTTCTCGACGAAACTCGATCACACCACTTGCAATTCGGAGGCCTTCACTCCCCCTACACTCGGCCTGAAGCATGTGGAGCTCGGCTCTCTGGTGAGCCTCGAATTGCGTGCGCAGGCCGGCCACTTCATGGTCAATTTCCCGTTGATTCGTGAAGCCATTCGCGATCTCCACCGTTGATCTTGTAGTTCGTGTTGCCCTCTTCAACATTGTAGTTGAACGTTTCTTGTAAATGTAAACGGATTTGAAGTTATCGAGGGAAGAAGAAGAGACAATTCTGGCCATTGGTGATAAATGTGGCGGCTAGGGTTTAGAATTTTTTTTTTTTATTATGAAGGGTGTGGGTGTGTATTTATAGAATTTCGTTCGACACTATTCATCCGGAAATTCCGAACTCCGATTTACGCGCCGTAACCAGCGTTTCTAGGGTTTACCCCGCGTTCCGGACACAATGGAACAGGTTTGGAAAGCTAATTCGGACATCTGTGCGAGTTATGGCTATAAACGCTCAATTTGAATTAAACCGATTTAAGCGATTTTCTAGGCGTTTTAATTTGTATCGGACAAACGGTAAATCCAATTGATTTGAAATTCGAAACCTTACAATAATATCAAATTACGGATCCGATGAAACTGGTTTCGTCGAAATCCGAGACTTTTTGAAAAATGGCTATTTTAGCTCGTCAAATTTAAATTAAAAATAAATCGATGCGTTTCGAGCTGCCACGATCAAACGATAACTCCGATTGACACGAAATTTGAAATCCGGTAATAACTAACTATTACGGATCCAATGGAACTGGTTTCGTTCAATTCTGAGACTGTTCAAAAATTGACTATTTCCACTAGTCGATTTAAATATTAAAATATTCAATTTTCACAAATTAACTTTTAATTCGATTTTAAAAGTTCTAAAATATCGTTCTAACTTCCATATGATAAAATAAAATTTTACAAATCATTTTCTATCATATTTAACTCAATTTTCAATTATTTCCATAATTTAACGTATTAAATTATCGATTTAATTGTCCAATTAAATCCAATAATTCAAATAAAAATTTATTCGACTTATAAATTCACTTATTAATATTTAAAAATTAATTAAATATTCAAATTTTAATTTCTAAAAATTCTGGGTCGTTACAATCTTCCCCCCTTAAAAGAATTTCGTCCTCGAAATTATCAAGTAAGAAAAGTTACAGAATCTATTAATTTTCCATAATTCATAGTTAAATTTCTCACCATACTTTACTAAGTTTTCAAATCGTACTTAGTTATGCTTTCAAAAACAATTACTATTGTTTAACTTTCAATTCCAAAATCAAAGTTACAGTTTTCAAAATTTTCCAATTTTCCAATTTTCTCAAATTTTTTCTAACGCCTTAAATTTTCGGAAAAATTCGCCATAGTCTCCTTTGCGCGGCTCGATCCGAAAAAAAAAATGACAGTATATATATCACAAATATACATCTCATCAAGTAATGAGGCATCCCGAAGGGAAAAAAGTATAAAAGTACGATATTTAATCCGAGATATGTACCTTATATTTTATTAGCAAGCATATACGGCTAATATAGCGCAAAAGCGAGCTCCAAATGCGAAGCAAACGCGATCCGCACCTACTAATCACTCAACAAACAACATGAGAACATGCATATATGACAATAGTATCAATATACAACATATAGCAACATACTTACTATATATGCCAACATAGCAAATGAAACAAACAACAAATGCAATATATTCAACCATCAACCAACTAACATCCATAACCAATAGATATTCATTCATATTTTCATTAATATTAATGAATTGGTTTTCAATTTAAATCACATTTGATTCATTTACAGTGGATGTTCTTACTAACATTCATTTTCAATTAGTTCATATTCACTAATTCATATTCAAGTTGGTTCACTTCCAAATCAAATTCAATTCTATTTAAGATTCACTAACTTCCAATTGAATTTCAATTACATAGCTTTCAATTTCGCTAATTCACTTTCATTATTCCTTTTCAATTACAAAAGTTGAATTTCATTTCATAACTTAAATTCACATTTATCAATCAATTCAGCTTCCAAATTCTAAAGTAACTTTTTATTTAACTTTAAATTCACTTTTTATTTACAACTCATATTCATAAATATATTCACATAGTTTCACTTCTTATATATATAAGTTTATTTCACAATTGTAAATCACTTTAATTATAATTCAATTCTTATAATTCTTTTTGCTTATACAATTCCTTTATTTAGATTATTCAAACAACTAAACAATCAACTTATATACACTTTAATAATTCTGAAAAATTATTCCTTTATATATAAAATATACTCAAGGTAAAATTATTTCATTTACCCAATTTAAAACAATATTGTGTCGAATTGTTCTATTCAAGTGTTTAGAAACCCCTTCGATTCAGTTTCGAAGCTGCGCCGACGAAGGTTCATATGCCACTCAACAAACCAATCATCACAATATAAAACAATTTTTTTATTCACTAACAAATACGCTCTCATAGCTATTATTACAGTCAAATTCATTCTAGAGTACTGCTGACTCTATCTCTAATGAATAATACCCAACAGAACCATGGTTGTCGCTTAACCATATGCTCTGATTCCAAATTGTCAGGACACGATTCTTCGTCTTCCGAAAATTCGACATCGACACTCACTTTATCGACTGCCGAGGAATCGAACGACGGAAAACCGAACACTGAGGGTTTTTAAAAAGAATTTATGAAAAGAAAAGAAGAAGAAAGAAGAAAGAAAGATAGAAGATAGATAAGGTAGAAGAGGTTTTTTTTTTTTAAAAGAATTTTAAGAGAAGAAAAGAAGAGAAAAAGATAGAAAATTTAGATAGGGAAAAGAAAATAGAAAATTTTAAAATAGAAGAAAAAGAAAAGAGAATAGAGAAAATAGAACGGAACAGAAAACAACAGAACTACATCAGAATCTCACAATTCGCAGCGGAACAACATATAATAAATAAATGAATAATCTTTAAACAAAGAACTATATCAGTTATTACATTACATCACATTACATTACATCATATCATCAGAGTGTACAACAACAACAACAAACAGTGCAGCGGAAAAAGAAATACTATATAAGTAATATGCCATGCCATCCAGCTTGCCTCCAGCAACTCCAGAATATCCAGAATATCCTGATAAATCTAACTCTTGACTGCCCGTGTGAAAATTGGTGGGCACCCAGAGTTTAGGAAGGAAACAATAAACTCCAAGTCAGTCATGTGACTGGTGTGAGAACTCAAAACAGTTTATTTAACTTTAAAATCAAAATAGAGGAATATTTTTAAATTCAATTCGCAGTGCTTTTAAAAATGAGACTACCATAAGGCCTCCCGCACACACACACAATGCAAACGCAGAATCGGAGGAGATTTCTCCTTATGATAGTCAAAGATGCTTGATACGCATTTAAAATAACATTTGATATTATTACTAGTGCATAGTGTAGAAGAAATTCATTTCGAAAGTAGAATATAAATCTTAGCCAGCATAGACATTTCGAACTATGCCTACTATAGCTACCATCCAAACAGTGGTGACCACCATAAGTGAATAGCAGGTTCTACAACTAATACCGTACAAGTTTCGTATTGTTTCTTTGGATTTCCAACAAATGGTCAGGCCAAGGAACTTCCCATTGCCACATGAGAATGCCTCTGGAAAGACATCCCCGAGAACCAAACCGGAACTCTGCCAACACAAGGCCGGGTTACCCCTAACTGGGTAACTACTGACACGAGCACGCCATTCCCCGATCGTAAACGACCTTTCTCACGGGATCCCGATAGCCAACAACCACAAAGTAATAAATTCGTAGTAACCACATAGGTTAAATATCTGGGCTCCATACCATGATACCACCTCTATCCAGAAGGAAATGTACATACCCTAAAGGGTGCTACCCCTCATAACCTTGCTGCATCTTTCCTGTTTTGCCCATTTCCGGGGTGTGAGGCTCGACAAATTCACGTCCACAAAAACATACTTTATACAAAAGCCATGCTTTGGGTCAACAAATGATTAACACAATGATCACCAAGATAGACGATCAAATAAATGATCCTATCACAATAATCAACACAATGATCATTTACAGCAACACTCAGCATGTCACATTACCAAATTGGGAATATATCGCTGATAACTTCAACTATATAACCTCTGAGCTCGTACGTCTCAGAGAAGGGTGTTAAGCTAAAAGAATAAATTCTTCGCCACCAACAGAAATATATTTGAAAGAAATCGGCTTTATATCTCAACTTGTAATGTCAGACACACAATCCATACAAGTCTGTTCCGGGCTCGAACAAAACCGAAGGCACTTCTCACGAAGCCCTTGCAATCCGGGTATTCACAATCCCGATCGAATTTCCCATCACTTAAGGAATCTCTATACCAGGAGCTACCCAGTGCAGAGACAATCGATAGGTCATCCTATCGCTTTCACAAATACTCGGTCTTCAACACCGATCTTCAAATGCAATTCATAACGACGTATCACATATTCGGAATGGGTTATACGACCCCATGGTCCTTTCCCGGTTAACCCGAATAGTGAGCGCTTATTCAAAAATAAGTGTGCATTCAAATTCAAACAAATCACATCAAATACCCATTCAAAGGGAAATATTGATAGTCGGTTATTGAACTATCAATGGATATGCACACATCATCAGTTTCCAAATAATTTTCCAAATTATTTATTTTCCAAAATATCTCTACAAGATATATAATTTCAATACTTCAAAAATAAATCAATATTTATTTTTAAACCAATTCCACTTCCTTTATAAATTCCTTAGTGAATTTATAATTCCAAAATATCAATGAATATTCGATTTCAATTATTCATTTCAATTTTCCTTTTCAATTTATCTTCAAAAAGATAAATTCTCAAAATATTCACTTTATATTGGAAAACATTTCCATACTTATTTATTCATAAGTAATTCACAAATTTTATTTATTTTCAACACTTAGAAAATATTCAATATACTTAAATCGAAATTAAGTATATATTTCATTCTTTAAGGAAATCATTCTCATAAACATATTTATTTGGGCCCAAAATGAATGTTGCGTAAAACATCGTTACGACAACCCAAAATCACTAGTATAGGGATTCGAATTTAAAATAGATATATAAATCCCAATACTATACAAAACATTTCCTTTCGGAAATCATTTACTATAACAACAGTGTTATAGTCCATCATCTCCTTCTATTTCTCGAAAACGTCTATTTCAACAATAAATGTTGAAATCTATGGTTTCGAATCTCAACACATTTTAAAACTTCGTCAGATCGTTTTATTTCTATTTCAATATCACATTCAAAACAATTTCTTTAACGTGTTATTCACTATTCAAAAACGTGAATATACTTCATTAACAATTTCATCCTTTTATTCATTTTAATTCAAAGGATTATTCACTATTCAAAAATGTGAATATACTTCATTAACAATTTCATCCTTTTATTCATTTTAATTCAAAGGATTATTCACTATTCAAAAATGTGAATATAACTCCATTTATAGGTTTCAACAAATTTTCTTGTCAAAATAAGTCATTTGCGAATTTATAAAACAACGTTTATAAATTCCATTTCTATTTATTTATAAAAACTTCTTTTTTTATAATTCCCATATTAACCTATTCCAGTTTATAACTAAATTATAAACTAAACGTTCATATTATAAGTTAATTACTTATAAAACGATTATTTTACAAAATCGTTCTTTTTAAAGACTTTCCAATTTATAAATCTTATAACTTATAAGATCCATTTATTTAACCAATCTATTCTTCAAATAATTTCACCAAATTTATAAATCTTACTATTTATAAATTTCTTTTATAACTTCACAGTTTATAATTCTATAAATTTCATTCAATTATGAAATTCATTTCCACTTCATTCAAACACTTATAAAAACTCGTTTTATAATTTCAATATTTCAATTTATAAATATCCATTTATAAATCTCTTAATATAATTCAATTTATATTATTATTTTAAAACATCTTTAATCTCCTTTATAATTTCATCATTCTCTTGATTTATAAAATAATCAAATTTTATAAATCCTATATTTTAAACTTTTCACAAAAATTCTAAAATATCTCGATTAAACTATTTTATAAAATCAATAGCATCATATTATCTAAAATCAGTTTTTAACTGTATTTCACAAAAATCATAATTTTTATAACATTAAAAATTATAACGTTTATTTATTTAAAATAGATCAAATTCCAAACATATAGTATATTTTCAAAAATCACTTTAAAATCATTTTAAAATTCCAAATTTGGTCCAATGATGCTACACACCAAATAGTCAATCACGACTACAACGATATCATATATCAATATGAAAATCCATCAAATATCAAAATATCTGAAATCAAATAAAAACTGTTGAGAAATCCAGTTGGATCCCTCCAACCTGTTTTCCTGCATCCACAAACATTAGCACAATACCAATTTCGCTCCAGTACGAAATTATCGCGGTATATGTTCTTATTAAATATTATCCGCTTAATAACGGCGTAATAGGGTCTCATCCGCTAAACAAAAATGCGGGAAATCAATAACTCCAATATATACATATGCCAATATATATATATTGCTATTATATATAATACCAATTTCACTGTTTATGAAATATTCGCGGTATATGTTTTTATTAAATAACATCCGCTTACTAACGGCGTATAATGTCTATTTTAACAATCAATAGATATCAATCAACATTCAAACATGCATTCAAATATTTTAAATCTAACTATTTAAAATAAAATCGAAACTGATTCGATTGAGTGAGAAGTTCTCACCTTGATTTTAAATTTCGATTTCAGCTTTTATTTCGAATAAAATTAAACGGACGTTTAATTTTACCCAAAATTCTCACTAACTCCAAACAACTCCAAACCAACTCCATCGCGTAGTGCTCGTCCATACGATTCCAACGCAACTGGTTTCGCGCGTTTTCGACCTCGTATGAAAAAGTTATGAGTTATTGAAGTTTGTACACGATTTTAATAACATTTTATAACATAAATTAAAAAAATAAAACCCACATCCATCATCCACCGTCCATTCCTTCTCAAGCAAATCTGGGCCGTCCCTACCCTTCTTCTCCCTCACGTTCACCCTACAGGTCCAAAGCCGTGCTCCTAAACCCATCCAACTCAATTTAGGTTTAAACTTTACAACCTCATTTCTCGACGAAACTCGATCACACCACTTGCAATTCGAAGGCCTTCACTCCCCCTACACTCGGCCTGAAGCATGTGGAGCTCGGCTCTCTGGTGAGCCTCGAATTGCGTGCGCAGGCCGGCCACTTCATGGTCAATTTCCCGTTGATTCGTGAAGCCATTCGCGATCTCCACCGTTGATCTTGTAGTTCGTGTTGCCCTCTTCAACATTGTAGTTGAACGTTTCTTGTAAATGTAAACGGATTTGAAGTTATCGAGGGAAGAAGAAGAGACAATTATGTCCATTGGTGATAAATGTGGCGGCTAGGGTTTAGAATTTTTTTTTTATTATTATGAAGGGTGTGGGGGTGTATTTATAGAATTTCGTTCGACACTATTCATCCGGAAATTCCGAACTCCGATTTACGCGCCGTAACCAGCGTTTCTAGGGTTTACCCCGCGTTCCGGACACAATGGAACAGGTTTTGAAAGCTAATTCAGACATCTGTGCGAGTTATGGCAATAAACGCTCAATTTGAATTAAACCGATTTAAGCGATTTTCTAGGCGTTTTAATTTGTATCGGACAAACGGTAAATCCAATTGACTTGAAATTCGAAACCTTACAATAATATCACATTACGGATCCGATGAAACTGGTTTTGTCAAAATCCGAGACATTTTGAAAAATGGCTATTTTAGCTCGTCAAATTTAAATTAAAAATAAATCGATGCGTTTCGAGCTGCCACGATCAAACGATAACTCCGATTGATACGAAATTTGAAATCCGGTAATAACTAACTATTACGGATCCAATGGAACTGGTTTCGTTCAATTCTGAGACTGTTCAAAAATTGACTATTTCCACTAGTCGATTTAAATATTAAAATATTCAATTTTCACAAATTAACTTTTAATTCGATTTTAAAAGTTCTAAAATATCGTTCTAACTTCCATATGATAAAATAAAATTTTACAAATCATTTTCTATCATATTTAACTCAATTTTCAATTATTTCCATAATTTAACGTATTAAATTATCGATTTAATTGTCCAATTAATCCAATAATTCAAATAAAAATTTATTCGACTTATAAATTCACTTATTAATATTTAAAAATTAATTAAATATTCAAATTTTAATTTCTAAAAATTCTGGGTCGTTACATAGATAATCTTTGTTTTAAATTTAATAAATAAAGGCATATTTTCTAATTCTAATATTTTTTTGGTAAATTGGAAATTTGACTTAATTTAATACTCAATAAATAATCATATGACTTTAAAATACTCAAAATAAAAACTTAATTGTTTAAAATTGGTTTTAGCTTAAGTCTAAATTCAAATAAAAAGGTTTGTTTTGTTTTAAATATAGTTTGATAAAAATAGTAATTTATTTGATAAGAGATAACTTCTTTTATAAATTATTTTAACTTAATAATGAGTTATATTTAATAATATTAATAATGAAATGTATTTACAAATGGATTTTTTTAAATATAAATAGAAATTGTTATAAATTTATTTATTTATATATATGTGAGTATTTTGGAAAAAAGAAACTATGATTTGTAAATTTTAAATAAAATCTTTCAAAAATCTTTAAAATAAAATAAACTTTATAAATATTAAACTTAAATATAAATCAAATGTAAGATACTAACATAAGTATAAAAATAGATAATAAGTAAATTAGTGTTTGACAAGTTTAAGTTTTAAAATAAAAAGAGAAATAAAAATAAGCATAGAACTTAATACATAAGTTAAAATTTATATCAAATGACTAAAACAAAGTGTGAAAGAAATATGTTGCCTGTAAAATAAAGATGCAAGAACAAGTAAAAAAAAAGCAAGCCGGACAAGTAAAATTGTATGTTTGTTAAACAGTACGCAAGCAAGTAAAAGAAAAATAAGCAAAGTATAAAAATGATTTTGTATTTAACCTGTAAGTAACATATGTAAGACAAGAAACTAGTGAAAATAAATATCTATATACAAGAACAAAAAAATCTATGAACATAAAATAAAATAATAGAAAGATCTGTGTATAAATAATAAAATAAGACAAAAGGAAAGATCAAGTACATAAGGTATGAAAATAACCAGGCAAAAATAAACAAAGATAGACAAAAGACAAATTAGATAAAGAGTAAACATAAAGTACATAGGCATTAAATACTTTCCTCTCTGCCAACAATGAAGTCAATTCGAATTTTGCAAATGATCATTTCAACCTCCAAATTTAGAATCTTGCCTGGCAAGATATAAAAAAATATCTCTGATCAAGAGAAAAGTTTGTTCCAGTAACAGCTACCCCTTATACAAACTCATCTTTATATATACACAAAACCTGTCTCCTTTATTTTTGCAGTGCAAATTCATTCAACATAGCAAACCAGAAAATGGTAAACTTTTCCTTTTACAAACTTAAACTACTTTAATCAATCAAAAGCAAGGTGATTAGCAGGAAGATCAAAACAAAAGCATTTTTTCCAGCCTTAAAAAGTTCAAAGCAGTGCTCTGTCCATCTTCATAAAAACAATGGTGAGTAACATCACAAATTTAAATAATTTAAGTTATAAATTCTGTTGCATACTCATCTCTGAAATAATATGTTTGTGATGTATATGTATAAGTATGTCCCTATGTATATATGTGTGTGCATACTGTGTTTATGTTTTGTGTTCTACCTTGATTCCCAGGTTCATGCCTTTATTTACAAATCCCTTCCATATGATCCAGTTCTTGTTAGGACCTGCTTGTCAAACTAATATTGTTTGATTTAATCCAAATTAATGTTTAAAAATCTAAGTTAGTTAAAGTAATGTCTGTTTGTCTCTGGAAGTATTGGAACAACTGTACATGTTAAATAAATCAAAACGCAAACTTTTTAATTTCTAAATTCAGTATTACAAATCAAATACTTCAATCAAAATATGATTTTTAACACAAGAATCAGGATTTCTAGTTTGGAATTAAAGGTGTGTATGGGTTTAAACTGGAAATGTATTTCTGAGTTTTCTTGTGATCAAGTTGATCAGAGTGCTCGTGGACTTTCCTGGAGATGGAGGAACAAACAGTGATGTTAGGAAAAATTGTGAATGGTGATGAAATTCACTAGGGAAGTTGCGGCAGTGGAATTCATTTTAGAACCCAAGTTTTGGCTGCATTTAATAAATCAATCATTATGGTGGGTATAGTGGATTTAGTGTGTCGAAACTTCGGGGGATGTTAGCTCGGACGTGGAAGCAGGCATGGCCAGAGCTGCAGACCTTCAGGTGGTCGGAGCGGCGAGGTTAAGGTGTTGACAGGTTTGAGGGGGGAAACCTGATTGTATTTCCAGGTTTGGGTTTATGGTCCTCGAACTCGAATTCGAGGGTTGAAGCATGTTCAGATGATCATGGAGTGTTGCTGGAGTATGGGTCGACGTGGGGAGATCATCGATGCTGGCCAATGATGACCACCATCACCGTGTATGTGCACGGTGCACGGCATCTCTGGTGAGGTTGGAATTGTGTGTTTTCGAGTTGATGATGTAATTGACTCGAAGTAGCCTATTGTTTTGCTCGGGGATGATGGGTCTTGGACTCGAAGCAAATGAGCATTGTCTCAGGTTGAATATTTGCTACATTTTTTACAGGAGACCTATTATCCTGTTTAATTTTTTTAAATAAAATCTAAAAGCTAGATTTGAATGAAAAAAAGGATTAAAATGAGATTAAATCCAAGTTTAATCTGGTTCAAGTTAGTTTTGAATCTTAATTTAAAAATAAATAAAGTTTTTATTTAAATTGTTTTTAACTACTTTAAAAAAAGCCTAAGTAGTTTGGATTTTTTAAAGTGAAGTTTAAATTGCAAGTGGAGTTTAAAATCAAAGATTTAAATCTGTATTCAAATATAGATTTAAATCTTAGTCTTGAAATAAAAGAAAGTTTTTAAATTTAAATAGTTTAATGAATTTGAATGATAAAGTGAATTTTTAAATTGATTTGAATTTAAATGGAATTGGGTTTAAATTCTTTTAATCTTCTATTATAAGATAAATAATTCTTGTGAAATTAAAGGTGTTTTTGAAATTGTTTTAAACTTGTTAAAGTTAATTTGTTTTCATTTTAAATCTTAAATTTAAAATGAAATTTTAAAAGTAAAGTTTGAAATTTAATTGTTTTAAATACCTTGATAATGATAATTTGATCACTAATAAGAAAAATGTTTTTATAATTGAAGATTTAATGATTTGTAATTATTAAATTAATTAAATGGATAATTATTAATTTGAATTAATTAATGTAGTAACTAAGAGTTTAAATTAGTTAATTAAGGATTAAGTTAATTAATTTAGGATAAATTAAATGGTAATCAAGGATCATTAATTAAATAAGATTGAAATTAAATTAATGATTAGTAATTAATTAATAAATAAATTAAGGATTAATTAAGTTGCAGTTAACACCTAATTAGATTAATGAGTTATTAAAGATTAATTAAATTGTAATTAATAAATCTTAGTTAATTACTTTAGAAAAGTAATTAAAGAATTGTTAATAATTAATGAAAGTCATTAACTAAAATCATTTAAAATGAAGTAATGTGATAATTAATTAGATTAATTTAAGATAATTTTGTGAATAGTTTAAGTATAATTACTCAAAGGAAGTAATTAAGGAATTAATTACTCATTGCAATTAATTCAGTTTAATATAAATTGTTTAAGTTATATAATTAAGTTTAATTAATTTAAAAACCATTTGATGATGTAGTAAGTATAAGTACTTAGAGAAGCAATTAATGATAATTACTGGGTATAATTAACTGAGGGTGATTTAATGTTGAAAGTAATTTGAGTATATTACTTGTATAATTAATCAAGGGATTAATTTAAAGGAAATTAATTAAGGAGTAATTAATTGAGTTGATGGAGAAATTAAGGTAAGTTAATTGCTGAATGGTATTAATCAGGGGAGATTAATAAATGTGTCTAATTGAGAGTAGTTACTTAAGGTAATTAATTTTAAGGGCAATTAATTAAAATGTAATTAGAAATCATTTATAAATGTAATTTAATTATGTAATTAAGGGTTGATCAATTAAGATAAATTAATCAAAAATAAGTGGTTAAAGAGTAATTAATTAGTGTAATTAAAGATTTAAGTAAATAATTATAGTTAATCAAATTAATAAGTAACTAAAGGTTAATTTCTGTGTTTAGTTAAGGATAATTAATTTGTGAAAATAATTAAAGGGTAATTACTTGAATGTAATTAAAGTTAATTAATCAAGGATGATTAATTAAATTGAGTAATTGGATGATGATAAATTAATTGATTGGTAATTGAGTAATAGTTATATAAGCAAGATTTTTTTTGGTGAACTAATTAATTTAATTCACTTTAAATTAATTAGAGATGCAAGTAATAAATTTAATTCATTTTAAATTAATTATAGCTGATGTGATTGCTTATGTATGGATGGTTAAAATTGTTTACCTTGAATGGTTTGAGATCTCAATATGAGATTAATGAATTCCATGTGCAATGTATGCTTTGATTTAAGTATGTTGTTAATATGGATTATCTGTTGGATGATAATGTGGATTATCTTTTGTGACGATAAAATAGATTATCTGTTTATGATGATAATGTTGATTATCTATTGTGATATTATGAATTATCTATCTGTGTGTACATGGATAATTAAATTGAATTGTTTTAAACTTTAAAACAACTTGGCCTTAAAAGATGGCATTTGGATTTCGATGAGACCGGGATCGGGTTTCCATATTTGGACATCCGAAAACCACATCGATCCAAATCAAACGTTAGGTCGTGAATTCTCAAGTGAAGATTCGGAATGCAAGGGTTATCGTCATTGACTCTGAGGGTGATTCCAAAATGGGTGTAACGAGATAATGCCTTCGGTTTCGTTCGAACCCGGAACGAACTTGTATGGATTGAATGCTTTCAAAATATCGTCAGGTGGGGGATGAGCATTCTAAGTGATATGTTCTCTAAAGGTAATCGCGGCCTCAAGCCTCATCAACAAGGAATGGATAAAACAGGGAAGGTGCAGCAAGGTTAGGTGGGTCATGCCCTAGCAGACCGAGATTTTCCCCTGTCCAGATGTCCCTTTTATTTCGGCTGTGTGGGCAGTTTTGAGCTCCAACTGCCGGGGTTACCTTGTTCGGGACCGTTCAGTAAGGAATGGTTCCGGCCTTGTGTTGCAGGGGAGTTAAGGTGGCTCCTCGGTACAGTGATCTAGGCCACGTACTGTGACGGGCGGTACCTTCGTAGCCCTCCCATTGTATGGAATCCAATCTCCAATAAGCGCCGGACGTTTTGATTGTGCCCAACTACGTTGGAATGTGAGATGTAAGCATTTCAGCTATTTCTGTATTTTACTTGAAAACCCTAGACACTACTATAATATCACATAATTTCCTATTAAATGATTTGGTTAGCGTAAGGTAAAAACTTACCCATGTTTATTTATGGGAAGTCTTACGTGATACCTTTTGTTTTAAATGTTTTCAAAGTTAAGCAACTTTAACCTGTTACTCATACCAGACCCATGTCTGACCCGGAGTTTATTTCTGTTTTTCATAAACTCTCGGGTACTCAAATTTTTACGAGTAGCCAAGGGATTCAGGTTAGCTTTGACGAATTTTGGAGGAGCAATGGAGCAGGAGGCTTTGGTGTTGTAGATATAATTAGTATTCTGCTGTGTTGGTATCTCTGTGTTGTATTGTGTATTGAATTGTATAACTAGACAGGTGTTTATAACTGTCTTGTCAGTGATGTATTATCTGTGTAACTCTGATAGATATTGTATATTATGTAATACTTATGTGATTAATATAATTTATTCGTTCCGCTGTTGAGATTCTGATGTTGTTTCTTCTTTCTTCCCTATCTTTTCTCTTTTCTATCCCTTTCTTTCTTCAAGATGATACGACTTTATGTGGCTAGAAAGTCGAGTCGCCACAAAAAGACACTTGCTATCGAAGAGGCAAATGACATCAGTACTTTAAAGATAGAATAATTAATTGGAAATCTAATGTCGTATGAAGTTCAAATGATCAAGAGAAGAGGAAGCAAAGCATTTGAAAAGAAATCAATGGCATTCAATGCATTAACTGATGGATCAGATTCAAACAGCGATAATGATGAAGAGATAGCCTTAATGACGAGAAGTTTTAGAATTCCTGAAATACAGAAAGATGAATAATATCAAGAGAAATAACTATAAGAACTCTGGAAATCAGAATGAAGTGCCAAATAATGTTAATGTTACAACTGTGATGAACCAGGCCATATCAAAAGAGACTGTCTGTATCCAGATAAGAAAAATCCTCCTATGAATAATGATCCAGTAAAGAAAAAGAAGCGTGCATTTACTGCTACTCTAGATGACTCAGACTCGTCCTCAAGTGATGATGATCAGAAGACAGATAATTCGAATTTGTGTTTCACAGCAATTCACAACTCTGACGAATTCAGAGAAACAGACTCAGAAAAAGTTACACATTTACAATATAATTGGTTGAAATTGCTTACTTAGAATTAGATGTTTGATTGCTTGATTGATTGATTTTGAATTGGTGTGTTGTTTGAATTTTAAAATTCATTTTCTATTTTTTATTATTTATTATTATTATTATTTTTTATTATTATTTTTAGTAATATAATGATACTTTCTGAAATATATTATTAGTCCAATAATATTTCAGAAATATATAATAAAGTATATATATATATTTATTAGGGAACTTAGGAAAAATAATTCACAAAAATTCATAGGCACATGTCGACATGGTCTCTACCATGATGTCGACATGAGTACCAGAATTTGAATTTCAAATTTTAAATTCAAGTGTTTGAATTTCCCTCCATCTTTTCACTTCATTCAATTCTCTGAAAAACTACCTTTTGTCCAGAGAATATGTCATTTGAGAATCTATTTATTCACCATCTTTTATCATATCTTTTCACTCTCATTTTCAAATTCAAACTCTCTTTCTTCAAAACTTCAAGCTCTCTACTCTTTACTTTAATGGCTTCTTCAAGCAACCCCTCCACCATGGGAATTTCCAAAAAAATAAAAGAGCAACTCTTCAATGATCCGGAAGCAATAAAAGTATACATCAATTATGCTAATTATGCCAAAGTCCATCCCGGAAAGTTTGCTATTTTTCAAGATTTCTCTTCTTATGAACTTGATTCTCTTTTTGCAAGCAATGGAGTTCTTAGTCTTATTGATGCTTCTCAAAATGATTTTTTTGCCATCCAAATCTTGTCATAATTTTCTGTGCTAATTTAAACCGTGGATTTTATAATAGAAATGAGGACGAAATTTGGAGTAGTGTCAAAGGCACTAGAATTGTTTTATATTGTGATCTTTTGGGTACCATTCTCAATTGCAAGTGCACGGGAATGGATCTATCTAATTTTAAAATCGATAAAAATGATCATGAAACATTTCATCACAATTTCGAAGGAATGGTAATTTTGAATTCAAAAATCAAAATTTTCGACCAAAGGCAAGAATTGTCGATCTTCTTTTGCAACATACTTTGACCCCAAGATCGAGGAGTTTTAACAATCCTACTTCAAAAGTTTGCAAAGCACTTTTTTCTATTTTTGGAAATTATGACATAAATTATGCGCAAGTTATTTTGGATGAACTTCGTCCCAAAAAATTTGAAATGGGTGAGAATACTTTGTATCATGGAATTTACGTCACTCGGATTTTTAACTATTTTGGAGTGGATTTCAAAGGCGAAGAATTTGTTTCTAGAAAAGTTTTCAATCATTCCAACATTTCGCTTATGAAAATTCCATTCGTTTTTCAACCTTATGAGACTCTTGCCGAAAAGGAAGAGCGTTTGGCTCATGAGGAAATGGAAGAAAAGGAAAAGGAAGAGGAAGAAGGGGATGAAATGGAAATTGAAGAAGAAGAAGGTGAAACCTCTTTGAAAAGCATCGACTATCCTCCTAATCCATCAACCAAAACCCTTCTCAAAAACCAAAATACGATTGTTGAGAATCAATGTATTCTTAAATGATCCGTTAGTAAGAAGTTGGACAAAATTTCATCCAAGATGAACAAGTTCATTTCCAAAGTCAGCATAAAACTTGGACTTTCTTCAACATCATCATCCTCTAACTAGTTCTACCTTATCGTATCTCGTTGTAATAGTTTTAGTTTATTTTGATTTGAATGTTCGTGTAGTTCTTTATGATTAATCGTTGTATCGTTTTAGTATGAAATGAAATGGAATTTCTTTCTGTTTTCTATCTTATCTTATCTCCAGAATAAATGTTAGTATATCATATAAAAAAGTATATATACATTCAATTATTCACAAAATCAAAATATCATCAAATTTCACTACACCATGTCGACATACCCCCTATGTCCATGTCGACATGTACTGGTCAGAAATGACAATTCATTTTGAATTTGAAATTTGAATATTTACCATATGTCTATTCATTTCAAACGAATTTCTACACCTATAATTACCTATTTCTTCCAAAATTCTTCACTGAAAATTATTTCTCATCTACTCTATCTCTCATTCTTCCACAAAACCGAATATGGCTAATCCAATTCATAACTTATCTGAAAATCTTGAAGAAACTATTGATTCGTTCAAGAATATTCTCTCGTTCATTCTTCATAAGCAGCGACACTTAGAATTGGGTCAAATACATATGATCAAGGAGCAAGAAAGGCATTTCGATGCAATACGATGGATGATTTCCTCCCTACACAAGGATGATAACGGAGCACATCCTCCAGTCTCTCTCACCAACGACAATGAAAATTGGGATGCTATTAAGGCAGACTCTATCTTTGGAGAAGAAGGATAGGTGGAAGTTCCACGTAACGTTTAATTTTATTTGGTTGCTTTGTTTGAATTGTTTGCCTTGATTGATTTAATTTCATTTGCTTTGGCTTGGTTTGAATTTGGTTGATATTTAGTATGGATTGATGTTTGTTGTACAAAACATGTATAATTACACATTGACATGTATATAATCTTTGATTCATTATTATGACTATCAATTCTATATTCCATTGTACAAGTTTATTCATGTAGATATTTTCGTCCAAGAATGAGGGGAGTTATATAGTTTAGTGTTATATAGTTTAGCGTTAGTTTTTTGTTGATGACAAAGGGGAAGAAGTATAAAATAGGGCAGTTAGGCATAGATTAAGGGGGAGTTATTAGGATAGAAGTAATATTTTATAAATAAAGGTTGTCATCATCAAAAGGGGGGATATTGTTAGTCCGTGAGATGATGGTTTTGATGGCAACAATCCTAGAATGATATATATGTATATAGAGGATGGTAACAATCCTAGAACAATCACCATCTCAACAAGATCCTCAGTGTTATTCAGAGTTATAGGCTTTTTGTAATCAACTTAACGAGAAAAGGTGTGATTGTAGCCTTGAAAATAAATCAAGCGTGATAAGGTGTGATTGTAGCCTTGGGAAATCAATTGGGTGAACTTGTTGCCCGTAAAATCAAGTGGGTGAACTTGTTGCCTGGAAAATCAAGGTATCTCTACCCAAAGGATTGTGATTCTGGAGGGTGTACCTCGTAGCCTTGAAATCGAGGGTATAATTGAAAAGATTTCTTTTGAAAGGAAATCCGTACTTGTGTTGCGGGACTGGATGTAGGGTGACTACGAACCAATGTAAAATCTGGCATGTTCTTTCCTTTACTGCTTTTTATTTTGTTTCTGCATCTGCTTTTGTTTTTGTGATCATATCTGTGTCTGTATATTGCACACATCTGTGTTTAAATTAACATAAACTCAAAAGATTTATTAATTCTTTATAAACACTATTCACCCCCTCTAGTGTTAATCCAAGCCTTAAGATCCGTAATCCGCATTTCTTACAGTGTACAAGTTGTAATAGTTTGTATTAATTACAAGCCGATGTTATATTTGTAAACATTGAAGTTGTTTGTATATATTTATATTAGTTGTATATAATATGGGTTTATAACTTATGATTTGAAGGGTATATGTATAGCTAATATATGTCTATTTCCTAATATAAAGTGTCAGTTATATATTAGATTTAAAGTGGGATTATATATTCATATATATATATATGTTATAATAAATATTTTAATAAGTGTTGATATTTTGAAAATCTTACGTATGTAATATGCTAAGAATATTGTATTATTTGTCAAAGGTATTTACATGTAACACAGTTAAAAAGGATATTATACATTTGAGTTTCTAAAGTTTTGTTCATAAATTTGTCCATATATATAGGTATAAGTCTATGCATACTAGTGTCTCCTATATTCGCATATATATAGTATAGTAGATGTGAGACGAGAGCTATGGCTTCTTTGTTCTATATAAGTATATTTGTTCTACAACACAGATCTGTATGTTTCTATATAGCTGCTTCCATTTTGGGTATTTATTTTGAAGCATAGTGTGTGTGTGTGTGTGTGTGTGTGTATGTAAGACTTTATATTAGTATATATATTGTTGTTCAAAACAATCATGCTATTAGCTGTGAAAAACAGTAAAATATGTATACAAAGATATAGGTATTTATGAAATAGATATATGCATAGATCTATATTTTAATATAAGTTTTAAATTAAATATTGACTCTATATAAACATATACATATATATTTAAGAGTTTGCATATACCATTCATCTTCACCAATTCAGTCTGATTTGATTTCATCAATTCCTATTTATCAGCTCTATTCGTCGAATCGTGTTCATCTAGCGTTACTTTGAAATTTGTAGCTCATTTCTTTGTCAAATCTATCTTGCCTCGAAAGGTGAGAAAACTCACGATTAACGTTCTTATATTTATTAAATTTGATTTTACTTGAAACGACAATTGAAATATGCTGCTAAGTTGAACTGTTAATTGCTATATATATGCCATTATCTGTTACTGTTCACTTGTGGCATCTGACACCATTATCAGTTATTTTTATTGATGGTATATGCCTATTATTGATATGTTATATTATTATCGTCACTGTTCTCACTCTACAAGTTCTCTGTTCGTATAGAATTCCCTATGGGTTGAAACGATATATACCTAAACGATCTTGTAGAATTGGGGGAAATCGTTATCGGTTAAAATGATAAACCCAAGCGATTTCCATTGAATTGAATTTGGGATTGCGGGTTGAAAGGATATATGCCCGTATATATTTAAATTGCAGATTAAAATGATAAATATCCATATCACTTGACTATAGGATAGAAAATTATATACAGACACTGTTGGTGTGTGTGTGTATATATATATATATATATGTTTTTGAAAAATGATTTCCAAGGTTTTGAAGGGAAATATATAGTTTTAATAAATAGTGATTTTTAGATATATTATATAAAGGTTATTTTATGAAGGTTTGAATTTTTTTTTTTTAAATTATATGTTTTATGAATTTTAAATTTATAAGTTAGTTTTGAAATTATAAATTTTAAGATTTTTCTTATAATTTTATTTTCTTAAAAATATATATAATAAGATTTAATTTAATAAAAATTTAGTTTAATTAGTATATAATATGTTTTAAAATATTTATTTAAAATTTATATTAATATTTTAAAATAGATTTATAACTTTAAAATAAAGGTTAGAGAGATAAATCAATGTTGACTTGGAATTTAAATTGGTTAATAATTGAATTTAAGAAAGAATTGATTTGAACTTATTGGTCTTGAGATTTTGAAAAGGTATGATTATAACTTGATTTGATAAAAGGGATTGAATGAATATTCTCAAATTTAAATAAATTGAGATTGAAAAATTAATATTGACAACAATTTATAAAATGGGATTTTAAATAAATTGTTATTAAAAATTGATTAAGTGAATATTTTCCAATTTGAAATAAATTAAAGTTAAATGTTGAAATATAAATGAAGTTATATTGCAAATTGTTTGAACATAAAAACTTGAATCTCTGACCTCAAAATTGAAATGGTTAAACTAGAATCGATTTAAAATTGAATTTTTGGAATTCAAATTGATTTGAATCTATTGGTGGAATTGGACGAAGCTATTTTATTGTATAAAGTATTTTTTTAAATTATGAACTATTTTGGTGTGTGTGTGTGTGTCTATATATACTATTTCGATATCTAAATTGTGATTTCAAAAGTGTTATGATTTCCAAAGTGCTATGATTTAAAAGTGTTATGATTTCCAAATGTTAAGATTTCAAAAGTGCTGCGATTTCAAAAGTGTTATGGATTTCAAAGCGTTATGATTTTTGGAAATGAATGTTATTTTAAGTGAGAAATGATATCGTATTGATATGGTTTTGAAATGGATATGATGTTTTGGTTTTGAAGTATGATATTTTGAAATGACCACAGTGTTATAATAACGATTGGTTGTTGAAGAGATTGGGATCGGTTATTGTCATACTCTCTGCCAATACCGAAAACCACTTTAGCAACTGTGTACGTGGTGGAGATTATAGAATAAAGTAGGATGGTTTGGTGACGATTCTATATGGTATTTACGTAGCCCTGACTCCCATAAGTCATCTTGATGCGGCTAAAATATAAGCCATGCCGGCCCAAGTGAGGTCATTTCTCCTATCAGACACATTTCTTCGATACCATTCTATTGCTTTTGTGATTTGATTAGGTGCACCCTTTTATTTAGAAGTGTGTCAGGAGGTGGGCGGTAGTAGCTGCTATGCGTTACCACCAATCCGAATCCGCAAACGGTATATGGACAATAGCATTGACTCGAGTGCCTTGCCGCATGCTCTAACTCGCCTTTTACGAGTTTGTTTTGTACCATACCTATTGGTGCCCTCTGTGTAAACCTCTCGGAGGAGAATACAGTACTATGTAGACTATTGGAATATATAAATTGTGTGAAGGGGGATATGGGTAACGCCTTAATGCTATTTTAATACCTTTACTTTACTATAGACATATTATAATAGCGTATATTACTACATAGTAGATAGTTCCACGGATCCTTAGAGGATGGCTATCCCAAACATCCTTTAAGTTACTTGTATTTCAGTTGATATTTCGCCTAAGTTGGATTTATTGGTATAAGAATGTTAATCCTGACTCGAGTGTTTTGTGTTTTGCTTTACGCTCGGGTCAGACTGAGAGTTACAGTATTTGAGACTCACCTTTGGAGTTGGAGCTTCACTTGGAGATCCATCTGTATCTATTCAGCTTTCATCTATCCGGTGGTTTTGTTCAGACTTACCATCTGTTTGTATTCGAGACTACACTGTTTTGAGATATTCTGTTGTATTTTATTTCAACTTTGTTGTTTATATAGTACCTTCACGAACTACTATTTATCTATTCCGCTGCTTATTATTATGTTACTCTATGTATGTGATTCTGTGATTAATTTATTTACTATATATGCTGAGGTTTGCCAAATATAAATTAACAATCCGATATTTTGAGCAATTTAAGTCTGACATGTGAGGATGCGAATTACATGAAATAACGGATCGTTTCATAACTAAAGATTAGTTACTAATTAATTATCTTTCAAAGTATAAACTAATTTTAATTAATTATTAATTAAGCAAAATTAATTATTTTAATTAGTTATGAGTTAAGTATGTGATTTATTTTTAGTTTATTATTAATTGAATATAGGGCTAATTATTAATTAGTTATTAAGATAAAGTTCAAAATTTTAATTATAAATTAATTAAGGTTCTAATTTATAATAAATTATTTATTAAAATTTTAATTTATTATATAATTTCAATTAAATATTATTTATTAATTAATTGAGATTGATTAATAATTAAATATTAATAATGGTTTAAATTAGTAGTACTTCATAATTAATAAAGATTATTTTGGGTTTTATTATTTATATAATAATTATACTATTAATTATCTACTAAAGGTTTAAATTATTTATTAATTTATAATTAAATTAAGATAAGAATTAATAAAGATTAATTATGCTTTAATAAATGGTTTAGCTTGTAGTTAGTTGTTTAAAAAAAAGAAGTTTTAAGTTAAAACCCTTTGTTTTCCTAGAATCAAATTTTTTTTGATGGTAGTTCTTTTCAAAGATGGTTTGAACATAAGAAATTCAAATGTCGATACCATTAGGTAGGAAAAAAGTGCAAATGAACTATAATGTGAGTGGTTGTGTTTGTGTGGACATCTATTAGCACAATAAATCGCTTTTTTGATATAGTGTAATTGATTTGATTATTGCGGACATATATTAGCATAATAAATCCCTATTCTATAATAGGTTGTTTGATTGTACTGACATATATATTAGTAGAATAAATCCTCATTCTGCTATAAATTAATTGTTCAATTGTTCGGACATTTATTTAGTGGAATAAATCCCGGTTCTGCTGTAATGTAATTGATTTGGTTGTTGTGGATATATATTAGCAGAATAAATCCCCGTTCTGCTATGGATTGGTTGTTTGATTGTATGGACATATATGTTAGCAGAATAAATCCTCACTCTGCTATAACTTATTTATTTGATTATCTGAACGTATATTTAGTTGGATTAATCACCATCCTACTATTATGTTGTTTGGACATGTATATTCCAGTTAGTTTATATTGACATGTTATTCCTGATTTGGATATGAAGTATATTTACATATATGTCGACTTATGTAAATAAATTGTTGAAAGTCTTGGAAGTGAAATTAAAATTAAATGGTAGCTTAAATTAGTAGCATTGGGTTTAGTACGCCTCTTTTTGATTTTATGAAGTATGATTTTGAATTAACTTCCATTCTTAATCAATTTTGGGGTTTAAGGTTTATAAAAGATTTTCAATTTATATAATTATTTTATAAAGGTGTTTATAAACAATAACTTGTTTATGAAAATGGGTTTCGCTAAGCAAAAAGGTTTATTTAAAGTGATTTAAAAGGATGAGTTGCAAAAGATATATTTTTAAAGGATTTTTCTTCAAGAAGATTTATCAAAGGAATTTTAAATTGGGAAATATTTTATAAATGATTTAGAGGCTTGTAAAGAGGTTTTGAAAATTAACTTGTCGACTTATAAAAGTGTTTTATAAATTGTTTTTGGAAATTTATAAAGCTATTTAAATGTGAAGGGAGGTTTTAAAAGGGAACTTTATAAAGGATAAGTGGATCGGCTTACAGCAAGTAATGTTTTCAAAAAGAAATTTGAAAGGAGAAAATTTTCAAATGTTTTCATAATATACTTATACTGTTGAGATAAATATATAAATATTTTTCCAAGTATAAAAGGGATGTAAGGGGTTTGGGAATAGTGTTTTTTAAAGATCTTTTGATCGAATGTTTATAAACTGATTTTAATTGATCAAAGGTTAATTAAATAAGGCTTATTGGATTCCATATGGAATTAAATTAATGTTTGGATTATTTTTTGTTTGATAGTCAAATAACCGACTATCAAACCTGGACCAAAACGTAATTTTGGAAATATCTAGGAGAAACAGGTGTGTTATATGACAAAGTCATCCCCAATGATGTTGTATTGTGTATATAAGTCTATTTTTGTTCTTTTAGAATAAATGATATGGGAATCTGTCCAGTATGGTTAGCAAGTGATCTCTGCCCTTATCTTTGTCTGTTTATTTCCTAAAGAGGTTGAGTTTACCGAAAATTATCAAAAGCTGTCTCGAAGGGACCGGGATCAGATATGTTATCCGAAAACCACTCCGATCCAATTCAAGTGTTTCGCCTTGAAGACATCTTGAAGAATATGGAACCGAAGATAGAGCTTTGAAGTACAATGGCTATTCTCTATTAATCCTAGAAGGGATTCATGAAAAGGATGCAACAGAAGTAGTGCCTTCAGTTTCGTTGTGTCTCAGCACAAACTTCTATAGATGAATGCTAACATTACATTGGTAATTAGAGGTCAGTATAGCTTTCCAAGTGGAAAGTGCTATATAAAGGTAACCATGGCTTTAAGCCTTATTAACTGAGAAATGATAAATTTCGAGCATGTAGTCGGTCCAAGTAGGTTGTTCCCATCTGGGTATGGCTATCCCAAATCAAGATCGATTACTATCTATTCGTGTATGCTTCGGGGCCCAAAGTAGGGTGATCATATTCGGTACTATTAGTCAAGTGGTAAGTCAGTTCTGTATGGCAGGGGTATAAGATGTTCTTATCAAACCCATTGCATTTCATCTAGAGATGTACCATCAGAAGGTAGTTTCCTACCTTGTCATAGTATGAAATCCAATCTCCAATACGTGCCTTTACGGTTTTGATTGTAGAACCTAGTCTGTTGGAATTCAATTAATAATGTAACAATTTCGACTATGATTAATAAGTATTTGTAGTCTTGAAATTATTATAATATCATTGGATTTTCTATAGAAAATGTTTTGGTTATCGTAAGGTAAAAACCCATATGTGTTTATGTGAGCATTAGTCTTATGAGATACCTTTTATTTTAGAGAAGTTTTTTTTAAACATAATAATTCAGTTGTTTGATTTTACACACAGTAGGCCATGTCTGGCTTGGAGTTTTATTTTCTTTCCTTAAAACTCTTAGGTGCTCAAGTTTTTAATGCAGCCAAGTAGTTCAGGTTTTCCTATGGATGCATGTTGGTGGAGTTTGGAGCGGGAGGCTTCATCGATAGCTAGTTATTATCTTATTTTCGATGCATTATATTATCTTGTATCAGTTAGATAGGGGCAGGCTGTTAACTGTCTAAGGGTTGGTTTGTACGTATCATTTTTGAAATGACTTCGTAAAGTATTATGATGATTAGTATATGTTATTCCATTGCATTGTGAGATTCTATGATTGTTTAGTTTCTTCTTCTCTATTCTATTGTAAAGAACCGTAAATCCGTACTCCTTGAATAGACACTAATCTCCATTGATTAACTCAAGGTGAACGAAAATACGAACCCTTATGGTTTTTTTTTTAAGAACGAAGAAAGAAGGAAAGAAAAAAAGAAGAGAGAAGATAGAAGATAAAGAGAAAAGAAAGATAGAAAATAGAACGGAACAGAAAATAACAGAACAACATCAGAATCTCACAATTCGCAGCGGAACAACATATAATAGATAAATGAATAATCTTTAAACAAAGAACTATATCAGTTATTACATTACATTACATCATATCATCAGAGTGTACAACAACTACAACATCTAACAGCGGAAAAGAAATACTATATAATTATTAATACGCCAATGCCATCCATCTTGCTTCCAGCAACTCCTGAATATCCAGAATATCCTGATAAACCTAACTCTTGACTGCCCGTGTGGAAATTGGTGGCCACCCAGAGTTTAGGAAGGAAAACAATAAACTCCGAGTCAGTCCTGTGACTGGTGCGAGAACTAAAACAGTTTATTTTTTTCTTTAAAATCAAAATAGAGGAATATTTTTAAATTCAATTCGCAATGCTTTTAAGAATGAGACTACCATAAGGCCTCCCGCACACACACACATGCAAACGCAGAATCGGAGGAGATTTCTCCTTATGATAGTCAAAGATGCTTGATACGCATTAAAAAAAACATTTGATATTATTATTAGTGCATAGTGTAGAGAAAATTCATTTCGAAAATAAAGATATAAATCTTAGCCAGCATAGACATTTCGCACTTATGCCTACTATAGCTACCATCCAAACAGTGGGTTACCACCATAAGTAGATGCCAGGTAATACAACTAATACCGTACAAGGCTCGTATTTGAAGAATGGATTTTCCAACAAATGGTCAGGCCAAGGAACTTCCCATTGCCACATGGAAACGCCTCTGGAAGGACGCCCCGAGAACCACCGTTCTCCGCTAAACAAAGCCGGGAATCCCTTTTCCCAAGGAATATTACAAACCCTCAGATATGCCACTCCCGGTCCTTTGGAACCTTTCACCGAGCGCTCGTCACCATCATCACACAATCATAAAGTGTTTTCAACATGAGTAAGTATCTGGGCTCCATACCATGATACTACCCTTTTCCAGAAGGAATGGCTATACCCTAGGGAAGCGATCCCTGGAAACCTTGCCGCACAATTCCTGTTTCGACCATTACCGGTTTGTGAGGCTCGACGAAGTCACGTCCACAAAAACATACTTTATACAAAAGCCATGCTTTGGGTCAACAAATGATCATAGAAATGATCACCAAGATAGACGATCAAATAAATGATCCTATCACAAATAATCAACACAATGATCATTTCACAGCAACACTCAGCATGTCACATTACCAAATTGGGAATATATCGCTGATAACTTCAACTATATAACCTTTGAGCTCGTACGTCTCAGAGAAGGGTGTTAAGCTAAAAGAATAAATTCTCCGCCACCAACAGAAATATATTTGAAAGAAATCGGCTTTACATCTCAATTTGTAATGTCAGACACACAATCCATACAAGTCTGTTCCGGGCTCGAACAGAACCGAAGGCACTTACAAAGAAGTCCTTGCAATCCGAATAATCTCTAATCACGTTCGGATTTCCCATCGCATATGGAGATCTCAATACCGGGGATCAGCCAGTGCAGAGACAATCAACAAGAAACCCTTTCGTTTTCGAAAATATCCGGTCTTCAACACCGATCTTCGAATGCAATTCATAACGACGTATCACATATTCGGAATGGGTTATACGACCCCAAGGTCCTTTCCCGGTTAACCCGAATAGTGAGCGCTTATTTTAAAAATATAAGTATGGCATCCAATTTCAAACAAATCACAACAAATACCTATTTAAAGGTAAATATTGATAGTCGGTTATTGAACTATCAATAGATATGCCAACATCCCCAGATTCCAAATAATTTTCCATATTATTTATTTTCCAAAAATATCTTTACACGATATATATATTTTCCACCCTTCAAAAATAAATCAATATTTATTTTTAAACTCATTTTCCAATTTCATTTATAAATTCTATATTGAATTTACATTCCAAAATATTTATGAATATACGATTTCCATTCAATTTTTAATATTCATTTTCAATTTATCTTCAAAAAGATAAATTCCAAATATTCACTTAATATTGGAAAAGCATTTCTATACTTATTAAAAATAAGTAATTCACAGATCTTTTTATTTTCTATACTTAGAAAATATTTAATATACTCTAATCGAAATTAAGTATATATTTCATTCTTTAAGGAAATCATTCACTTAACCATATTTATTTGGGCCAAAACGAATGTTGCGTAAAACATCGTTACGACAACCCAAAATCACTAGTATAGGGATTCAAAATTAAAATAGATACATAAATCCCAATATTATACAAAACATTTCCTTTCGGAAATCATTTACTATAACAACAGTGTTATAGTCTATCATTTCCTTTTATTTCTCGAAAACGTCTATTTCAATAATGAATGTTGAAATCTATGGTTTCGAATCTCAATTCATTTTAAAACATCTTTAGATCGTTTTAATTCTATTTAAAACATCACATCCAAAATAATTTCTTTAACATAATATTCACTATTCAAAAATGTGAATATACTTGTTAATAAATTTCATCACTTCTATTCATTTTATTTTAAAGAATTATTCACTGTTTAAAACATGAATATAACTCCCTTAATAAATTACAAAAATTTTACTTATCAAAATAAGTCGTTGCGAATTTATAAAACAATGTTTATAAATTCTATTTCTATTTATTTTATAACAACTTCCTTTTATAAATTTCCTTTATTAACCTATCTCAATTCATATCACAATGATATATTAAAATTTCATATTATAAGTCAAATACTTATAATTCATTTGTTTATAAAATCGTTTCTTTAAACTTCATAAATTTTATAAATCTTATAACTTATAAGATTCATTTATTTATTCAAATCTATTCTTTTAATAACTTTATGAATTTTATTTTATTTTCCTTTATAAATTTTTATAAACCTACTGTTTATAAAATTCTATTTATAACCTCATCGTTATAATCCCATAAATTTCATTCATTTGTGAAATTCATTCACAATTCATTCTAACACTTATAAAAGCTCGTTTTATAATTCCAATATTTTTAATTTATAAATATCAATTTATAAATCTTTTTAATATAAATCAATTTATATTATTACTTTAAACATCTTTAAACTCTTTTATAGTTTCATCATTCTGATTTATAAAATAAAAATTTTATAAATCCTATTTTTTTAACTTCTTATAATAAATTCAGAAATCCCAGTTCAAACTATTTTATAAAATCACTAATCCCATATTTTCAAAAATCAACTTTTAACTGTATTTCTCAAAAATCATAATTTTCATAATATTAAAATTATAACGTTTATTTATTTAGGATGAATCAATTCAAAAAATATATTTTATAAACGTATATTTCCAAAAAATCACTTTAGAAATTAAAATCGTTGTTTTTAAATTTCAAAAATTGGATCCGATGATGCAACACATCAATAGTCAATTACGACTTTCGAACATCATATATCATCCATGATAAACAATCAAATATCACAATATATGAAATCAAATAAATATTTATGAGGAATCCAGTTGGATCCCTCCAACCTGTTTCCCTGCATCCACAGACATTAGCACAATACCATTCCACTTCGAGGTGGAATATCGCGGTATATGGGATTTTATAAAATATATCCGCTTACTAACGGCGCAATAGGGTCTCATCCGCTAAAAAAAATGCGGAAAATCAATCAACTGCAATATATACATATGCCAATATATATATATATTGCTATATATATAATATAATACCAATTCCACTTCGAGGTGGAATATCGCGGTATATGTGTGTAATAAATAACCTCCGCTTACTAACGGCATATAGGGTCTATTCACATCCAATATATATATATATATATATAACAATCATCATTCAAGCATTCAATCAACACAACTAACAATTTTAAATCTAACTATTTAAAATTTAAATAAATCCTTTAGAGTGAGAAGTTCTCACCTTTGCTTTTATTAGCAATCCATTATCCTTCTTGACTCGATTTCTCTTGATTTATACCTTGTATAAATATTTACACAATTTATTAATATTCGAATCAATCGAATAAATTAAATTTTGATTTGATAATTTCGATTCATCGGTGATTTCATTTTAATAGTTAAATTAACTCATAGTTTCGTTTTAAACTAATTTCTTCTTTAATAAATTTATTTTTTTTAAAATTAAATTTTAAACTAAATTCTCTTTAAAAAAAATTATTTTTAACCACAAAAAATTAAATAAGTTAATTTAAACCAATTTGTAAATCCTCATTGACTTATTTAAATTTACTTCTCCTTTAATAAGTTTTATTTAATTCTAATATTTTTAAAACTAAGTTTTCCTTTATTAAATTATTTTACCTAACAATTTTTTTTCTTTTAACATTAATTTAAATTAACCAAGGATTTTATTTTGAACTAAAAATTTTCACTTTAAATTAATACCTTTAAATCAATTTCTTTTAAATAATTTATTTATCCAATAAATCAAATTCCTAATAAATCTTCTTTTACAAAATATTTTTCATTTGAAACTAAATTTATATTTAACCAATAATTTAGTTTTTTTTTTTAACAAATAATTAATTTTTAAACTAGAATTCCTTTTAATAAATTTATTCAATTACAATTTAATTTTAAAACTAAATCCCTTTTTAGTAAAATTTGAAAACTGCATTCATAAATTTTTAACTGTGTATATATATATAAATATATTTTTACTCGTATATATATAAATAAATTTAGAAATCGAATAATAAAAAAAACATTACCTCACTGCAAATTCGCGAACCCAGACCATCGCCACTCCTTCTCGAGTCGCGCGACTTCAACCTTTGCCGCATCGTACGCCATCATCGCCGCTCCACTCCTTCACGCGCGAGCACGATCCACCAAATTCGCGACTGCCCCCAACTCCTTGCTTCTGCGCACACGCGAGTGCCGCCCCTCACGTCAGCGAATCACCGCTATGCTTGAGACCCATGCGACCCCACAGTCGCCTCGATGCCGCGGCCACTACTGTAGATCGTCGCCACTGTCTTTCTCGAACGCGACCTTGCCTCGACGTGCGCGCGCCTACGTGCGCGACCTTCCCCTACGCGACACCAGACCTATCGCGCGCGTGTGCTCGCGATTTTGATTTAGGCTACGGCCATTGATGATTTTTTTTTATTTTTTTTTATTTTACTGCTTTCGGTTTTGAATTGAAGAAGGAAAGGGGAAAGGTAAAGACGTGAATTTGAAGTTGGGGCTTCGGCCATTAAAAATTTGAACGAAGAAATTTCTTTTCGTTTTTCTTTGATTTGAAAAACTGGAGAGGGAGAGGGATGTCTTTAAGATTGAACGAACATGCTCAGCACGATTTTTAGCGTGATCTTCTGCGTGATTTTTGGCATAAGCGAAGGAGATAACGTGATGTCGTTGACCAAATTTAAATTTAAATTGAAATCCGATTCAATTGCAACGCGTTTACTCACCGTGTGCTCACATACCAACTTCGAAAAATACGAAATTTGAAACCCGGTAATAATTCAATATTACGGACCCAATGGAACTGGTTTCGTCGAATTCCGAGACTGTGCCTCGGACGGCTATTTTAAATATCGATTCAAACGATTAAATTTCAAAACTGAACAATTCACTTCCATATTAAATTCTGAAGCTTCTATTATCTTCAATATTATCAATATGAATTTTACAAGCCTTTGAAATATTTTGAATTAGCTTAGAATTGAAGTTTCAAATTTTTATTCAGCTTTCAATAGATTAAATTCTATAATTTAATCGCCAAATTCATTCTGATAATTTGAAATTCAATTCAAACCATCCTTTAAATATTTAAAATTAATTAAATATTCTCAAATTAAATTATTCTAAATTCTGGGTCGTTACAATCTTCCCCCCTTAAAAGAATTTCGTCCCGAAATTACAAGTTAAGAAGAATGCCTTTATCCCGTCTACTATTTTTTCACAATTCAAATAGTTTTATCAACTTACTAACCTAAATCTTTTTATTAGAGATTCAATCATTTCAACTGTCTTTCCAACTTCAATTATAAGTTTCAACCAACATTGTTTTACTAACCATTCAAATTTAAATTCAAATTCAAATTTCAAACTTTCAAATTTTCTCAAAATTTTTCTAACACCCTAAATTTTCGAAAAATTTCGCCAGCGTCTCCTTTGCGCGGCTAGCTCGGTACGACTACAAAATGGCACCACGGCCCCTCAGAATCAAAAAGAAAAGAGAAAGCCAAGTGGCTGGAGAAGAAAATCATCAAATTTCATACTGAAATTGAAATACGTACCTTTTTGTCGAGCAATTCAATTTTTATCTTTGAACTCAAAATCTCAATTCCTTTATATACCTGTATAACCTGCTAGTAGTAGCATCCAAAATATCCAATTTCCAATTCCAATTATTGAATTCTAACGATTAACTTTCATTTACCAATTCATATTACTACTTTAAATTAGTTTCATCCACTAATTCATTTTAAATTTCAATTTTCCATATTCAATTCATCTCAAATTTACTGAATTACTAACAAAGGAAATTTCAATTTATTTCTTTTACTTACTTGAATTTATATACAAATTCTAATTTATCTTCAAATTTAGCTTACAATTAAACTTTAATTAAACCAATTCCAATTCATTAGTCCAAGAATTAATAATTTATCAAGTTAATTTACTTGAATTCAATCCATTTTATCTTATTTAATTCCATATACTAATGATAATATATCACTTCCTAACAATCATGCAACCATATACTATAATAATTCATAGAAAATCATTTCTTTTCTATACAAAATAGTTTTGGGCAAAATTATCTTATTTACCCGATTTAAAAACAATTTCTATATTCACTAACAAATACGCGCTCATATCTATTATTACACTCAAACTCATTCTAGAGTACTACTGACTCTATCTCTAACGAGTAACACCCAACAGAACCATGGTTGTCGCTTAACCATATGCTCTGATACCAAATGTAAAAAACGTAAATTCGTACTCCTTGAATAGACACTAATCTCCATTGATTAACTCAAGGTGAACGAAAATACGAACCCTTATGGTTTTTTTTTTAAGAAAGAAGAAAGAAGGAAAGAAAAAAAGAAGAGAGAAGATAGAAGATAAAGAGAAAAGAAAGATAGAAAATAGAACGGAACAGAAAATAACAGAACATCATCAGAATCTCACAATTCGCAGCGGAACAACATATAATAGATAAATGAATAATCTTTAAACAAAGAACTATATCAGTTATTACATTACATTACATCATATCATCAGAGTATACAACAACTACAACATCTAACAGCGGAAAAGAAATACTATATAATTAGTAATACGCCAATGCCATCCATCTTGCTTCCAGCAACTCCTGAATATCCAGAATATCCTGATAAACCTAACTCTTGACTGCCCGTGTGGAAATTGGTGGCCACCCAGAGTTTAGGAAGGAAAACAATAAACTCCGAGTCAGTCCTGTGACTGGTGCGAGAACTAAAACAGTTTATTTTTTTCTTTAAAATCAAAATAGAGGAATATTTTTAAATTCAATTCGCAATGCTTTTAAGAATGAGACTACCATAAGGCCTCCCGCACACACACACATGCAAACGCAGAATCGGAGGAGATTTCTCCTTATGATAGTCAAAGATGCTTGATACGCATTAAAAAAACATTTGATATTATTATTAGTGCATAGTGTAGAGAAAATTCATTTCGAAAATAAAGATATAAATCTTAGCCAGCATAGACATTTCGCACTTATGCCTACTATAGCTACCATCCAAACAGTGGGTTACCACCATAAGTAGATGGCAGGTAATACAACTAATACCGTACAAGGCTCGTATTTGAAGAATGGATTTTCCAACAAATGGTCAGGCCAAGGAACTTCCCATTGCCACATGGAAACGCCTCTGGAAGGACGCCCCGAGAACCACCGTTCTCCGCTAAACAAAGCCGGGAATCCCTTTTCCCAAGGAATATTACAAACCCTCAGATATGCCACTCCCGGTCCTTTGGAACCTTTCACCGAGCGCTCGTCACCATCATCACACAATCATAAAGTGTTTTCAACATGAGTAAGTATCTGGGCTCCATACCATGATACTACCCTTTTCCAGAAGGAATGGCTATACCCTAGGGAAGCGATCCCTGGAAACCTTCCCGCACAATTCCTGTTTCGACCATTACCGGTTTGTGAGGCTCGACGAAGTCACGTCCACAAAAACATACTTTATACAAAAGCCATGCTTTGGGTCGACAAATGATCATAGAAATGATCACCAAGATAGACGATCAAATAAATGATCCTATCACAAATAATCAACACAATGATCATTTCACAGCAACACTCAGCATGTCACATTACCAAATTGGGAGTATATCGCTGATAACTTCAACTATATAACCTCTGAGCTCGTACGTCTCAGAGAAGGGTGTTAAGCTAAAAGAATAAATTCTCCGCCACCAACAGAAATATATTTGAAAGAAATCGGCTTTACATCTCAATTTGTAATGTCAGACACACAATCCATACAAGTCTGTTCCGGGCTCGAACAGAACCGAAGGCACTTACAAAGAAGTCCTTGCAATCCGAATAATCTCTAATCACGTTCGGATTTCCCATCACATATGGATATCTCAATACCGGGGATCAGCCAGTGCAGAGACAATCAACAAGAAACCCTTTCGTTTTCGAAAATATCCGGTCTTCAACACCGATCATCGAATGCAATTCATAACGACGTATCACATATTCGGAATGGGTTATACGACCCCAAGGTCCTTTCCCGGTTAACCCGAATAGTGAGCGCTTATTTTAAAAAAATAAGTATGGCATCCAATTTCAAACAAATCACAACAAATACCTATTTAAAGGTAAATATTGATAGTCGGTTATTGAACTATCAATAGATATGCCAACATCCCCAGATTCCAAACAATTTTCCATATTATTTATTTTCCAAAAATATCTTTACACGATATATATATTTTCCACCCTTCAAAAATAAATCAATATTTATTTTTAAACTCATTTTCCAATTTCATTTATAAATTCTATATTGAATTTACATTCCAAAATATTTATGAATATACGATTTCCATTCAATTTTTAATATTCATTTTCAATTTATCTTCAAAAAGATAAATTCCAAATATTCACTTAATATTGGAAAAGCATTTCTATACTTATTAAAAATAAGTAATTCACAGATCTTTTTATTTTCTATACTTAGAAAATATTTAATATACTCTAATCGAAATTAAGTATATATTTCATTCTTTAAGGAAATCATTCACTTAACCATATTTATTTGGGCCAAAACGAATGTTGCGTAAAACATCGTTACGACAACCCAAAATCACTAGTATAGGGATTCAAAATTAAAATAGATATATAAATCCCAATATTATACAAAACATTTCCTTTCGGAAATCATTTACTATAACAACAGTGTTATAGTCTATCATTTCCTTTTATTTCTCGAAAACGTCTATTTCAACAATGAATGTTGAAATCTATGGTTTCGAATCTCAATTCATTTTAAAACATCTTTAGATCGTTTTAATTCTATTTAAAACATCACATCCAAAATAATTTCTTTAACATAATATTCACTATTCAAAAACGTGAATATACTTGTTAATAAATTTCATCACTTCTATTCATTTTATTTTAAAGAATTATTCACTGTTTAAAACATGAATATAACTCCCTTAATAAATTACAAAAATTTTACTTATCAAAATAATTCGTTGCGAATTTATAAAACAATGTTTATAAATTCTATTTCTATTTATTTTATAACAACTTCCTTTTATAAATTTCCTTTATTAACCTATCTCAATTCATATCACAATGATATATTAAAATTTCATATTATAAGTCAAATACTTATAATTCATTTGTTTATAAAATCGTTTCTTTAAACTTCATAAATTTTATAAATCTTATAACTTATAAGATTCATTTATTTATTCAAATCTATTCTTTTAATAACTTTATGAATTTTATTTTATTTTCCTTTACAAATTTTTATAAACCTACTGTTTATAAAATTCTATTTATAACCTCATCGTTATAATCCCATAAATTTCATTCATTTGTGAAATTCATTCACAATTCATTCTAACACTTATAAAAGCTCGTTTTATAATTCCAATATTTTTAATTTATAAATATCAATTTATAAATCTTTTTAATATAAATCAATTTATATTATTACTTTAAACATCTTTAAACTCTTTTATAGTTTCATCATTCTGATTTATAAAATAAAAATTTTATAAATCCTATTTTTTTAACTTCTTATAATAAATTCAGAAATCCCAGTTCAAACTATTTTATAAAATCACTAATCCCATATTTTCAAAAATCAACTTTTAACTGTATTTCTCAAAAATCATAATTTTCATAATATTAAAATTATAACGTTTATTTATTTAAGATGAATCAATTCAAAAAATATATTTTATAAACGTATATTTCCAAAAAATCACTTTAGAAATTAAAATCGTTGTTTTTAAATTTCAAAAATTGGATCCGATGATGCAACACATCAATAGTCAATTACGACTTTCAAACATCATAAATCATCCATGATAAACAATCAAATATCACAATATATGAAATCAAATAAATATTTGTGAGGATTCCAGTTGGATCCCTCCAACCTGTTTCCCTGCATCCATAGACATTAGCACAATACCATTCCACTTCGAGGTGGAATATCGCGGTATATGGGATTTTATAAAATATATCCGCTTACTAACGGCGCAATAGGGTCTCATCCGCTAAAAAAATGCGGAAAATCAATCAACTGCAATATATACATATGCCAATATATATATATATTGCTATATATATAATATAATACCAATTCCACTTCGAGGTGGAATATCGCGGTATATGTGTGTAATAAATAACCTCCGCTTACTAACGGCGTATAGGGTCTATTCACATCCAATATATATATATATAACAATCATCATTCAAGCATTCAATCAACACAACTAACAATTTTAAATCTAACTATTTAAAATTTAAATAAATCCTTTAGAGTGAGAAGTTCTCACCTTTGCTTTTATTAGCAATCCATTATCCTTCTTGACTCGATTTCTCTTGATTTATACCTTGTATAAATATTTACACAATTTATTAATATTCGAATCAATCGAATAAATTAAATTTTGATTTGATAATTTCGATTCATCGATGATTTCATTTTAATAGTTAAATTAACTCATAGTTTCGTTTTAAACTAATTTCTTCTTTAATAAATTTATTTTTTTAAAAATTAAATTTTAAACTAAATTCTCTTTAAAAAAAATTATTTTTAACCACAAAAAATTAAATAAGTTAATTTAAACCAATTTGTAAATCCTCATTGACTTATTTAAATTTACTTCTCCTTTAATAAGTTTTATTTAATTCCAATATTTTTAAATCTAAGTTTTCCTTTATTAAATTATTTTACCTAACAATTTTTTTTCTTTTAACATTAATTTAAATTAACCAAGGATTTTATTTTGAACTAAAAATTTTCACTTTAAATTAATACCTTTAAATCAATTTCTTTTAAATAATTTATTTATCCAATAAATCAAATTCCTAACAAATCTTCTTTTACAAAATATTTTTCATTTGAAACTAAATTTATATTTAACCAATAATTTAGTTTTTTTTTTAACAAATAATTAATTTTTAAACTAGAATTCCTTTTAATAAATTTATTCAATTACAATTTAATTTTAAAACTAAATCCCTTTTTAGTAAAATTTGAAAACTGCATTCATAAATTTTTAACTGTGTATATATATATAAATATATTTTTACTCGTATATATATATAAATAAATTTAGAAATCGAATAATAAAAAAAAACATTACCTCACTGCAAATTCGCGAACCCAGACCATCGCCACTCCTTCTCGAGTCGCGCGACTTCAACCTTTGCCGCATCGTACGCCATCATCGCCGCTCCATTCCTTCACGCGCGAGCACGATCCACCAAATTCGCGACTGCCCCCAACTCCTTGCTTCTGCGCACACGCGAGTGCCGCCCCTCACGTCAGCGAATCACCGCTATGCTTGAGACCCATGCGACCCCACAGTCGCCTCGATGCCGCGGCGACTACTGTAGATCGTCGCCACTGTCTTTCTCGAACGCGACCTTGCCTCGACGTGCGCGCGCCTACGTGCGCGACCTTCCCCTACGCGGCACCAGACCTATCGCGCGCGTGTGCTCGCGATTTTGATTTAGGCTACGGCCATTGATGATTTTTCTTTTTTTTTATTTTTTTTATTTTACTGCTTTCGGTTTTGAATTGAAGAAGGAAAGGGGAAAGGTAAAGACGTGAATTTGAAGATGGGGCTTCGGCCATTAAAAATTTGAACGAAGAAATTTCTTTTCGTTTTTCTTTGATTTGAAAAACTGGAGAGGGAGAGGGATGTCTTTAAGATTGAACGAACATGCTCAGCACGATTTTTAGCGTGAGCTTCTGCGTGATTTTTGGCATAAGCGAAGGAGATAACGTGATGTCGTTGACCAAATTTAAATTTAAATTTAAATTTAAATCCGATTCAATTGAAACGCGTTTACTCACCGTGTGCTCACATACCAACTCCGAAAAATACGAAATTTGAAACCCGGTAATAATTCAATATTACGGACCCAATGGAACTGGTTTCGTCGAATTCCGAGACTGTGCCTCGGACGGCTATTTTAAATATCGATTCAAACGATTAAATTTCAAAACTGAACAATTCACTTCCAAATTAAATTCTGAAGCTTCTATTATCTTCAATATTATCAATATGAATTTTACAAGCCTTTGAAATATTTTTAATTGGCTTAGAATTGAAGTTTCAAATTTTTATTCAGCTTTCAATAGATTAAATTCTATAATTTAATCGCCAAATTCATTCTGATAATTTGAAATTCAATTCAAACCATCCTTTAAATATTTAAAATTAATTAAATATTCTCAAATTAAATTATTCTAAATTCTGGGTCGTTACATCTATCTTTCTTTCTTTTCACCCTAAAAACCTATCTTTCGATCACTCAAATGATCAACACACAAATACCGTAGATGTAGTAAGTGTCGTCTTTAGGTGTAAGAAAGGCAACAATGATGGAATAAATATTTACGAAAGGCTTTACAGAAAATGTTGTATAAAAAGAAAGATCTATAAATGGTATTTTATAAGTAAAAGAGTAGATTTATGAATAGTATTTATGGAAGATAAGTGATATCATTTTGCTAAATTAAAATAATAAATTACATTTGTGAATTTGTATTGATATATGGAATAATTGTTTTATGGAAAGTATGTGAGATTTAATTAAGAAATTATAAAGGAAGTTTTATAAAAAGAAGAGAGATTTATAAATGAAGTTTTATAAATAGAAGGGACATTTATAAAAGGGATTTGCAAATATAAAAATGATTCATAAAGGAGTTTTATAATAGGAACGAGATTTGATTTGCATAAATGATCTTTATAGCTTATAGTGGTATGAAAAGTATTCTTTCATACTTAAGATCAAATTCTGAATTATGGAAACTCGTCTCTATCTTCAGAATTAAGAATGTAGGTCAAGGCAAGGATAGTTCTCAAAGTTGTCTAATTCACTATTAGTCGAGGGATAGTACTGTTTGAAATCGAAAAGTGGTGGTAAGTATATTTCGTCCAATTTCCATATGATCTGTTTACTTACACCAAAAAAAGTGGTTTGGATTTATAGTAAACATTGTCTTTTAAATGATAGTTGTTTTTTACCTAATTTAACATGGCTCGAAAAAATATGAAATATTGCTTAAGATATGAGAATATACTTATTCCGTTGAGATAATTATACGAATAAAATTTCTAAGTATTAAAATTTGCAATGTTTTTCTTAATATACAAATACTATTAAAATACATAAAAATAGGCACAAGGACAAACTTAAAAAAATAGGTTGAAAGACAGCTAATTTTTTTAGGCTTAAGGACAATGCTACCTATAACCAGCATTTTGTATAGTGTAAAAACGAATATAATGCTAGTTATAACTAGCATTTTGTACAGTGTGAAACTAAATATAATGTTAATTATAACTAGCATTTGTCCTTCAAAATAAAACTTGATGTCCTTTAGCCTACATTTTTTACAAAATTTGTCCCTTTCACTGATTCCCTTATTGAAATAAGTATACTGGTATTTTTTAGAGCATTGGGAAAGTATAGATGAAAAATAAATGAGTAGTATACTTCTGTATATCTTTTGTAAAAGAGTAATTTAATATAAGTGTTTATAAAGTGATTTTAATGAAAGGATTAATTAAAGTGGCTTAGTGGTTGCCTATGTGCTCAATCATGCTTGGTTTTCCATATGAAAATAGATCTCCGATTTGATCATTTTTTTTGTTTGATAGTTAAATAAACGACTAACAAACTTTGACCAATTAGAACTCTAGAAATATCTCAAGGAAACACGAAATCTATGCGGTATAGTTATCTTTGGCGACGTTATAATATACGTATAAACTCGTTTCGTTCTTCAAGAACAAATGATAAGGAAATTCAATCCCAATTAGTTAGGAGGTGATCTCCGCTCTTGTGTATTGTCTGTTTATTTTCAAAGAAACCGTAGTTGAGTTTACCAAAAATCTATTGGTTGTTGGTTCGGAGAGACCGAGAGCGGCTAAGCATGTGTTATGTAAAAACCACTTCGAACCGGCATAGTGTTAAAATTAAAGACATCTTGTAGATGATGGAATCAAAGATGGAGTTCTTTGAAGTGCAAGGACTATTTGCTACTATAACCAAGGGTGATTCCAAAATGGATGTAGTAGAAGTAATGCCTTTCGTTTGTTAATATCCTGAACAACTTGTATGGATGAATTCTGACATTGCATTGTTGCCGAGAGTGCAGTGTTAGCATTCCAAAAGGGATTTGTTCAGGGGGAAAGGTAATTATGGTCTCACAATCCTCATAATCCGGTAATGACTAAAATCAGGGGATGTAGCAGAGATATGTGGTTCGCTACCATTAGAAGCATATTCCTCAAATCTAGATCGATATTTATGCCTTTAAGTATGCATGCACACAGAAAAGGGTGGGGTTGAGTGCAATGTTTATAGTTTCGGTGACCGAGGGATGATGTAATCTGGCTATGTCATGTTCGAGGGGCAGGCCATCTCCATGTTTGCAGAGGGTTAAGTGGGGCCCTTAGTTTATTGTATAGAGATGTACTATGGTAGGTGGTACCTCATGCCTTATCATTGTATGGAATCCCATCTTCAATACATGCCTTATGGTTTTCATTTTAGAACCTAGTACTGTTGAATGTAATTATGGGTAACCATTCCAGATATGTTATATATTTATTTTAAATATTTGACATTATTATAATATCACTGTATTTTCTAATAAAATGGTTTGGTTATCATAAGGTAAAAACTCATCCATGTTTATGTGCAACGTGGTTTTACGATATAATTTTATTTTTGAAAGGTTTTCTTTAAATATAAAATTCCATATAATTTTAGTTTCTCACACTGGTTACAAGACTGATCCGGGTGTTATTTTTCAATAATACTCGGGTCAGATCCAAGTACTTTCAAGATTTAGATATGGATGCTTTGGAGCTTTCGAGAGACGAGTTGGATGCCTCCAAGTCGTATTCATGTATTTTATTTCCGCTGTATTTTCTTGTTTGTATTTATTAGCAATTTTAAGGATTGGTTGTTATAACTGTCAAGGCTGAGAGATAGGTTAGTTTACTATGATTGATGTATGTATATCAAACTTTTCTTTTGTAACGATCTGTTATATATTATATGTTGCTCGTCACGATGTAAGGTTCTATTCTATCTTTTCATTTCTTTCACCCCAACAATATAACTTTCTGGTACTTCGATGCTCAGCACGTAAATACCCTGATGTATTAGTCTTGAATTTTAAGGGTCGAAAACGCAGGTCATTGTAGATATGTTGGGGCTTCACATAAACCCTTATCTTTTATGATTTTATAAACAATTATTTAGGTGAAATTAATTTTAACCTTATGTGCTACTCTTAAGTACATGACCTTACAGAAAGAAGTTAACTCAACTTCGTACATCATTAATCGTACTTTGTCTAACAAAGTTCGGTTACTCTTATCGAAACATCATTAATATCATAGGAAAGAGTGATTTTAAGATCGAATCTTTTTACAATTTTAAGGTATGTTCGATGCTTTTTACAATACGTTCACTTATTTGATCAAATCGACTCATTTCTGCTGCATTTATTTCATTCCTCTGTTTTATTTTATATATAAACTTATCATAGATATACCACATGTGCATCAAAACACTTGTTCATGCTTGTGATGACTCATCGATGAATAGGAACCATTTTGGTAGTAATAAACTTTTGATTGCATACATGTACATGTATAAACCCAAAGAGTTCATCAACTCTTATGATGCTCACACTGAGTGGGTGCTTGTAACATTCTAGATTTTATTGTTTTCATTTTAAATATTTAATTAATTTTAAATATTTAAATAATTAGGTTTTAAATTTAGATAACTTGAATTCAAATATATGGATTATTTAAATAATTGAATTATGAATTAAATATTAATCAAATGGATTTAGTAGCCTTACTTAACTCCTTTTAATTAATAAATAAAAAAATAGTGAACTTGTTTTGTAAATTTATTTACAATAATAAATGGTTCGAGTAAATAATAAAAAAAATCAATTGTTAATAAAATGACTTGATTTTTAATGACATGTCTTTAGTTTAATTTATGGAATTTTTCCATTATTTTTAATTTGGAAAATATTTAAGTTATCATTTGATGTATTTTACTACAACGTTGCTATTTTTGGAATTTCATGGAATAAAATAATCTGTGTATTTTATTATTAATTTGTGATCATGTCAAATTTTGGTGCACGATCGTATTTTTATTTTTGTTGTTCGCAATTCGTATGCAAACAAAATATTGCGTAGCGGAGTATCGTAAATATTTTTTATAAATTTTTAAATATAAATCAAAATTTAAATTGTCAAAATAAATTTTTGGTGGTGTGATATGTTGCTCGAGAATCTTGTATTGCTTGAGAAATTTGGGATTATTTGTGATCGAAGCAAGATACTTGAGTTTGTTTATAAAAATGAAATAAAAGCCAATATTAAGTCATGTTTGAATTTTCTCTTTCTAATTTTCTTTTCCATCTTCTTTTCCTATTTTCATTATTCCAGTGAATGAAAACCAAAATCCCCTATTCAAAAATGAAGATCAATTCGAATACTCATTTAAAAATAATAAAATTAGGATTTTTGATTCTGTGGATGAGAGATCTATAGATTTTGGTGGGTTTGCTTAAGCTCGGCTGCATTTTGTGATAATTGCCATACCAACGACGCTAGGATTTGGCGTGATGTTTGATTTAGGCAACGTTGGCTCAATTGGTGGATAGCGTTGTGCTAGTAGGCCGAGGGAAAACCTGTTGTGGTATTTAGGGAGGGCGCAATCACGTTTTGAAGGCTATGGTTGTTTCCTAGACATGGAGGTGAGGCGATTGTGCGATTTCAAGGCAAGATTTAGAGTCTATGTAGTGCTGACTATCACGTAGAGCTCGGGAAAAGGAGACGATTACCAATGGCGATGACTATCATAGTCAGTTGTGGTGGCATGTAAGCTCGGTCAAACTATAGCCAAGGTCATTGGATGTTGATATCATGATCTACTATGTTGGACTAGAAGGGTTCATGGTGGTGCAGAGAGGTTTAGCTCGTGACGGAGATGCCATTGGTGATGGTCACAGAATCTTAGGTGGTCTGTGGTCGGTGGTGAGAGGTGAGTTGTGCACGATTTGCATATGCGTTTATGTACAGGAATGGAATTTAGTGATTTGGGAAGAAAGTATTAAGGAGGGAATTTATTTAAATAGGGTCAATTAAAAGTTAATTAAGTTATTAGTTAATTTAATTAATCCGAATTCTTAAATTGAATACCTACTCATATGAGGTCAGATTCGGACATGGTCGGTTGCGTTGGACTTGTAAGGACTTAGCTATAGGCTGGAACTTATTTCGTTGGATTTGGACTTGGTTTAATTTTTGACTAAAATCGAACATCGTTCGATTTTAGATCGACCTAAAACGCGAAAGCACCAACTGGAATTTCTATGAGTTTACACACCTCTAAATAAACTATATGATGTTTGTATTACTATAGATTATTATTAAATGCTTGAATGATAGTTTATATTATTGTTTGGATTTAAATTCCCGCTTGTAAAGCAAACGACAAAGTAACCATTATATTGCAGGGATTAGAGCAAAAGGAAGTCAGAGTGTGCATAATGAATTGATCACTGAGCACTTAGAAAATCCACACCTATGTGATTTACCGAGGACTTTTGTAGAGTGTCATTACAGGGTTTTTCACCAATATTTATTTATTTACTTCTATTCCTATGTTTCTTAGATTGATGCTTGGTTGAAATAATTGCACATACTATTTGATTTGTATAAGCATCATTATAACGATTTTCGCCATACCATCACTTATAAAGTATCATCCCTTAAACCATTTTAATGTGTTGAACTTGTACTTGTATTTTCACAAAATACAATTTTGATCGTGTTTTACACTTTGAAATTTGTTCAAACTATACTTTCAAAAATTTCAGGAATTTCGAAAATAAAGGATTAGTGTTGATTAAAATTTATAAAAGAAGTTATAAATTTAATTAGTTATCTTTTAGAATAATTAACATTATTTTAATTTGATAAAGAGATTATAAAATTTGATTATTTATCCTTCAAGATATTTATTGTCATTTTGAATCTATAAAAGATTATAAGTTGGATTTAATTACCTTTGGGATAATTAATGTGTTTAAAATTTATAAAGGTTTTTTACCTTAAATATTCTGTAGATTCTTTTCAAATGGGTTTGCAAGGAATGTGTAAGTATTTGAAAAGAATTATAGGCTTAAATATATTCTTAATTATTATTTACAAAGTTAATTGATAAATTTATTAATGATGTTTAAAGTTAATTAACTGATTTAATAAAAGTGATTAAAGTTAACCAACGATTTAATAAAGGTGTTTAAAGTTTATAATCATTTAATAAATGATGTTTAAAGTTAATTAATTGGTTAAATGAAGGTGTTTAAAATTAATTATCCGATTTAATAAAGATATTGAAATATAGTTGATTGATTTATTAAAGGAATGTTTAAAAATAATGCTAAGTGTAAATCATTTTAGGTTTATAGTAAACGATATTTTAATGAAATTTGTTTTTCACCCTTCTTTGTCTTAGTACACTTACAAATATATTTAGCTCTTTAAAAATGAATATACAAGTATTTTTGAAGTGTTTTACAAATATTCATGATATGAAAACCAAGCATAATCTCGATTTTAAAAGTTTAAAGTTTGATTTTGTTATGGAAAGGATAAGAAATTTAATTTTCGTAAATGATATCGCTTATATGGAAATGATTTAGTCATAATATTAGCGCTAAACGTCGATGTATGGAAATGCATTTCTATTTTAACGACCCGACTTCCTAACACCAGAAAGCCGCATCGCTAATTAAGAAAGAAAGGGATAGAAGAAGAAAAGAAAGAGAAAGAAGAAACACAACAACATCAGATAACTCACAGCGGAACGAATGAAATATAATATATCACATAAAATATTACATAGTATCATATTACATCAGAGTACACAACTTAAAACAACACGTATTAGATAGTTATAAACATCTATCTAGCTATACAACTCAAGTACAACAGATACAGATACCAAACAAACACAGCGGAACCATATTATATATCTACGCGTGGAAGTCTCCTGCTCCATATCTCCTCCAGAATTCGTCAATCAAACCTGAATCACTTGACCACTCATACATAATATGAGTACCCAAGAGTTTAATAAAATAGAAAATAAACACTCGGGTCAGACAGGGGTCTGGTGTAAGTAAACGGGGTAAAATTTGCTTAACTTTAGAAAAACCTTTGAAAAGAAAAAGGTATCACGTAAGACTTCCCACACATAAACATGGAAAAGTTTTTACCTTACGCTAACCAAAACATTTGATAGGAAATCCAGTGATATTATAATAATGTCTAGGGTTTTCAAGTAAATAAGAAATAGCCGAAATTGTTACATTATTAAATTCCAGCTACTAGTCACGAAAGTGGATAATATAAACAAAACCGTAGGGTCTCGTAGGAAGAATGGGTTTCCATCAATGCAGGGGTACCGCTCGTCACAGTACGTGGCCTAGATCACCGTACCGAGGAGCCACCCTAACCCCCTGCAACACAAGGCCGGGACCATTCCTTACTGAATAGTCCCGAACAAGACTACCCCGGCAGTTGTTGCAATCAACCGCCCCACACAGCCGAATATAAAGGGACTTCTAGACAGAGGAAAATCTTGTCCTCAAATGGGCGCTACCCACCTAGCCTTGCTGCACCTCCCCTGTTTTAGCCATTCTCGGGTTGATGAGGCTTGAGGCTGCGGTTATCTTTTTAGAACACATCTATCTTAGAATGCTCATCGTCCACCCGACGATGTTCTGAAAGCATTCAATCCATACAAGTTCGTTCCGGGTTCGAACGAAACCGAAGGCACTATCTCGTTGCACTCATTTTGGAATCATCCTCAGAATCAACGACCATAGCCCTTGCACTCTAAATCACCATCTCGAACCTATAAGTACTATTCCATCAAACTCATTACGGAATCACCCCCAGAGTTATACTGACGAATAGTTCTTACACCTCGAGTCTTCACTAAGCTCCACTTGGATTCACGACCTAACGTTTAATTGGAATCGATGTGGTTTTCGAATATCCAAATATGGAAACCCGATCCCGGCCTCACCGAAACCAAACGCCATTTTAATGTCCAAGTTGTTCTTAAGGGTTTAAACAATTAAAATTTATATACATGATGATATAAACAGATAGATGAATCACATTATCACAATAGATAATTCATATCAACATTCATCTCACAAAACAGCATATCACATATCAGAGATATCAAAATCATCCAATATCAACCAATCACCCAATATCAATCAATCAATATAAATTGATCAACCAATACCAATCACCAAATATCAATCAATCATTCATAAGCAGAATTGATTAACTCTTAATCAATTGGATTAACCTAAATCCTTCTTCATTAATTTATTCCAAATAAATTGATCATCTCTTAATGATCTTCCATAATTAATCTCCTTTGATTAATCACCTTTAATTACATTCAAGTAATTATTCTTAACCATATACAGTAATTAACTTTTAATTACTATCATTAATTACAATAATTAATGATCCTTTATTTACTTATATTAATTGATCAATTATAATTAATTATATTAAACCATCTTATTAATTATAATTAATTGATCACACTTAAATTAATTACTTTTATTAATCAACCTTGATTAATATCATTAATTATATTAACTAATGATCCTTATTAATTAATAATTAACTTATAATTAACCATTTTATTAATCATAAACAGTAATCAACAACTTGTAATTACTTATCTTAATTAATTAACTTCTTAATTAGTTATATTAATACTTTGATTAATTAATCTAATTAATTAATCTTTAATTACTTCATTAAGTAATTATTAATCAATTAAATGAACAAATAATCCTTAATTAATTACCTTAATTACACTTTAATTAATTACACTTTGTAATTAATCATAAATAAATCTCATTAATTAATTAATTAATCACATTAATTAATTAACTCTTAGTCACTTACATAAGTAATTATCTTCTAATTACTTCCATTAATAAATCTTAATTACTTCTAAATTAATTACTTAACAAATAATTAATCCCATTATTAATAATCCTTAACTCTTTAATTAATTAATTAATTAATTACTCCATAATTAATTAACTTTAAAACAATTATATTAATCAATCCTTAGATTAATAACATCTAGTGATTACCCATTAATCGCTTTAATTACTCTCATGAGTAATTTCCACTAATTACTTCCATAAGTAATTTTCTCTATTAATTACATTCAAAAATTCACCATTGATTACTTCATTAAGTAATCACACTTAATTAATTCATAATTAAGTGATTATTTAAAATTAAATAAACAATTAACTAATTATTTAAAATTAATTAATTAATTAATTAATTAAATTCTTAGATTTAAAAAAAATCCTTAATTAATTAAGAAAACATAATTCTTAATTAAACTTTACTTATTAATCAAACCATATTTAATTAAGTATTTTCAAGTTCATATCAAAGATAAATTAACCCTATTTATCTTCATAAATTAATTATTTGAAATTAATCAAATCTTTAATAACTTAAGAACAAATTATTCAATTTGGTTTCCAAAATCATAATATAACCTTGTTTGAAAATAAGGAATTTAGAAATCAAAATTAAAATTTAAAACACTTTAAATTATCTAATATAAACTTATTTATTTTCAATATAATTTAAAACTTATTAAATCATTACTTCATAAATTTCACTTAAAACTTTAATTCAATATTTAAATTCAAAACATACTTCTTTAAATTTAAAATCCAAAATATAATTAAATTAAATTACTTTCAAAAAAAATCATTTTAAATAAATTTAAATTTTGTTTGTTTTTATAAAACTTGTTTATAACTTTGAAACTTAACTTCATTTTAACAGGTTTTAAATTTGCAACTTCAAACATTACAGTAAAACCCAGAAACCCACAACCCAAATAACTCGAGACACTCACGGCAAAAATTCGAGTAAAACTCCTAAAAACCCCATGCCTACCCCGAAGCGAAAACACGGCACCATATCTTCGAGCCGTACACGAGCATAACGCGAGATCCCACCCGAGTAAAACCTCGTCTTCCCAAAAACAGAAACTCACAAAAACACAGCCATGCACGGTGCACGTGCACCATCGCTGTCGGCCACCCAAGGTCATCGCGACAATCGTCATCGATCACTCCAACACTCGCGAGCACAACCATAAACCCAGATCAAACAATATGAGTTCGAATCGAAATTCGACCTTGAGCACGAAACCTACAGAAGCACGAACTCAAATCTAAACCCAATGCCGACCGTCCTATCACCGATGAACCATGCCGACCACTCCATCGTGATGCCACAACCAAGATCATCAACTTCCCTAAATGCAATCGAACTCGGTCAAAAATTCAAGTCGCAAAAGCTTCTACAGTAAAGCCCAGCCGAGAACAACATAAAACCTTAGTTTCTTCAAAATCGAACAATTCATCCACTTAAAAATTCCAACTGTATTTTTCCTAAAATCTACAACCTAAGAACAAACTACGATCAAAAATCTAGATTCCATAATCACCTTGATCTTCGACAAACTCTCAAAACCCCAATTCGAACAAAACCCAAATTCAAAACAAATTATCAATTTAAAAATTATAAATTGCATGTTAAAATTCATGATTTCTAACATCTAATTCAGTTATACAATCCAAAACAACAATTGAAGTTATTAGTTTTTCATGTGAATCAGTATCTTTACTGTTATGCATATTTTAAAAATTATTTGTAAACTAAAAATTTCCCAAATTATTTTTAAAACTTATATTACACAAACATACTCATTTTCTGCTTAGAGATCAAGAACTAAAACTAAATGTATAAAGTGTATTTAAATTTATTTTGTGGGATTTAAACCTGTGATGTAACAGGGACATTCAAACAATTATATACATACACATCATCCATTCATACATGCATACATAACCATAAACATATACAAGCCATGTTTCTACAAACATCCATCACAACATTTAAGCAAAGTTACCCATAATAACTGTTTTTAAGGACAATTTACTCACCTTAAAAATTGCAGTGAACAAAGCAGGGCAAATTTGTGAATTAATTATTCCAGGCTCTGAACAACTTTAAATTTGAAAAAGCTTTGATACGCTTTGCTGAAGTAAAGTGAATCCTTGCATGCCTTTAATATGATGCTTTAAAAGATGAACTGATGATCTATATTTGAAATGCAGGTTGGAACTGAATTGCAGCTTGAATTGTTGATTAAAACTTGTTGTTGCTCTCATATGAAATGCAGGTGAATTCCATTTTAATTTGCAGGTTGATTTTGCAGAAGAATTGAATTGCAGGTTGTTGAAGTTGCAGATTTTCAATTTTGTAGTTTCGAAGTTGTAGATCTTCTTTTGCTTTTTGGTTTAAATTCAGATTTGAGAAAAGTTTCAAATTTGTTCTTGATTTTTAATTTCAGGTTTTGAAAGAAATTTCTGATTTGAGTAAGAAAAGAAGACTAAGGAAATAAAAATGTTTGTAAAAGTAGTTTTCTTCTAAAAAAACATTTATTAACAATTAAGATCAATATATTGCCACTTGTTATAATTTGAACAAATGTCATTTATCTAGCTTAATTTTCTTACATGTGTTATTTAGATATGCTAATATGGTTACACATGTTCTTAACATTTTTAATTAATTTTTTATTTAATTCAAAAGATAATATAACTTACATATTTAATTTACTAAATTACTAAATACTTATATATGTAACTATAAACTTACTTATTTAAATTACTTAATTAATAAATATTAGTTTACCTTTAAAAGAAAATATGCTAAAACTAATTATAATGTAAATATGTCTTTATACATGTATCTAAAACCTTTATTTAGTGTTTAAGAAATAGTTTTTAAAAGAAAGTTTATTAATAACTTTATACAATATGTTCATAACCATTTAAATTGAAACACTTTTTTTAAAAAAAAAGAAAACTTTATTTAAACTATCATATTTATAAATAAACAATTATCTAAAAATTTGAAAATAATTGAATTAATTCTAAATTAACTTTTGAAAGAATATAAATTTTAAAACAGAGCTTTATACTACCATTCATGCATATATAAATTATAAATAGATTAAATTGAATTTCAAAACAATATCAAATTATAACATATACATACATATATATTACAATTTGATAATTCAACTTTTTATTTAAAACAAAAAATTTCTATTCACGATATATATCAAATATATATATTATAAATAAAATAAAATTTCATTAGGTTTGACAAATAATTCTTATCAAATTTTAAATTGTTAAACAGATATTGATCAAAATTACCAGATTAAATATTTATTAACCTTTAAAAGATTAAATTTATCAATTTAAATTAAAATTATAAAGAAAAATTATCAATCCAATTTAATTATTATTACAGATTATTTAATTGATATTGCCCAAAATTTCGGGTCGTTACATTTATCTTGAAGGTTAAAGATGTTGTCAAGGCAATGCCTAGAGGTAACACTACCTTCTTTTGCTCGTCTTCATTTTTGATCGACGGACGGTACAAGTTTGGAATTGACAAGCAGTGGAAAGGTTATGAGATTTAATTTCCATGTACGATCATTTTGATTTTCCTAATAATTGGTTTATTGACTATCGATTCATCTTTCTTCTTTGTGTATCATCAATTTAAGATGATTTTTCTCGTTTGAGCAGCGAATTCCTTTGCTAGAAATGATTAAAACCAAAAAGAGAATGGACGTCAAACTATGTGCGGTTGCTCCTATTAGGGTATCTTTGCATCTACTGTAAATTGGATTCGATGGTACGCGCACGGAGATGTGAAATACTGGAATTCCTGTTAAGGTTGGAGGGGTCCAACTTGTACATTTCCAAGAGAGTCGAAATGGAAAATGACCCACTAAAGTATATTTTTTAGAGGTATATTTTCGGTAAGGTGGGAATACCTTCCTAGTCATTGTTGGAAAATTCCCTTCATTGTTATTGATTCAAATCATTAAATTGTTTTATAATTTCATCGAGAAGTGACTAGAGTTCTTTTTTTTTTTCATTATTTGAGTTTGGATTTTTATCTTATTTATGCCCATTCTTTTATATATTGGTTTTGTTTTAATTTGTTTCCATTCATTCATGTCTGGAAGTTCTTCTTATGAAGTAAAATCCCTTCATTGTTTAGCAACATGGTCTTATAGAATTATTATGTGTTCATCATATCTCTTGAGTTTTCTCACATTGGTATTTCCAGACAGATCCAAGTGTTATTTTATTATAATGCTCAAGTCAGACCGAGTATTTTTTTCAAGTTATGGTTGAAGGGATTCAGAACTAATGGGGTAAAGCCGAATATTCACCTGCCATATTTTTTTTTCTACTGTATTATTAGTATAACCACAAGCAATTGTAAGGTCGGAAAGTTATAACTATCCAAGCTAATGATATATTTTTAATTACGATATAACATGTATTTTAGAGTAACAGTTTTTACTATCTTTATATGTTATATATTGTCGTTTTGTTGTGAGATTTTTTTATCCTGTTTTATTTTTACCCTAACAATCTAGCTTTTCGACAATTGGATTTTGGGCATTGGACTACTGTAGATGTATTTGGTGCCGACTATTGTTGGTCGAAAAGGTAGGTCATTGTATCTGTTATCAGAGCTGAAGGTTAAACGAGAACCTTGGCTTCGGGAGACTACGGCGCATTAGAGATAGGATAAGCGAAACTCTAGAATGAGTTGAGAGTATTATTGGATTTGATAACCATATTTAACTCCTTTTAATTAATAAATAAAAAAAATAGTGAACTCATTTTGTAAATTTATATTAAATGGTTCGAATAAATAATAAGAAAATCAATTGCAAATAAAAGACTTGATTTTTTAATGACATGTCTTTATTTTAGTTTATGTGATTTTCCCATAATTTTTAATTTGTAAAATATCTATATTATCCGTTGACATACGAAAAATGATGGTATTTTTGGAATTTCACATAATAAAATAACCTGTGTATTTTATTGTTGATTTATGATCGTGTCATATCTTAGTGCATGATGGTATTTTTATTTTTGTCGCGAGTAGTTTGTATGCGAACAAAATATTGTGCAATGGAGTAGATCAAATATTTGTTTCTGTAACTTTCTATATCAAAATCAAAATTTGGATTTTCAAAATAACTTTTTAGTGAGTTGATATGTTGCTTGAGAATTTAGTATTGCCTAAGAAAGTTGGATTACTTGTGATTGAACCAAGATAGTTGAGTTTGTTTATACAAATGAAATCAAAGCCCACACTTAAGTCATTTTCAATTTTTCTCTTCCTAATTTTCTTCTCTCTCTTCTTTTCATGTTTTCATCATTCCAGTGAATGAAAATTAAAATCCGCTGTTCAAAAATCACGATCAATTTGACAGCTCGTATAAAAATAATAAAACTAGGATCTTGGAATCCATAGTGGAGAGGTCTACAAGTCTAAGTGGTTTTGGTTGATCTCGGTTGCGTTTTGTGATGATCTACCATATCAATGAAGCTAGGATTTGGCATGATGTTTGATTTAGACGATATTGGCTTGATTAGTGAACAACGTTGTGCTACTGGCCTGAGGGTGAACTCATAGTGTTATTTGGGGAAGTTGCGATCACTATTTAGGGGATGCGGCTTTTGCCTAAAAAGAGGAGGTTAGGTGATGTCACGATTTTTGGGGAAGGGTCGGAGTTGATGTAGTAGTGACCATCGCATAGAGCTCACGAATGGGAGGTGATTGCCAATGGCGGCGGCGATCATAGGCGGTTATGGTGGCGTATAGGCTCGGTCAAACTATAGTCAAGGGTTTTGGATGGTGATGTTATGATCTACTATGTTGGACCAAAGTAGTTCGTGGTAGTGCGGAGAGGCTCAACTCGCGATGGAGATAGCATTGGTGATGGTCGGAGATTCTCAAGTTGTCTGTGGCCGTGGTGAGATGTGAATGGCATGCACATGGGTTCATGTATAAGAATGTAATTTAGTGATTTGGGAAAAATAGATTAAGGAGGGATTTTTTTTTTAAATAGAGTAATTAAAGAGTTAATTAAGTTATTAATTAATTTAATTAATCCAATTCCTTAAATTGAATATAGTATTCATATGAGGTCGGGTTCGGATGTGGTCGATTGTCTTAGACTCATAAGAATGTTAGCGATGGGTTGGAAAATATTTCGTTGGATTTGGACTAAGTTGAATTTTGGACTAAAATCGAACATCATTCGATTTTAGATCGACCTAAAACATAAAAGCGCCAATTGGAATTTCTTTGGATTTGCACACCACTAATAAACAATATGATATCAGTATTGCTATAAATTACTATTGAATGTTTAAATGGAAGTTTATATTGTTGTTTGGATTTAAGTTCCTACTTAAAAGTGGACGACATAAATAACCATTATACTACAAGGGACTAATGCAAGAGGAAGTCAGAGTGTACGTAGTGAATATGTCGCTACGGAGCACTTCGAAAATCCACACTATGTGTGATTTACAGTGGACTTTTGTAAAGAGCCCTAAGGGGTTTCTCGCCAATGTTATTTATTTACTTCAATTCTAATGTTGCTTATATTGATGTTTGGTTGAAATAATTGCACATACTGTTTGATTTGTATATGTGTCATTATAGCGATGTTCGCTATACTGTCACTTATAAAGTATCCCCCTTTAGACCTTTTTTGTGTGTTGAACTTATGTTTATATTTTCACAAAATAAATTTTTTATCGCAGTTTACACTTTGAAAGTTGTTTAAACTATATTTTCAAATATTTCGGGAATTTTGAAAATAAAGGATAAATGTTGGTCAAAATTTATGAAGAAGTTATAAATTCAATTGATTATCTTTTGAAATAATTAACGCTATTTTAAATTTATAAAGAGATTATAAAATTTAATTAACTATCTTTCAAGATAATTAATGTCATTTTGAATCCATAAAAGATTATAAATTGAATTTAATTATCTTTAAGAATAATTAACATGTTTAAAATTTATAAAGGTTATTTACCTTGAATATTATGTAGATTCTTTTTGAATGGGTTTATAAGGATTGTATAAGTATTTGAACAGAATTGGAGGGTTAAATTTATTCTTAATTATTATTTAATAATAAAGTTAGTTAATAAATTTATTAGTAATGTTTAAAGTTAATTAACCAGTTTTATAAAAAAGACTAAAGTTAATTAACGATTTAATAAGGTTTTTAAATTTATATAAACAATTTAATAAATAATGTTTAAAGTTAATTAATTAATTAAATGAAGGTGTTTAAAATTAATTATTTGATTTAGTAAAGATATTTAGGTATAATTGATTGATTTATTAAACGAATGTTTAAAAATAATGCTAAGTGCAATTCATTTTAGGTCTATAGTAAATGATGTTTTAATGACATTTTTTTTACCCTTCTTTTTCTTAGTAAACTTAGAAATATAATGAGCTATTTGAAAAGGAATTTTTTGAAAGAGTATTTTTGAAGTATTTTATAAATATTTGTGATGTAAAAACCAAGCAAAACCTTGGTTTTAAAAGTTTAAAAGTTTGATTTGTTATGGAAAGGATAAGAAATTTAATTTTCGTAAACAATATCGCTTATATGGAAATGATTTAGTCATACTTTTAGCACTAAACATTGAAGTATGGAAACTTATTTCTATGTTGAAGGTTAAAAATATTATAAAGGCAATGCCTAAAGGTAACACCACCTTCACTTGCTTGGCTTCATTTTTGATCGAGGGATATTACAAGTTTGAAATTGACAAGTAGTGGAAAAGGTATGAGATTTAATTTCCATATATTATTATTTTGATTTTACAGACGGTTGATTTATTGACTATCAATTCATCTTTCTTTTTTGTGTATTGTCAATTTAAGACGATTTGTTGCTCATTTGAACATTGCTATCCTTTATCAGAATTCACTAAAACTAGAAAGTGATTAGATGTCAAGCTATCTGGAATTGCTCCCTTTAGAGTATCTTAACATCTACCCTAGATTAGATTCAGTGGTATGCGCATGGAGATGTGGAATACTCTGATTCTTGGTAAAGTTGGCGGGGTTCGGCTTGTATATTTTGAAGAGAGTCGCAGCGAAAAATGTCCCTCTCAAGTATATAGTTTAGAGGTATACTTTTGATAAGGTGGGCGCACCCTCCTAGTCATTATTGGAAAACTCCTTTCCTTGTTGTTGATTCCAATCTTTGAATTGTTTTCTTAATTGCAATGAGAAGTGACTGGAGTTCTTCTCGATGTTTAATTATTTGTGTTCATTCTTTAAGTTTGGACTTTGATCTTGTTTATGCCCATTTTTTTATGTTTGGGTTTTTTAAAATTTATTTCCATTCATTCAAGTGTAGAAGTTGCTCTTGTAAGGTAAAATCCATTCTGTGTTTAGCGGGCATGGTCTTATAGAATTATTATGTGTTCATCATATCTCTTGAGTTTTCCTATGTAGATATTTCCAGATTGATCCAGGTGTTATTTTATTATAATGCTTGGGTCGGACTGAGTATTTTTTTCATGTTTCATTGGTGGGACTCGGAGCACATGGATTAGAGATGGATATTTACCTGCTATGGTATTTTTTCTCCAGTGTATTATTATGTATACCTATTAGCAATTGTAAGATCAAGACATTATGATTGTCCAAGCTAATGAGGTTTTTTTTAACCCCGATATATCATGTATTTTAGAGTGACGGTTTTTATTATCTTTATATATTATATATTGTTGTTGTGTTGTGAGATTATGTTTCCTCTATTCTTTTTTTACCCTAACAATCTGCCTTTCCGACAATTGGATGCTCGGCATTTAACTACCATAGATGTATTTGGTGCCAACTTTCAATGGTCGAAGAGGCTTGTCATTATTTCTGGTATCGAAGATGAAGGTTAAGCGAGAACCTTGGATTTGATAGGTTATGGCTCATTAGAGATAGGTTAAGTGACACACAAGAATGAGTTTAGAGTGTTATATATGTTAGGAACTGAGTTGATGTTGTTTTGATGACAACAACCTTATATAGTTATTATACTTTATAAAATATATACTAACATTTCCATATAGATAGATATATATGTATGTAGGAAGTATATGCAGGTATCATCGAAGACTGATCAGTATAAAGACTCAAGCATCAAGATAAAGATTAGAGATTCAAGATTCAAGACTCTAGAGAATCAAGATTTCAAGATCTCAAGATAAGTGTCTAGTATTTTGTTAAAACTTCATAATAGCACTCTCATCTTTCTTCCAATTTTCTTTTGGGATGGAACCCAATTTCAATCGAAACCAGTGGCTTACAAACCCACGACAAGTAGCTTACAAACCTACGACAAGTGGCTTACAAACCCACGAAAATCAAAATCATTTAAACTACTTTGTACAAGTTCTCGAGTCCTATGGAGGAGCTCTGTAGGAAGGTTCTTGCAATTTCAGTTTGAATAGATTTTACAAAATATTTTTAAATCTGTTTTCAAAATGTTTTAGCTTTCAAAATCATGTTTTCAAAAAAAAATTCAAACTTTCTTTTAGCCTTGAAATATTCCTCTATTCTGATTTTAAAAACTTCTATTTTTAAAACATCAAAACTTATTCTGATTTTAAATATTACTTATATAATTGACGGTCTATATCAATTATATATATATATATATATATATATATTTAAAGTAATGTTTTATATTCATTCTCTATCTCAAAATATTGTTTAAACACTTTACTTTTCTTCAGAGAAGTTTCAGCTTGTTTTAAATTCAATTGTCTTTACAAAACAACATTTCTATAATTTTGAACTGAGGGATGTCGACATATGGGGATACCCCATGTCGACATGGTGACAGTTGGATTTAAAATTCAATTTTCAAAAGAAGTCTCCATACGTTTGAAAACCTTTCGCCAATGGTTATGACTGTTGTGCATCTATATAAAGGCTTCCAAAACGAATTTTTTTAACAACTACTTTCTTATTTTCTTCATTCTTTCATCTCCACCATTCCATATCCATAAAACGTCATATTTTCAAGATCGTGCCATCATTCTGATAATTCTCAATATGAAATCATTTAGATACTCTCTCTATTTGATTCTCCATCATTCTACTAAAGATCAAAGTGCTATTAAGAGTTATAGGATTAATTTGTATTCAAAAAGTCCATAGAGTCTATCCATTCAAAAGGATTGTTATTAAGAAGTATTAGGATGATCTTGTGTCCCGTAAATCAAGAGAGTTTACCCCAGACTCGGAGATAGGAGGGTTCCTCAAGGCCTTAGAAATTAAGGGTTGTAATTTGGATATTGGCTTATCAAAATCTGTACAAGGATATTGCCTTGGTGCAGGACTGGATGTAGGAGGATTCCGAACCAGTATAAAATCCGGTGTGTTCTTTCCTTTTACTTGCTTTACTTTACTATTTGCATTTGTTATATGTTCTGTGATCATTCTGTGTTAGAATTCTGTTTAGATTTGTGTTGAAAGTTTTAATTTAGTCATATAGTTCATATATTCTTTAAAACACTATTCACCCCCCCTCTAGTGTTATTTCTGCCTTAAGATCCTTAATCCGCATCCCCAACAATTGGTATCAGAGCATTGGTTTTCATTATTTTCATAATCTGAAATTTTGAAAAGTTTTAATGGCACAACACACTAATAATGTCACTTCTGTCACCACTACTTCTGTCAACACAAGCACTAACACTAGTTCATTTGTAGAAGGTCAGTCTACTGTCAGACCACCACTTTTTAATGGCAGAAATTATGCATATTGGGCATGTAGGATGAAAATTTATTTACAATCCATAAGTTTAGATTCTTGGAATATGACACAAATTGAATATGTTGAACCAACTACTAATTTTGCCCAGTGGACTACTGAGCAAAACACGGTTGCACAAAACAATTCTAAGGCTATGAATATACTATTTTGTTCACTAGATAGGAATGAGTTTAATAGAGTCTCTGTTTGTAAGTCTGCATTTGAAATCTGAAAAACTTTGCAAGTAACTCATGAAGGAACAAGCAAAGTTAAACAGACTAAAATTTTCATATTAACTAACAAGTCATAATTGTTTAAAATGCATGAAAATGAGTCCATTTCCGACATGTATTGTCGATTTCAAGATATTGTACATTCATTTATTGCTTTAGGAAAGGGTTTCTCAGAAGAAGATCAAGTCAGAAAAAATACTCAATTCACTCACTCCAGAATGGGATCAAAAGACACTTACTATTGGAGAGGCAAATGATGTTAGTCAAATGAAGATCGAAGAGTTAATCGGTAATCTAATGTCTTATGAAGTTCAACTACAAGGGAGAAAAGAATCTAAGGCAACGGAAAAGAAATCGATCGCATTCAAAGCAACAACTGGAGATTCAGAACAAGATAGTGATGAAGAAATTGCTTTCATGACCGGAAATTTCAGAAAGTTTCTGAAGTATAGGAAGATGAATAACTTTAAAAGAAATGATCAAAGGAATTCCAGAAATACTTCGGAGAACAACAACAATTACAACAACAACAATGGTGATAGATGCTACAACTGCAAAAAAACAGGGCACTACAAGATAGATTGTCCATATCCAGACAAACAGACATTTCAACCAAACAATGAGCAACTAAGGAAAAGAAAGAAGGCATATGCAGCAACTCTTGACGATTCAGATTCATCCACCGATGACGAGAAGAAAACTGATAATTCAAATCTGTGCTTCACTGCTATTCTCGAATCAGAAGACGATCGGAGTTTGGATCTAAAAATAGGTACACATTTATTTTAATTTTATTGGATGCTCGTTTGTTTTGATTTTGTTTGTAATTCCCTGAATTTTTAAATTCAAAATCACCCTTTGAAATTTGAATTTTTAAATTCAAAATAATACTATTTTAACAATATTTTAAATATTAAAATATTTTAATATTATTATATTTAATATTATTACTAGAATTGTATATATATATATATAGATTAGTTTTCTTAAGATTTCAGGAATTTCTTAGATTTTAGAAATAGACACCCCTTTTCAAATTCAACTGGCACATGTCGACATGCCAGGATACCCCATGTCGACATGTCTCTCAGAAATTTGATTTCAAAATTTGAATTCAAACTTTTGAATTTCCCTCCACCTTTTCACTTACTTCAAAATTCTGAAAAGGACCTCTTGACCAAAGAACATGACTTTAGAGAATCTATTTAATATACTTCTCTTATCATCTCTTTTCACTTTATTCTCATAATTCAAACTTTCTTCATTATCTTCTACTCCTCTCAAACACTTATCAATGGCTTCCTCAAGTACCCCATCAACTATGAGGCTGACCAAATCCATCAAAAATGATCTTTTTAATGATCCGGAGGCTATCAAAGCTTACATAAATTATGTAAACTATGGTAAAGTCAATACGGGAAAATTTGCTATTTTTGATGATTTTCCTTCTTATGAAATCGATCAACTTTTTGAAGAAAACTCCATTCTTAGCTTGGTTGATAACAAGCAAAATGATTTCGTTTGTTATCCAAACCTTGTCAAAATGTTTTATGCAAACCTAAACCGTGAATTTTATAATGGAAATGAAGATCAAATTTGGAGTAGTGTTAAAGGAACACTTATTGTTTTGGATTCCGATATTTTAGTTACTATTTTGGGTTGCAAATCTACCGGTATGAATCTCCCGCAATTTCAAATCAATGAAACCGATCGAGAGACTTTTCATCACATTTTTGAAAGCAATGACCACATGGATTTTAAGAATCGCTTTTTCCGCCCAAAAGCAAGAATTGTCAACCTTCTTATTCAACACACCATTATTCCTAGGTCGGGAAACTACAATAATCCCACCTCAAAAGTGTGTAAAGCTCTTTTTGCTATATTTGGAAAATATGATATTAATTGGGCACAAACTATTCTGGATGAGTTAAGACCCAAAAATTTTACTATGGGATAAAACACTCTTTATCATGGAATCTATCTTACTTGGATTTTCAATTATTTTGGTGTGGATGTTAAAAAGGAAGAGTTTGTAAGTAGGAAAGTGTTCAATCATGGGAACATTTCCCTTATGAAAGTCTCACTTATGTTTCAACCGTATGAAACACTTACCGAAAAGGAAGAGAGATTGCTCATGAAGAGATGGAAGAAGAGGGAGAAGAAGAGGAAGAAGAAGGGGAAGGAATGGAAATTGAAGAAGAAGAGGAAGATGAAGAAACCTCTTTGGAAAGTATAGAGTATCCACATACACCCGCCAATCCGTCCAACAAAACCATACTCAAGAACCAAAAGATACTTGCTCAAAACCAAAAGGTTCTTAAGAGATCTATTTGCAAGAAAATGGATAAAATCTCTACCAAGATCAACAAGTTCTTTGGGAAGATAGGCAGGAAACTTGGCGTGTCCTCATCATCATCTTCATCAAACTAATCCTAGTCATTATCTCTCTTGCTATCGTTTATCTATCTTTGTATTTTCTATTTTTTTTGGTTAATATTATGTAATGTTAACTAATATAAGTAATGCTATCTTATTCTCTGTTTTCCATCTTTATACATCTCTGATAGTTATTTATTTTAAGTTTATATAGGTCCACTAGTTTAAAAATAAACTTAGAAATCAAAAATAACTTAACTTGGTCATTCTGTCTAGACCATGTCGACATGCCCCATCCCCCCATGTCGACATATAACAGTCAAAAAGTAGTTACACTTTCTAACTTCAAATTCTTGTAACTACCAAATGACAATTCATTTTGAACGGCCAATAACTCCTATAAATACCTATTTCTTCCAGAAAAACTTCTCTACCTCCATTTCTATTCATCTCCTCTCATACTTCAACTTATTTCTTAAATTATGGCTTCCCCAATTACGAATTTAAGTGAAAATCTTGAAGAAACTCTTACTTCTTTCAAGAATATTCTCTCTTTTATACTTAGAAATCAAAGGCACTTAGAATTAAGCCAAATGCAGATGATCAAAGAGCAAGAGAAACACTTCGACGTACTTCGTTGGATGATCTCAAGCCTTAGCAAAGACTAACCCGTAGCAAATCCACCAGTCACTCTCGACAAAGATAATTGGGATGTTATCAAAACTGACCCTATCTTTGGAGAAGATGGATGGGTGGAAGTCCCAAGGAATGTCTGATAATTATGTATGTATGTTTGTTTGTTTGATTTGATTTAGATTTGATTAGGATTTGATTGAATTGTTTACTTAAGTTTGATTTGGATTTGGTTTGTATGTAACTTCATATACTATACATGATTGGTTTGCTATGTATGACATTGATTTGGTTGTCAAGTTACACTTATATATATGCTCACACACTTGATCACTTACACGTTCACTTTACACTTTTATTCTATATATACTTGATTATCTTAGAACGGGTGAATCTTTTATTCCTTTTTGCTGATGTCAAAGGGGGAGAAAGTTATAAAAACATATGTGCTTGGTGTAAGAGGGAGTCATGGAGTAAGGGGGAGTTGTAGTTTTAAGAAGAAATCACGAAGTAAGGGGGAGTTATGGTATGGTAAGAATATTTTATAAATAAAGGTTGCCATCGTCAAAAAGGGGGAGATTGTTAGGAACTGAGTTGATGATGTTTTGATGACAACAACCTTATATAGTTATTATACTTTACTTTATAAAATACATACTAACATTTCCATATATATATGTGTGTGTGTGTGTGTGTGTGTGTGTGTGTGTGTAGGAAGTATATGCAGGTATCATCGAAGACTGATCAGTATAAAGACTCAAGCATCAAGATGAAGATTAGAGATTCAAGATTCAAGACTCTAGAGAATCAAGATTTCAAGATCTCAAGATAAGTGTCTAGTATTTTGTTAAAACTTCATAATAGCACTCTCATCTTTCTTCCAATTTTCTTTTGGGATGGAACCCAATTTCTATCGAAACCAGTGGCTTACAAAACCACGACAAGTAGCTTACAAACCTACGACAAGTGGCTTACAAACCCACGAAAATCAAAATCATTTAAACTACTTTGTACAAGTTCTCGAGTCCTATGGAGGAGCTCTGTAGGAAGGTTCTTGCAATTTCAATTTGAATAGATTTTTCAAAATGTTTTTAAATCTGTTTTCAAAATGTTTTAGCTTTCAAAATCATGTTTTCAAAAATATTTTCAAACTTTGTTTTAGCCTTGAAATATTCCACTATTCTGATTTTTAAAACTTCTATTTTTAAAACATCAAAACTTATTCTGATTTTAAATATTACTTATATAATTGACGGTCTATATCAATTATATATATATATTTAAAGTAATGTTTTATATTCATTCTCTATCTCAAAATATTGTTTAAACACTATACTTCGCTTTAGAGAAGTTTCAACTTGTTTTAAATTCAATTGTCTTTACAAAACAACATTTCTATAATTTTGAACCGAGGGATGTCGACATATGGGGATACCCCATGTCCACATGGTGACGTTGGATTCAAAATTCAATTTTCAAAAGAAGTGTCCATTCGTTTGAAAACCTTTCGCCAATGGTTATGACTGTTGTGCATCTAGATAAAGGCTTCCAAAACGAATTTTTTTAACAACTACTTTCTTATTTTCTTCATTCTTTCTTCTCCACCATTCCATATCCATAAAACTTCATATTTTCAAGATCGTGCCATCATTCTGCCAAATTCTCAATAGGAAATCATTTAGATACTCTTTCTATTTGATTCTCCATCATTGTACTAAAGATCAAAGTGCTATTTAGAGTTATAGGATTAATTTGTATTCAAAAAGTCCATAGAGTCTATCCATTCAATAGGATTGTTATTAAGAAGTATTAGGGTGATCTTGCGTCCCGTAAATCAAGAGAGTTTACCCCAGACTCGGAGATAGGAGGGTTCCTCAAGGCCTTAGAAATTGAGGGTTGTAATTTGGATATTGGCTTATAAAAATCTGTACAAGGATATTGCCTTGGTGCAGGACTGGATGTAGGAGGATTCCGAACCAGTATAAAATCCGGTGTGTTCTTTCCTTTTACTTGCTTTACTTTACTATTTGCATTTGTTATATGTTCTGTGATCATTCTGTGTTAGAATTCTGTTTAGATTTGTGTTGAAAGTTTTTATTTAGTCATATAGTTCATATATTCTTTAAAACACTATTCACCCCCCCCTCTAGTGTTATTTCTGCCTTAAGATCCTTAATCCGCATCCCCAACAATATATATGAGAGCATATTTGTTATTGTTATAAAATTATATTGTGTTAATTGGTCTATTGAGTTACTTATGAATTTTGGTCAAGACATGGGACACCACGGTGTCGATAGGGCTTTCTTAACTCTTGATCATGGCAAACAGACAAAATATTGATTTTGAAAATTTGGTAAATGAAATATTTTACTTAAGGTTATATATTTTATATATATGAAGGAATAATTTTTAAATTTATATTGTTATTATCGAGTTTGTTTGGTAATGATAATATTTATTTATTATCGTTATTATTTGAATTGTCATGCTCTGATAGTTTAAGAGCATTACATATTGTTCATTGGTTGCTAATCTATGCTCCATCGGTTTATGGGCATTTGTTGTTTGTTTAATTATAAGTACACTAAAAGGAACTCCTTGTGAATTGAGTTTCACAATTTGACTATTAGATTCGAATAAAACGTTAAGTTAAAAGTTATCTTTCAATAATGTTGAGTTAAAAGTAAAACTTTTAATAGAAACTGTTTAATATAATCTAAATGGAAAGATAAGACATTAAAAGGATAAATATTTGTGAAAAATTTATTATAGCAAAGGAGAATTATAATGAAATGAGATGATTTTATATAAATGAACTTTATATAAATTCGGTTATAAAAATGTGACCTAATAACGATTTTTGAGAGTTTAATTTTTTGTTATTGCTTGAAATAATTTCAAAAATATGTCAAGAAAAGGAATGGTAGTATTTCATGGAAGTATTCATAAGAATAAATATTTCAAAGTGAATTTTTAAGAAAATACACTTTTTAGGGATAATTCAAGGAAAACATCTCGATTAGTTTTATGGCAATCTGAATAATCTTCTAAGTGATGGTCGGGTGATTGCTTTGGCGAACGTCATAGTACACTTAGTAAATTATCCTTTTTATCATTATGCGATCAAAATGAGTTCAAATCCGAATGAACCCAAAGCAAGTGTCGTTGAATAAATTATTAAGTTTGTTTTATATTTACGGAAATATATATATTTCAAAAGGACTTTGAAATAAAAACTGGTATTTAGTCTTATGTTTGCTTATAGTAAATAAAAACTATTTTTGACAAATAATTCGATAGATGAAGTTTTTTAAACTTTGGATAGGAAATAGATAATTTAACTCAAGTTTTGAAACAGATTAAATTAGATAGGAAGGTTTTAATAAGCAATGTTTTATTATAATTTTATTTTTTGGTTACTCATCCAAGGTGAACTATTAGGTGATAATGGACCAATCTATAAACATCTTTCTTTGGAACACTCTAAGGTAAAAGGGTCGAAGGGTTATCTCAGTTTTAAAGGCCTATATTTTATTTGGGCCTCTTGAATTTTGAAAAATAAATTAACATTGACATTTTGTATGTACTTTTAGGATTTAGGAGAGTATCATGCAAGTAAAATAAGGAGGAGTAAATTTTTAATTTATTGTTTTGTGAAGTTGTGTCTTTATAAAATGTTTATAAAATTAAGTGGAAATTTATGAAGTAATTCGTAAATAATTTTAGTATCGAATGAAATACTATAAGTGAAAAACTGAAAAAGGTTTTGGAAGAAATTGGTACATTTAAGAAACCAATCATATTAAGTACATAATTTTTAGGTAGATCATTTTATTCACACAGTTCTTGATCTAGGGTCGAATAAATAACTCCAAGGTGATTTACACTAGTCCGAAAAAGAATTTCTCACTTTATTCTTGTTAATGAACACTTGATTGAAATTCTTGATATGGTACTAAGGATTTTCTGTCATAGTATATGGCCATGTAAGGGGAACGGAGGTTTTGAATCGATGAACTTGATTTGAGTCCTCACTACGGATGTCGAGTGAGCGTTACTACCTCGAAAGTGGAGCTTAGGCATCCGAGCAAGTGATTGTATCTGATATTGCATACAGATGATTATGTACATTATACGGGCTCAAGTATATTAATATGCTTAGTTGTGTGGCTTAGGAAATTTTCTTTCTCCTTGGACGTTCGAGAAAGTTGTAAACCTGAGAAAAATTTGTAAATCTTATTTGTTAGTCATTTAACATATTAAACAACGTTAAGTGTTAGTTTAATTCTTTATGTAATTTTATTTGATTAATATTATGATTTTATTGACTATAGTTTATAAAATTACTGTTTATCAAGACTTAAATCCAGGTGTTGTTAAAAAAAAGTGATCTCGAAAGAATTTGTTAAAGAAATAATAATATTATTATTCTGAAACTTTGGTAAAGTATTACTATTTCAAGATATTTGAAAGGAGTTTTTGTGAAGTGCTTTTTCGAGTATTTTTAGCTATGACTAAAATCGAGCAATTGGGATTTTTCTAATTTGGAAGACTAGCTAGGTATATTTGTTTGCTCTGGTTATTGTTTTAGGAGGAACCAGAATACCACTGGATGCTCCATGCTGTTTGATTTTAGAGTTATACCATGCTTCAGTGGGAGGAGCCCCCTCCTTGTCATAATTGATTTTGGTTTTGATTTATTTCTCTTTGGAGGAATTTGGAAACATATTTTGAGTATAAAAGCCTAGGAATTTAGTTCTAAATTTATATTTTGAAAAAGAATAGTTGTTTAATATTTTACTATAGAATATCCTCTGTATTTTTGTTGCATATGGTTGTTATATTCTTTATTTTGCTACGGTCTATGATATAAATAGTTTATGCATTGCTTTTTGTCAACATAGTTCTCTTTTGAATTATGAATACAAGATAGGTACGGGGAAGCAAGAGATTGCTATTTGATTTCTTATGCATCTGCATTTGCACCGAGATAGTGAGTTGCTTACTAAATAAGAATTAAACGCAAAAGAGGTACATAGAAGATATAGATATTGGCAATTTGATTGATTGGAAGTGCGTTTGGTTTTTGTTTTTTTGGTTAATTTAGGCCAATTGTGGTCATTGTAGTTTTTCGGATCTAGCCGCGCAAAGGATGTGCGGCCAAAATGCTCCGTAACATAAGGGACCTAAAAAGTTTAATAACTCATTTTTATTAATAGTTTTTAAATTTTAAGGTTTAGGTATATTTTCTTCCTTTGGGAATTTCAGGGATGAAATTCGTTAGGGGGGAGAATGTAACATCGTGAAATTTTATCATGTTGATTTTAATTAAATAATTTAAAATATGTAAATAATTGGGTTATAAATTTTAATAGTCCGAATTCAAATATAGGGGTTATTTAAATAACTAAATTGTGAATTAAATATATATTAAATGGGTTTAATAACCATATTTAACTCCTTTTAGTTAATAAATAAAAAATAAAAACCTTGTTATGTAAATTTATTTACAATAACAATTGATTCGAATAAATAACAAGAAAATCAATTGTTAATAACGACTTCATTTTTAATGACATATCATTTGTTAGTTTATGGGATTTTCCCATAATTTTATTTTAGAAAATATTTAAATTATCCGTTGACCTTGTTTTTCTTAGTACACTCATAAATATAATTAGCTCTTTAAAAAGCAATTTTTAAAGTGTATTTTTGAAGTATTTTACAAAAAATTGTGATGTGAAAACCAAGCATAAGCTCGGTTTTAAAAGTTTAAAAGATTGATTTAGTTATGGAAAGGATAAGAAATTTAATTTTCCTAAACGATATCGCTTATATGGAAATGATTTAGTCGTACGTTTAGCACTAAATGTCGACGTATGGAAACACATTTCTATCTCGATGGTTAAAATTTTTGTTAAGGCAATGCCTAGATGTAACGCTACCTTCAATTGCTCGGCTTTATTTTTGACCGAGTGATAGTACAAGTTTGAAATCGATTGTTAGTGGAAAGGGTATGAGGATTAATTTCTATATATATTCATTTTGATTTTTCCAATAGTTGATTTATTAACTATCGATTTAGCTTTCTTCTTTGTGTATCGTCAATTTAAGATGATATGTTGTTCATTTGAGCGTTGACATCCTTTGTCAAAAATGTCTAAAACTAGAAAGCGAATGGACATCAAACCATGTTAGGTTTCTCCCATTATAGTATCTTCAAATATAATCTAAATTAGATTCTGTGGTATGCGCACGGAGATATGAAATGTTCGGATTCTCAATAAGGTCAAAGGGGTTCACCTTGTACATTTTCAGGAGAGTCATAGGAGAAAATGACTCTCTCATGTATATTTTCCTGAGGTATACTTTTGATATAAGGGGCGCACCCTCCTAGTCATTGTTGGAAAATTCATTTCCTTGTAAATCATTGAACTGTTTTCTTAATTACATCGACAAGTGATTGGAGTTCTTCTCGATGTTTAATTATATATGTCCATTCTTTATGTTTGGATTTTGCTCTTATTTATGCCCATTCTTTCAAATTTTAGTTTGGTTTTAATTTGTTTCCATTCATTTATGTGTGGAAGTTATTCTTATGAGGTAAAACCCGTCGCAAATTTAGTGGCACGGTCTCATAGAATATTATGTGTTCATCATATCACTTGATTTTTCTCATGCTGATATTTCTAAACCGATCTGGGTGCTATTTTATTATAATGCTCAGGTCAGGCCGAGTATTTTTTCAGGTTGTCATTTGTGGAACTCGGAGCTCATAGAGTAGATCTGAATGTTCACCTGCCATATTATTTTATTTTCCACTATTATGTGTACCTATTAGCTATGATGTGCACGTAAATGTGCATATTTTTACCACCGTATTTAATCTATTCGAATTAAATAAATGATCATATGGGGTATTTTAACTTGTTTAAACCAAAAATTCAAATTATTCCAAATTGTCACATATTCATCTTCATATATGGGGAAAACGGTCATTTGTGTGCATACATTTCTTTGAGAAAAATTAATTGAAAATTTGTATATATTTTTGTAGGAATTTGATCTCAAATAGAAGTGGTTTCATGAAGATATGCATGCATAAAATTAATACAAAGGAATGAAGATGGAAATAATTCAAAGTGAAGAACATGGAGGGCCCCACCTACCCACCTACCTTAATGTACAAATTAAAGGCTAATGCACATGCTTTTGGAGTTAATGGCTTCATGTACACTTAATAGGGGATTAAGACATGTTAATGATTACTTGGCCTCCACACTTCCTAAGGGGCATTTTGGGTACTCCCCAAAAATATGCATTAGGGTTTCTAACTTGTATAAATACCCCTTATGTTTTATGTAGCCATCTTTCCTCTTAGTTAGTTAGTTTTAGTTTAGAAAATAAATCAAAGCTCTCTTTCTTTCCATGACTACTTAGCCATTTTTATTTTATGTAATCTTTTTTATGCAACTTCAATATATGTTCTTTTTCTTTTCATGCTTATTTACTTTCATGTTGTAGTGTTGATCTCTTCTCTTTTATGCAAGTAAAATAATTTTTCCTTTCATTTTTCTCTCTTTTTCCTCTTCTTTTTATTCAATGTTGTTTGCTACATTTGTTCATATGATGACAAATATGAGAGGTTAAACCCCTTCAATTTAGGAGTAATGAAGCTCTCTAATCATGTAGCTTCAACTTAATTTGATGTTTATGCTCTCCTTTTGTGCTTAATGAGAATGATTGAAGTGGTTTAATGATGTTGTTTAGCTTTGCATTTGATAGTCTATGTTGTTTATAACAAATAGGCTATGCTTAAACAAACAAAACACAAATTGCCTCTTCATCTACATATGATTATGGCAAAGAAGTGATTGTTGAAATTAAATTTTGATGGCTTATATTTCTAATTAATAGTTAATAGGCCATGCTTAAAATAGATTTTTCTTTCAACTTAGTTGTCATATTTTATGAGATTTAAAAGTGTATTAGTGGTTGTGTTATAGTTTGATGGTTTATATTGAGCTAATTAATAGCACAAATATACCATGCTTATGATAAGCACATCAACTAATTCACTAATGACAAGAAAAGAGAGATCATAACTTCATTTTGTTGATTTATATGATTTAGAGAGTGGAAATTGCCTCTAAATTGTCATTTAACTTTCATATTTTTATCTATTTTTCTTTTGCTAGTTTTTGTTAGTTTCTCACATTTTTAGCTAATCACACTTTCAAGTTTGGTTAATTTGATTGAATAGAATTTTAAAATCATCAATTCCCTGCGGATCGACCCGTATTCGCCGCGTGCTACATTCGTACACCGTGCGCTTGCGGTTATTTTTATCTCTAAATTCGTCCGACGGTTTTCTAAACCGATATAATTTCCGTCGACGAACAAGTTTTTGGCGTTGTTGCCGGGGAATTTGTTTTGATTTTGATTTTCTATTCTTCGGATTATTTTTGTGTGATTTTATTTGTGTGTTTGTTTAGTGTTTGTGTGTATTTGTTTGTGTTCTTGTTGTTTTGCATTTTTATTTGCATTTCCATATAAAAAAAGTTTTTATTCCATTTCGTTTTCAATTACATTTTCCATTTATAGTTCAAAAAAAAAACTGTTTATTGCATTTCTGTTTTCTCTTACAATTTTCAAGACAATTTCTGTTTTCTGTTTCCAATTCTGTTTTTATATCCTCTCTGATTTCATTTCTGTGCAGTGCATAGCTGAAACAACCCCCTTCTATTAACAGTCTTCAACCTGTTGCTTCAAGACTTCACTCCAGTCAACTACGACACAACTTCACAATACCACAACTGTAAATACCCCAACACTACTGCTCTCATCCATCATTCATACCTTTCTACCGGCCACAAACTCCGATACCCACTGCAGTTACTAACTTCCAGGCATCACTGTCATCGCCATTTCCCCTTCAACAAATTCCACCGACTGACTGCCTACATTCATCACGGCACCCCTATCCACTTTCATCATTCCACTACTGAACATACCATACATTCCACGACCAAACTACTGAACATACACACATCTACCAAGTCATCAACTTTCCATTGCCACAACATTACTACACTGTTTCATTGCCACTTGTTTCACTCCACCAGTTGCCAGTATCAACAACGAACTGCCTTCGATTCATTACAATCTCCAGAAACCAAGACAACAGCACCATCCTACTGCAGCAATTTTCCAACACCTCCAAAACTCGAACAATCACCACATCTCTGTTCCACTTGCCTCAACAGCTACAAACATCAACCGCCCCTCTCCTCTGTCACACCACATTAACCACTACACAAACCTTTCTATACTAACCACCCCTTTCCTTCTCGAACCACTTCATACATACCACCTTCACAATCAATCACAGCCTCATTCACCCACACACTCGCTTGAACCACCCAATCACCATGGCAACTACCACTCCACCAATTCACCACGAACCCAATCAACTGAAACCATCATCGCCATCTCAAAACGACCATCCCTCCAAGCCTAGAACAGCAACTCTCTCTGTTCATCACATTTCACTGCCTAGTCTGCTCATCACCTCTTTGTTCTTTGCATTTGCATTTTCAACTGATCGAGAAACCACAAACGTGCATATATCAGTGCACAAACCACATCGGTCACAAAAAAAAACTAACCCTCAGTCCATCCTCCCTAAACCCTTCTGCCACAAATATCTTCAGTGCTTACTTCCCCTCCATCTCACCATCACCAACATTTACACTGCTCAAATCACTACGATCAGACGCGAAACCAACCCTCACCCACTACACGAACCACACATTCACTGTCTTGCATCCGCTACTCATCCACCAAACAATAAACCCGACTTCACATTTTCCTGCTCTCCAGTAGCCCTCCACCATCACCTTCTCAACATTCCCACTGCCCCTAACATCACCGTGCCTTCAAGTTCAGCCACAAAGACACCCAGTGCCGCGACTAGAAAACTCGGCCCATAACCCTTCTTCCAAATTCACATCACCATTCCCAAACATCAACTCTATAAAACTCCTCTGCAATCAACTCCATCTAGCATCGAACATTCACCTCTGCAATCGACCAGAATGTGCGGCTACCCAATTCGAACATCGTCACTTTCTACCACAAATCGAACAACGCCGAATTCGCGACCTCCCAATCAAACAACCACTTACGCAATCGCTGGAAATCAAAGCTTAAGTTTCGATTCAAGAATTCGAGATAGTAATGGATTCGACTACAAGTTTGAGAAACTGAAAAAGATTTGAACTGCGAATAATTTTTTTTTTGTTTGACGAGAAAAACCAAGTCGATTTGTTCACAGCAGTTTTTCTTTAAAACGAAGAGACCGTGTTTATTTGGGTCGGGTAAAAGAAGTTGTGGGTTTGTTTAAGTGGTAAAGTCCAACATTTTTAGGGTAATTAGTTTGTTTTGAGTTGTAATTTTGATTTTCTTCCTTTTCTAAAAAAAAGAAAAAAAACCTTTGCTTTTGAATTGTTTTGAGCTCTTGAATAGTTTTATCCCCAAAAAAAAAAAAAAATTCAAAGTAAAACCCTACTTTTAAGTTTCCTTTCAAAAAAAAAAGTTGTATATATCTTGCTTTATTTCAGGTTGCCAAAGCAGAATTACAGAAAGAGCAGAAGTGCTTGTTAAATAAATTGCTTGATTTGAAGTGCTTGCCGAAAAAAAATAACTGCTTGCTTGCTTATAAAATTTTATGTTTTAGTTGTCTTGCATTGTTGTTTGCTTGCATTTTAAGACAAAAAAATTTAAAAAAAAATTCAAAATCAAAAGCAAAAACAAAATTTCATTATAGTTGCATTGTTAATACACGTTTTATTTCAGCTTTGCATTTCATCTTAGAATTTGATTAAATAATAACTCACTTAATTGTATATTGACAGTTGTCTTCTTTAAACAATTTAATTTCTTGATGTCTAGGCTACGACAGAGTAATAACCATTTATAAATATTACGGTGATTCGTAAATATTATAGTGGTTGTTCCTCTGAAGGTACTTAAACCTTCGGCTGCATTGCTACGGTGATTCGTGGTGCACCGATAACCCCTGCCCGTTACCTGGCTGAGAAATATTTTTGTTGATTTAAGACAGTGTGTGACTATACAATTTTGTGTTAACTTAGGATAAATCATTTGTAATTAAACCTTGCATTCATTTAGTTGCATTAGTTCATGCATATTTAAAAAAAAAATTCAAAAATCCAAAACTTAAAAAAAAATTGTAAATATTCCTTTTATTTTTCTTTGAATTTTTTTTCCCCTTTTCTTTGAAAAACAAAATCCAAAAAAATATATAAAACCTTGAAAAAAAAAGAGCAATTTTTTTTTTTTTTGAAAATCCAAACAAAAACAAAAAAACAAATTTCCTTTTGAAAAATAAATTCCATCTGTAAATATATTTTTTATAAAAAAAAAAAAAACCAAAAACATTCTCGAAAATGTCCGAATTTCCATATTCACTTGAATTTTACAATAGTTGCGAAAATCAATATAATCCATATGATTTCACTTCAAATTCGTATGGATATTTTAACGACAAATATTCTTTAAACAATTCAAATTTCAAACAACACGATGACCAACCTTCGACTCTTGAAAATAGCATGGAAATGATTTCATCTTTACTCGAACTTTCTACACGACAAAATCAAGAGATAAATGATTTACATTTGTGTAATAACTCGAGTCAAGGATTTTAGATTTTGAATTCAATTCAAAATTCAAACGATTACGATTATAACCCATGCCAATTTAATTTCAAACTCCAAAATGAATTTCAAACTCAACGTGAAAATGCGAATAACTTTTCAAACGAATTTGGCAAGGGGAATAATCTTAACCATGTTATGAGTGACAATTTTTGTTCTCAACAAATCCAAATCGAAAATTCTCAATTTAATAACTATAAATTGGATTTTGTTGAACAAATGAATGAAATTTACGATGATCACACGGATTTGTTGTTTGAAACTTATATGAAACAACGTGAACAACAAAATCAAATCTCAACGTGTGATGAGTCAAGTGATAATCCACCTTTTACCCAAATCGACGATTTTCAAATAACAACTTTTGAATTTGATAATGACGATCTTAATCAAGTTGTTGGAAATACGGTAATTAAGTTGGATTTCAATTCTTTTGAGGGTGCGAAACTCGATTTAAACTTTGATCTTCCTTTTTCTGAAAATTTGAATACAATAACTTTGAATATTGAACTCGGTTTACACGATGAAGTTGTTGATAATCCAATAAAGGAAGTCGAATTTAACGAACATGAGTTTTATGGACTTTTTGTAAACGAGTTGTTGAATTCTGAAGGGGAAGATTTCGATCACCATTTTGACTTTGAAATCAATAATTTGGAAGAAGTTTTCAATGATAAACTTGAATTTCAATTTGGTGAAAATAAATGTGAATATCAATCAATTGTTTTATCAACCCCAAAAATCATTGAAAACAAAACAACTCATTCAATATTCAATAAAACAACATTTGTTTTTCCAAATCAACATTCAACTTCGATATCTTTTATGGTTTGGTTTTTCGTGCTTAAGCTGTGTCTCACACATTTGATGAGACAAATGAATCGGTCTTTAGAAGACCGTTTCATTTACTTTTTGACGATATAGTTTCTGATCATGTGTAAATACCGTCCGTTTTCATGTAAATAATAATAAACATCCCTTTCACTTGGGTTGACTGTGGGGACACAGTCGAAATCAAGTGTGGGGGGAGACTCATCTTCATTTTTTTTCATGGTTTATTTTTGCTTTAAAATCACAAAAAAAATTAAAAAAATCCCAAAAACAAATTTTCTTTTGATTTATTTTTAAAAGAAACACTATAAGATAAATATATGACTTTGGTTTATTAAATTGAAATTTTTGGAAATTTATTTGTCTAAACAAAAATAAAAATGAAATTTGATTACAAATAATAATGGTTTAACTAGTATATAGGAAGATTCATACGTGTTAATTATGAAGTATATCCTAATTGAAAATCTTTGTTTTAAAAGTGCTTGATTTAAAGTAAAGGATATAACATTTTTTTTTTGTCTTCTTAGTTAAATGATGCTAAGATGATTTTGCAAAACTCTCTCTCTCTATTAAAAAAAATAAAAATAAAAAAATAATAACATCCAAGTATTCACTCTCATTTAAAAGTCCTCACGGTTATGCATGGGTGAATTACTTGAAATCTTTGATTATGTGCTTTTATACTCATTTAAAAGTCCTCACGGTTATGCATGTATGGAACACATGTTAAAAAAAGACTTAATAAAAACCACCTATGGTCGATAGGTGTATGCACGAAAGTGTGTACACTCGCCATGCTTTGTACTTCCCTCACATAAGCCCGAAAGGCAGTGCATGGGTGGTATATATGGCCTCAGTTTACCTGAGCTAGGTGTGTAGTTTTTCTTACAAATAATGAGAGAGCAAGCAATTGAAATCCTAGCACTATTTTTACTTAGTTGATTTGATTTGTTATTGAAAAGAAATGAAAATACCACTTTGATAAACTTTGATAATCAACTAAGGATCCATTTTATAATTACACTTTGTTATCAACCGAAACAACAAGTTAAGCTATTGTCTATTTGTTATGATAACTTGATTTTTGTTGGAAATTTGACAAGTAAATGACTTAAATTTTCATGATAATGACTAAAACCTATATTTAACTTATTTATGTCGATTTAAAAGTAAATCCTTCATTGTAAATATTTTCAAAAATTCGCATTCATAAATCTTACATTTTGTAAATATTTTCATCCTGCATATGGATTTTGTGGGTAGTATCCGCTGAAAACCCTCACGAGACAACACTCGTCCTACTGGGGACACCCAGAGGTTTAACGGCTTGTTGCATACGCTCAATGCAATCGTGCTCCCTACGAAAACGGATTTATCTTAGTTTTTCTTTATTCGAGGACGAATAAAAAGATAAGTGTGGGGGTATTTGATGTACACGTAAATGTGCATATTTTTACCACCGTATTTAATCTATTTGAATTAAATAAATGATCATATCGGGTATTTTAACTTGTTTAAACCAAAAATTCAAATTATTCCAAATTGTCACATATTCATCTTCATATATGGGCAAAACGGTCATTTGTGTGCATACATTTCTTTGAGAAAAATTAATTGAAAATTTGTATATATTTTTGTAGGAATTTGATCTCAAATAGAAGTGGTTTCATGAAGATATGCATGCATAAAATTAATACAAAGGAATGAAGATGGAAATAATTCAAAGTGAAGAACATGGAGGACCCCACCTACCCACCTACCTTAATGTACAAATTAAAGGCTAATGCACATGCTTTTGGAGTTAATGGCTTCATGTACACTTAATGGGGGATTAAGACATGTTAATGATTACTTGGCCTCCACACTTCCTAAGGGGCATTTTGGGTACTCCCTAAAATATGCATTAGGGTTTCTAACTTGTATAAATACCCCTTATGTTTCATGTAGCCATCTTTCCTCTTAGTTAGTTAGTTTTAGTTTAGAAAATAAATCAAAGCTCTCTTTCTTTCCATGACTACTTAGCCATTTTAATTTTATGTAATCTTTTTTATGCAACTTCAATATATGTTCTTTTTCTATGCTTATTTACTTTCATGTTGTAGTGTAGATCTCTTCTCTTTTATGCAAGTAGAATAATTTTTCCTTTCATTTTGCTCTCTTTTTCCTCTTCTTTTTATTCAATGTTGTTTGCTACATTTGTTCATATGATGACAAATATGAGAGGCTAAACCCCTTCAATTTAGGGGTAATGAAGCTCTCTAATCATGTAGCTTCAACTTAATTTGATATTTATGCTCTCTTTTTGTGCTTAATGAGAATGATTGAAGTGGTTTAATAATGTTGTTTAGCTTTGCATTTGATAGTCTATGTTGTTCATAAAAAATAGGCTATGCTTAAACAAACAAAACACAAATTGCCTCTTCATCTACATATGATTATGGCAAAGAAGTGATTGTTGAAATTAAAATTTGATGGCTTATATTTCTAATTAATAGTTAATAGGCCATGCTTAAAATAGATTTTGCTTTCAACTTAGTTGTCATATTTTATGAGATTTAAAAGTGTATTAGTGGTTGTGTTATAGTTTGATGGTTTATATTGAGCTAATTAATAGCACAAATATACCATGCTTATGATAAGCACATCAACTAATTCACTAATGACAAGAAAAGAGAGATCATAACTTCATTTTGTTGATTTATGTGATTTAGAGAGTGGAAATTGCCTCTAAATTATCATTTAACTTTCATATTTTTATCTATTTTTCTTTTGCTAGTTTTTGTTAGTTTCTCACATTTTTAGCTAATCACACTTTCAAGTTTGGTTAATTTGATTGAATAGAATTTTAAAATCATCAATTCCCTGCGGATCGACCCGTATTCGCCGCGTGCTACATTCGTACACCGTGAGCTTGCGGTTATTTTTAATTTAAATTCGTTCGACGGTTTTCTAAGCCGATAGAATTTCCGTCGACGAACAAGCTACTATAAGGTCGGGATTATAACTGTCTAAACTAACGAGGTTTGTCTTTAACTCTGATATACCATGTATTTTAGAGTGAGAGTTTTTGCTGTCTTTGTATATTAAATATTGTCGCTCCATTGTGAGATTCTGTTTCCCCCATTCATTTTCTTTTAATTTTACCCTAACAATCTGTGTTTCCAGTGAATGAATGTTTGGCATTTGAATACCATACGTGTATTTGGTGACAACTTTCGACAGTCGAAAAGGCATGTCGTTACTGTGCTTCACCCTTAACTGTTTGAGATATAATTCATTGGCACCAAATGATTTATAATCATATAATGAAAGGATTATTTCTCAAAATTATGGCTTAATCTATAATTCCAAAATAATTGCAAATAATTTGAGATACTTATGTATTTTCCAATCCATCACTTTAGTTATTAAAATGAATACCACTAATATAGTTTTATTTTATAAGCAATATCTGTAATATTCATATTGAAATAAACTATATCAATTTTTCAGTCAACGATGAAAAATAATTATTATTTCATGAATAATGTTCAGTATGATTTACGAAAATAATTTTCATAACTTGATGCAACCAATACATGTTATATGGCGTTCTCCCACTATTTCTACCATTACTATAATAACGTACAAAATACTAAGATCAATTCAAACACTTACTATAAGCTATTTATTCCATTTGCTGTAACTATTTTACAATAGAGAGTTTTTCGATTAATATCTTAAACTCAAAGGAATAAACTTCATAGAAAACAATTTTCTGAAAAAACAAAGGAATTATATTTCTCATTCTCATGTTAAGTTTAATTATTATTTTGCGGTTCTCATTTTTGATGTTTTTTATGAAGCATATGTGACTACACTTTCTTTATTGCTATTGTACTTTAAGTTACATCTAACGTCGTACATTCGTTTTCCTTTCTAAATGGTGGAACAATTCAAAAGGAAACCTTGCTGCAATATCATAATGAACCTTTTACAAAAGTGCATTTGATCATCCCTAACATTTAAGGATATCAAATATTGTAAATTGACTAAAGTGACATTTCTGTGACTGAATTCTTATACCTATCTTGTAGCTTTCAGTCTAGTGTTACATTAACATAATAAGATCATTATTGTAACTAATCATATTGAATATTCGATCTCACACTATGGTTTACTTGCTTATTTCAAATGAACCAATTTCATGAGGTTATGTGCATTTCGAATTACGACTGTTTACCATATAACATTAATATGTGATCGTACATGGATCAAATATCCATATTCAGGTTTTGCTTTTAGAGTTCAAAACTGGTAAAGGACAACACACAGTCTCAAGCAAATAAACACGTGAGTGACCAATTACAAATGTATTTTGTTGCTATAAAATTAGATTCTTGCATGGGTATTGAAATAATAACATGAAAAAAATATTTATTTGTAGGTATATTTTATATTTCTTTTATTAATCTTTAATTCAGTTCTTATATCTTATTTGATAGGCATTTTATTAATTATATTAATTGCACAAATTTATCAATGTGGATTATTATTCCTTCATATAGAAAATGTTTACCATTTCATTTTTCTAGTAAGGCTTCCACTACATTTTTATGTTTATCAAAAGCCAAAAAAGACATAGAAACCATTTGATTTCTCTAGTGGGCGTTAAGACTCGCTAGCCTTGAGATTTTGGCCTTCAGATATATTAAACAATTCATAGGCTCGCTAGCGGTGGATAACACTTTAGTGGTTATATCAAATACAACTCCTAACCATGATCTTTGTCCTAATCTCATCTCGACCTTAAGGAATATCGTCAAATCTAATGAGATTATTCATCCATACCCACTACTTCATGACAACTTAAATATAATGCATATACCTTAAGGAATATTAGCAAATACGTGCATGTATCTTACCTCGTATAGTCAATATACTAATAATGCTACGCATAACATCTCTAGCTTGAGAAATATCAATAACTAGAGATTATGCAAGTAGTCTATTAATATAAAATGGTGGAGGATAACTTTATATTAAAGATCCATACTCTTTAATATATTTTATTAAGTGATATCAACTTATGGAATAATGTATTTCTTATGAAATACCATCACAATTCAAATGTAAGACACATTTGAAATCATGGTATGCGTACTATAGGCATGTATATATCCCTTAAGTCTATTTGGGTTTTTTAAAGGTAAGTGGGGATAAATGGTTCCCTATCATATTTTATTCAAAAATAAAATACTGAACCGAGGAAAACAAAGATAGAAAAACCTAAAAAAAAATAAAAAGCGGCCACTCATGGTAACAACATAAAACAAAAAAAACTAAACACAAAAAGGAAACCACGTGCGGGAGAAGTTAAAAGCAGCAACAAAGATAAAGGAATACTGAACTAAATAAGCCATCTCAAAGGGTTATTGAATCCATTATATTTTCTGTTGTGCAGGATCATTCTCTTCAAAGATTGCATGGTCTTAATGTAGATTTCTTTAGTAGAAAGTGTAGTATTAGTAAATATCATGTTATTCCTTTCCTGCCAAGTAGTAGGGATGAAATTTTTATAATGATAAGGAGTAATGTGTTGTCATCATTTTTGACCTTCGTTTGTTTTACCCATAGCCAGAACAAGTAGCTTCCCTTTGTATATTGTAGTATCCTCTACTTTGCATCATCGTGTCACATATTTTATACATAAGGCATTCAAAGAATACATGGTTCCTTGTTTCAAGTTGGCTATTATAGAATGTACATTGAACATCAGCGATGTACTCTCTTACCATTAGCTTGTCTTTAGTTAGGCATGAGTTGTGTATTATTTCCATAAATCTAAGTTGTGTTTATTAGGGCTATATCGATTCTATATCCTCTTCTTCCAAAAGTCAATTTGCAGGTATGAAGAGGTTATTATCATATTGTAAATGAGATTGTTGGTGTGTTTCATTTGTTTATCACCCAAAGCAGTGAACTATTAGGCAGGTTACTAGTATGTATTTTCTTACAAGAGCATTGTCTAGGATACCAGTGGAGAAAATTTGATTATAAGAGAGAAGTCTTTGCCCATGGCATATGCCAGAAGGAGTGCTTAGATTCAAAGTTGACGTTATACTTTATTAATGAGGGAAAAACTTGTCTGAGGTTCAGAATGCTTTTAAAAAAACTAGCTGACAGTATTAGGGATATGCATGGTCCAAAAAGTTTGTTCTGCATGTAGTGAGCATTCATCCATATGGCCCAAAGGGTTGGCTGTTTGGAAAGGAGAATGTTAAGGTCTTTAGATGCAGCTATTATGTTCCATTGCCTTAGATTATTAATTCCTATTCCTCCTTTCGACCTAGGAATGTTGATTTTTTTTGTATACACATGGGACTATTTTCTTAGAGTAGCAACATCCTGACCGTATAAAGTGATTGAAGGCACTATTAAGCATTGATAAGAGTTTTTTGGCAACATGAATGTTCTTGAGCGATACGAAATCATTGCTGTAGCAATTGAGTTGATGATGGTGAGATGACCTGCTTGAGATAGGAGATGTGCTGGTCACCTACTCAGTTTTCCTATGATGGAATCAAACTGTGGCGACCCGACCTTCGGACACCAGAAAGTCGCATCACTAATTAAGAAAAGAAAGGGATAGAAGAAGAAAAGAAAGAGAAAGAAGAAACACAACAACATCAGAGAACTCACAGCGGAACGAATGAAATATAATATATCACATAAAATATTACATAGTGTCATATTACATCAGAGTACACAACCTATACACCATATATTAGACAGTTATAAACATCTGTCTTACTATAAAACTCAAGTATACAAGATACAGATACCACACAAACACAGTGGAACCATAATATATCTACACGTGGAAGCCTCCTGCTCCATATCTCCTCCAGAATTCGTCAAGCTAACTTGAATCACTCGACTACTCATACATAATATGAGTACCCAAGAGTTTAATAAAACAGAAAATAAACACTTGGGTCAGACAGGGGTCTGGTGTGAGTAAACGGGTTAATAATACTTTAGAAAAACCTTTGAAAAGAAAAGGTATCACGTAAGAATTCCCATACATAAACATGGAAAAGTTTTTACCTTACGCTAACCAAAACATTTGATAGGAAATCCAGTGATATTATAATAGTGTCTAGGGTTTTCAAGTAAATAAGATATAGCCGAAATTGTTACATTATTAAATTCCAACTACTAGCCACAAAAGTGGGTAATACAAACAAAACCGTAGGGTCTCGTAGGAAGAATGGATTTCCATCAATGGCAGGGCTACCGGGGTGCCGCCCGTCACAGTACGTGGCCTAGATCACAGTACCGAGGATTACGCCCAATCCCCTGAATCACAAAGCCAGAACCATTCCTTACTGAACAATCCCGAGTAAGATCACCCCGTGGTTGGCACGACCAACCACCCACAAAGCCGAAATAAAGGGACATCTAGACAGGAATGACCTCACCCTGAAATGGGTGCTACCCACCTAGCCTTGCTGCACCTCTCCTGTTTTAGCCATTCCCAGGTTGATGAGGCTTGAGGCTGCGATTACCTTTATAGAACACATCTATCTTAGAATACTCATCGTCCACCCGACGATGTTCTGAAAGCATTCAATCCCTACAAGTTCGTTCTGGGTTCAAACAAAACCGAAGGCACTATCTCGTTGCACTCATTTTGGAATCACCCTCAGAGTCAACGACCACAGTCCTTGCACTCTAAATCACCATCTCGAACATATAAGTACTATCTCCATCAAACTCATCACGGAATCACCCCCAGAGATATACTGACGAATAGTTCTTACACCTCGAGTCTTCACTAAGCTCCACTTGGATTTACGACCTAACGTTTAATTTGGATCGATGTGGTTTTCGGATTATCCAAACATGGAAACACGATCCCAATCTCATCGAAACCAAACGCCATTTTAATGTCCAAGTTGTTTAAGGGCTTTTAAACATTTAAACTTATATTCAAGATGATATAAACAGATAGATAAATCACATTATCACAATAGATAATTCATAACAATCATTCATCTCACAAAGCAGCATATCACATAACAGAGATATCATACCCAAATCATCCAGTATCAACCAATCACCCAATATCAATCATCCAATATCAATCAATCATCTAAAAGCAGAATTGATTAACTCTAAATCAATTGGATTAACTAAATCCTTCTTCATTAATTTATTCCAAATAACAAATTAATCATCTCTTAATGATCTTCCTTAATCAATCTTCCTTGATTAATTATCCTTTAAATTATATTCAAGTAATTATCCTTTACCATATACAATAATTACCTTTAATTACTATCATTAATTACAATAATTAATGATCCTTCAGCACTTCCATTAATTAATCAATTATAATTAATTACATTAACCTTAATTAATTGCAATTAATTACAATTAATTAATCATACTTAAATTAATTACTTTTATTAATCATCCTTGATTAATATCATTAATTATATTAACTAATGATCCTTATTAATTAATAATTCCTTTAATTAATTAAATGATTAACTTGAAAATTAATCATCACATTAATCATAAAAGTAATTAACAATTTGTAATTACTTATCTTAATTAATTAACTTCTTAATTAATTATATTAATCCTTTGATTAATTAATTCTAATTAATTAATCTTTAATTACTTCATTAAGTAATTATTATTCAATTAAATTAACTTATAATCCTTAATTAATTACTTTATTAATTAATTACATTTTTAATTAATTACCCTTGGTAATTTAATCTTAAATTAATCACATTCATTAATTAATTAATCACATTAATTAATTAACTATAATTAATTAAGTAATTAACTCTTAATTACTTACATAAGTTATTATCTTCTAACTACTTCATTAATAAATCTTGATTACTCTCTTAATTAATTACTTAACAAATAATTAATTTCATCATTAAATAATTCTTAATTCTTTAAATTAATTAATTACTCCATAATTAATTAATTTCAAAACAATTATATTAATCAATCCTTAGATTAATAACATCAAGTGATTATCCATTAATCAGTTTCATTTAATTACTCCCATGAGTAATTTCCACTAATTACTTCCATAAGTAATTATTCCCTACTTAATTACATTCATAAATTCACCATTAGTTACTTCATTAAGTAATTGCACTTAATTAATCCATAATTAAGTGATATTTAAAATTAAATAAATAATCAACTAATTATTTAAAATTAATTAAATAATTGATTAATTAACTTCTCATATTTTATCTTTGCTTTTGGTTTTGATTTCTAATTTCAGGTTTTGAAAAAATTTCTGTTTTGGCATTAACGTTCAGTTGAGAAATAATTGAAATAGATTGAAGAAAGAAGAAGAGATGAAAAGGTTTTTTTTCTTATATGAATTATTGTATGGTTTAAATTCTAAAATGAAGACACTTGCCATTTAATTTGTTTAAAAGCTTTACAAATGTTATTAAGATGTCTTAATATGTTTACACATGTTTATTATGTATTTTTAATTAATTTTTTACTTAATTTAAATGTAAATATAACTTACTTAATTTAATTTAGTAACTTACTAAATACTTATATGTGTAAATATAAATTTACTTTTTAAAGAAAATATTCTAAAACTAATTATAGTATAAATAAATCTATAACCATTTTATTGTAAACACTTTAAAAGAAAACAAAACAAAACTGTAAACTATTATATTTAAAATAAACAATTATATTATATTTTGAAAACAAATTGAATTTTAAAACAAAGCTTTAAATTACAATACTCAAACATATATAAATTATTAATAGATTAAATTAAATTCAAAACAATATCAAATTATAAGATATACTTATATATATATATATATATATATATATATTACAATTTGAAAATTCATCTTTTAATTAAAACAAAAGATTTTCCTACTCACAATATATATCAAATATATATATTATAAATAGAATAAAAAATTTATTAGCTTTGAAAAATAATTCTTATGAATTTTAAATTGTTAAAATGATATTGATCAAATTGCCAGATTAAATATTTATTAAACTTTAAAAGATTAAATTTTACCAATTTAAGTTAAAATTATAAAGAAAAATTATCAAACCAAATTAATTATTAATACAGATTATTAAATTGATATTTCCTAAAATTCCGGGTCGTCACACAAACATTGGATAAACATTGACCAGTTGTGATCCTGGAGGTGGTTAAAGGAATACCAAGATATAAGAATCATTGGGTATTAATGTTAAGGCAGAGAGAGTAGTAATATTATTAGAATCATAGAGTCCTGCAATAAAACATTAGACTTAGAATGATTAATTTTCAGACCTGCGGATTTTTCAAGAGTGGACAAGCTTGAAATGCTTATAGGATCAGGTTTGGTAAAAATGATTAAATCATCAGCAAAAGAAGACTGATAATTAAGGGCCTTTTGCACTTGGGATGTAATTGTATTGCTTTGTTTCTTACATGATTTCCGAGCACAAAGTTCAAATATTCTATAATAGTGATGAAAAGATAAGAAGAATTGGATCACCTTTCTTAAACCATGTATTAAGTTGAAATACCTAGAAAATTTTCCACTCAACATTGTAGAATAGCTTGGAATTGATATGCATGTTTGTATCCATACAATTAACGGCTCTGCAAACATCATTTTCATAAGGATCGCAATGATAGAAGCCCATTCAGTCAAATGCATTTTGGTTGTCAAGCTTTATCATACATCTTGGAGATATGTTCTTAAACTTATATCCTCTCAATAGCTCATAAGTGAGTTAAATATTATTTTTTCTATTTCAAGGATAAAGGCAGTTTGATTGAGGGATATATTTCTGAAAATGTTTGGTTTAAATCTAGTTGCTATTATCTTGGTGACAGTTTTGTCAGTATATGACAGTACAACAAGATATTGGCCTAAAATGCATGACAGAAGAGGGATTATCATTTTTTAGGATCATGGCTAAGTTAGTAGAGTTGACTTGATTTATACATTCATATTATGTATATTTAATTATATATAACTTTTATAACTTAATTAACTTATATAATGTTTTATGTACATTACATTAATTAAAACTTAATTAATTAACAGTTTAATTAACTTTATGTTATTCAATTAAACATTTTAATTGAATATGTATACTATAACATTTATGGTTACACACACACACACACACACACACACACACACATATATATATATATATATGGTGGAATTAGTGAGAAGGATAAACTTTGGAAAAAATTAGGTTGAAGGATAACAAGTTCCATTTTTTGGCTGAAGGACAATGCTAGTTATAACTAGCATTATATCCAGAATGGTCGCTTCTAGCTTCTCCATTTTTCTTTCGAAGGCATTTTGGAGTTCCAAGTAATCCGCTCTCAGGTGGTTTTCTCAACTACAATGGCCAACTTTTCGGCACTAAGCTGCGCGACTTAAGCCAGTAGCCTGGTAATCGTCTTAGCTTGGCCTGAAATAGTTTTTTTATGCCCCTTAACGATGAGGCCGTGGTCAGCAATATTTTTCCATTGAGCCTCAACTACTGCGTTGTAGGAAATCACTTCTTGTTTTAATTTCTCTTCTTCTGCATGAGCCTATTTTTATCTCGTCTCTATAGACAATCTCAATTCTAGCATAAGCCTCCTTTACTTCTTTTAGCAAATCGGTGCTCTTTTTGCCCTCTTGCAGTGCCGTAGCCTTTTTTTCCTCCAACAATTTAATTTTGGCGTAACGTTTTGACAGCGCCCTTTCACAATCATCGTTCTCTAACTCGAAAGAGAACAACTCTTGATAATTATTCCAATTCACATCCGCTATTTTTTTACAAAGCTTTTCCCATCCTTTGGCTTGTTCTAAGTTGCTCGGAATAGCTTGAAGGTGAGGCATATACGAATCCTTACGAACTAGGTGTAAGTCATGATCAAATTTAACCTCCTTCGAGAACCATCCAGGAAGTGCCGCCTCAAGCTTGGGGGTACCGAAGGAAGAATATAGGTAGGTCTCCGGTGAGGACGAGAAGCACCAGAGGCAATAGCAATAGAAGACGACAAGATGTAAGTTGAACGCAAAATCTGGGTAGAAGTAATGGGAATTTCTTAGCCCGCTGAAGAATGTGTTGGAGCGAACTCTAAAGTATGGGAAGGATGTTCAAACTTCGACCTTTTCAATGGTTCCTCTCTTTCCTCAAAAGTTCTCCTTTTCTCGTACCCATCTTTGTATGACCGGCCTCTGCCTCTTTCATCTTGTTGGTGAGCTTTAGCTTCTCGTTCTTTTCTCCTTCAATATTCTTCCTCCGTTTCCCGGGGTTGGTGACGGCCGGAGGTTCGCTTGGAATACTGCTACAAGTTAGTGAATTCTTTAAAGTCATCGTAGAAACCTTGTCCTCTCGTCATACCTGGCATGAAGCATACATAAAAGGCTTTAGAAGCATAGAATAAACACAATAAAAAATGAAGAAATGAATGGAAATGAGTGTAATCCTAGCGAGACGTGCAGTGTGTTTCTAAGGTAGGCCTAAAACGTCATCACAAAAGGGATCAGACGACCGTTGTAGGTGGAATAAGACTAACTTCGGCTATTGTAGGCGGAATCGAGCAAACTTCTGGCACGGTTCTGCTCAAGCGGGAGGGAGGCACCTCATCGAATTTAAAATCTTCTCTCACAAGCTCATCAAAGTCAACATAAACGTCGCTCAAATCCCCAAAATCTTCTCCGACGTCTTTACTTGGAGAATCTCGATGCCCTCTGGTCTTTGAAGCTTTGTCTTTATTGCTTATATCAGGGAGATGCGAGCTCGGAAGGATGGGACTCATACCCGAGGTCTCATTGCCCGATTCTATGTCCTCGCCGTCAAATCCTACGTAAAGGTCATCACTTGTAGTAGACTCAATGCCACTAATCTCAAACTCCCCTTCTTCCTTTTCTGAGTCCAATGCAGCCTTGCCTTCTCTTTGATTGAACTCTTCTTCTCTTTCCTTTGGAATTGGAGGTGTTTGCACCAAAATTGGTCACAAACCCCTAATACAGTGAAAGCACCAATATTTATATATAGATTCACAATATCCAAGCACAGATCTCAGATCCAGATAAAGTAGAGAATAAAAATGAAGAAATAGAAAAATTAAAATAAGAAAGAAAGAAAAGAACATAGGGTTTATAGTGGTTCGGCTATCTCCGGCCTACGTCCACTTTGAATTAATCCTTTTATTTCTTTTGTATTGAGATTACAATTACAACTCTTTAACGTCAATGAAAAAAATAGTAGAGTTTCTGCGTAAAGAGAAAAGAAGATCCCCCTTTTAGTAGCCATAGGACCCCTATTTATAGGTGTAAATCCAAAAGTATCCTCCTTAAAACCTGGAATAACTCTTCTCATGAGCAGGTAGGCCCACCATATCGATCTGAGGTCGTTTGGGATCGATCCTGATCGATCCACATACAATTCATATCGATCCAAAGTTGGTCCAATGAACTCGAGATCGAACATGAAAATTCTTGAGTGAATAAGAAAGATCTTGTGAAAATTTCATAACATTTAGACTTATGGAATGAGAGTGATGATCAATCCAAGTTTACAAATCAAGTAGGCTAGCGACTTCGTATCGATAGGCTTCGTATCCATACCCCGTATCTATGCTTCTCACATCGTTCTGAGTCTCATGCATAGACCCATGTTTCACGCCTCATCCTGATCGCTTCCTTCATATTGATCGATACGAACATGATCGATACAAAAATGGCTCCTAGATCCTTTGTATCCACCCAACACAGCTGTCCCAAATATGGCCTTCGTATCAATCATATTCCATTGCCTTACGTCCATCACTTCGTACCGATCCAAGTCATGTTAATACCCACACTGTTCATATCGCTCCAACCTTTGTCTCTTTGTAATGATCCACACATGTTGCATTCTTCATATCCATCCTCTACATCCCTTCTTCATATTGATCCACAAGTGTCCTGGTGAAGCACATGACTTCGTATCCATCCAATCCTACTCCCTTCGCATCAATTCAAGCTTTGATCGATACCAAGTATGCCTTGCCATATCCATTCAATCGATGCGCATTGCATCGATATAAAATCCTTCGGTCCAAAGTGAGGTGCCAAGTGCATTTCCCTTATCCATATCCATATGGATCGATATGAAACCATCGATCCAGTGTAAATAGCCGAGTCCATCTCGATCGATACGAAAGTACCGATACGAATTGAATTTTCGTGAACCTTGATCCATTCACAACTCAAGCATACGAACTGCGATTGACCTAAAATTTAAAATATAGCCTCTTCAAACCTTGTTCATCGGTCTCTATCGATCCATCTTGATTGGAGCTTGGTCATATTTTGATGGTATCAGTCATAGCCATGTTTTCCTATCAATCTTCAAACCTTGATATCCATCCTTCTTTAGCCAATTTGTTGATATCCTAGCTTTGTCCAAAAGACAGGGTATCATTTGCTCCCCAAAACATGCCTTATGGTAAGAAGGCATGTTTTGAATAGCTCAAAGCCCATATTCCATCCATAGCCATACCACCCGATCCATAATCCAATCCATTACCAAGCCATTCTATCCTAGTGCCATAGCCATATCCTTGTCCAAATCCATGATTGCTTCGAGTTGATATCCAATTACAAATCCAGTAACTAACTCCCAAGCCTGTTCCACAACCATCCGAACCCGTCAACAAAGTCTTAATCCATCCATATCCAATGACCAACAACCGAATCTATGACCCCTACGAGTCAATATCTAAATCCGAGGCCGCTCCGGGCCAAATCTAGGACCTCTCCAAATCCATCTATCCTAAGCTAGGATCACTCCAGGTCTTAATCCAAATCTATAGACCTTACCGGGTCATTTTATCGTGTTCCGACCTCGACCTCTAGTCAAGGACTTATATTCTCTGGCCTTGACTCTCCGGTCGAGGACTTTTATATTCTTCGACCTTGACTCTTCGATCGAGAACTTTTATATTCTTAGGCTTCGACTCTCTGGTCGAGGACATTTATATTGTGTTCGAGTCCATTCCATCATTTTCCAACAAAGGGACTCGTAACTTGCGATCAGTGTCCCGTCTCTCTGGTCAAGACCGTAGTCGTGTGATCTGTATTATTTATTACATTAATCCAAACCCACTCATCATAGAATCCAATTAACAAAATTAAAGTTCCTACAACCAGAAAAAATAAATAAATGTCCGTACAACTAAGGAAGAAACCAAAGTTAGCAAAAAAGCCAAAAGAAAACAAGATTTTATAGACTAGAGCATCATGGTTTATCATCATCTCATAGCAGGCCTAGGGACCGTCCTTGATCTCGGACATGTGTAAGTGACTTAGCCGTATTACTTCGGGTTTTATTACTTATTCAAACCCATAAATCCATTCATTTGATAACAAGCTGACGATGCCTAGACCCAGTGCCATGTTCGTTCGAGGTGGGAGGTGGCCGCTCCTATTCCATTTGCACAGCTCGATTCCTTATGTATTGCTGCAAATGACTATTCCTCACATGCTCCTCAACGATATCCTTCAAATGCCTATAGTCATTCATGCTGTGCCTATCTAGCTCATGGAATAGGTAATGCTTTCCAGATGCCCGTTCGTATTCAAGTGGTTTCCTTTTTGCCGGCCTTAGATATTGGAGGCATCCTCGAGTGTCCAAGTAAATCCTTTCTAGAATTTCAGTCAAATCTCTGTAAAAATAAAATTTTGATTCCTTCCATTGCCTTTTAGAAGTGTTGCCATTGTCATTCACTTTCTTTTTGCCTCTATCATCTATGTTTGAATCCTCCCTGTGTGAACCTCCACATTTTACTGCATAAACTTCAGCCACTCTCCCTTCTCTTTCAGCGTTCGCATCTTCCTATCTTAGAAATCTTTCTGTTTCATTGTAAAATTCTCCAAGATCTAGAGGTGGATCCTGTTCTAATGATATCTTAAAATCTGAATCATCCGTAATTCCTTGAACTGCTGCCATCAAAACCGTCGATGGATTGAATCGATCCACCGAAGCCACTGCTGCATTGAATCTGATTAATAAGTCCCTAAGCAACTCTCCCTTCCATGGTTTCATCAATGTCAAAGTCATCACATTCTTGGGTCTTATGATGTGGACCCGGAATCGGCTCATAAACCTCTCAATTAGCTCCGTCCATGCGCCAATAGAGTGAAGGGACTCATATTTACATTGTCTAAATCTCTATTCGCCAATCCTCTCCTCATAGCCCATCTGATCATGTTAGCTAATCTGTCATTTCCATCAGGTGGTAGCCTTTGCCTACTATCTCCAACCCGCCCCCGAGTCCATGACGGAATCTTGAAACATGTCCTTCTGGATGATCTTCCGTATCTCGGTCAACTCCAAACTGCACAACGTCGCATGGTATCCATCCTGGAATCGAGCCAACATGATTAGAGGGTATGCCCCCGAGTACAGGAGCTGCTCCCTATGGTTCTACTTTATCCTGCATCCTATTTAATTCATTTTCTCGGTCTTAATCTAAATTTCCTCTGCTTCTACTGCTCCAGCTTCATGATTCTCATTATCAGCATTCTCCGCAACTTTGTTCCCTTGGCTTTGCACTCCAGCTTGTCCGACCTATCAGAGAAGGTTCTGTATAATGTTCTCTTTCCTTTTAAACATCATTTCCATCTCGTTTCTAGTTATAAAGATTAAGGCCTGATTAGCTCCAAAGGAAGCCTCCTGACTTCCTTCATGTTGAATTCTTTTTGTTCTCTGTCTCCTTGTTGATTGATTAGCCATGGTATCTCCTAGATCTGATCCTTTAGCTTTCCAAATCTGATGTAGCAGGTGCTAGTGAGAGCACAAAAGTGATTGTGCTAATATTGGTCACAAACCCTGAATATAATGAAAGTGCCAACGTATATATAGATCCATAATATCTAAGCACAGATCTTAGATCTAGATAAATTAGAGAATAAAAATGAAGAAAGTAGAAAAATTAAAATGAGCAAGAAAGAAAAGAACACAGAGTTTATAGTGGTTCAGTTATCTCCGGCTACGTCCACTTTGGATCAATCCTTTTATTCCTTTCGTATTGAGATTACAATTACAAGCCTTTTAACATCAATGAACAAAATAGCAGAGTTTCGACGTAAAAAGCAGAGAAGATCCCCCTTTCAGTTGCCATAAGAGCACTATTTATAGGTGTAAATATGAAAATATACACCTTAAAACCTAGAATACCTCTTTTCATGCATAGGTGGGCCCACCAGATTGATTCGGGGTCGTTTGGGATTAATCTTGATCGATCCACGTACAATTCTATCGATCCAAAGTTGGTCCAATGAAGCTAAGATGATCATGAACATTCTAGAGTGAATAAGAAAGCTTTTGTGAAAATTTCATTTCATTTGGACTTGTAGAATGAGAGTTATGATCGATCCAAGTTTGACAAAGAAAGTAGGCTAGCGACTTCGTACCGATAGATTCGTATCGATAGGTGTGACGACTGCCCATGACTCCCGCACTAAAACAAGAGAATGGTGCACTGAAAGGTGTGCCAGGCAGCCATGGACGATAGTCAGGGTAAGATAAAACAGAAACTCTATCGTATTACTCACAGCGCATGGATAAAATACAATAGAAAGTATACATAGTGAAGCTCTATAGAACAGAAGTCTCATCATATCAACTCATAATAGTTTTATACAATCATTTGAATAGTCAATACATCAAGCCTCACTACATAACACTCAAGAGTATCAAACAAACAGCGAAACATCCAGTACATATAGTAAGAAAACAATATGCAAAAGCCTCCAGCTCGTCTTCGTCATCAACAACGTTGGTAGCCAAGAACAGCACCTGTCATCTGCTACCTAGTCTGCCCATCCCAACATGGATGAACAGCCCAAGATAATAAGAGTTGAACATAAAACCTTGAGTCAGACAACAGTCTTAGTGAGCAGTAAACTAACTATCAAACATACCAAAAGAGCATAAAGGATAAAAGGAATAGGAACTCAACCATCCCACTCCACCTTATTCTACAGTGATAGCCCCCAGACCCACTAAGCAGAAACAAGCATAACAAAGCAGACATTTAAAGCAAGGTAATTATCACTCGAGTCAAGGTCGATGTTTTCCAAATACAAACCCCCAAGGCCTAAACCAAGATCAGATAAGCACCCAGAAAACACCGCTCTTGAGGCCGAATGATGATACAACCAAACATCCATTACTCTGGCTATCACTGTTATCATTGCCTCGATTTCATCGTTAATTGAATGACCGGCACCTTCTTTCAGCCGTCCGTCAAGGGCTAATGGCAACCCCGGTTCTAGACATAACTCCGCACGTCATCATGACCCGTGCCTAGGACTATCGCATCTGCCCAGAGTACTAACACGTCATCATGACCCGTGTCTGGAACGTCATCGTGACCCGTTCCAACGTACTCTTGCTTTGAGCATGCTAGAACCTTCAACAACGATAAGATCCAAGCCTCCTAGTCATCCTCCTCGACGACTATTCTCACACTAGCTCAAGCGCCTCTCGAGCCCACCATTATCCACAAACCAGGACCGCATCACCGAGTTATCAACATGCTTGGGATGATCCCGTCTTGATTAAACCAAGGCTCTCACACATCATGCTTTGCTTCAACGCATCATAGCAAAGTCCCATCTCAACATCATGGTTTGCCTCATCGCATTATGGCAAAGTCCATCTCAACAAATCTATCCATATGAGCTTCCACATCCGCTTCATATGCCACAGGCAGCTTTCACTATTCAAGAGCCTTTCCACTTAGCTTTTGAATCATCTTCGACCAACTTGTCCAAATCAAGTTATCGATCAACTAATCAATCAAATCAAACATTAATCCAAGTAATCAATCATTCAAACAAGATCTAAATAGACAATTACAACAATAATGGCAATTTCGTAAATAAAGAGTTCAAGTCTAACATGCATTCTAACAAGCATGAATTATGAACAATATCTCTACAACTTGATGAATGAACTTGCATAAGTGAACATGTAGTAAAATGGATATCAAAACTTCGTAGGTGATGGTTCTACATCCAGACTTAGGGAAAATGCAGGAAATCACTATCTTTAACACATAAACAAGCCACCAATCCAATATACTCCCTTGGGTCCGTGTGAGAGATAACTACCACTCACCGAATCACCTAAACACCTCAAAAACAACCAACTCCAGATCTGGACAGCAAGGAATCAAGCTTGATCCGGCAAAATCTCGCTTCAATCGATGAAATCTCTCTTTGTTGGATGAAGATCTTCAACTTTGGCTCTTGGATCTTCGATTTGATCTTCAATTTAGATGGAAAGAATAACTAGACTAGAGTGGAGAAAAGAAGTGAAGAAGTGTTGTAGTCGAGCTCTCAAAATGGCAGCATTTCGTCGCTTCAAAATCCGGTGCCAAAAAGTGAGGCGAACCCCTTCTATTTATAGGCTGAGATCTCCATGAGTCGCGCCCCCATAAGTCGCCGCCGACCTACCCCATGAGTCGTCCACGACCTAAGACTCACGACCCAAGCCCCTAACGACTCAACACAACAGCCGACCTAACCAAACACAGGGCCTCACGACTTAACCTATACGCGACTCAACACAGGCACGACTCAACACAAGTGTCGACCCAACTGCACACGACTGCCGACCCAACGACTTAGCCCTAGTGCCGACCCAATACCTACGCGACCTAAAACATGCACGCGACCTAACACTCATACGACCTAACGACCCACCGACCTAACCTCCAGGCCTAACGACCCAACGACTCAACCCCTTAACGACCTAACCTATCTCCCTCTTAGGTCGTAACCCTTATACCGTTGGCTCCTAAGTCGCTAACTACTAGGCCATTAACTCGCTCAGCCGTCCTAACTCCATGCCGACCTAACTAGACATAACGACTTATCATAGGTCGCTTACGACCTAACTTCCTAAGGTCGCTTCACCGACCTATCTCCTCCCATTAAGTCGGCAACTCTTAACTCGGCTAACTACTAGGTCGCTCCAAACTCTTAACTCGTCCACTGCCTAAGTCGGTAGCCTTCTTGGGTCGTACCAATCCCTGAACTCGGTCATACCTATGAGTCGGCCACACCTCTAAGTTGTAACTCATTCAACCCTTAAGTCGGCAATCACCTATAAGTTGCTCCAATCACTAAGTCGCTAGTATCTATAGGTCGCTAGCTTCCCCTAACTCGCTCACACGACCTAAACTACCAAACGATCCAAGCTTCCTATGACTTAAACACCACACGGGTTAACTTCCACACGACTTAAGCTTTGGTCGACTCAAACTCTAAACGACTTAACAACATCAACGACCTAATGCAACTATTTTACGATTTATCGATACGTAAAATATGGGTCGTTACATTCTCTCCCCCTTAGGAATTTCGCCCTCGAAATTCCAAACAAACTAGAGCAATCAAAATTATTCTGCATGTCTACCATCCACAGCAATCAACAAACCATGCATCCAATTACTAGCCTAGCATGCAGAATTCTAAGACTTAGAACAAGCTACAAATTCGTGAGATGTCACGACACCTTAGGGCCATACCTTCAAGAGTTCAGGATGAGCTGCCTTCATCCTCTCTTCCTCCTCCCATGTACAGTCGTCAACATCATCACTCCATTGTATCTTGAGCAACGTAATCGTCTTCCTCCTAAGTTGTTTCGTGTCGGTTTCAACAACACGAAGCGGCTTACGAGGTCTCGTAACAACTGGATCAACCTCTAAATCTTCACAGCTATCAGCAGAAACCACCGTATTCGAGTCATGCACATACTTCCGTAGATAAGATACATGAAAAACATTGTGCACACCCGCCATCTTTCCCGGTAACTCCAATCTATAAGCGAGCTTTCCAATTCGCTCGATGATCGGGAATGGTCCAACAAATTTCGGAGTCAATTTCCCTTTCTTCCCGAATCGAATAACATTCTTCAGAGGAGAAATCTTCACAAAAACCATATCACCTACGTCGAATTCCAAATCCTTACGACGCTTATCGGCATAACTTTTCTGACGATCTTGGGCTGCCTTCATTCGCCGTCGAATGATCTCTATACAATCCGAAGTCTGTCGAATCATCTCTGGCCCAAGTATCAACTTTTCTCCAGTTTCCAACCAACATGTCGGAGAGTTACACGGCCTTCCATACAATGCTTCATACGGTGCCATACCAATACTTGACTGGTAACTGTTATTATACGCAAACTCCACCAAATGAAGATGATCTTCCCATGATCCTCCGAAATCCAAAACACATGCCCTCAGGAGATATTTCAAAACTCGGTTGACTCTCTCAGTATGACCATCTGTTTGGGGGTGATAAGTTGTACTCAAACACAACTCGATTCCCAAAACTTCTTGGAAGCTCTTCCAAAATCCACTAGTGAACAATGGGTCTTGATCGCTCACTATACTCTTCGGAATACCATGGAATCGAACTATCCACTTAACATACAACTCAGCCAATTTCGATGCAGTCCTAGTTGATCGAACATGAATGAATCTTGCACTCTTGGTCAAACGATCTACAATGACCCAAATCCCTTCATTTCCTGCCCTGGTTCTAGGTAGACCATTGATAAAATCCATCGATATCTGCTCCCACTTCCATGTAGGAACCTCTAATGGCTGAAGCAATCCACTTGGCTTCTTCTGCTCGGCTTTTACCAACTGGCAATTCATACATTTGGAAATAAAATTTCCAACATCTTTCTTCATACCTTCCCAGTTATAGGTTCTCTTCATGTCCCGATACATCTTATTTCCACCTGGATGAATTGTCAACTTCGAGTGATGACTTTCCCTCAGAACTTCATCTCTCAATCCATCTATATCAGGAAATACTAATCGTCCTTGCTTCCGAAGCCAACCCTCTCAATCGACTTCGAATCCCTTACCCTTTTCTGGGTTCAATCCGGATTCCAAATTGCGGATAATCTTGACAAGCTTATCATCTCGCTTTTGGCTCTTGCCAATTCTTTCCACAAGAGTAGGTCTTATCGATAAGTTTGCCAACATCTCAGGTTCCAATTCACATCTGGGCCTGAAGTCAAATCCAACCAAATACTCAAGGCTCTTCCATTCTGAAAACATGGCTCCCAATCCTGCATGTCTTCGACTTAACGCATCTGCCACTGCGTTGCCTTTTCCCGGAGTATAGGCTATACCAAAATCATACGATGCTAAAAACTCTAGCCACCTTTGCTGCCGAAGAATCAAATCCTTTTGGGAGAACAGATACTTCAACGACTTATGATCAGTAAACAACTCGAATCGAACTCCCAATAGATAATGTCTCCACATCTTCAGAGCAAAAACAATCGCCGCTAAATCCAAATCATGAGTCGGGCAATTCCTTTCTTGCGGCTTCAGTTGTCGACTTGCATATGCAACAACTTTATCCTTTTGCATTAGCACTGCTCCAAGTCTAGTACCACATGCATCGGTGTAAACCACCATCTCATCATTCCTACTTGGAATAGTCAAAACAGGAGCACTTGTCAGTCGCTCTTTCAGGATTACGAAAGCTTGCTCACACTTTTCATCCCATATGAATACCTGATTCTTTTTCGTCAATCCTGTTAACGGTGCAGCTATCTTGGAAAAGTCTTTGATAAACCGACGATAATATCCTGCTAATCCAAGAAAACTTCTCACATCAGATGCATTCTTAGGTCTAACCCAATCCTGTATTGCTGCCACCTTAGCGGGATCAACTGCTATTCCATCTCCAGAGATAACATGGCCTAAGAACCTCACTTCACTCTTCCATAAGTGACACTTCGAAAACTTAGCCTTTAGCTGATGTTTCCGCAAGATTTCCAAAACAATCCGCAAGTGCGTCTTGTGCTCTTCTTCATTTCTGGAGTAAACCAAAATATCATCCACGAACGCAAGTACGAACTTGTTCAACTGATCTCTGAACACTCTATTCATAAGATCCACAAAATATGCTGGTGCATTAGTCAATCCAAACGGCATTACCAGCCACTCATAAAAACCGGATGGTGTCCTAAAAGCAGTCTTCGGCACACTATCCTTAGCCACTCTCAACTGGTGAAATCCCGTTGCCAAATCCATCTGAGAAAACACCCTAGCTTCGTGAAGCTGATCAAACAAGTCATATATTCTCGGCAATGGATACTTGTTCTTCCTAGTCACTTTATTCAGCTCACGATAATCCACACACAACCTCAACGATCCATCCGCTTTGGTTGCGAACACAACTGGTGCACCCCATTCAGACACACTACGCCGAATGAATCCTTTCCGTAAAAGGTCATCAACCTGCACCTTCAGCTCTTGTTGTTCTCTCGGCGCCATCCGTCTAAGAGGCATCACAACAGGTCTGGCTCCCTCAACTAGATCGATACGAAACTCGATCTCCCTATGCGGCGGTAACCCTTTGACCTCGTCAAAGACGTCCTCAAATCCATTCACAACCGGCATCGATGACAGTCCATCCCGTGGAACAACCAGCGAATACATGAAGCCCATGAAGACGCCTTCGTCATGCTTACATCGTATCACAACCTTTCGCCCTTCCACATTCCCGACTGTCACCTCCAGTTTCTCACAATCAACCTTTGCCGCATACTTCCTAAGCCAGTCCATACCCAAAATAATTCCGAACCCCGCAAAGTTCAGAACAAAACAATCACAAACAAAAGAGCAATCATGACTCGATACAACTAGACCACGGCATACCATACACAAACAAGACGAACCCCCAACTGGATTAGTCACAACCAATGGCCTATCAACAATTTTCGGTTCCAAACCCAACCGGCCTACAAGATCATCACAAACAAACGAATGCGACGCTCCAGTATCAAACAACACTCTAACTGGAACACCACAAATGGAAAGAGTACCTTGAACCACCACACTCTTCCATTTCTCATCAACAGTAGGAGCTTTCGAAGACGATGGAACAGCTCCCAAAGCATAAGCTTGCACAATCTGCTTATCTTTCCTCGGTTCTGGACAGTCCTTCTTGATATGTCCCAGCTTATCACAGTTGTGGCACTTCAACTGCACCTTTGGATTCTTGCAATCCCTAGAGAAATGGCCCTTCTGCCGACAATTGTAGCAGGTCACTTCACCCTTTGGCTTCTTCTGGCCATCCTTACCCTTCTGCTGCTTCCTCTTCTTGTTTCCACCCTGTTGTGGTTTGGACTCTTCCTTGGTCACAGCAACAACAGACCCTTCCTTAGGAAACAAACTCTCGTGCCTGAGAGCTTTCTCCACAAGCTTCTCAAAAGGATCGTCCAGATGATCCACCAACTGTCCCCTAAGATAACTGTCCAAGCCTGTCATAAACTTCTCATTCTTCTGATAGGGAGATTCAATATACGACCGAGCATACTTGGACAAAGCTTCAAACTCAGAAACATACTCAAGAACTGGTCTCCCACCTTGCTTGAGCTCCACAAACTTCTTAAACAAAACAGATTTCTGAGCCGTAGAAATGAACTTAGCTTCAAATCTAACTTGGAATTGCTCCCAAGTAATCACTTCCTCTGGAGTATCAATGGTGATAGAGTTCCACCAATCTGAAGCTCTCTCTTGAAGCTGTCTCGATGCCAGCTTCCTCTTAGTTGCATCCTCAATTCCCAAATCACCAAAGATCCTTCTACAAGCATCAATCCATCTCTGCACTTCAATGGTTGATTCTGTTCCCAAGAAAACCTTTCCTCCAAGAGCAGTATAGTCCTTGCACAACTTAGCAAAATCCACTGGTCTTGGAGCTTGAACTTGAACTCCAACATCTACTGATGATCCTGAAGTTGGTATCCTTCTCATGATCGAAGTCATCATAGCTTCGAACATTGCAGCATAGTCAGTAGCTCTCCCAGCAGCACGGCTTTCCCTAGCAGCTTGTCTCTCACTTCGACTCATCCTTAATATCTACAAAAAGGAATGATTTAGAACACCTTGAGAAACAACTACATAAGGATTTCAAATCCTTCTAAACTACTATATATAATATAGTAATCATCCATCAAAATTACAGTTACGTCTCTCATACGTAGTTACGTCAGCGAGCGTTGGATAAAATCGATCAACCAAAGCTCTGATACCAAATGTGACAACCGCCCATGACTCCCGCACTACAACAAGAGAATGGTGCGCTGAAAGGTGTGCCAGGCAGCCATGGACGATAGTCAGGGTAAGATAAAACAGAAACTCTATCGTATTACTCACAACGCATGGATAAAATACAATAGAAAGTATACATAGTGAAGCTCTATAGAACAGAAGTCTCATCATATCAACACATAATAGTTTTATACAATCATCTGAATAGTCAAAACATCAAGCCTCACTACATAACACTTAGAGTATCAAACAAACAGCGGAACATCCAGTACATATAGTAAGAAAACAATATGCAAAAGCCTCCAGCTCGTCTTCTTCATCAACAGCGTTGGTAGCCAAGAACAGCACCTGTCATCTGCTACCTAGTCTGCCCATCCCAACATGGATGAACAGCCCAAGGTAATAAGAGTTGAACATAAAACCTTGAGTCAGACAACAGTCTTAGTGAGCAGTAAACTAACTATCAAACATACCAAAAGAGCATAAAGGATAAAAGGAATAGGAACTCAACCATCCCACTCCACCTTATTCTACAGTGATAGCCCCCAGACCCACTAAGCAGAAACAAGCATAACAAAGCAGACATTTAAAGCAAGGTAATTATCACTCGAGTCAAGGTCGATGTTTTCCAAATACAAACCCCCAAGGCCTAAACCAAGATCAGATAAGCACCCAGAAAACACCGCTCTTGAGGCCGAATGATGATACAACCAAACATCCATTACTCTGGCTATCACTGTTATCATTGCCTCGATTTCATCGTTAATTGAATGACCGGCACCTTCTTTCAGCCGTCCGTCAAGGGCTAATGGCAACCCCGGTTCTAGACATAACTCCGCACGTCATCATGACCCGTGCCTAGGACTATCGCATCTGCCCAGAGTACTAACACGTCATCATGACCCGTGTCTGGAACGTCATCGTGACCCGTTCCAACGTACTCTTGCTTTGAGCATGCTAGAACCTTCAACAACGATAAGATCCAAGCCTCCTAGTCATCCTCCTCGACGACTATTCTCACACTAGCTCAAGCGCCTCTCGAGCCCACCATTATCCACAAACCCGGACCGCATCACCGAGTTATCAACATGCTTGGGATGATCCCGTCTGGATTAAACCAAGGCTCTCACACATCATGCTTTGCTTCAACGCATCATAGCAAAGTCCCATCTCAACATCATGGTTTGCCTCATCGCATTATGGCAAAGTCCATCTCAACAAATCTATCCATATGAGCTTCCACATCCGCTTCATATGCCACAGGCAGCTTTCACTATTCAAGAGCCTTTCCACTTAGCTTTTGAATCATCTTCGACCAACTTGTCCAAATCAAGTTATCGATCAACTAATCAATCAAATCAAACATTAATCCAAGTAATCAATCATTCAAACAAGATCTAAATAAACAATTACAACAATAATGGCAATTTCGTAAATAAAGAGTTCAAGTCTAACATGCATTCTAACAAGCATGAATTATGAACAATATCTCTACAACTTGATGAATGAACTTGCATAAGTGAACATGTAGTAAAATGGATATCAAAACTTCATAGGTGTTGGATCTACATGCAGACTTAGGGAAAATGCAGTAAATCACTATCTTCAACACATAAACAAGCCACCAATCCAATATACTCCCTTGGGTCCGTGTGAGAGATAACTACCACTCACCGAATCACCTAAACACCTCAAAAACAACCAACTCCAGATCTGGACAGCAAGGAATCAAGCTTGATCCGGCAAAATCTCACTTCAATCGATGAAATCTCTCTTTGTTGGATGAAGATCTTCAACTTTGGCTCTTGGATCTTCGATTTGATCTTCAATTTAGATGGAAGGAATCACTAGATTAGAGTGGAGAAAAGAAGTGAAGAAGTGTTGTAGTCGAGCTCTCAAAATGGCAGCACTTCGTCGCTTCAAAATCCGGTGCCAAAAAATGAGGCGAACCTCTTCTATTTATAGGCTGAGATCTCCATGAGTCGCGCCCCCATAAGTCGCCGCCGACCTACCCCATGAGTCGTCCACGACCTAAGACTCACGACTCAAGCCCCTAACGACTCAACACAACAGCCGACCTAACCAAACACAGGGCCTCACGACTTAACCTGTACGCGACTCAACACAGGCATGACTCAACACAAGTGCCGACCCAACTGCACACGACTCAAAAAGCCTCCGACCTAACGACTTAGCCCTAGCGCCGACCCAACACCTACGCGACCTAAAACATGCACGCAACCTAACACTCATACAACCTAACGACCCACCAACCTAACCTCCAGGCCTAACGACCCAACGACTCAACCCCTTAACGACCTAACCTATCTCCCTCTTAGGTCGTAACCCTTATACCGTTGGCTCCTAAGTCGCTAACTACTAGGCCATTAACTCGCTCAGCCGTCCTAACTCTATGCCGACCTAACTAGACATAACGACTTATCATAGGTCGCTTACGACCTAACTTCCTAAGGTCGCTTCACCGACCTATCTCCTCCCATTAAGTCGGCAACTCTTAACTCGGCTAACTACTAGGTCGCTCCAAACTCTTAACTCGTCCACTGCCTAAGTCGGTAGCCTTCGTGGGTCGTACCAATCCCTTAACTCGGTCATACCTATGAGTCGGCCACACCTCTAAGTCATAACTCGTTCAACCCTTAAGTCGGTAATCACCTATAAGTTGCTCCAATCACTAAGTCGCTAGTATCTATAGGTCGCTCCAATTCTATAGGTCGCTAACTTCGCCTAACTTGCTCACACGACCTAAACTACCAAACGATCCAAGCTTCCTACGACTTAAACACCACACGGGTTAACTTCCACACGACTTAAGCTTTGGTCGACTCAAACTCTAAACGACTTAACAACATCAACGACCTAATGCAACTATTTTACGATTTATCGATACGTAAAATACGGGTCGTTACAATAGGCTTCATATCCATACCTCATATCCATGCTTCTCACATTGATCTAAGTCTTACGCACAGATCCATGATTCATGCCTCATCCTGATCACTTCCTTCGTATCGATCAATATGAAAATTGCTCCTGGATCCTTCGTATCCATCCAACACAGTTGTCTCGAGTATGTTCTTCATATCCATCATATTCCATTGACTTACGTCCATCACTTTATACCAATCCAAGTCACGTTAATACCCACACTGTTCGTATTGATCTAACCTTTGTCTCTTCGTATTGATCCACACATGTTGCATTCTTTGTATCCATCCTTTATATCCTTTATTCTTATCTATCCACTAGTGTCCTAATGAAGCACATGACTTAGTATCCATCCAAATCCCGCTCCCTTCGTATCGATGCAAGCTTTGGTCGATACGAAGTATGCCTTGTCGTATCTATTCAATCGACGCACATTGCATTGATACAAAATCTATCGGTCCAAAGTGAGGTGCCAATTACATTTCACTTATAAATATCCTTGTAGACCGATACGAAATCATCGATCCAGTGTAAATAGTCGAGTCCATCTCGATCGAAATGAAAGTATCGATACGAACTGAATTTTCATGAACCTTGATCCATCCATAACTCAAGCATACGAAATCCGATTGACCTAAAATTTGAAATGTGGCCTCTCCAAAACTCGTTCACCATTCCCTATCGATCCCGTCTTGACTGGAGCTCAATTAAATTTTGACGGTATTGGTCATAGCTATGTTTTCCTATCGATCTCCGAACCTTGTTATCCATCCATTTTTAGCCAATTTTATGATATCCTGGCTTTGTCCAAAAGTTGGGGTAAGGAGGCGTTCTAGACGGGCAACTTAATCTAGTCGCAGTAGAATCTCCTTCCTTGTGGGCCTCATCGTTTGATCCTCTGGACAAGCTCTTTTTCTTGAGACGTGCCTTCTTCGGAACCGTGGAAAGAAGAAGTTGATCTTGTACGAACTCTGAATTGGGCAGGAGAGGGAATTTCAACTTGAACAGTGGATCTACCCAGAGCCAGTAATCCATATCGATGCAAGTTATATCAATCAGTAACAATTTAATGGACCTCTCCTTGGCATTAATGGCCTTTAGGGTTCGGGAGACTTCACCAGAGTTACATCCCTTTTGGCCTCATAACAACAACAAGAAGTATATCCCATTAGAAGTTCCATAAGAACACGTTGAAGTTCAATAAGTACGAAAAGGAACTTACTCTCGATCGTCCAAAAATGATTGAAACCCTCGGGACACCTGATGAAAAAATATTACATTTTGAATTGTGACAATTTTCTTTGCAAACACAGGACGATTTTTCGATTTCTTTGGGCTTCGATTACAATCAAGAAGGGGCAGTCATCTCTCCTTTTGAATGATAGAAATACCGTCCCTCATCAAAGCTTGGAGTGCGGCTGAACATCTACATGAATAGGACAAGTAGGCAAGTCAAGATGGCGTAGCCGTTAGGATAAATCCGGAATGGGGCGATACCCAAATTCAAAAGAGTCTTGTGTACGTTAAAGGGAGACATGGATCCATTGAGACATATTTGATGATGGCGAATGGTATACCTCGAAGGAGGCAAGTGAGTGAATTCATCCTTCTTCGATAGGCGTGCATCCTCTTCTGGTATACCATATTGTGCACAGATGTTGTGAAGAAATCTAGCATAAACCACCGAAGAAGCTCTCTCTGGCAGGTTGAGTAGAACTCTGATGTTAGAAGGCATTAAGTCCAAGACCAGACCAATCGAGACCAATTGGCCATACTAAGCTTGCAAAGTTGAAAGAGGAAGGGTAACAGATTATGACTTGGCTTTTGAGAGTGCCGAGCTTCCCCCACTTGACTTACAACGCTTGGATGGCTGCTTCATTATAAACAACAAAAATCATGTTCAGATCGGTCAAGTAATTCAATCCTAAACTAATAGTTTCTCCTACCATACTTGAATTTCAAAGAAGCATTAATTTGCAATCAACACATTGGATTTCAACTGTGAACTGAGGCAAGTGTGGTGTGTTATCTATATGGATAAATTCGGTGCCCGAAACACTACAAACGCTCTATCATGTGTAGATAATTCGCTCACAATGGAAGAAAAAAAGAACTTTACACATCACTTTATTTTTTTGGTTTTTACTTCCTCTACCCTTGCCATTATCGATCCACGATCGGAGCCGAATCCGTATTCTGAAGTGACGTGGAAGATTCTTCTCATTATAAGGGCATCGGGAGTGCAACAAGCAAGCAAGATAAGTTTGAATTTTCTAGAAGGATCAGGATCGATATTGGTGTGATGTGTAGTAACAACTATGAAATTGGGCACAAGTCAATTCTGGTCTAATGGACAAAGATAGCAAAATGCTTCGAGCATTGGCCAAAGCCCGAACATTGTTCCGGGAGAAAACTCTAGACTCGGTCTACTATCTTCCTCTATTAAACCGCAATCAACTCAAACTTCTCACGAGCAACATTGCCAATGTAAAATCGCCATCAAATCGTTACGTGAATACTGTAATTAGCAAACTAATTAGCAGACCCACCTTAGATTGAACTTTAAACGTGAAATTGATCGAAGACTTGGATCAACGGTCTCAAAGGCAAGCCAATGACAAGTACTTAGGTCGGCGGAAAGCTAGTGATGGGTCGGCGGCGAGCTAATAATGGGTTGGGGGAGATTTAAAGGCAAGCTAGTGTTTTGAACTAAGGGATTGATCGGCAGCAAGAGGGTGGATCGCCTAAAGATTTCAGTGAGCAAAAGGATCGGATTACTAGTAGTAAAAGGGAATGAATCGCACAAGTGCTTGGATCGCAAGAAGGAGTTGAAGTTTATCTGCTCGAATTTGTAATTTGGTCGGTTCAAATAAATGGATAGGTCGCCCGAGTCAATATATATAGGCAAATGGAGGAGGGGAGCAAAAAATTGTAAGGCATTGAGTCGCCAGCGATCCCTCATGGATGGCTAGCAACCCAACTTTCGAAGTAGAATTTTTCAACTGCACAATAGATCCCTAGCAACCCATAAGGTAGGGGCAGAATTTTTTTCAACTCGTCCTTCGATTTTTATCTTTCGTTTCAAATCATGTGGGGAAACTATGTGAAGAAATTCAATCCACTACGGTAAGCAATAGTAATTGGAACCAAAGGATCAATAGTATGACCTGCCATGTATTTGTAAAACTCTAATGCGATCACTTGGAATTCGATGCGCAGATATTGAAAATGATAACTTCCAAAGCACACCTTGTTTACAATGAAAATGTACTCTGAGAGGAAATGTTATCTAGGTTTTTAAGCCAACAGGATCCAACAAGAAACAGAACAATTCTGTGACAACGAATGGCTTAGAATTTAACCAGAAAGACTAAGGCAAGGAGTTAACGAGAACTAATTCGTATTACCAAGGCAACGTTCAAATTCTACTAAACCAAGAGACCAATGTCAATCCATTCCAATGGGCATTGGAAAGGTTATCTCTTTCATAAATGACAACCACCAACAAAAGAACCAATACATGAACCTTCAAAATCCACTTTGCCTTCATCCGGAGCAGATTTTAAGGTGCATATGTTATACCATATTTTATAGGACTTTTAGGTAAAACATATAAGGACAAAGGGTCTACAGATGGCTCATTCCCTAAAGAAAATATATACAACCGAAAGGGATGGTCTAACTTCTAGCCCCAAAGCCTTTGGTGACTTTAACAAGACTACGAAACCTAGATCCGATGGTAAAAATCCTAAAAGGTTGCAACCTTAAGGATTAAGGCATCAAAGGCTTAGATAAGTTAACTTACTTTCTAAAGACTTGAACCAAAAGTCGAAACTGGAAGATCGGTGTAACATAACCTTGTGTTTTGCTAGCTAAACATACAGGCAATTAGGTGGAAACCGAAAAACTAAAGTGTTTATTATTACGAAGGAATAAAGCCTCAAGAGAAAAGATAAAATTAAAAGAACATGCAATAATGCAACAATACTATTAAAAATCAACCATACACTTGTACATCCCAAATACATCTGAGAGAAGGTCCCTACAAAGTACACATCATTAATTTGCATGATATATTTAGAGCAAGCTCAGGCATTGCCAAGTGTCAATAATCTAACATCTCAGCTCAATAGTGCCATCCGTGTCATCAATCTGCTCCTAATCTAGATAGTTATAGATAGGCACAGAACCTTATATAGAAGGGACTTTTGGGGCAGAGAGTATAATCCAGATACCAAGAACAAATCATACATTGCTATATGAAACAACCGTAATTTTGGTTAACATTATTCAGGAAATTTAATTAGTTTTAAATAAAATAATGTAATGGTTGTGGGATTGAGATTTGTGTTAATAGGGGTAGCCATGCCAATTGAAACAAATGAACTAAAGGAAAATGAAATAAAATAAGTTAGGGTAGTAGATGAGGGGAAAAGTAGCAATAAGTCATACCTTTATACCACAAACCCTCACTCTTGTTCATTTTCAGGTTCAAAACAAAAAATCAAATACTAGACGCTGGCCACCATTAGACAAATCTAAAAGAAGAAAAGATAAAGATCAAGAGGAAGATTAATCAAATCCATTCTCAAATCTCAACTCCCTAATCATAAGGCTAAGGTGAAAAATAGGTTACATATCATATTTTTGATGTTTTTGGTTCTAGATCAGATCCAAAATATTTTGCAAATGTTTTGCCATGTTTTGATTGTTAAAAAAAGGATATATATATATATGCTTTGTTGATGATTTATGCTATTTCATTTGGATTTTATGATAAGTTTAATGTGAAAACCCTATTAGATGACACCTAAATACCTTGCAATTTTAAAATAAGGCCAGAAATGATATTTTAGAGATGGGTTTCAAATTTCATAATTTTATGAATTAATGTGGATTTATTACTAATTTTCTAGTGAAGAAAATGGTAAATTTGGTTTAAAATTAATTACGAATAATTTATATTGTTTTTGGGTTAGAAATTAATATATGTTAGAAAACATATTAAAAGTCATTTATGGGAATTTTTGCAGATTTTTCTTATGTGTTTTAGTAAGTATATAAAATTATTTAAGGTATGAGACTTAAATATTTTATATGTTTATAAAAGAAGAAAGGGCATTTCGAAAATCATTTAAATTGTTTATCTTTGAAAATTCGACAGTACTTTTAGAAAAGGTTTTAGAAAAGAAATTAGCAACCAAACATATGTTGACACACAAAGCAGGTTAGTCGAAAATAATTACTATTTAAAGTTAAAAATCAGGGTTTACTTTGCTTTTGTTATTTTGTCACTTTCGGCACCTACCTTTCGACTAAATACTTCTGCCCCTATTTTAGTTGAAATTAATATGCATGGTATCAAAAGCCTTGGTACGTAGTGGATTGGAAATAGGCCGAAGGTAGAGTCGAAACAAGGGGTTTCGAAGTGGTCGAAACCTTGTTTTGCTTTGAAATGGATATGCACCTGCTTTGCTTCCAAAAAGAATGCTTTCGACTTGGTTAACTTTCGAGTTGGTTAAATGGTTTTAAAGAATGGTTTCGAAAGAGATTATGCCTTTTGTTTTATAATAAAGCTTTCGAAGGGGTCGAAAACTCCTTTTTGTCGCTTCCTACCTTTCAAAGCAATGCTTTCAAAAGGGTTACATTATTTTAAAATCTTAGCCACTTCTCCAATGCTTTCGAAGGGATTGGTTTCGACACCGTCCACTTTTTTACTTACAAAATTGCTTTTGATAGAGTGCTTTCAACTTAGTTGTTTTAAGACCCTTTGTGCTATTGAAAATTAACCCAAATGGTTTCAAAAGGAATGACTTTAAATGGTTTCAAAAGGTTGTCCCACATGTCTTACCTGAACCCAAATGCTTTCGAAAGGTTTGATTTATGTAAAGGACTTAATACTTTCAAAAGATTTAAGATAAAGGTTTTGAAGGGATGGTTCCCTAATGTTTTCGAAAGGTTTTAAATGGAAGCTTTCCAATGGTTTCGAAGGAACGTTTAAAATGTTTTGAAAAGAGGATGTTTATGATTTTATAAAGCTTTCGAAAGGGACGATTATAATGTTTTTGAAAAGGTTTAATGTAAATGGTTTCGGAAGTTATCTTTTGGCCTTTGGCCTAAGGTTATAAAGCAAAGTAGTTTACATGTATCAAAAAGGATACTTTCAATGGTTTCGTAAGGGGTACTTTCAAAGGTTTCAAATGTTTTCATCAACAATTATTTGTGTAAAGTATATATAACATGGCAAAGTGATTTGAATAAAGCATAGAGTATATTTTTCTTATTTAAGTACGATTTAAAGGGTTAAATCTATTTAAAAGAAATGTTTTTAAGGGAAATGTTAAGGGTAGATGATCCTAAGTAAATGACTCAGATATTAGAATATCAGATGGGAATGGTATGGGGTTGCACCCTATGCTTTAGCTAGTAGCCCCTAGCTAATACAAGTCCAAAATTCTAGTGTGTATGGCTTTGTCACATGTAAGGCTAAAATGATGTTACACACAGAAAGGAATATACAGAGAAGAGATAGGTTATTGGTGAGCCGGTAAAACCATTAGGATCAGTCGTCCTTGGGAGAAATAAGTTAGGGACAGACCGTCTAGAAGAGAAGTATCTAACAGAAGTTAGATTATTTATTTAATTTATCTGGTAGGCCTGAATTAGCCAAAGGTTAGTAGTTAGCCCAACAAAACTATAGTGTTCAGATAGATAATCCATTGATTACCTGATTTGTATGCTTACATGATAATGATATTATTGTTTTAACCAGTTTGGTTGTAGGATTTTGGTTTGCAAGAGAAATGTTTTAAAAAAAATTAGCGAGGGAAAACTCATTCCTATAAGCGGCATGGACTCAGTTAATATTAGTAAACCGAGATGTAGAGTATTATTGACATCAGGCTTTATGTCTGACTTGAAGTTTATGCTTTTCCGTTAAACTCTCAAATGCTAAAAATTGATTTGAGTAGGTTGAAGGTTGAGGATTTATAGGTTTTAGTAGGTGGACGAATAAAACTTCAGGAGATGAGCAGGAGGCTGATGTTGTCTATCTAGGATTTGTTTTGTTTTTATTCTGCCTGGATGTATTAAGTCTGTTATGACTATTTAGCACTCTTGTCAACCAAGGAGTCATCTTCATATGTCGCTCTTGACGTTTTATGTAATAATTATATTTGATCTGAACCTAAGAAATGATTGGGATTATGTAATTGGATATGAAACACGTTTTGTGAAATGTAATCAGAAAAGTTGTTTTTGAAATCTATGATTATTTTTCATATTCATATGCTTCTGATATTTTAGATACCATTAACATTTTCGTATTTTATCACTGGAAGTTAATACTATAGACGACTGCAATATCTTTAGCGCTTAGCTATGGGCCTCAAGATAGGGGATGTTACAACTTGGTATCAGAGCATAGGATTATGAAAAAACTTTAAACTTAAAATGATTTTGAAAAACATAATCCGAGGGAAAGATTGGGGTACGGGATAACGCTATAATAACGTACTTGTATTTGCTATATATAAGTAAACACTATATCTCTATTCTCCTATCTCTATTAGTGTAACAACCCTAGATTTTGTATATTATTTAAATTGGGATTTCTTTTATCTTTAAATTAATTTAAAATTTTTTATTTCAAACATTTCATTTTTAAATATAAATGTTGATTATTAAGTGATTTATAGTTCAAACTAGTATAATTTGAATATTTTACTATAAAGTGAATTTCTGGTCAAACTATTCAAACTTTGACTTTTAAACTTCAAATTTAAATTATTTTAAATCTTAAATTTTTCTTTTATTATGAAAGTAGATTTAATATCATGAATATTTCTTTTTGTTTCGTCGAAATTGGATTTAAATTGTGAAAGTTATACCCTTTGCAATATTGTGTGTATATAGGGTTATTTAACAATATTCTTTGTTTTAATTTAGATAAATGATATTTTTACTTGATAAATCTTATTATAATTTGTATACTTATGTTATATTATGTTTTTTTTGACTTTTAAAAATTTTTAAAGTGATAATAAAAAATTTTCAAAGCTTAGTGAATTTATTTTCAATTTTTAAAACCTAGTTTCTATTTTCTTTGCTATTTTCTTAATTTAATTTTATGTGATTAAAATTTATTTATTTATTTTATGCAATCACTTTTATTTTCTGTGTTCTTACTTTATTTATGTTCATTTTACATGTATTTAAATTAAAATAAAATTTGTACAAAGTTTATTGAAGTTATTCCTAATTTTTAAGCCCAGTTTGCAATTTTAAGCCATTTTCTTAATCTAAATTCTATTTAATTAAAATTAAATTATTTATTTCACTTTGGAAATGTTTTAAAAATAATTTTTATTTCAAATTTTATTTTATAATATTTTTAAATTGAAGTTAATAATTTTTCAAAGTCAATGGTGATTTATTGAAATTTCTGGACATTGTTTTGGATTTTTAAGCAATTTCTTTAAATCTTTTTCTATTTTCTTTAAAATTAATTATTTATTTTCATATTATGTCACTTTGTTTCGGTTTTTAAAAGTATTTACTGAAATTATTTTGTTATATTTGATTTAATATAAATAGTAAATTGAAGAGACAAGACTCTTCCTTTTCCTTATGACTTTTCAGTTTCTTGACTTTTCAAATTACATAACTCTTCATTTACTACAACTCCTCCATTACTCTTGCTTTGGCTGTGTATTTTCCTTGGATTGCCGTGTATTATGTCTCATTTCTCATGCAAAAAAATTCTCATTTCATTCTTGTTCACGGCTTGCAAAAAAATTGGTAATGACCTCCATCTCCTTTTCCACATTTCTTCCTATTTTTATACACTTTTGCCTTGTTTTCTCATGCTAGTTTGGATCGGCTCCTCCTTGTTTCATGTCCACCATCACCCTACATCACTTACATGACATCACCACCAGCCACTCCTCTGATCTTCACCAAGGCCGAGCCCCTATGGTGATCAAAACCCTCTAGAATGCAACCTATTGCCTAAAAACAATGCTGGTTGACCACCTTTGCTTCATCTCCTTTAACCACCACCATAGCTGCCGCCACCACCTCTGTCCAGACCTACCCTCACCCCCCCAGCTACTGTCCAGACCCGAGCACAAGTGGCCGAGCCCAAGACCCATAGCCGTTCCCTTTTGTTGAACCAAAACTTCACAACATTGCCTAAAAACCCCTTCACCTTCTCATGTATAAAAATCCACTTTGTTCACACCTTAAACCCGAGCCATGCTAGCCCAATCCTGAGCCAAAACTTGACCAAATCTGAACCAAACCATACCTTACGCCATGACAAAAGTTGGGGAAGCAAGGCAAAAAGTTTGGCATTCATATTCTCTTTTATTTCAAAGTTATTTCATTTTTAAGTTATATTGAAATTGTGTTGTTTTGATTGTTTGTTTGGGTTGTAACACAAGAGTTGTAGCTTGGATTCGCTCTCCACTCAAGTTCGTAATCGTGACATCGTGCTTTGTTTTCTGTTGTGCCTTTGGTTTTGAAATCTTCAGCAATTAGAGGTGAGTAAAACTCACACGACGTTTATACTTATACAGTTGTGAAACAACAACAACTGAATGTGTAGAAAAAATATATATTATGTTATAACTGCCTGTGATTAATTATATATGATGTTAAACCTGTTTATACACCTGTCCTATCATCTGTCAATTATTTATATGTTATTGCTGTTCATTTATATCTGTTTATCACACTGCAAGTTCCCTGTAGATTAATATCACTATGGGTTGAAATGATACATACCCGAAGGGACTTTAGAATAAGGGAAAACCGTTATGGGCTGAAATGATAGGCCTGAGCGGTTTTCAAAATCATTCATTTTACTTGGGACCGTGGGTTTGAAATGATAGAACCCGGGTTTTCTTTGTAAACTACGGATTGAAATGATATACATCCGTATCACTTGACCAAGGCTAGAAAACTATATACAGACCCGTGGGTTATAAATTATTTTCTGAAATGTTTTAAAATTATTTTCAAAAGTAAAAGTATAATATTTTTAATTGAAATGAATATAATGATTTTTTTATAAAAATAAAAGTGATTTTTGAATAAATGAAAATGTGAATAAATGAATGTTTTAAGTCAAAATTTTGAAATATAACTTATTTTGGGAAATTTTGAACTTTTGTTAAAAATGACATTTTTATTAAGTGAAATAAATAGAAATAAGTTATAATTTGGTAATTTAAAACTTAATTGTTAAGTAATAAAATTAATTAAAGAAATGGGATTTAATACTTTAATTTAAATAAGAAATTATGTTAAAATTTGATTTTTGGATGAAATTTAACTTTATAAAAATCATAAAAATAAGAGTATTGAAATGATGATTTTAAAATGTGAAATTTTATGATTTTATGAGTTAAATGGTTTAAATTAAAATTAACTGTTGGTGAAATTTGTATTGAAGCCTTGAATTTGATTTAACAGCATTTTTGAAATGTAATGTAAGAGTATTACAGCATTTTGTAAATGCTGCAGTTGTTTAAATGAACTAAAAAGTTAAATTGAAATAAAGGCTATTATAGCACTTCGTAAATGCTATAGTGGTTAAACTTAACATTTAAGTTTATTTGAAATTTAAAGGAAATCTATTACAACACTTAAACGATGTCTTTTGTCAAATGAACTGTTTTAAACTATAACTTTACGTAGCATTTTTTAGTGCTACGGAAACTATATTTTTGTTGTTTTAATAACTTTTATGAAAAAAATAATCTTTGGAAAATGATAAAATTTTGGAAATTAAATGTTAAATTTCTAAAGATAATGAATAAAAGTTAAAGGATTTAGTTTTGGAAATTTAATATTTAATTAGTAAATATATGGAATTGACTTTAAATAATTTAAATGGAGAGATTTAATTTTTGATATAAAATCTTTTGAAACATAAGTTTGAAATGGTAATTAATTCCTAAATAAAATGAAGGGATTTAAAAGTTATTTAAATGAATAAAAATGAATGATGTTTTGAATAATATTTTGACATTTTGATATTTTGAAAGGATATTTGATTTTGTTTTATTTAATTTATTTGATAAATGAATATTTGAAGTATATATTATTTGAGTTTATTTAAATGATATTGGATTTATGAAAGGTGGGATATTCAAACCTTGAAATATACTAAAGTTTGAATATTGTATTTTTTGGATTAAACCTATATTTGAATTTGATAAGATTTGAAATGGTTTGTTAGTAAACTGAATTTGAATTGAAAATAATGGTTTGGATTCAATTAAATTGAAATTAAATTTGGGTTTAATTTAATAAATTTGTAAATGTATAGAATTAAAGTATGATTGCAAATGTATGATTTCAAAATGTGCTGATTTTTAAAGTGTAATGATTTCAATGTTTTGGTTTCGACAGAGTTATAACTTTGAAAGTATAAACTATTTTGAAAAGTGAATATATGTTTGGAATGGAAATGATATTGTTTTTGAAATAAATATAGTTTTGAAATAAAAATGATTTTGGGTTTTCGAAGTATAAACTATCTTTGAAATGATATTTTGATATTAAAATGATTTGTAGTGAAGTTTTGAAAGGATATGATAATTCGATATATTGAAACGATTTGAAAAGGAAGTTTTGAAAGGATATGTTGTTTTGATATATTGAAATGGTTTGGAAATGATTTAATCTTTATTTGGATAAAGATTTGGATTTGAAATGATATTTTATTTTGAAGTATAAAATATTATATTTTAAAATTATAACCATGGGTTATAATAACGATTGGTTGTTAAAGAGACCGGGATCGGATATCTGGCATACTCTCTGTCGATACCGAAAACTACTTTAACAACTATATACACGATGGAGATTCCAAAATGAAGTAGGATGGTGGTGACGTTCTTGAGGTATATTACGTGGACCCAACTCCCGTGAGTTGGCATAAGGTGGCGAAAACAGGAGCGATCTCAGCCCAAGTGAGGTCATTCCTCCGATCGGACACATTCCTTCGATACTATACTCTTACTGGTGATTGATCAGATGGCCATCCTCCGTTTTTGATTGAGAGTGTGTTCCGAGGTGGGCGTATGTGGCTGCTGCGTTACCACCAGCCCGTGTGCGTAATTGGTATATCTACCCTGGCATTGCCTTGTGTGCCATGTCACCTACCATACCGAGCCTTTACTACGAGTTTGTTTTTCTCCCGTAGCCCGTGTGGTATCCTCTGACAGTCACCCGGTGTGGAGATGTCATGATATTGGATGGACTGCTGGGACTATTATGTGTGAAGAGTGATATGGGTAGCCTGGAACGCTATTTAAAAGTAAGTTTATTTTACTGTAGACATTATTATAATAGAGCAATATTACTACATAGTAAATAGTTTAACGGATCCTTAGAGGATGGGCGGTCCCAGGCATCCTTTTGTACTTTATTACAGTTCACTTGAGTTGGTTTACATTATATAAGTATATATTGTCCTGACTCGAGTGTTTGAATTTTTATTTACGCTCGGGTCAGCCTGAGTTATTCACAGATTTGGATTCCACTTTCTGGAGATTGGAATCGCTGGAGATTATCTGCTTATCTAGTTTTATCTATTCCAGTTTTGTTGTTCTATTCAGCTTGTACTTGGTTGTCATCTTGAGACTTCTGTTGTACTTTATTTCTTCTGTTGTATTTTATTTAACTCTGATATATTTATGTAGTAGCTTCATGAACTACTTTTTCCTTTACCTCCGCTGCATTATTTAATACTCTATGTCTGTGATCTGTGATTATTATTTACTGTATATTCTGAGATTTGCCAAATTTTATTTACAATGCGGTATTTTGAGCAATTCAATTCCGGCATAAGCGTCCATCTATACGCTTATAATGGATGTGAATGGTTGAAAATATCGGGTTGTTACAACTAGGTTATTCTTCTATACCTTACGAAGGCTCGAATGCAGATATTGATGCTAGAAGTGAAAGAATTAACCTTGGAGTAAGCACCACAACAGATGTAAATTCCAGACCAAATACCAAGAGGAAACAAGATCAGGCGCAAGCTGGAAATATAGGTGCTGGAGTCCCGTAGGTTGACATGGGTGCAATGTATCAGTTCCCTGTCAACATGATGTAGACGGGAGTTTCCACTAGAGTAGTCAGAGGAAATGCTGGAGGAGGCAATCAGGAAGCTCTAGTAGTCAACAACTGTGCTATTTTGAGTAGAGATTATGCTTGGTTGGGAAGAAAAATGTTCATTGGTACTGAAGACGCAATTGAAGTAGAGAACTAGTTGCTTCATTGCGAAAGGATTTTTGCTGATTTAGGACTCAATGATGAGAAAGGGAGAAGGCTTGCTTCTAGAAAGTTAGAAGGACTAGGGTTGTATTGGTGGAACGGTGTGATGATCGGAGTTAATGAGGAGACAATTACATGGGTTCAAAAGGAGGTTTGAGGACAGATTTAAGTCTGAGATTGCAAAGTCTACTCTGCTTTGGAAGCTTGCTGAGCTGGATCAGGAAGATGTAACATCCCCTATTTTGAGGTCCAAAGCTAAGCGCTATAGATGTTGCAGTCGTCTATAGTATTAACTTTCAACAACAAAATGTGACTATGATAATGGTATCCATAGTATCAGAATCACACAAATATGAAGCAAAATCATAGATTTCAAAAATAACGTTTCTAATTACATTTCAAAATATGTTTCATATACAAATTACATAATCCCATATCGTTTTCCAGGTTCAGATCAAATATTATTATTACATAAATATGCCAAGAGCGACATATGATGATGCCCCCTTAGTTGGCCAGAGTACTATATAGTCATAATTGACTTAATATGACACGGTGGAATAAAACAAACAAAAACAACAACTCCTAAATAGCTATCTGTCAGCCTCTTGCTTGTCTTCGGAAGCTTTACTAAAACCTGTAACCTAAACCCTCAGCCTACTCAAATCAATTTTGAGCACCCAAGAGTTTAAGGGGAAAATATAAACTTTAAGTCAGACATAAAGCCTGGTGTGAATAATACTATACATCTCAGTTATTTAATATTAAGTGAGACCACGACGCTTAGCGAAACGGGTTTCCCCTCACTAATATCCTTTTGAAATATATCTTTTGCAAATCATAATCCTGCAACCAAAACTGGTTAAGACAATAAAGCAATATCTTGTATACATACAAATTAGGTAACAAATGGACTATCTGTCCAAACACTATAGTTTTGTTTAGCTAACTATTAACCTTTGGCTGACTCGGGCCTGCCAAATAATATAAAAAATAATCTTACTTCTGTTAGATACTTCTCTTCTGGACGGTCTATTAATAACTACTTCTCTAGGGTCAACTCACTACAAGAAAATCCACTTTTAGTTGCAGTTATTTACAGCGTTTCAAAGGAAAGTGCAACTAATATTATTTTATGCTTTACTTTACCAGCATACCCAATGTTGCCAAAATTTCCCGCCTTCTCCTCTAATGATAGAGGATTTATCACATATCAGAAGTCTTTCGTTTTCCTCTCCAATGGAGAAATTTTCACCCGATCTCAATAAGGTTTCCTCCGTCATCATCCTTATCATCGCGCTACTCCTCTCCATCATTATGCTCCTCTTGTCGTAGTCGATCAACTCCTCCTTTAATTTGCTGCTCGCATGTGTCACTATTACAAGCCATAAATTGGTACAATTTTATATATAGAATTTTTGATTCTATATAGATTTTTCATGGTTCTTCATGGACTTTTGAAAGAATACTAAATCTCCACTAGTCTGTGTCTCCTTCAATTTGCTGCTCGCATGTGTCACTATTACAATCCGTAAATTGGTACAATTTTATATACGGAATTTTTGATTCTATATAGATCTTTTATGGTTCTTCATGGATTTCTTCAAGAATCCTAAATCTCTACTTGTCTGTGTCAATTTTACAAGCTCTAAATCGCACTTGTCTACTTTAATTTTATAAACCCTACATTGCTACTCCTCTCCATCAATTTGGCATCTATAACAATATTAATATTCAACCATCATCCGATATGTAGAATATTATTTGTAGTTTGTTTCTATAACTAGTATTGGAGCAGATGTTCCTTATAGAATTTTTGATTTTATTGGAAGTTGGAAATAATTTAAACTTTTGTTAATAAATTAAAGTGGTGTATTAACGACAATCCCATCCAAGGCCAGACAAACCTAACCTCCTTTTGCTTTGGAGGTTCCATTAATTCTAGTTGTAATGACTTTTGAAGTGTTGAAAAAAACACTACCAAAACTTTTAGTAGCATTTTAGTAAACACTACGATACGATATGCTACTAAAAGTCTGAAACTTTATGGAGCGTTTCTAAAACTCCACAATATGTCAAGTTTTTGTAGCGTTTTTTACAATGCTGCAAAAGGTTTCAGACTTTTAGTTGCATGTCATATCACGGCATTTACCGAAACGCTACTAAAGGTTTTGGTAGCGTTTTTTAAGCACTATAAAAGGCCTTTTCTGTTGTAAAGATTGATCCTAATGGTTTTGTGGGCTCACCAATAACCTACCTCTTCTCTATAGATTCCTTTCTGTGTTTAACATCATTTTAGTCGTACTTATTAAAAAGCCCTACACAATGGAATTTTGGACATATTAGCTAGGGGCTACTAGCTAAAGTATACGGTGCGACCCCATACTAGTCCCATATGGTATTCTAATTTCCGAGTCATTTTACTTGAGGCAGTTTTCCTTTAAATTTTCCTTGAAAACCTTTTCATCGCAAATTGATTAAAAAACTTTAAACCAAACTTAAACAAGGAAAATATATACTCTATGCTTTACTCAACATCACCTTGCCATGTTATATATACTTTATTTAAGTCTTTGTTGATGAAAAAATTTAAACCTTTGAACGTACCCCGTTTGAATCCATTGAAAGTACCTCTTTCGAATCCACTGAGAGTACCCCTTTCGAAACCAAGTAAACGATTCTTTATATTCTAGGCCGAAAGGCCAAAACATTCCTTTCGAAATCCTTCATATAACCCTTACGAAAACATTGAAAAATGTCTTCTTTGAAAGCCTTAAAACCTTAGACATTCTATCTACTTTCAATCTTTAGGTTCTACCTTCAACAGAACAAAAGGGTCATAAAAAAACTAAGCTGAAAGCACTCTTTCAGATGCTATTTCCTAAGTAATGAAGTGATGGTGTGAAACCAACCCTTTGAAAGCATTGGAGATGCGGTTAAGTTTTGAATACTAAGTTACCCGTTCGAACCTATTTGCTACGAAAGTAAGAAAGCAGCAACAAAGGGTTTAGACCCCTTCGAAAGCATTTACGTAAAACAAAAGGCGCAACGCTTATCAAAACCATTCTTTAAAACATTTTGACCCAGTTGAAATCCAACCAAGTCAAAAGCATTTCTTTCAAAAGAAAATCAGGCGCATTTCTTTAAAATCAAAGTAAGGCTTCGACCCCTTCGGAACCCCTTGTTTCGACCCAGTACCTTTCGCTTTATCCAATCCACTACGTACAAAGTAACTTATACCAAGTGTATTGGTTTTAATCAAGGCGGGGGTGGAAGTACCCAGTCGGAAACTGGTGGCAAAAGTGGTGAAACATGTAAAAAGCATGTTAAAATGGATTTTAACCTTTTAAAGTAATTGTTTTCAACTAACCTGCCTTATTTGTTAAGTTATGATAGGTTGATAATTTTCTTTCCTAGAAGTACTTCCTAGATTTTAGTAATAATCAATTTAAATTATTTAGAAAATACCCCTTCTGCTTTTATAAATGTATAAAATGTTTAAGTTCCATATCTTAAATAATTTTATATATTCATTAAAACACTTAGAAAAATTCTTAAAAAACTTCTATAAATCATTTTTAATATGTTTACTAATATAAATTAGTTTCAGACCCAAACATTATGTAGTATTTCCATAAATAATTTTATACCCAAATAACCAATTTCTCACTGGAAAATTCACATTAACAATGAAAATTGAAACACATCCCTAGAATATCATTTTTGATCTAAATCTAAGATCGCAAGGAATTTGGATGTCATTTAATAATGTTTTCACATGAAAACTTACCATAAAATCCATATGAAATACCATAAATCATCAACAAGCATATATATTTATTTCTAACAATCAAAACATGGAAAAATCCTACAAAATTAGGATTTAACCAAAAACTGTAAATAGTTAGAAAACATGAGATGTATTCATTATTCCCCTTAGCTTTGTGATTAAGGATTTGAGATATGATCTTGGATTATATTGATTTAGCTTCTAATTCCTCTTGTTATTTCTTAATGGTGGCCGGCCTCTGTTTTAGTTTTGCAAATGAACGTGTAAAATGAATGGCCTAAGGGTTTTGGGTATAAGAATATCCTTTTCCTACTTTGCCCTCACCCATTACCCATATCTATTTTATTTAGATTCCCCCTTTGTTTCATTTTTATATGGCATGACTATCCCTTAGTTTAATTACAAATCTCAATCTCCTAATTATTACATTATTTTATTTAATTAATTAAATATCCTAAACAATGTCACTAAAAACTAGGGTCGTTACAGACTTCCCTCCTTAAATAATTTTGTCCTCGAAATTACAATAAGGAACGTAAAAAATCAAGGTTAACATACCATCAAACAAATCAGGATAAGCATCTCTAATCCTGCTTTCAGTCTTCTAAGTACAGGCTCTCTCATCATCGCTCCACTAGACTTTAACTGACCGCCTTGCTCCTTAGCCTCTTCTTATCTCTCATAACTATACGAACTAGCTTTTTAGTTATAGTCAAGTCTGATTCTACTATCAAGTCATCTAACACAATTGGTGCTATAGTATTCTCCGGTTCTCTAACACACTTCCTTAGATGAGAAACATGAAAAAATTTGTGGACTCATGCCCAACTGTTTTATAACTCTACTCTATATGTCCTCCCTACAATAGGAAATGGTCCTACAAATCTCGATGCCAATTTCCCTGACCTTCCAAACCTTATTAAACATTTCATTGATGATACCTTAATGAAAACATAATCTCCAACAGAGAACTTCAAGTCTTTCTATCTTTTATCTACAAACTTTTCTACCAAGATTGAGCTTCCTTCATCCTAGATCAAATTAACTCAACCTTCTCTACAGCTTCTCTAACCAAATCTAGACCAAGAACTAACCTATCTTCGGTCTCTACCCAACAAACGGGAGATTTACATGGCCATCCATACAAAGATTCAAACGATGCCATCCCTTTACTAGCCTGGTAATTGTTATTACAAGAAAACTCGATTAAGTGTAGATAGACTTCCCATGATTCCCCAAAATCTAACACACAATCTCGTAACAAATCTTCCAAGACTTTGTGTTGACTCTTTCATTTTGCCCATCATTCCATTGGTGGTAAGTGGTACTCATCTTGCACCTGGTTCCTAAAATCTTCTGTAGACTCTTCTAGAACTCACTAGTGAATAAAGACTCTCTATCTCTTACGATACTACTAGGAATCCCGTGCGGTCTAACTACGAAGCTAGAACTGGGGCCGTCCTAGTTATGCTTTCATCTCCTTTATTAGATCTTGACAATCCATCTATAAAACCCATAGAAATAGAATCTCATTTCCATAACGGAATATCCAATGGCTGAAGCAACCCATTTGGCTTCTGATGTTCGACCTTTACTTGTTGACAGTTCAGACATTGCTTTACCCATAAGCATGCATCCTTCTTCATACCTTCCTAGAAGAAACCCCTCTTCATGTCCTGATACATCTTATTTCCTCTCATATGAATAGAAAACATCAAACAATGGCATTCCTCAAGAACTCCCTTCCCAATGTCTGCAACATTCAAAACACACAACCTTCCTTTCTTCCTCAACCACCCATTCAGGTCAAGACTAAAATCCTTCAAGTCATCACTCTTAGCTCCACCTTTTAACTTCCTGATCAGTTTGACCAATACTGGATCCTCCTCTGATTTAGAAGCAAACATTTTGATTATTACTGGTCGAACTTCTAAACATGGTAACACAATGCTCTCCCAACTAGATCTGACTTTCGATCTCCACTGCACTCTACAAGTCGTCAACACTTCCAAACCCTTCCACTCAGTTATCACAGCCAACACTTCATTCTGAAGCTTTCTGCTAAGCGCTCCCACAACCTTGTTATCTTTCCTCGATGTGTACTCAATTCTAAATTCATAAGCATCAATAAACTTTTACTATCTAAGCTATCGAGATGCATAGGCAATCACTTTACCTTTTTGCATTAACACATCCCCTAAACTAGTTCCATACACATCGTTATACACTACTAAGTCATGGTTCCCATCCGAAACAACCAACATAAGTGCAGTAGTGAATAAGTGCTCCAATCTCTTAAATGCTTCTTTACACTTATCAGTCCAAACAGACTTCACATCCTTTCGTGTTAGTTTGGTCATCAGTGCTTCTATCTATGAAAATTCCTTTATGAACCTCCGATAGTACCCAACTAATCCAAAGAAACTCTTTATCTCAATCACTGTCATTGGTTCCTTCAAATTATTCACCGCTTCGATCTTAGTCAGATCTAAAGACAACTCTTTCTCTGAGACTGCATGACCAAGAAACTTCACATCTTTCTCCAGATATGACACTTCAAAAACTTCACCTTCAGCTAATGCTTCCTCGCTGTCTTTAGCACCACTCTAAGATGAGCTTCATGCTCCCTTTTATCCTTAGAGTATATCGATATATCATTTATGAAAACCGACATGAACCTATTCAAATGTTCTTGAAAACCCGGTTCATAATCCATAAGGAATCCTGGCACATTAGTTAGTTCAAATGGCATTACTAACCATTCATATGATCTATATTGGGTAATAAACACTGTTAAAGGAATACTATCCTCTGCCACTCTAAGCTGATGAAAACCTGTTGCTAAATCCAACCGAGAAAATACCTTGGCTCCATTTGACTGATCGACCAAATCGTCAATTCTAGGCAATGAATATCGAATTTTTATCATCTTCTAATTCAACTTACGATAATCAATACACAATCTGAACTATCCGTCTGGCTTCTTAGCAAACACAATGACTGCTCTCCAAGGTGAACTACTAGGTCTAATAAAATTCTTGCCTTCCAAATCCACCAATTGCACCTTCAACTCCCTCAAGTCCCTAATCATTACATTATTTTATTTTATTTAACTAATTAAATATCCCAAATAATGTAGCTAAAAATTAGGGTCGGTACAGGAGACATGACTATGTGGGGATATGCGATGAGGTTTGAGGAGCTGGCGAGATATGGTTATGCTACAGTTGATACAGTGATTAAGAGGAATGAAAAGTTCATTAGGGGGCTGAAGCTAGCAAAGGCTATATTACCTCATATCAGAGATCTACGTGATGTCATTGTTCAGATGGATTTGAGGCGTGAAGAGATGCTTGCTTTTCTGGAGAGAAATAAGGCGAAGAAAGTCTAAGTGGGGCAGAGTTAGAAAAGAGAGTTCTCTCATAAGAAAGGAGCCTAGAAGGGAAAATTAGAGGTTGTCTGCTACAAGTGTGACAGGAAAGAGCATTTTGTGAATGAGTGTCGTTTAGAAGATGGGAAGAAAGTGATAGGAAAGAAGAATATTAGATGCTTCAACTACGATCAAGTTGGACATTAAAAGAATAAGTATAAGGAGCCAGCCAAGGATGGAAGGGGCAAATTATTTGCATTAGAACTAGCTGCTTCGAATCTAATTGTAGAGAAAAAAGGGAAAGTTGTGTTGGGAGGTACGCTTCAGATTCATGATATGTCTATTAGCGTTCTATTTGATACTAGTGCATCGCATTCTTTTGTATCTTATTGCTTGATAGATAGCTTAACCTAGATCCCTTATACCTAATTACTTCTTTAAGGGTTGCAAACTTGATAGGAGAGTATGCAACACTTGGGTTGAAATGGTACCACCCAGAGTTTGACTTCTCAGGTCATACGTTTGTTTGTAGTTTGCATGGGTTTGATTCCGGTGGGTTTGGAATTATTTTAGGTATGGATTGGTTAAGTAAGTACGATGCTAGGATATTTTTCCATGATAGGAAAATATCGCTTAAACACCCTGACTGCAATGATCGGATTGTATACTCTATAAAAACCTAGCTGTGAGGTTAATGCTTTGTTGGGTGTTGTAGAGATAGAAGACAAATTGAATCAAGTTTTCATGGTTAGAGAATTCGTGGTTGTCTTTGAACGTGCAGTGGGATTGCCACTGAAATGAGCTATTGAGTTTTGGATAGATTTGGTATCAAGAGTAGAACCGGTGAGTAGACCGCCAAGCAGGATGACACCTACCGAGATGAGGGAGTTAAAGGTGCAATTGGTGGATTTGGAAGGCAAGAATTTTATCAAACCAAGTAGTTCACCATGGAAAGCAGCCTTAGTGTTTGCCAAGAAGTTAGGTGGATCATTAAGATTATGTGTATAAGTTGGATGAGAAAATGATAAAAATCGATATCCATTGCTTAGAATTAACTATTTGTTCGATCAGCTAAGTGTAGCCATGGGATTTTCCCAGTTGGATTCAGCGACAAGGTTCCATCAGCTTAAGTGGCAAAGGACAGTAATCCTTTGACGGCATTTAAACCAGATACAGATCATATGAATAGTTAGTAATGCCGTTTGGACTAATTAATGCGCTAGCATTCTTTGTAGATTTTATGAATCGAATTTTCCTTGAGCACTTAGGTAGGTTCGTATTGGTTTTCATAGATGATATTTTGATATACTCTAAGGATGAAAGAGAGCATGAAGTTCATAGAGTGGTGCTTGAGACGCTGAAGCAGCATCAGCTAAAGGCGAAGTTTTCAAAGTATCATTTCTAAAAAAAGGAGGTGATTTCTTAGTCATGTAGTCTTAGAGAAAGGGTTGTCTATAGATCCAACTAAGATCGAAGCGTGAATAATCAGAAGAGACCTGAGACAGTGACTGAGATAAAGAGTTTTTTTGGATTAATTGGGCAATATCGGAGGATCACAAAGGATATTTGTGAATAGCTGCACCAATGACCAAGCTAACGCGAAAGGATTTGAGGTTTGTTTGGACAGATAAGTGTTAAGAAGCATTTCAAGGATTGAAATGCTTATTGACTAATGCACTTGTATTGGTTATTCCAGAAGGGAATCGAGATTTAGTGGTATATACAAGTGCATGTAGAATTGGGTCAGAAGCTAGTTAATGCAAAGAGGTAAAGTCATTAACTATGCTTCTCTACAGCTTAGACCGCATGAGGTTAATACCCAACACAAAATTTGGAACAAGCTACGGTGATCTTTTCATTGAAGGTGTGGAGACATTACCTTTTGTGAGAGATATTTGAGCTTTATATGGATCATAAGTCATTGAAGTATTTATTCTCTCAAAAGGAGCTGAATATGAGACAACATAGGTGATTAGAGTTTATAGTTGCTTATGACTTCGGTGTTGAGTACACACTAGGGAAAGGTAACAAGGTTGCAAATGCATTTTGCAAACATCAGAATGTAGTGTTGGCAGTGATAGCTGAGTGGAAAGATTTGGAAGCGTTAACGACATGCAGAGTACGGTGGAGATCTAAGGCTGGGTCTATCAAGGAAATTATTGTGTTGTCGTGTTTAGAAGTTCGGTCGATGATGATTGAAAGGATTTCTTCTATGTAGAAGGAGGATTCATTATTTGTTGAACGGATTAGAAAGTTAAAGAAGGAAACAGGGAGCGATGACTTGAAAGATTTTAGCCTTGACCAGAATGGGTGGTTGAGGAAGAAAGGAAGATTGTGTGTTCTGAATATGGAAAATATTAGAAAGGAGGTTCTTGAGGAATGCATCATTCGAAGTTCACTGTTCATCCAGGAGAAACTAAGATGTATCAAGACATGAAGAGAGTTTCTTCTAGGAAGGTATGAAGAGGGATGTACGCTCATGGGTAAAGTAGTGTTTGAATTATCAACAGGTAAAAGTTGAACATCAGAAACCAAATGGATTACTTCACCCTTTGGATATTTCAGGTTGGAAGTGAGATTCAATTTCTAAGGATTTTATAGATGGGTTGCCAAGATCTAGTAGAGTAAATGAAAGTATATGGATCACAATAGACAGGTTGACCAAGAATGCCCATTTCATTCCAGTCAAGTCAACCAGAGCGACACCTGCTTTGGCTAAGTTATTTATGAAGAATGTAGTTAGAGTGCTTGGGATTCCTAGTAGTATCGTAAATGATAGAGATTCTTTATTCACTGCTGAGTTCTAGAAGAGTCTATAGGAGATTTTAGGAACCTAGCTCAAGATGAGTACCGCTTACCATCCATAAATCGATGGGCAAATGGAAAGAGTTAACAAAGTCTTGGAAGATTTGTTACGAGCTTGTGTGTTAGCCTTGGGAAATCATGGGAAGACCACCTACACTTAGTCGAGTTTTCGTATAACAACAGTTATTGAGCTAGTATAAGGACGGCACCATTTGAAACTTTGTATGGAAGGCCATGTAAATCTCCCATTTATTGATTGGAGACCAGGGATAGGTTGGTTCTTAGTTTGGATTTAGTTAGGGATTTAGTTAGAGAAGCTGCAAAGAAGATTAAGATGATAAGAGCAAGAATGAAGGAAGCTCAGTCTAAGCATAAGAGTTACGCCGATAGAAGACGGAAAGACTTATACTTCTCAGTTGGAGATCATGTTTTTGTCAAGGTACCACCAACGAAAGGTGTAATTCGATATGGGAAATCAGGAAAATTGGCACTAAGATTCATTGGACAATTTCCTATTGAAGAGAGGATCAGCAAACTCACATATATAGTAGAGTTACCAAATAGTTTGGTAGGAGTTCATGATATTTTCCATGTTTCTCATCAAAAAAGTGTATCCGAGATCCGAAGACTACTATAGCACCGACTGTGTTAGATGACTTAGTTGTAAAGCCGAACTTGACTACAGTTAGAAAGAAGGTTCGTATAGTCGTGAAAGATGAGAAGAGGCTGATGAACATGACAATCAGATTAGTTAAAGTCCAGTGGAGCGATGAGGAAAGAGACTGTACTTGAGAGACTGAAAGCAGGATTAGAGACGCTTATCCAGATTTGTTTGATGGTATGTTTTACCATTATGATTGATTTGTTGTGTACTTTATCAAAATTTCATGCTCGAATTTTTTTAAAGAGGGGAGTCTGTGATGACCCTAATTTTGGGTAACATTATTTAGGGCACTTAATTAGTTAAATTAAATAAAATAATGTAATGGTCAGGGGTTTGAAATTTGTGTTTTAGTCATGCCAATTGAAACAAATAAAATAAATAAAAATGAAACAAAATAAGTTATGGTAGTAGATGATCGGCAAAGTAGGAACAAGTCATACCCTTATCCCTAAACCGTCGCATTCATTTTCATGTTCAAAACAAAAAATCAAATACTAGATGTCGCCACCATTAGACAAAGCTAGAAGAAGAGCAGCTAAAGATCAAGAGGAAGATTAATTAAATCCATTCTCAAATCTCAACTTCTTAATCACAAAGCAAAGGTGAACAATATGTTACATCTCATTTTTTGATGTTTTTGGTTTCCAGATCAGATCCAAATTATTTTGCAACGTTTTGCCATGTTTTGGTTGTTAATAATGATATATATGCTTGTTAATGATTTATGCTATTTCATTTGGATTTTATGATAAGTTTTAATATGAAAACCCTATTAGATGACATCCAAATGCCTTACGATTTTAAGATAAGGTCAAAAATGATATTTTAGAATTGGGTACTGAATTTCATAATTTTCCAAATTAATGTGGATTTATTATTAATTTTCTATTGAGGAAAATGGTTAATTGGGTTTAAAAGTAGTTACAACTAATTTATATTGTTTTTGGGTCAGAAATTAATACATGTTAGAAAACATACTAAAGGTGATTTATGGGAATTTTTGTAGAATTTTCCTATGTAATGTAGTTAGTATATAAAGTTATTTTTAAGGTATGCGACTTAAATGTTCTATATGTTTATAAAAAAGAAGGAGAATTTTGTAAATAATTTAAATTGTTTATCTTTGAAAATTTGGCAGTACTTTTAGAAAAGGTTTTAGAAAAGAAATTAGTAATCAATCATATGTTGATACACAAAGCAGGCCAGTTGAAAAGAATTGCTTTTTAAAGTTAAAAATCAGTTTTACTTTGCTTTTACTATTTTGCCATTTTCGGCCTACCTTTCGACTAGGTACTTCCTCCTCCATCTTAGTCAAACCCAATACACATGGTATCAAAAGCCTTGGTAAGTAGTCGATTGGACATACGCCGAAGGTATTGAGTCGAAACAAGAGGTTTCGAAGGGATTGAAACCTTGTTTTGTTTTTAAATGGATGTGCGGCTACTTTGCTTCCGAAAAGAATGCTTTCAACTTGGTTAGCTTTCGAATTTGTTAAATGGTTTTAAAGAATGGTTTCAAAAGAGGTTGTGCCTTTTGTTTTATAAGGAAGCTTTTGAAGGGGTCAAAAACCCCTTTCTGTCGCTTCCTACCTTTCGAAGCAATGTTTTCGAAAGGATTACTTTGTTTAAAAATCTTAGCCGCTTCTCCAATGCTTTTGAAGAGATTGGTTTTGACACCATCCACTTCTTTACTCAGGAAATTGCATTCGATATAGTGCTTTCGACTTAGCTATTTTAAGACCCGTTGTGCTATTGAAAGTTATACCCAAATGATTTTGAAAGAAATGATTTTAAATGGTTTTGGAAGGTTGTTCTACATGTTTTACTTGAACCCAAATGCTTTTCGAAGGTTTGATTTATGCAAAGGACTTAATGCTTTTGAAAGTTTTAAGATAAAAGTTTTGAAAGGGTGATTTCTCAATGTTTTCGATAGGTTTTAAATGGAAGGTTTCCAATGGTTTTGAAAGGCATGTTTAAAGTGTTTTGAAAAAAGGACGTCTATGGTTTTGTAAAGCTTTCGAAAGGGATGATTACAATGTTTTCAAAAGCTTTATTGTAAATGGTTTCGAATGGTACGTTTTGGCCTTTAGCCTAAGGTTATAAAGCAAAGTAGTTTTCTTATATCAAAAGGGGTACTTTCAATAGTTTCGAAAGGGGTACTTTCAAAGGTTTCGAATGTTTTCATCAGCAATGTTTTTTGTAAAGTATATATAATATGGCAAAAAGTGATTTGAGTAAAGTATATTTTCCTTGTTTAGTATGATTTAAAGGGTTAAATCTATTTGAAGGAAATGTTTTCAAGGAAAATTTTAAGGGTAGATGACCCTAAGTAAAATGACTCGGATATTAGAATACCAGATGTGACTGGTATGGGGTCACGCCCTATACTTTAGCTAGTAGCCGCTGGCTAATATAAGTCCAGAATTCCAGTATGTGGCGCTTTGTCATAGGTTGGACTAAAATGATATTACACACGTAAAGGAATATACAGAGGAGAGATAGGTTATTGGTGAGCCCACTAAACCATTAGGGTTAGTTGAACCTGGGAGAAATAAGTTAGGATAGACCATCTAGAAGAGGAGTATCTAAAAAAAGTTAGATTATTTGTTTGATTTGTCTGGTTGGCCCGAGTCATCCAAAGGTTAGTAGTTTGCCAAACGAAACTATAGTGTTCGGACATATAGTCCATTGATTACTTGATTTGTATGCTTACATGATATTGATATTATTGTTTTAACCAGTTTGGTTGCAGGATTTTGGTTCTAAAAACATATGTTTTAAAAGGATATTACAGAGGGGAAACCTATTCCGCTAAGCGGCGTAGTCTCACTTAATATCAGTAAACCAAGATGTATAGTATTATTCTCACCAGGCTTTACGTTTGACTCGAAGTATATGTTTTCCCCTTAAATCTCGGGTGCTTAAAATTGATTTGAGTAGGTTGAGGGTTGAGGGTTCTAGTAGGTGGACGAATAAAGTTTCCGGAGACGAGTAGGAGGTTGATGTTAGCTATCCAGCAGTTGTTTTGTTTTTATTCCGCTGTGTAGTCTATTATGACTATTTAGAACTCTGGTTAACCAAGGGGGTATCTTCGTATGTCACCAACGTATTTATGTAATAATTTATTTGATTTGAACTTGGGAAATGATTGGGATTATATAATTGAATATGAAACATGTTTTGTGAAATATAATCGAAAAAGTTGTTTTTGAAATCTATGATTTTGTTTCATATTCATATGCTTCTGATATTATGGATACCATTAACGTTACCATATTTTGTCGCTAGAAGTTAATACTATAGACGACTGCAGCATCTGTAGTGCTTAGCTTTGGGCCTCAAGATAGGGGATGTTACACTATACCTTGGCTTTTGTAGAAAACTCATTAATGATATACTTATTGAAATAAAGTATTCTTCTTTAATGTGTTTATTTTTATTTTATTATTGAAATAAACTTTAATATGTCACTAATTTACATTTTGGATCACATAATGGACAATTGCATTTATTTTTGTCATAAATGCATTGAATGTCATTATTATGGTAATAAATTAATTAACTTATTATCATAAATGTAATAAATGTGTCAATTAATGATGCAACATGTTTGCATTTGGAATATGAAATGACATATGGTTTATTATTTGAGGCCTTTATTTCTAATACTTATAGATATTTTGTACATATGATCATGCACGTTGAAAATATGTTTCACTTTTAAGTTTTGGTTAGCATAAAATAAAAGGAGCGGCAAGTTTCATATTTTGCCAAAATGCATAGTTACTAACCTTAATTAAGTATTCAAACAATAAGCTAAAGATAATGTGGTATAGTAGAATTCTGTATAGCTATATTAAGGTTCAGAAATACATCATAGCTACTACTTTCATTTGTGTTATTTCTTCCGACATTCACTATGTCATTTGTGTACAACTTTATGTGACATCTAATTCTATCGTCATCCATGACATTGTTATATGATTTATTTATGATGTCTTGTATCATATTTATTTAGGGAATGTCATGAATGTACCCACATACTTAAAAAGATTATAATAGCTATGATTAGAACATGTTGTGCTACAGTTATAATTTTGAGATTTTCAAGTGTCATATAGACTTAAATTACTTTTAGGAGTGTTTTATAGCACTCGAAATATTATACGTACACTAAGGAAAAAATTAAAATATTTTTTGGTGTCTCTTTGCAAACTAATTGTAAATATCCTACATTTCAAGTGAGTTAATTGAAATAACACGTCACTAAGGTGACCTCTCTTATTTTAGTAGTTCATGAAAATATTTGATATTTGTGTGTATTTGTTCATGCAAATGTTAGCCGGCCCAAAGGAAGACTAATATTTGGCGAATAACTTATGCATGTGTGATAATAAATATGTGAAAATTATAAGATTAGACAAGTAAATAACTAATCGGTCCATTGGAAGATTATTATTTAATTTGAATTTATTGTTAGTGTATGATCATTACAATAAGAGTACCACTTGTAGTTAATATTACTATCTAAAGACTTGATGTTAATGTTGTGCTAGGTATCTTGAGAAGGGACTTACTAATTATTTGAATTTAAGATGGCTGATATAGGATATGAGTATATACGTTCAATCCTTATTTTTTTAAATTTTCAACTAATTTGACAAATGTGCCTACTAATTTTAATATTCTCGTCTTGTTTGGAATTAACTCTACGGATTATTAGAAGAACATGGTATTTGTTCTTAACTTCATGGATCTAGGCTCTTGCAATTAGGAGGGTTGCACCTATCCATATTATGGTCGAATGCTCTTATGATATTATGAAGAACATTTAGAGATAGGATAATTCAGAAAAAGCAAGAGTCAAAAGATCAAAAAGTAAAATATTTTAGAAGCTTTCAAGGATGTGGTATCCATGGGGAAAACCAATTTTAAGGAGTTCCTTGCTGAGAATGAAAAGCATTTTGTTAAAATGGTAAGGAGAAGCAAGCACACTTTATATTGCTTGATTTTATAAAGTTAAAATACAAGAAATATAAATGAGTATTATATGGAAAAATATGGCTTTAAAAGTCAAAGGCACTCAAGTTATTGTCTTTTTGGTAATCTCTCTTTATTCATAGTATAACCATTTTAAGATTATTGTTAATTATTATTTCTTTAAGAATAAAATGACCTTTATTGAGCTCATGGCATTGTGTTAAAAAGAAGAGAAGTTGAAGCAGGTAAGATTAAAGGTGCTAATTTAACATACATTGTAATAAACGAATAAATAAGGATAAAGAAGTGGTTAAGGGCCTAAACAAGAGAAATAACATAAGGATATATTTATACTTGTTTCTTTTATGAAATCTATAGACACATAAAGTAAAGTATACTATATATTTTTATGTTATTAATGAGATTTCAGTTATATTGTTTGGATTTATTTAACATTTTTGTTATGCTGCCGCTTGGACAGATTTTGGTTTCTAATTTTGATACAAACAAATTGGTTATTATTATTCCTATAGAGATAATAGATTAATTTATGAATAAGTTCAGACATTATTGGAAATAAAACTCCAAATGTTTAAAATATAGCTTATATCTACTAATGCTAAATACCTTTTATAACGAAATCTCAAATTATGGTTTGGTGATTAATATGATTAACTGCTTCATCTTACTAAATAATTCTAGATTAAGGCACCAAAGATAGAAAATACTTTATTGGTATTCTAAGCGACTGATAAGTTAAAATTTTTATAAGCCCACACCAAGGAAAAAATTTAAGATGAGAAATGCTACAATTTTTGAGGATGTTGAGTTTTGGAGGAGAAATAAAGTATGAATTATTATCTTTAAGGAGAATCATTATCTTCGATTCAACTACAATTATTACTTTGGATAATGTATAGGATTTGTTTTCTTTTATTAACAGGAAGTAAATTATAAATCATAATAAGATAATGTTAAATAAAATTTTAAGTTATGTATCATTTTCTTTAAGGAGAATCATTATCTTTGATTCAACTTTAGTTACCTCTTTAGAAAATGTATAGGACTTGTTTCCTTTCATTAACAAGAAGTAAATTAAGAACAATAATAAGACAACATCAAACAAAATTTTCTTTAAATTAAGGTTATTATTTCAAGAAAACAAACTCAACAACCTCAAAGTGCGAGGTCACTAAGGAATCCACTTGAAAAGAAGAAATACTATTCCGGATTACTATATAGCATTTTTTCATAAAATAAATATTGGATTGGTGAAGATTTCTTTTGACATGCATCAATTTGTATAAGATACTAATTTGAAATGTGGATTTAAGCTATGAATATATAGTCTAAATCTATAAGGACAATAAAGTTTGAGATCTTTTCCACCACCTTAAGGTAATAAGATCATTGGTTATGAATAACTATTCAAAACAAAAATAGATCAAGTGGGTAATGTGGGAAAGTATAAGGCTCATTATAGAAAAAATTAACTCAAAAGGAAAACAATGTTTTATTTAAGAGGCTTTGACGAAAACTTAAGGAACCCACTTGTGGATTACTCTTTTGTATTAAGGATTCAAATATACCATTATTGTACATGTGCTGATATTTGGATTATCACAAAAGGGCTATGCAGATAAGTCTTAAAATAAAAAAGGTTTTAATGTGCAAACTGCGAATCAGTTGATTCTTTTTTGCTAAAATATACAAATTTTCTTATATAGTAGTGTAAGAACATCTTTGAAGCTAAAGAAATGCAAAAGATTCCTCATGCATTTGCGATGCGGAGTCTAATGCATGCTAGGGCATATACACATATGGATATTGCATGTATTATTTGACCAATATCTTACTAACATTAAAGGTGGATCAATGGTTAGTAACCAAAATGGTTATGGGATATCTTTATGGAACAAAAAGATTATATGTAAGGCATTATAATCCGAATATTTTGAATACTAAGAGCATAAAAATCCTCTTCGGATAATAATAATAATAAAACTATTATTGTTATTTTTTTATGAAGCTATATAAGGAAAGTTGTCATAACGACACTTATAGCTTTCTTTCTATGTTCTATTATAGGGCGTCCAATGATGGAAAATAATTGTAAAATTTTGTCATTGAGTTAGGAACTATTGAATAAAGAAATTGAAACACCAAAAAGTAGTATTGTGGCAATAAAAAACATATTATTTTTCAATAAAGGGAGAGTGAATAATAGATTGTAGTTCATAGAGCATATTGTGACAAACTCCATTTTGGCAAATGTGCTTACAAAAGGAATATCACCCAAGGTCTTTTATGAGCTTCTTGCTTAATTGATGTATCCTTTATGTATAAATGTTTTGGTTCGAGGGAGTTTGTATTTGGTATTGGAATATGACACATTGCTCTATACTTCAGTTACGGACTATCAAGTCCTTTTTTGATCGGAAATAAAATAATAAAGTTTTACTTGCACTATAAGTTGTTCAAATATTGAACGTTTTGATGTTACAAAAGTAGGACCAATTGGAAATAGGCATGTATCGATCACATCTCATGTAATTTCCATGCTATGCATCCATGATTGATATGTTCGTTTGATTGTGTTGGTATATATGACCATTGATTGATTTAGTTACATTAAAGGTAACGCAAGCCACTTTGATCCTTTGTTAGCATAGTTAATAGACGAAATTGTTTAAATAATACCTTATATTATAAGTAGCCAATTTTGGAGCTCATAAAGTTAAACACATTTATAAGGTTATTACATATATGGCGCAGGGGGAGATTGTTTGAAAATTTCAACATGTGGGCCACATATGTAAAATAAATATGTCATGCTATTTTGGTGTAAAGTCTAATTAAAGTGATCAATTTATGAACTAAAGTTAAAAGGATTAAAGATATAATTTTCATGGTATTATTTGTAGATACCGGGGCAATTCTAATTTGGTGAAGGGGCAATTTAGAAAATGCTAACATTCTAAATAAGAGATTATGGTCCCTAAATTACACAAGCGCTAGTTATTCTTCTAATCTCTTCTATGAAAATAAATTCAGATCTAGGGTTAATGTCAATTTGGAAGATCACATCCAATTCTTATCTTTTGAATCTATCCCTTTCTCTTAATCAGTTTATGAAAAAAACAACTATGGATTCAGATCTAATATAAGATCTGGGGCTGGTGTTAACATGGAAAATCAAACCAAATTTACCTTTTTAATCAGCAATTATGGATTTAGGTATGGCTTTTTCTAATTTATTTACTTTCCTCTGATTTCTTCTCAATCAAATCAATATGGATAACTTATTAAGATCTAAGGTTTCACGATTGATCTACCTTAAAGTATACCGAAATCCTAACAAGTGCTATTAGAGCTGCCCATTATTGATTTCATTGGAAATTTTTTATATTTTCATTATGAGTAAGATTTTGAATTGAACTTCATTTAGAAGTCACTAAATTCTACTTAAATTTCAGATCTGCTTGATTTATGTATCAAGAAGTTTTTTTTGAAGATTTTCGATTTGTTTATTATCAATTTTTTATACTATAAATTGAATGGCTGATTTGTGAAACTATTATGGTATAGAAATATAGACCTAAATGATCGGAATGTTATTTATGAAACAAGATAGAGTTTTTTAATCATTAACTTTTTTAGAACTAATCATAATTTCTCTAAATTTCGAAAACAACTTATGTTGATTAAAGCACCCATATGTGTATTATTGATATTTTATTAATAAGTTGTGAATTTTAAGTGTTCATAGTAATGAAGTTTGGGACTAGTGTTGAAATAGATTACATTTCAGCATAACTTGGCATCAAAGTATGAATATTGTTATCCAAGTTTTTAACCCAACATAATTCAAAGGAAGTTGAGAAACACGGTTGAGTTAAAATAGCTCAAAAGCCAACTAAAAGCGTTAGAACAGTAAGAAGTCAGAAGAGAAGAAAGAAAAATTCGCTAAGGACATGGATCGCCAGTGATCCATAGCCTATGGATCGCTGGCAATCCATGGAATTTGCTTGTGGATCCATTGATCTTCTTGCATCATGATCTAATGAATATTCTAAGAACAATAGCCAAGTTTGATTGGATTCTGAGCTAGTTGGATTAAGAAGTAAGAATTCGTCTAGTTCAATCAGCAATCTAATGCAACCAATAAGCAAATCGTCATCAAAACAAGGCAACATGTTATGAGATTACATGGAAAATATCAACACGAGACAACAGAAGATATCTAGAAGACAAAGTCCAAAAATTGGTTAGTATATGGATCGCCGGTGATACATTTTCATTAGGTCGCTGCTACTTTCATAGAAAAAAGCAAGGGAAATATACAAAGGCATTGGATCACTTTCGAGCCTAGTCTATGGATCGCTAGCGATCCATAGCCTATGGATCACTACTGATGCATCATTTTAGCTCAAATTGCGGTGAAACATCCAATGTGCCTTTCTATGATTATCTGCAAGCGTTTGGCAAACAGGCTTGGCCTATTAGCTCTCCAATCCTTATAAATACTCTCCTATCAACAACATATAGGGGATCCTCTAGACTGTTTGTTGAAACTCTATAGAAAGCTTTCTTCATTCTTCTACTCCTTCACAATAGTCATCCAAGGAGTTTGCTATGATTCTCTAGTGAACTCCAACATCAGGGACTTAGTCTAACTAAGGATATTCAAGAACTATGTAATCCAATTCTCCTTGTAATAACAATCAGTCAATAATAAAAGCTACAAAGTAGACGTAGGCTTCATTAATAGCCGAACCACTATAAAAATCTTCTTGTCTTCTTTTTATTTATGTTTTTGAGATATTTATTCTCTACATTATTGCTATGTAAGAATAGAGTTGGTGCTTTAACACTCAACCAGGGTGTTGATCTATTTTTTGGGTAAATATTTTGGTGTTTTCACTGAGAACCCAACTCAGGGTTTAGATCTAGCTATCTACTTTAGATCATATAGGTCCCAAAGTTAGATCATCAATCTTTGCTTAAAAATGTTGCTTAGAATCAATGGCTCCAGGAAGGAAGAGAACTGCATCTGGAAGGTCCATATAGGCAGCAACAGCCAGAGAAGAGACGAGTCATTAAAGTAAATGATGCCAATGTAGGAGATCAGGTGCCAGGATCCTCCAATCAATGTGAAGTCGTTACAAGAGATGAGTTGAACAAAATGACTGAAGAAATCAACCAAAAACTGGAAAGCAATCAGAGAGCTCTGATGAATAATATTAATGCTCTCTTAACGTTATAATTAAATCCTACTCCAAGAAGTATAGCTACACTCGCGGCTTCCATGAAATAAGAAAATTCTTCTATTTCTAGCCTAAAAAGGAGAAACGGAAAGCATCCGCGAAGAATGGTGACAGTAGGAACTATAGAAACCAATATAGAAGGAAACACAAGTACTACACTCACCGTAAGACAACCAGCTTTGAACTTGAATCAAGGAGCAAAGACCTTATAAGAGGATATAGCCATGTATCTCTCTGACTCAGAAGATGGAGAGCAATTTAATGACGGCAAGCTAAAAGGGAATGCCAATGTATTCGATAATGATAGAAATGTCCAAACTGCCCCAATCAGGCCAACCATAAGCCAGTGGGATCTCGAGGGAGTGGATCTCCTAAAGGTAGGAGAGCCTAGGCTTCAGCCCACTCACCAAGACTGTTTGCAAAGCTAAACACTTAGTGTAGTGACTAACAGCCGCCCCCAGGACCATCGGACATCAGAGGCTTTTATTATGGATATGGTCAAGCGGTTGATCGATGATAATACAAACAGGAGAGATGATGAATGGGGATCCACACTATGTTGAACTCTCTTTACTAATGAGATCTTGAAGGACGATATCCAGAAAAATTCACAATGCTAGCTATTCCATCCTATGATGGGTCAAAAGATCCAAAACCCTATTTATACAAGTATAGTTGGTACATGGAAGGAGCAAATGCTTTGGATGTTGTTTGGTGTAGATGTTTTCCCATTTTTCTTGAAGGAATTGCTTTCATGTGGTTCACTAGGCTTCCGTTGAGATCTATCTCCACTTTCGACCAACTAGCAGCAAGATTCCTCTATTAGTTTAGGTTTCACACCATGAAGCCTAAGGATGTGATGTCCTCGTCCGGACTATTCTACGGATGAAACAAATCGTTGAAATCTTTCATGAATCAGTTCAATATCGCAGTGACAGAAGTAAGAAATCCGAACGAGGACAAGGTTTTTATGGCTTTGGTCCATGCTATCCACCCCGAAACTGAATTCGGAAAGTGGATCAAAATGAAGCAACCCACTACAAGGAAGGACTTCAACCGCAAGGCTGGTCAATAGTTGAGATTGGGGAGGCGTAGGAGCTAGAAAGGAATTCTACTAGTGTGCAACCGATGAACATCAGGCAATGACATAGTAACGAACCAAAACACAAACGCTTTCGGGATTGCTGAAGGAATCACAGGGAACAACGGAAATCAAAAGAGGAAGAACCAAAATTCCAATAAAAGAAATGGTAACAATAAATGATTTAAAGGCTTTAGGCCCAATGATTAAACCCCTCTCAATGACACTTCGAAAAACATTTATCTCTCAACAAAGAAGACCGAGGAATATAAGAAACCCCCAAGAAGGAAGCAAATGAACAACAAAAGTGCACAGGGAAGTTCTATCACTTCCATGAGATGCATGGTCACAACACAAACAAATGTTGTCTTCTTAAGAACTTGATTGAAGAGCTGATCCGGGAAAACAAGCTTCAGCAATATGTAAGAAAATCATAGTATTCTAACTAGCCCATGACTCTTCAAGCTCCTAGAGATTGAGGAAATCAAGCCAGAGCTAGTTAAGAAGAGTTCATCGGAGGATCATGCCGCACTAGTAGAGTTAATGGTGTCTGCCCTAGTCGATAGAGATGACCCAACACGGGACTTGAAAATCAGATCGCACCTTGGAAACAAGATACGATTGGAGCTCGCTAAATTTCTTTGTGCCAACTTGGATGTGTTTGCTTGGTCACATTCTGATATGTGTGGGTATCGCTAGAAATTGCATGCTACACACTCAACATCGACCTCAGATTTACATCAGTAAGGCAAAAGAGGCGTAGCTTGGGCCCCAACTGATGGCCAACAGTTTTATCTATGGCGCGATTTACCTTGAATGGGTATCTAACCCGGTCTTGGTCAAAAAGTCCAATGGGAAGTGGCGAACTTGCATTGACTACTCAGACTTAAACAAAGCCTGCTCGAAAGATAGTTTCTGCCTAGAATTGACTAGCTTGTGAATAGCACAGTGGGGCATGAATTGCTATCATTTATGGATGCATACTCGGGTTACAACTAGATCCCGATGCATAAACTTGATCAGGAAAACAGCAGCTTCGTCACCGATCTAGGACAATACCACTACAGGGTAATGTTATTCGGTTTAATGAGTGTTGGGGCAACCTACCAAAGATTAGGAAATAGCATGTTCAAGCATCAAATCAAGAATACTATGGAGGTCTACGTAGATGACGTATTGGTCAAATCCCAAGTAGCTGCCAACCACTGCATAATCTCGTTGAAATGTTTGTAATACTCTGAAAGTATGGAATGAAACTCAATTCACTCAAATGTCACTTCGAGTAGCCTTTGGAAAGTCCTTAGGATTCATAATGAGCGCCAGAGGCATTGAAACAAATCCAAAGCAAATAACTGCCCTAAGCGAAGTCCAAGCCCCAATGAAGAAGGAGTTACAAAGCCTGAATGGGAAAATTGCAACACTAAGCCAATTTATCTCGAAAGCTACCGACAAATGCATGCCATTCTTTGATGCATTAAAGAAGGGAAAGAAAAATTTCGGATGGAGTGAAGCTTTTCAAACCGCATTTAAAGAATTGCGGCGACACATGGAAGCTCCTCAAATCCTATCAAAGTTAGTTAATGGAGAATACTTATTCATTTACTTAGCAATCTCATGTCATACGTTGAGTGATGCCCTTATGCGTGAAGAAGCAAAAATTCAACGACCTGTAAACTATAGTAGCAAGCAGCTTACTGGAGCCAAGAAAAATTATCCGAAGATGGAAAAGCTAGCGTATTGCCTCTTAATCACATTTGGGAACTTACAACTATATTTCCAGGCACATCTGATCAAAGTATAGACTGATTAGCCCTTGAAACAAGTATTGTAGCGGCCCGAAACTTCCGGATGACTCCTCAGTTGGAACATCGAATTAAGCCAATATGATATCACCTACCATCTGAGAAAGGCTATCAATAGGCAAGCATTGATAGATTTCATCACCGAGTTTACCATGCGGGATAACGGAGAAGAAACACTGTTGGAAGTGGAAACACGATGGAAACTCTTTTTGATGGCAAGTTTAACAACCTCTATGTATGGATAGGGGTAGTGCTTGAAACGCTCGAAGGACGAGCCATTTGCTATGCCTAACACTTGGAATTCCCTACAACAAATAACGAAGCAAATTATGAAGCGTTGATAGTAGAGCTAAAAATTATGAAAGAACTCGATATAAAGTCCGTTCACATCTACAACGACTCTCAATTAGTCGTCTTCTAAATGAAAGGTGAATACTAGGCTCGAGGGGAGAACCTTGTCCCATATCTATCTAAAGTAAAAGAGTTGTTGAACGACATCGAATGTTACACCAGAACTCACGTTCCACGTAAGCAAAATACCAAGGCTCGCTACTTAGTTAAATTGGCAGGCTCCGAAGAAGCTCAATCGTTGGGACTAGTTCTGGTTGAGACCCTAATCGACCTAAGTATAGACGAAATGGATGTCGATTGGATTCTTGAGACCGCCGTCGAACCAAAAACCTGAATGACGCTAATTAAGACTACTTACTTACAGGGACCCTTCCAGCTGACCGGAATCAACGAAAAAAGCATCTCTGTAAGGTGCCAGGATTCATAATATAGGATGTGATACTCTACCAAAGGGGGTACTCTACCCCCTTCTTGGATGTGTGACCGACGATGAAGCTCAATGGATCTTGAAGGAAGTGCATGAAGCCGAATGTGGAGACAATACTGGGGAGAAAACCTTACAAAGAAAGTTCTCAGTTACTGATACTTCTGGCCAACAATAAACCGCGATGCAGCAGACTATGCCAGAGACGTGATTGTTGCCAAAGATTCAGCAAAATCAAAAGAAATCCCTCAACAGAGCTAACACAAATGGTCAGCCTGTGGTCGTTTGCAATATGGGAATCGACTTGATTGGCGTACTGCATATAGTAAAAGGATGGGCCAAATACGCTATAAAAATGGGTCGAAGCAGAACTGCGGGCCACCATTACCACAAAGAAAGTCATTAATTTTGTTACCAAAAACATTATTTGCAGGTTTGGTGTACCATAGAAAATGATCACTGATAATGGAACACAATTCGAAAGCGTCGAGTTCAAAGATTTTTGCAGAGGCTTCTGAATCGAGAAGAGCTTTTAAGCGGTCACTATTCCGCAAGCAAATAGGCAATTAGAAGCAATAAACAAGATCATCAAGTCCACTATCAAAAAGGGACTAACTAAAGTGAAAGGGAAATGGGTTGATGAACTTCCACTCTCACTATGGGCCTATAAAACAACCCACAATGGGGCAATCGATCATACTCCATTTAGCCTGGCTATGGTTTAAAAGCAATGATTCCCGTCGAACTAGATGTCCCCTCTCATCCAAGGAAAAACTTCAATCAGAAAGAAGCCGAGTTGAGGACCGCCGCTCACCAAAAGGGTTGTGTGGTACTTCAACTCCAAAGTTCACAACCAACCCTTCAAAGTGGGAGACCTTGTCCTCAAACTAGTCTATCCCGTGCCGAGAGCCTTCAGACCAAACCGGGAAGGGCCATATGTGATCAATCAAAAGAAAAGGGGTAGAACTTTCAAACTAACAACCGTCGATGGGATCCAAATTCCTGGAGCATGGAACAACGAATCGTTGTGCCATTAATTCATCTGAAAACTACCTTACTTACTTTCTAATTTTCAGTAAATAAGTCATCCCAGGATACCAGAGGCACTGTAAATATGCAGAACCTGCCCCCAACTTTTCTTAATAAAATTGATTCGCTTTTTGAACCAACAAAACTATGTTCATAATAGTGATTTGCTGGGTTGAGGAGGTCAAATCATCTCAAAACCATTCAATTTCTTCTTGAGATAGTGGAATAACGATAAAGTATATTCCTACGTACCTTCAGATTAAAGGAAGCAAATTGACTCAAACTGTTGGATCGGCGGAACCCGATCCCCGCCTTCTAAGAACAGGTCTTGCTTCGGCAACATCGAAAAGGCTCAAATAAAAAGTCGCACTTCTCATAAGTCATGCACTAACTTTTTGGACTCCAACATGCCAACTCCCTCGAGACTCCAACATGCAGACCCACTAGAGACTCCCTCGAGACTCTAACATGCCGACTCCCTCGAGACTCCAACATGCCGACCCACTCGAGACTCCTTCGAGACTCCAACATGCCAACACACTCGAGACTCCTTCGAGACTCCAACATGCCGACTCCCTCGAGAGTCCATCATGCCGACCAACTCGAGACTCCATCGAGACTCCAACATGCCAACCCACTCTGGACTCCTTCGAGACTCCAACCTGCCAACTCCTTCAAGACTCTAACATGTTGACCCACACGAGACATCGACATGCTAACCCACTAGAGATTCGCTCGAGACTCCAACATGCTGACTCCCTCGAGACTCTAACAAGCCGACCCACTCGAGACTCCCTCGAGACTCCAACATGCCAACCCACTCCAGGCAACCCGCGATAACTTAACTTTTGTCAAAACTCGTATTTCGAGTATCCCATGACTTTTGTTCATCGAATATGCTGAATCCTGACTTCATAATCATGACTACCATCCATGATTGATTCTCTATCCATCCAATTAACTAAAACCCATCGTATTCTAGTATCGACAACTGAGCAACCGATTTAGTTAAATCTGCTTGTCTGCGGCCTTGCCAAAAAGCAGGTTAACATTCCCCCCCCCCCAAAACATGCCTTGCTTTAGAAGGTGTGTTTTGAATAGCCTTAGATCCGTTAATCGAATTCATGATCTCTTCGGATCATTAACAAAATCCACGACTGTTCTGGGTCAATATCCAATTCCTAATTCATTTTGTATCCATTAACCAAATTCACAATCTCTTCGGATCATTTATTCAAGCCCAAGACCTCTAGGGTCCTATAATCCATAGCTAGGACCTTTCTGGATCCTATAATCCATATTCAGTACCTCACTGGGTCCATACCCAAATCTAGGACCTCTCTAGGTCCTGTAACTCAAATCCAAGTTATTTTATCCTACACTGGCCTCGACACTTCGGTCAAGGAATTAATCCATAGGGTATCCTTCTCCGGCTCGATCCCCAGTCGAGGACTTTATATTCTCCAGCCTCGACGCTTCAGTCGAGGACTTTTGTACTCTCCGGCCTCGACTCTTCGGTCGAGGACTTTTGTATTCTCCGGCCTCAACTCTCCGGTCGAAGACTTTTGTATTCTCTGGGCTCGACTCTCCAATCGAGGACTTTTGTATTCTCCGGCCTCAACTCTCCGGTCGAGGGTTTTTTATTCTCCGACCCCGACTCTCCGGTCGAGGTCTTTTATATCCTCGATTCAATTCCACGCTCGAGTCCATTCCATCGCTCTCCAGCTAAAAGACTCGTGACATGCAATTTATGCCTCGTCTCTCCGATCGGGACCATAAACGTGTGACCTGTACTATTTATTACATTAATATTCCAAATCCATTCAACATAGAGTTTCACTGATAAAACGAAAGTCTATACAATAAAGAAAATCAAATGTCTGTAGTAACAAGAAAGAAACTAGAGTTCACAGAAAATAGAAAAAACAAAATTTCATAAACCCGCGCATCACAGTATATCATCATCTCATAGCATGCCTAAAGACCATCCTCAATCCCGTACATGTGTAAGTGACTTAGCTGCCTTACTTTGGGGTTTACTACTTATTCAAAGCCATAAATCCATTCAGCTGTTAATAAGGCAACGATGCCTAGATCCAGTGCCAGCTTCGTCCGATGTGGGCAATGACTGCTTCTGTTCCACTACCACGGCTCGATTCTTTATGTACTGTTGTAAATGACCATTCCTTATATGTTCCTCAATGATATCCTTCCAATGCCTGTAGTCATTTGTGTTATGCCCATCCAGCTCATGGAATAGGAAATGCTTTCCTGATGCCCGTTCTTGTCCGGGGGTTCCCTCTTTGCTATCCTTTGATACTGGAGGCGTCCTTGAGTATCTAAATAAATTCTTTCCAGAGTCTCATTCAAATCCGTATAAGAAGAGAATTTTGATTCCCTCCGTTGCCTTTTCAACGTGTTTTCATCATCCATTTTCCTTTTTCCTCTGTCATCTTTGTTTGAATCCTCCTTAGGTGGACCTCTAACTTTTACTGCATAAACCTCTACCTCTTTCCCTTCTCTTTCAACCTTTTCATCTTCCTATCTTAGAAACCTTTCCGCTTCATGGTAAAATTCCCCGAGATCCATTGGTGGATCCCATTCCAATGATATCCTAAAAATCCGAATTATCCATAGTCCCTGAGACTATCTCTATCAAAGCCATCGACGGATTAGGTCGATCCACCGAAGCACTACCGCATTGAATCTAGTTAAGAAATCCTTAAGTGATTTCCCTTCCATTGCTACATCGATGTCAAAGTCATCACACTCCTAAGTCTCACGATGTGGACCCGAAATTACCTCATAAACTATCAATCAACTCCGTCCATGTGCCAATAGAGCCACTTTCTAGTTGTCTAAACCATAGTGCCGCTATATCCGTCAAATACAAAGAAAAGCACCATGCCATGACTTCCTCCAATTCCCCTAGTACTTCCATGTGCCTAATATACCTTATTAGGTAAACAGTGGGATTTTTTTTCCCATCAAACATTTCCAGCGATGGTAGTTTGAAATTCGACGGATTCCTTGCCTGCCTGATCATAAGAGTGAAGGGGCTCTTGTTCACGTCCTTCAAATCTATATTCACTAATCCTCCCCTCATAGCCCATATGATTACATTCGCTAACCTATCATTGTCATCAACGGCCTTTGCCCATTGCCTCCAACCTGCCCCCAAAGTCCACGAGGGAATCCTGGGACCTGTCCTTCTAGAGTAGCATCCACTTACCTATTAACGCCAAATTGCCCAACATCGCCTTATATCCTTATTAGAATGGAGCCTACATGATTCGAGGGCATCCCCCCTAGTTTAGGGTTCGTTCCCGATGGTCCAACTCTATCCGTACTCCGGTGGCTTCATGCCCTTAGTCCTGATTCTCGATTGCCTCCATTCCTATCACTCTAGCTTCATGATCATCATTTACAGCATCACCTGCTACTCCATTCCTTTGGTTTTGCACTCCAACCTATCCAACCTGTTGAAATAGGTTCTATATCATTTCCTCGTGCCTTTTTAGCATCCCTTCCTGCATAGTATCCATCATCATTCCATCTCATCTCTGGTGATGAAAACTGAGGTCTGATTAGCTCCTGAGGAAGCCTCCCGACTTCCTTCATGCTGACTTCTTTCCGCTCTTTGTCTCCTTGATGATTGCTTCGCTATAGCTTCCTAAGAATCTGAGTCCCTAAGCTTTAACTCCAAAGTCCAGGCTTTAGAATTCCTAAGTGCCAGCGTTCTTGGTGAAAGCACCAAAATGTTAGCACCAAAATTGGTCACTAATACCCAAATGTAAATGAAAGCACCAACTAATAGTCACAGATAATAGATATAGTGTATGTAGCGAGTATAAATATGAAGATCAATAAACATTAAAAAGAAAGCAGAAAAAACAGTGGATTTATAGTGGTTCGGCTGACTCTACCCTACGTCCACTCCAAAATTTTCCTTTTTATTGATATGAGAATCAATTATAGTTACAATCCGAAGTTTTAAAAAAAATATGGCAGAGTAACCTTAATGAGGAAGAAGAAGGGAAACCGAACGAAGATCCTTTTTCTGTAGCCCGCTTGTGGTATTTATAGGAAAAATCCAAGTTATTGGGCTTCCTGAGTGATCCTGGCCCATTAGGACCATAGTCCAATCCATATAGTCGACCATTGCTTTCCCGGAGTGCGTAAAATGTCGATCCACTCCAGACTCCAACATGCCGACCCACTCCAGACTCCAACATGCTAACCCACTCGAGACTCCCTCGAGACTCCAACATGCTGACCCACTCGAGACTCCAACATGCAGACCCACTATAGACTCCCTCGAGACCCCAACATGCTGATCCACTTGAGACTCCAACATGCCGACCCACTTGAGACTCCCTCGGGACTCCAACATGCCGACCCACTCGAGACTCCAACATGCCGACCCACTCGAGACTCCAATATGCCGTCCCACTCTAGACTCTCTCGAGACTCCAATAAGCTGACCCACTCGAGACTCCCTCAAGACTCCAACATGCCGAACGACTTGAGACTCCAACATGATGACCCACTCGAGACTCCAAAATACCGACCCTCTCGAGACTCTAACATGCCGACTCCTTTGAGACTCCAACATGCCGACTTCCTCGAGACTCCAACATGCCAACCCACTTGAGACTCCAACATGCCAACCCACTTGCGGCTCCCTTGAGACTCCAACATGCTGACTCCCTTGAAACTCCATCATGCCGACCCACTCGAGACTCCCTCGAGACTCCAACATGCCGACCCACTCGGGACTCCCGCGAGACTCCAACATGCTGACCCACACGAGATCCCAACACGCCGACCCACTCGAGACTCCGACATGCCGACCCACTCGAGACTCCAACATGCCGACCAACTCGAGACTCCAACATGCCAACCCACTCGAGACTCCAACATGTCGATCCACTCTGGACTCAAACATGCCAACCCACTCAAGACACCCTCAAGACTCCAACATGCCGACTCCCTTGAGGCTCCAACATGCCGACCCACTCGAGACTCCCTCGAGACTCCATCATGCCTACCCACTCGAGACTCTCTCGAGACTCTAACATGCCGACCCACTCGGGACTCCCTCAAGACTCCAACATGTTGACTCCCTCGAGACTCCAACATGTCAACCCATATGAGACTCCAACATATTGACCCACTCAAGACTCTCTCGAGACACTAACATGCCGACCCACTCGAGACTTCCTCAAGACTCCATCATACCGACTCCCTCGAGACTCCAACATGCCGACCCACTCGAGACTCCAACATGCCGACCCACTACAGACTCCAACACGCCGACCCACTCTAGGCAACCGCGATAACTCAAGTTTTGTCAAAAATCATATTTCGAGTATCCCGTGACTTTTGTATATCGAATATGCCAAATTCTGGCTTCATAATCATGACTACCATCCATGATTGATTGTCTATCCATCCAATTAACTAAAGCACATCGTATTCCAGTATCAACAACTGAGCAACTGATTTAGTTAAATCTACCTGTCTACAGCTTTGCCAAAAGGCGGGTTAGCAACCGACTAGCCATGTTTTATTTTAAACCCATAGGAGTGATATTGTTATATTATTATGTTGCTTCTTATAAAATGAATATATTCACTTTATATGAACCCATAACTCCATTTTAGGCATAAAGGATAGGAAAAACAATTAGATTAACCCAGCGGTGATTATAAACTAAATAAACTCTTAAATGAGTAGAAGTGCATCTAGCATGTCAGAAAGAACAGAATATAGGATGCTAAAATATAAAGGAAAGATATTGGAAAGGGCCAATAGGTTTACAGTAAGCCTATGAAAACTGTATGATATTGGCAGGGGCCAATAGGTTCATAGTTAGCCCATGAAAACTATGTATAAAAGAAGATGTTAGATAGACAGTTTCATATTTAGCCCATGAAACTATGTATAAAAGAAGATGTCAGATAGACAAGTTCATAGTTAGCCCGTGAAAACTATGTGTAAAGTAAGATATCAGGTAGACAGGTTCATAGTAAGGCCATGAAAACTATGATTAGATATTGGCAGGGCTAGTAGGTTTGTAGTTAGCCCATGAAAACTATATCTAGATGAAATATCGATAGATGTCAATAGGTTCCTAGTCAATCCATGAAAACTAGGATAAGAGTAATATTGGAGTTACCAATAGGTTCATAATGATCCCATGAAAACTATGTAATTGGACATGGAGTCCTTAAATGTTTAACCGGTTATTAGTTAGCCCATGAAAAATAATAGGTTAATATTAATCCTAGAAACTATAACTGAGACAGATAGTCTAAATTGGATGGGGATAGGTAATCTAGAATTTATTCAATTGTTTTACATATCATTATATTATATTGTTTTAAATTGTTTTAACCAATGTGTATGCAGGAGCACAGTATATGGTTTCATAATGGTTTAAGATACTAGTGGGGGAAAACCGTTCCACTAAGCAGCGTGGCCTCACTACATATCTAAATGATTTGAGATGGTAGATTATTATTCATACCAGGCTTTATGTCTAACTCAAAGTTTATGTTTTTCCGTTAAACTCTCGAGTACTCAATTGATATTAAGTAGTCTGAGAGTTGAGGTTCTCAGGTATCTCTTAAGACGAATAAGCTTCCGGAGACAAGTAGGAGGCATGATAGCTATTTAGAGATCTCTTTCAATTCGATTCCGCTACGTTTATTGCAATAGAAAAGTTGTTTTATTGCCTATATATACTCTGATCATCCCGGGTGGCATCTTCATATGTCGCTCTAGGTGCATGTTGCAATAAATATATTTTTCTGAATGAGGTTTGTGAATATTTGGATTATGTAATGAACTGGAAATATTTTGACATGGAATGTGATTTTTTTAAGTTTAATTTTTTTCCATATTCATGTGTTTCAAGTATCAATGAATCTAATATCGCTGTTTTTGGTTGCCGAAGATTAATAATTATGGATGACTGCAGCATCCGCAGCCATTAGTTTTAGGCCTCCAAGTAGGAGGATGTTACAAGTTAGTATCAGAGCATAGGTTTATGAAACTTTAAAAGAAAGTAAAACCTAAAAGTTTTTCAAACATAATCCAATAAATTTGAAGATATGATCGGAGTTTGGGTTAAAGCTATAGTAACGTACTTGTATTTCATATAGTATAATAAGTACGTGTTCCCCTCTCTCTTAGACCATTCTTTTGTATCTTACTAAGGCTCATATGCAGATTTACAAGAAATAAGATATGGAAGCAGGAAACGACAGAGAAAATCTAGGCGAAGGAAGCACCACAATAAATGGAAATGCTCGACCTAACACCAAGAGGAATCAAGGTCGACAGGCTAATGCTAATCCAAGTGCTGAAGCTACTATAGGTGCTAGAAATCTACCAGTAGATGCAGGGATGGTGTATCAGTTTTTGGCTAATCTTTTGCAAATTGGAGCTGCCGATAATGTTGGAGGAGCTAATTTTATGGCTTCAATTGGGAATAACTATGCTAAGCTAAGTAGAGACTACACTAGTTTGGGTGGAAAGCTGTTTGTTGGAATTGAAGATACGGTTGAAGTAGAGAATTGGCTATTGAGTTGTGAAAGGATCTGTACTAATTTAGGCTTAGATGATGGGAAAAAAAGAAGGCTAGCCTCTATATAGTTGCAAGGGGCGGCGCTTCACTGATGGAATAGTGTGACCACTGGAGTTTTGGAGGAGCAGCTAATGTGGACTAATTTCAGGAGAAGGTTTGAGTAGAGGTTTTTTTGAGGTTGCTAAGTTGGCATTGATGAGGAAGTTCATGGATCTGGTTCAGGGAGAGATGTTAGTGGCCGAGTACGCTTCTAAGTTTGATGAGTTGTCTCGATATGGTTATGCTTTCGTTGACACTGATGTTAGAAAGACTGAAAAGGTTCATTCACGGACTGAGACCCAAGCTTGCCAGAATGACCATGACCCATATCCAAGATCCTTCTAGTGTGGTGGTGGAGATGGCCATTTACCACGAAGAGATGCTTGCTATTTCATCTAGAAAGAAGCCAGCTAGATCCCAAGGGTCCTTGGGAAAAGAAGAGGAAATTCTTTAAGAAGAAGGGAGCCCAGAAAGGGGATGCTGCCAAAAAGGTGAAGGCTAATTTGGTATTCTATAAATGTGACAAGAAGGGTCATTATGCAAATGAGTGCCGGTTAGGTAAGGGGACGAAGGCTACAGACAAGAAGAATGTGAAATGCTTTTACTGTAATTAGGTTGGGCATTACAAGAACTAGTGTCCAGACCCAGCCGGGGCAGATAAAGGGAAAGTTTTTGCTGCTGCAACATCAGGTAAGCCTACTGCAACTGATAAAGGAAAGACTATGATGGAAGGTATGTGGTTGATTTAGAGTATACCAGTTAGGATACTTTTTGATACCGGTGCATCGCATTCATTTATATCCCAGTGTTTGGTTGATAGGTTATGTTTAGAACCTATATACCTTGTTACTTCCTTATGGATTACGAATCAAATAGGAGGGTATGCAGCTCTAAGGATAAGATATGACCGGTTAGAAATTGGTTTATTGGGTCATAAGTTTGCATGCAGTTTGTATGTTAACAATTTCGTAGATTTCAAAATCATTTTGGGTATCGTTTGGTTGAGGAGGTATGAGGCCAAGATATTCTTCAAGGATGGGGAGTTATCTTTGAGACACCTTGATAGTCATAACCAAATTATATTTTCAGTAGATAAGTCTGACTAGAGTAGTTGTGCTTTGTTAAGTGCAATGGAAGTGGATGAAGAGCTAAGTCAGGTTCGGTTTGCAAGAGTGTTTGCAGATGTGTTTGAGCTAGTCTCAGGACTACCATCGAAACGAGCTGTTGAGTTTTGAATAGATCTTGTGCCAGAAACTAAACCTGTTAGTAGACCATCTAGCAGGATGACACCGACAGAGATGAAGGAATTGAAGGTGCGGCTAGTGGATCTAGAAGGAAGAAATTTTATTAGACCAAGCGGTTAGCCTTGGGGAGTGGTCTTATTGTTAATTGAGGAACAGTACTATTTGAAATTATTAGACCAAGCAGTTAGCCTTGGGGAGTGGTCTAGAAGGAATTTTACAAAAAGAGATTTATAAAAAGACTAAGATCGATTTCCATAAAAAAATTATTTCAAATTATGGCGGTATAGAAAATGTTCTTTCCAAACTTAAAAGCAAATTCCGAGATATGGAAACTCGTCGCTATCTTTAGAATTAAGAATGTGTATCGAGGCAAGGATAGGTTTTCTAACTTATATGATCTTATTGTTAATTGAGGAACAGTACTATTTGAAATTGGGTAGTGATGCTAAGTATATTTGATCTAGTTTCCATAAGATCTATTTACCAACACAAAAAGGAAGGTGTCTAGGTTTATTGTTATTAATGTTTTAATGACATTTGTTTTACCCCAATTATGTGTGGTTTGGAAATGAAATCTTTCTTAAGATTTGTGGATATACTTATACCATTAAGATAAGTATATGAGTATATTTTCTAGCTATTGAAAATTTGAGGTCCATTTTTAAAACTATCATCGTCCGTTCAGAGAGACTAGAATCGATAAGTTATCCTAAATACTCTTCGAACCAGCATAAGCGTTCGAACTGAAGATATCCTGAAGATGATTAAATCGAAGATGGAGATCTTTGAATTGAAAAGGCTACTTGCTACTAATCTTGAGGATGATTCCAAAAAGAATGTAAAAGAAGTAATGCCTTATGTTTTGTTCAGTCCTAGAACAAACTTGTATGAACGAATGTTAGCATTGTGTTGCTGTCTGGAGGGTGGTGTTAGCATTCTAAGTGGAATTTGCTAAAATGGTAATCACAGCCTCTGACCTCACAACCGGTAAATGACTAAAGCAGGGACACGCAAGGGGGCTATATGGGTTGCTCCAATTAAGGTATGATCATCGCCTGATTATTGATTTTATACATGCTTCAGGCCTGGTATGGTTGTTAATCGCAACCAAGGGGTGATCATATTCGATGCAACCTAGTAAGGGGTAGGTTGGTCCTCAGTAGGAGAGGTGCAAATTAAGGCAACCTCGGTACATTTCTCTCTAGAGATGTACTTTATGGAAGGTAGACCCTTACCTTTTCGCGGCTGGAACTCATTCTCCAATAAGTATCATTCGGACTTAGTTGTATACCTATTATGATGGAATTTAATTAATGTAACAATTGGGCTATGATTCAATATTTATTTTAAACCTCAAACATTATTATAATATCACAAGATTTCTTATGAAATGGTTTGGTTATCGTAAGGCAATTGTGTTTATGTGCGGCATGACCTTAGGAGATACCGTTATTTTTGAATTGTTTTATAACATTAAAAATCCTTTTGAGGTGTGTTTTCTCACGCTAGTTTACCAAACTAATTTGTGCATTATTTTTCTTATAATGCTCGGGCCAGACTGAGCATATTTTCAGATTTAGATTGGATGCTTTGGTGCTTCAGGAGACAAGCTGGATGCCTCCAAGACGTATTCACGTATATTCTATTTCCGTTGCATTAATTGTTTATATTTATCAGCATTTGTGAGAACATGTTATTATAACTGTCCAGGCTAATGTTAGATTAGTGTACTCTGATTTGATGCATGTATATTACAGTTTTCTTTTGTAAAGATTTGGTGTATATTATATATTACTCGTCGCGATATGAGATTCTGATTTATCTATCTTTCTTTTCTCCTGACAATATGTATTTCCGACACTTGGATGCTCAGCATACCATTGATGTATCAATATCGACTTTTGAGGGTCAGAAAGGCGGGTTGTTACAAGTGGTATCAAAGCTTAGGTTGAGCGAATACTTAGGCTTTAGTGGGATGGACTCGTTAGAGATAGGATAAGTGACATTCCAGAATGAGTTTGAGTGTGTATATATATATGTGTGTGTGTATATATGTGTGTGTGAGTACATAATTGTTAGTATTATAAAATGTTCATAGTGTGCTAATTTACCGGTTAAGTGGCTTATAAACTCTTGTAGATACAGAAAGAGCAACTATATCGACAGAGGTTTCTAAACACTTGGACAAGGCAAACCGACACGGCATTATTTTGAAGAATTGGAAATGAAATAATTTTACTTAGATATATTTTATATATAAAGAATAATTTTCAAAAAATGAACGTAGTAATGTGTAATGCTGTTTGTTAGGAAATGATAATATTAGCTATTATCATTTAGTGATTGATTAATTATGTTCATCCAGTTAGGAGCATTGAGTATTATTCGTTGGTTGATTTCTTATGCTCATATTGTTTATGAGCAATCTTATTTTAATTAAAGTTACATACGAGCATCTGGTGAATTAAATTTCATGATTTGGCTATATGGCGTTAGGTGATAATGTTGAATTAAAATTTAGTTTTAATAAAATTTATTTATTATAACATAAACAAGGATATACATTTGTGAATTCTTTTATATAAGAAATGGAAATTATGTAAGTATGATTTATAAATATGTTTTTTAAATAAAAAGGGTTTAACTAAGAATTTAAGAGCTGGTGGTTTCGAAAATTATTTCCAAAATTTTGGAGAAAATAATAATAGTATTGTTTGGAAGTATATATCGATAGAATTATCTTAAAAGTATTTTAAAGAGATAGAAAGCACTAAACTCACTTCAGTCGTTGGAAAATAATTTTGGTAATACTTCAGCATCATTGTTGTTCATTTTCGAGTTTTTAAGTGAATGGCTGCTACTATAATAGTAGTTTTGCTTCAGAGTTGTTTTGGTAAAAAAAATTGTTTAAATTCTATGAGGATAATTTGTTATACAAAGGAAGATATGTATATTTCTATTTGATTTCAAATGTAGTTTGTAACGACCCATGTAAATTCGATGTTTAAAATGAATATAATTAATAGGATTTTTAATTTAAATTTAGAAAGGAATAAAAATCTTAGTTATTTATATGAAAGAGTATGTGAAATTTGATGTACTAAGGGAAATTAGAATTTACAAATTTAACTATATATTGTAATTAATAGAAATAGTGGAAATTGTTGCATTGGATATAAGTTAGAATAAGTAAAGTAATGCAAGTATTGGATTTAACAATGAAATAAAATATTGATTATGGGTATTGAATGTAGATGGGTGAAATAAAGAAATGCAGGACAATAAATAATTTATTTAATACAATCCCTTTTATTTGTTAACTATTGTAAGGGTTAATTAATTATGAAAATTTGGAAATAGATTCAAATTGTATGTTAGACAATCAAATTTCAATAATTAAAGTTAGTAATTAATGAATTAAATGGAATAATTAATTGGAGTTAAGATCTAAATTTGTATGTGAGCATTAATTGATATTGGAATATAAAGGGGTAAATTTATAGTATAAAATGTAGACATCACCTTTAAGATGATGGGTTTATAATTGATGCATAATAGGGAAGTCAAATGAATGGGTTTAATTGAATAACAATTAGCAATTAATGAATGAAGAGAAATTTTAAGGGCGTAACTGTTTTCGTTAAATTAATTTTGGTAACAAATTGTATTGAATATAGATTTAACGTTGTTTGATGTATTTAAGTAATAATTGGAGAACAATGTAAATTATATCCGTGAATGGTCAATTCAATTAAACAACAAGATTTTTAAATAAATAAACGTTTTTATTTAGGTTTCAATTTGTTAATTTATGAAGTTTAATGGGAAATCAAATTGCAATAAATTGCCCTAATTTATGCAGTTAGAGGAGATTTAGATTTGCATTATAGATGGAAGTATAATCTAAATTGATAGGTAACAAACTTAAGAATAAAATTTAGAGCTAATAGGTGGCAAATTTATATAGTTGCTTATTTACGTAATGTGTACGTAAGCTTTGGTAAACCGATTTCTATCGATCCAAATCTAACGATTTGTTAATATAGATTTAAGTATAGGAGCAATATTTATTAATTGAATTGAAGTATTGCAAAATAAATGAAATTTAACGTTTAATATTACATTATTGTAAGTAAGATAATATGTGTAAGTATTGTTAAGGTTATTCATATTTGACAAATTTATTGAGTTATAAGGATTGATATATAAATTAATGTTAGTTTAGGATATCGTTACTTGGTGATTTATTATAGAGTATCGGGAGTGTGAACGTAAAATAATAAAAGCATAGATTTATGGTAGGACATAATTTATGGTTTTGGGAATTTAAATCCAAAGATTTATTTATTTGAGGAAATAATACGTATTAAATCTCAACTTGATATAATCAATGCAAATTTAGTAATTAAAAATAAATTGCAAGTTGGTAATTTAGGATGCTTGTGAGTAAATTTGCAGGTAAGATAATTTTTAAAGTTTTACCCATTCATATAATTTATTTAAATATATATAAATCAAATGGCAACATTGTGTTAATAATAGTCGTAAGTGAATTTGAATGCTAAAGGGGTAACAATCGTTTTAGGTTAACCGTTTATTTAATATATTAAGTCTAGACTGGTAATCGATTGAAAAAAAAAATTGTTTTGTTAATGTGACTTAGTTAATAAAGAGGAATTTATATGAAATGAAGCATGCATGAGAAATGCATTATAATTCAATGTTATGTTTACCCATTAAATGTATACTAGGTTAAGTATCAAATAGAGGGAAAGAAAAGTAAATATTGAATTGATTGATAAATAAGTATTCATTGGATAGAAATTTAATGTAAAGTTGATATTAATTGTATAAAATCTATCTAAGATAATGAATTGCAATAAATTGTGGGTTGATAATAAGGTGTGAATGGAAATTTGATTTGTTATATTAAATGAATAGATTCAAATTGTATGTAGACAATAAATTGCAATAATTAAAGTTGGTAATAAATGGAATATCAAACTATTCATAAAGTGAATATAAGTAGATATAACAAATGAATAGGAAATGCTAGTTATTCATAAAGTGAAGGAATGGAACCTAGATGGAATAAGAAATTGGATTTAGAATCTTAATTTGTAGATGTGCATATATTTATAAATGGATTAATTTATGAAATAAAATGGTAAGTAATTATAATATTGTTATTAATAATAGACGTTACTTTAAGGATAATTAATGTAGTAACGTAAGGTGAAATGTAAATTAAAAGGGAAACGTAAAAATTAGTTAAGGTATTAATTTATGAATTGGGAATAAAATTCAAATGTTATATTAGGCAGTAAATCAATTTGGGAATAAAATTTTATTTAATTGGGGTAAATTGATATACACTAATGTTAAATATATACATAAGATGATGATTGATTTATTAAAGAGAATTGAATACGGATGGTATAAAATTTCATTTGAAATAAGAATTTTTAATTTATTGAATTTACTTTAATTAAAGGTAAACACTAAAATTTTTGCAATAAATCTTTATTTGATATAGAGGTTTGGTTAATAAATTTGAAGGTAATTGCAATCAGAAATGATAGGAATGGTAAGTTGACCATTTATTCATAATAAGATCTAAAAATCAAATAAATGGATTATTGGAATTTAAATTTGACAAATTGTGAATTCATTTAAATTCGGATCCATCTGTCTATTCCAACTTCATCTATAAATACCCCGCTAACCCTAGCCTCCGCCTATTCTCATTTGTCTGCGCGTAAAATTTCATCAGCTCCTTCTCCTCCTCAATGGCAGACAAACAAATCCTAGATCCAAATAAAAATTCCAAACCAAATCAAAAGCTAAAATTCAAACTTCTTAGAAAAATCTGGAAGCAATACGCATGAGGGAGAGAGGGAAAGAAAGGGGATGACGTGGCGCTTGAAGGTGTTCTTTTATTTCTATTCTTTTTTCTTTTTTTTTGAAATTTCAATCACCATTAATGCGTATAACTTTCTCCTACGAACTCCGTTTCACGCGAGATTTTTTTTGTTAGGATCGTAATAAAATTCCAGATCTTTTGACACTGGTTTGAACAGATTTGGGGTCCGTCGAATTTTTGGGTTTAAATCGGATTTAAATTCGATTTAAATTCAAAATGTGAGTGTTTTAACCCACTCACAATTTCTAAAATTTCTTATGTTTGTTAAATTGATTTTAGATATGAGTAGAAATTTATTTATGACTATTTGACATGTTTTATTCCTTATCTTTGTTAAATCGCATTTATTTAATTTAACTGTTCATAAATTTTATTACTGCGTATAAATTGACAGTTATAGTTATTTATTTGCATGTAAACTGTTAGTTTAATAGTTGTTAAATTTATTTTTGAATATAACTGCCAGTTATTACCTGTTATATATTATCAGATGTATATTGATATTGATTTATTATTGGATGATGATTGTGATATGGATGATAGATGATGAATGATGAATGGATGTTTTATTTTATATCATTAAACTGCAAGTTATCATGCATTTTTCATTTCATTCGGGATTGTGGTTTGAAATGATATACAACCGCAAAATTTTTATTTTAAATTGCGGATTGAAATGATAAACATCCGTACCACTTGACCATAGGATAGAAAATTTTATACAGGCACCGCGGTAAATATATATAATTATTTTTGGAAATGTTTTCCTATGGTTTTGTAAAGTTATATATATATATATGGTTTATGAGATATTGATTTGGTTATTGATAAAGGCTATTATATATATATGTAGTAATTTCCGGTTTGTAAGCTTTGTATAAATTTGATTTGAAGTTTAAATAAAGTTTGATTTTAAGATCAAATAAGATTAAACATTTATTTAAAATTTAATTTCTGGAGTTTTATGACTTAAATGAGAATAGATTTGGAAGTTGAATAATATGTTAAATTGAAATTTAATAAAAATTAGAAATTTTAAAGGATATGATTTTTATAACTTGATTTTTGTGTAAAGTGATTTTAATGAGTATCAGGTTGATTAAATGAATATATAATAAATTGAAAGATGATCCAGTTATATGAAGTTAAAGGTTTTCTTAAATTATATTGAATTCATTAAGCAAACATTTCAAGTCTAAATAAGAAGTAATTGAATTTGATACATATGGATTTGTCAAATGAGTTGTTTTTTGAAATGGTGAAATATTTAAAGCCTTGAAACATAAGAAGTGAAATGGTATTTGGAAGTGTAAATCGATATTTGAAATTGATTTGTAAAATCTAAAGAAGCTATTTTGTTTTATAAAAGTAGTTTAATATTTAACCATTTAAGAGGTGGAAATTTGTTTCAAAGCTATGTTTTTCAAGGTAGTATAATTTGTAAATATTATGTTCAAGAGTTGATTTCTAAGTATTTTACTTTGGAAACCCTATGATTTTGGAAGGAATATATATTGAAAAAAATGATATCGTATTAATTCGGGTTTTAAAGGAAATGATATCATATTTATATGGTTTTGAAATGGATATTTTATTCTGGTTTTAAAGTATAATTATTTTAAATGACCGCGGTGTTATAATAACGATTGGTTGGCAAAGAGACCGGGATCGGATATGGACATACTCTCTGTCGATACCGAAAACCACTTTGACTAACCGTGTACGCAGTGGAGATTCCAGAATGAAGTAGGTTGGTGGCGACGTTTCCTGTAAGGTAAATACGTGGACCCAACTCCTGTGAGTTGGCATAAGGTGGCTAAAACAGGAGCGATTCTCGGGCCAATGAGGTCATTCCTCTGATCGAACGCACTCCTTCGATACTATACTCTGACTTTGGATTGATTCGGTGGCCACTATTGATTTCTTTGATTTGGGGGTGTTAGTTCGAGGTGGGCGGTAGCTGCGGCTACGCGTTACCACCAGCCCGGATAGCAATTGGTATATCTACCCTGGCATTGCCTTGTTGTGCCGTATCACCTACCCTAGCGCGCCTTATACGATTTTGGTTTTGTACCATACCTATGGAGTGCCCTCTGACGACGCCCAGTACGGGGGAGATTACGGTACTGTATAGACTATGGGAATATATTCTGTGTTAAGGGCTATATGGGTAACCCCTTAACGCTATTAAAAAGTAAGTTTATTTTACAAATAGACACTATTATAATAGCGCAATATACTACATAGTAAATAGTTTAACGGATCCTTAGGAGATGTAAATCCCGAGCATCTCTTGAGTTACTGCACTCATATTTATTTCTGTTAATTTAACTCACATAAGATCTTTTAGTTCTGACTCGAGTGTTTTTTGTCTTTTCAAATTCGCTCGGGTCAGTCCGAGCGTTTCAGGATTGCAAGATTTAGCTCTGGAGGACGAAGACGAAGATTTATATTATTATTATTTATACTAGTGCACTACACACTGTTCCGCTGCATTGTTATTGGTATGTGTAACTCTGATATGTATTATATAAATGGTTTTGTAAACAGATTTATAAACTGTATATTTGATTATTATATTTTATCCTTCCGCTGTGAGATTCTGTTTAGTTTTGTTTTTCTTCTCTGTTTTTTTCTTATTTACCCCATAACAATCCGCCCTTCCGTATGGTTTGAATTGGCACGTGTGTCGATTTAAAGTGTGCGAAAAAGCGGGACGTTACAGTTGGTATCAGAGCTTTGGTTTAGCGATAAACCTTAGCTTTGTGGGGTTTGACTCTTTACTAATAGGGTAGTAATACCTTATGGGAGTCGCTGAGTGTATATATATGAGAGAGCGTATTTGTTAGTGTTATAAAAGGTTTTAATATTGGGTTAATTTGTTCCATTTGGTATTTATAAATTCTGGTTGGTGCATGGGACGCTGTGACATCAATAGGAATTTCTAAACACTTAATAGGATAGACCGACATAATACTTGTTTTTAATATAGGTGAATGAAATAATTTTGCCTATTATATTTTCTATATATAAAATAAAATTTTCAAATGATATTTATATTTGGTTGCAATATATTGGTTGTTAGGAATAAAATTTATAAATAATAGGTAAATAAGATTAAAAATAAGTAAATGTAATTTGGGAATTTAGAACTTAAGTTCCGGGGTTTTTGAAAACTTCTTTCAAATGATTTGGAATATAATAATATTGTTATAAGTATTTTCTGATATAAATATTTCGATATAATTCGGAAGAATTGTTTTAAAGAAGATTTTGAAGAAAAAGTTTTGTACTTTCCTCTTTGTCATTGGAAAATAATTTCGGTGATGGCGGCCACATCATCGACTTTCATTTTCGAGTTTCGAAGGGGAAAGACCACTGTAGTAAATTCTACTACAGATTCATTTTTAAAATATCTAAATTTTAAATTGTTTTAAAATAATTAGAGATATATGAGTTGTAAGAATATATTTATCTATTATTTTAAAATAAAGTGAAAATTTAACCCGGTATTAAATTCTTAAATTTCCATTAATTAATTGTTTCAATTATTGTAGTGAATTGAAACATAGGTAATTAATAAATTAAAACCTCTAAACGAAATAAGAAATTTAATGATAGGTTAAAAATGGTCTTAAATGAAAGTAGAAATTATAACTTATGAAATAAAGAATATTATTATTAAATGTTAAATTTACCATAGGAAATGAGTAACTTGTATAACTTTCAAGTATATTCTTTAAAAACATATATAACTTACCAAATATTAAAAGTTGAAATGTTTAATAGGGAATGTAATGAAATTGTACAAGTAAAAGTAGGGAATGAAGTATTCAATGAATTTGCTATTATAAATGAGAATTTAATGTTTAAACTTAAGTATTAACTGAAATTTTACCAAGTAAATATAATTAAAGGTAAGTATGAAAAATAGATGATTTAAACTTAAGTAATTAAAGGGTAACTAAATGAGATCATGCGATAATAAATAAATGAATAATTATAGTGAAAAGGGGGGAAACTGGCATGACCTTATTTAATGGAATTAAGAAATTTTAAGTAAAAAGAAAAATAAATGACTGCAAAACGTTAGTGAATGAATTAATAAAATCCTTTACTTATGAGAATGGACATTATAAGGTTAAGAATTTAAGTGTAATTAAAAAAGGGTTACTATAATTAATTATAATAGAAATGTAAGCATTAAATAAATGATTGAAATTGAGAAGTGCATTAAATATAATACAAATAAAAGAAACTTACATGACCCGAATAAATGAAAATGAATAATTGTAAGTAATAAGTAGAAATAAAGGAAACAACCACTAAATGAGAAAATAAAATTTAAAGTTTGTTAGAAATAAATATAAATTGCAAAAGGAAAATTTATGTGGTTTAAATAAAAAGAGAAAATCAAATAACAAAGGTATGGGATGAAATTATTAATAAGTTAAGTTGATTGTTGTTTGAATTTGTTGTTGATGGTTGTTTGGGCAAGGGTACTTTAAAATTTGATTTGGGGTGAATGAATAATCTATTTGGTTTATCTAAGACTGTTGAGTAAATGATGCGCTAGTAGTTATTCTTCATTCCGAATAATTTAAAAGTTTTGAACCCGAACAACTATTTGTTTGTTTGATTTAATGGTTGTTTTGTATGTGTGTGTATGTTGTTTGTTGAACTGATGGTTGTTGTATTGATTTGTTGTTAGGATTGAAACCACTTAAATATTTCACTTTATATAAATTGTAACCCTTTGGATTATATAAGAAATTGCAGTATCTTAGAAATATTTTGAAAATGCTTTTCCAAACTTTAATAATCTAAATATAAAGGATTAAATAGTTATAAATTAGGATATCTTATTTAAAGTAATTAATTTTATAAATTTAATTGTTTATAAGTTAAATATTTTGAATAAGATGTATTGTATTTAATTCTTCTTTTCCTTCTTTTCCTTTTCGGGGACGAAAAGTTTTGAGTGGGGGAGAGTGTAACGACCCATGTAAATTCGATGTTTAAAATGAATATAATTAATAGGATTTTTAATTTAAATTTAGAAAGGAATAAAAATCTTAGTTATTTATATGAAAGAGTATGTGAAATTTGATGTACTAAGGGAAATTAGAATTTACAAATTTAACTATATATTGTAATTAATAGAAATAGTGGAAACTGTTGCATTGGATATAAGTTATAATAAGTAAAGTAATGCAAGTATTGGATATAACAATGAAATAAAACATTGATTATGGGTATTGAATGTAGATGGGTGAAATAAAGAAATGCAGGACAATAAATAATTTATTTAATACAATCCCTTTTATTTGTTAACTATTGTAAGGGTTAATTAATTATGAAAATTTGGAAATAGGTTCAAATTGTATGTTAGACAATCAAATTTCAATAATTAAAGTTAGTAATTAATGGATTAAATGGAATAATTAATTGGAGTTAAGATCTAAATTTGTATGTGAGCATTAATTGATATTGGAATATAAAGGGGTAAATTTATAGTATAAAATGTAGACATCACCTTTAAGATGATGGGTTTATAATTGATGCATAATAGGGAAATCAAATGAATGGGTTTAATTGAATAACAATTAGCAATTAATGAATGAAGAGAAATTTTAAGGGCGTAACTGTTTTCGTTAAATTAATTTTGGTAACAAATTGTATTAAATATAGATTTAACGTTGTGTGATGTATTTAAGTAATAATTGGAGAACAATGTAAATTATATCCGTGAATGGTCAATTCAATTAAACAACAAGATTTTTAAATAAATAAACGTTTTTATTTAGGTTTCAATTTGTTAATTTATGAAGTTTAACGGAAAATCAAATTGCAATAAATTGCCCTAATTTATGCAGTTAGAGGAGATTTAGATTTGCATTATAGATGGAAGTATAATCTAAATTGATAGGTAACAAACTTAAGAATAAAATTTAGAGCTAATAGGTGGCGAATTTATATAGTTGCTTATTTACGTAATGTGTACGTAAGCTTTCGTAAACCGATTTCTATCGATTCAAATCTAACGATTTGTTAATATAGATTTAAGTATAGGAGCAGTATTTATTAATTGAATTGAAGTATTGCAAAATAAACGAAATTCAACGTTTAATATTACATTATTGTAAGTAAGATAATATGTGTAAGTATTGTTAAGGTTATTCATATTTGACAAATTTATTGATTTATAAGGATTGATATATAAATTAATGTTAGTTTAGGATATCGTTACTTGGTGATTTATTATAGAGTAACGGGAGTGTGAACGTAAAATAATAAAAGCATAGATTTATGGTAGGACATAATTTATGGTTTTGGGAATTTAAATCCAAAGATTTATTTATTTGAGGAAATAATACGTATTAAATTTCAACTTGATATAATCAATGCAAATTTAGTAATTGAAAATAAATTGCAAGTTGGTAATTTAGGATGTTTGTGAGTAAATTTGCAGGTAAGATAATTTTTAAAGTTTTACCCATTCATATAATTTATTTAAATATATATAAATCAAATGGCAACATTGTGTTAATAATAGTCGTAAGTGAATTTGAATGCTAAAGGGGTAACAATCGTTTTAGGTGAACCATTTATTTAATATATTAAGTCTAGACCGGTAATCGATTGAAATAAAAAAAAAATTGTTTTGTTAATGTGACTTAGTTAATAAAGAGGAATTTATATGAAATGAAGCATGCATGAGAAATGCATTATAATTCAATGTTATGTTTACCCATTAAATGTATACTAGATTAAGTATCAAATAGAGGGAAAGAAAAGTAAATATTGAATTGATTGATGAATAAGTATTCATTGGATAGAAATTTAATGTAAAGTTGATATTAATTGTATAAAATCTATCTAAGATAATGAATTGCAATAAATTATGGGTTGATAATAAGATGTGAACGGAAATTTGATTTGTTATATTAAATGAATAGATTCAAATTGTATGTAGATAATAAATTGCAATAATTAAAGTTGGTAATAAATGAAATATCAAACTATTCATAAAGTGAATATAAGTAGATGTAACAAATGAATAGGAAATGCTAGTTATTCATAAAGTGAAGGAATGGAACCTAGATGGAATAAGAAATTGGATTTAGAATCTTAATTTGTAGATGTGCATATATTTATAAATGGATTAATTTATGAAATAAAATGGTAAGTAATTATAATATTGTTATTAATAATAGACGTTACTTTAAGGATAATTAATGTAGTAACGTAAGGTGAAAATGTAAATTAAAAGGGAAACGTAAAATTTAGTTAAGGTAGTAATTTATGAATTGGGAATAAAATTCAAATGTTATATTAGGCAGTAAATCAATTTAGGAATAAAAGTTTATTTAATTGGGGTAAATTGATATACACTAATGTTAAATATATACATAAGATGATGATTGATTTATTAAAGAGAATTGAATACGAATGGTATAAAATTTCATTTGAAATAAGATTTTTTAATTTATTGAATTTACTTTAATTAAAGGTAAACACTAAAATTTTTGCAATAAATCTTTATTTGATATGGAGGTTTGGTTAATAAATTTGAAGGTAATTGCAATCAGAAATGATAGGAATGGTAAGTTGACCATTTATTCATAATAAGATCTAAAAATCAAATAAATGGATTATTGGAATTTAAATTTGACAAATTGTGAATTCATTTAAATTCGGATCCATCTGTCTATTCCAACTTCATCTATAAATACCCCGCTTACCCTAGCCTCCGCCTATTCTCATTTGTCTGCGCGTAAAATTTCATCAGCTCCTTCTCCTCCTCAATGGCAGACAAACAAATCGTAGATCCAAATAAAAATTCCAAACCAAATCAAAAGCTAAAATTCAAACTTCTTAGAAAAATATGGTAGCAAAACGCATAAGGGAGAGAGGGAAAGAAAGGGGGATGACGTGGCGCTTGAAGGTGTTCTTTTATTTCTATTCTTTTTTCTTTTTTTTTTTGAAATTTCAATCACCATTAATGCGCATAACTTTCTCCTACGAACTCCGTTTCACGCGAGATTTTTTTTGTTAGGATCGTAATAAAATTCCAGATCTTTTGACACCGGTTTGAACAGATTTGGAGACCATCGAATTTTTTGGTTTAAATCGGATTTAAATTCAATTTAAATTCAAAAGGTGAATGTTTTAACCCACTCACAATTTCTAAAATTTCTTATGTTTGTTAAATTGATTTTAGATATGAGTAGAAATTTATTTATGACTATTTGACAAGTTTTATTCCTTATCTTTGTTAAATCGCATTTATTTAATTTAGCTATTCATAAATTTTATTACTGCGTATAAATTGACAGTTATAGTTATTTATTTGCATATAAACTGTTAGTTTAATAGTTGTTAAATTCATTTTTGAATATAACTGCCAGTTATTACCTGTTATATATTATCAGATGTATATTGATATTGATTTATTATTGGATGATGATTGTGATATGGATGATGGATGATGAATGATGAATGGATGTTTTATTTTATATCATTAAACTGTAAGTTATCATGCATTTTTCATTTCATTCGGGATTGTGGTTTGAAATGATATACAACCACAAAATTTTTATTTTAAATTGCGGATTGAAATGATAAACATCCGTATCACTTGACCATAGGATAGAAAATTTTATACAGGCACCGCGGTAAATATATATAATTATTTTTGGAAATGTTTTTCTATGGTTTTGTAAAGTTATATATATATGGTTTATGAGATATTGATTTGGTTATTGATAAAGGCTATTATATATATATATATATATATATATAGTAATTTCCGGTTTTTAAGCTTTGTATAAATTTGATTTGAAGTTTAAATAAAGTTTGATTTTAAGATCAAATAAGATTAAACATTTATTTAAAATTTAATTTCTGGAGTTTTATGACTTAAATGAGAATAGATTTGTAAGATGAATATTATGTTAAATTGAAATTTAATAAAAATTAGAAATTTTAAAGGATATGATTTTTATAACTTGATTTTTGTGTAAAGTGATTTTAATGAATATCAGGTTGATTAAATGAATATATAATAAATTGAAAGATGATCCAGTTATATGAAGTTAAAGGTTTTCTTAAATTATATTGAATTCATTAAGCAAACATTTCAAGTCTAAATAAGAAGTAATTGAATTTGATACATATGGATTTGTCAAATGAGTTGTTTTTTGAAATGGTGAAATATTTAAAGCCTTGAAACATAAGAAGTGAAATGGTATTTGGAAGTGTAAATCGATATTTGAAATTGATTTGTGAAATCTAAAGAAGCTATTTTGTTTTATAAAAGTAGTTTAATATTTAACCATTTAATAGGTGGAAATTTGTTTCAAAGCTATGTTTTTCAAGGTAGTATAATTTGGAAATATTATGTTCAAGAGTTGATTTCTAAATATTTTACTTTGGAAACCCTATGATTTTGGAAGGAATATATATTGGAAAAAATGATATCGTATTAATTCGGGTTTTAAAGGAAATGATATCATATTTATATGGTTTTGAAATGGATATTTTATTCTGGTTTTAAAGTATAATTATTTTAAATGACCGCGGTGTTATAATAACGATTGGTTGGCAAAGAGACCGGGATCGGATATGGACATACTCTCTGTCGATACCGAAAACCACTTTGACTAACCGTGTACGCGGTGGAGATTCCAGAATGAAGTAGGTTGGTGGCGACGTTTCCTGTAAGGTAAATACGTGGACCCAACTCCCGTGAGTTGGCATAAGGTGGCTAAAACAGGAGCGATTCTCGGGCCAATGAGGTCATTCCTCTGATCGAACGCACTCCTTCGATACTATACTCTGACTTTGGATTGATTCGGTGGCCACTATTGATTTCTTTGATTTGGGGGTGTTAGTTCAAGGTGGGCGGTAGCTGCGGCTACGCGTTACCACCAGCCCGGATAGCAATTGGTATATCTACCCTGGCATTGCCTAGTTGTGCCGTGTCACCTACCCTAGCGCGCCTTATACGATTTTGGTTTTGTACCATACCTATGGAGTGCCCTCTGACGACGCCCAGTACGGGGGAGATTACGGTACTGTATAGACTATGGGAATATATTCTGTGTTAAGGGCTATATGGGTAACCCCTTAACGCTATTAAAAAGTAAGTTTATTTTACAAATAGACACTATTATAATAGCGCAATATACTACATAGTAAATAGTTTAACGGATCCTTAGGAGATGTAAATCCCGAGCATCTCTTGAGTTACTGCACTCATATTTATTTCTGTTAATTTAACTCACATAAGATGTTTTAGTTCTGACTCGAGTGTTTTTGTCTTTTCAAATTCGCTCGGGTCAGTCCGAGCGTTTCAGGATTGCAAGATTTAGCTCTGGAGGACGAAGACGAAGATTTATATTATTATTATTTATACTAGTGCACAACACACTGTTCCGTTGCATTGTTATTGGTATGTGTAACTCTGATATGTATTATATAAATGGTTTTGTAAACAGATTTATAAACTGTATATTTGATTATTATATTTTATCCTTCCGCTATGAGATTCTGTTTAGTTTTTTTTTCTTCTCTGTTTTTTTCTTATTTACCCCATAACAATCCGCCCTTCCATATGGTTTGAATTGGCACGTGTGTCGATTTAAAGTGTGCGAAAAAGCGGGACGTTACATAGTTAAAGTAAAATATGAATGTTTAATTCTGAAATCAATTTAGCTATTTTATGGACTCATGGATCCAATCCATTAGGATAGTTTGATTCGTGCATCTTGTTTTGAGATGTTGTTTGGTAATTTTCGTTTGTTGAAATGAAATGGAATTTTCGACGATTTTGGACAGTTGAAAACGTCCAGACTGATGTAGAAATTAGAGCTAGGCATTTTTGTGAAATAATAAGAAATACGTTTTTAACATATAAATTTGAGGGAGATAGTAATTTAAATAAGTTTAAATTTGTTAAACATCTGCGTTAAGTAAAACAAATTCGAAAATTTGTTTATATACTCTTAGAATGTAGAAAAGTGTTATTTGAATATAAACTTAAGTTTTAAAGTGATAAATAAACCCCATATGTGTTCTATAAGATGTTTATAAACTTAGGTAATGATAATTTGAAATGATTCATAAATGGATTTTAGTATTAAATGAAATGTACTATTGGGGTGATTAATTGTTAAAATGAATGTGAATAAAGATAATTGGAATAATTAAGAAATCAATTGGAATAAATATGTGAGTTGTGCGTAGATTATTTTATTCGCATAAATGATCTTGATTTAGGTTCGAGTACCCGATTTCAATGTGATTTACACCAGTCCTGTGACGACCCGTAAATTTTGGATGTTTGAAATTAGAATATTTAACTGATTTTAATTATTTAAAAAGTTTGATTTTATACTTGAATTCAAATATCACTATTTATTTGATAATTGAACTATTGAATTTAATAATTTGAAAAGTGGGTAAGATGTGGAACCTGGAGTTCTAAGCCTGTTAAAAATAATTTGAAGGCTTGTAAAATTTATATTGATAGTACTGAGGATAATAGAAGTTGTAAAATTGAAATGAACAGTGGTTTGTTGAGTTTTAAAATTTCATAGTTAAATTGAATTTAAAAATAGCCATCCGAGGCACAGTCTCAGAATTCGACAAAACCAGTTCCATCGTGTCCATAATATTGAATTATTATCGGATTTCAAATTTCGTATTGATCGGAGTTGTTGTATGAGCATCCGATAAGTAAACACGTTGAAAATTAAATAAAACTTTAATTGATCAAATCAATGTCATCGGTGCCTTCTTAAACACGCTTCCCTTTTAATATCAGTCAAACCCTTCTTGGCCTTCATTTTCAAATCGTTAACCCTAAATTAAGAAAAAGGGCGAATGAAAACCGAAACCTAATTCCCTCTTCTAAAACCGATATCGAAATCGATCGGCTCGTGGAAAAAGAAAGGGGGGCAAGCGACGTTCGCACATGTTCGCAAGTGATATCGATCGAGAGGCTCGATTGAGGGAGGTCGCGATTAAATCGCGTCAAGTTTCGCGAGGTCAGAGCGTAGGAGGGTTCGTCGACGACATTGAAGAGGGAAGGCCGCCGCACGTTTGGTCGAGGTCGTGAGTGGCTTGGCGTCGGTTTGCAGTGAGGATTGGGAAGCGTGCGCGACGGTGAAGTGATAGGTCGGCGATGTCGAATTGAGGGATTTGGATGTACTGTCGCATTTTTTCTAGAGGTTGTGGGTGCTCGTGCATTTGGGCAAGACTGTTAGGATGTTTATGGCTTAATTTTGAATTAGATGTTGGATTTGAATTTTAATTTCAGAAGTTTTAAAAATAAAAATATATAAGCACAGAAAGAAAGAGTAAGATGATAGAATGTTGTTTTCAAATCTATATATAGTCAGATGCTGAAATTTTTATAAGTTTGGGTTTTAAATTTCAAATTTACTCGAAAGGTATGGGTTTACATAGGTATGTGTGTATAGGCTGTAAGATAAATTGTTGAACAGTAGGTAAAACTAGATTTTTAAAATCTATATAAATTATTTTAAAAGAAGTTTTTCAATTTATATATATATATATATATATATATATATAGTTTCCAAATAAAATAAGTATATAGATTTTAAATTACTTGTTATTTTAAATAATGCATTATGGGGATTAATCTGATAATAAACTTATTAAATTGTTTCATTAAAAAAGATTTCAAAAGAAAGGGGAAAATTAGTTTAGGAAAATTTAATTATTTGTTTAAACAAAGATTTGGTTAAATTAAATTTATAAAATGGAAATCAAATTATTTAGTTAACTTATATAATTATTTGATAACTGGAGAATATTTTATAAAAAGAAAATTAGTTTGAAATTAACTTATTAGGTAAAATGAAATTTATTAAATAGAAATTGATTTGTCCAAATTGTTCGAATATTCATAAAATCATCTAATATTTATTCAAGGTCAAAAGTCAAGAAAACCAAGGCAGTATTGAAGTGGACGACAAATTAAAAATCAAAGGTGAGTTAATCCTACTCAGCTGAATTTTAATTTTAATTTAAATGGTTAAATTTAAATAATTGATTTATTGATTGGATTTGGTGTGTTATATTATATATAGTAGTATATAGTATATCTTGGAATGTTTGATTTCCCGCATTATACAGCAGATGAGACCCTATGCGCCGCATAATAGCGGATGATATTATATTAATCCCATATACCGCGATATTCCACCTGGAAGTGGAATTGGTATTTTATATTGTGCTAACGTCTGTGGATACAGGGAAACAAGTTGGAGGGATCCAATTAGATCCCTTAACATTTATTTAAATTATTTAATATTCTCTATTGTGATTATTTGATATTCTATGATGAATTATATTGGAATATTGAATGTTGTGGTTTGATCGAATATATTTGGGTATAATGAGTTACCAAAAATATATAAATTGGATTTTGGAAAGAAAATAAAAGAAGTTAATTTGTAAGTGAAATAATTATAGAAAATTTGAATGAATTTAAGAATGAACTGAAAAAGAATAAAAGTGATTTTAAAATTCTAATAAATAAATTTCGAGTATGGAAAAGGGATTTTGAATAACAGAGAATAATGAATTTTAAACCTTAAGTAATGTTATTTAAAGGAATAAAGAATTTATTTTAAAAATCCAAGTTAAATTTATTAAAATGGATAAAGAAGGAATTTATTTCAAAATGGAGTAAATTGGAAATCAAATTTGTAAATTGATTCAAGTGTTTGAAATTGGAAATTTAAAGGAGAATGTGGCTATGAAATTTATAAACTGGAATTATAGAAGCAAAGTCATATATCAGTGGATATTTGGGGGAAAATAAATTCACGTTTGGAATTCATTAAAGGAATGGGAACATTTGTCTAAAAATAAACAGTGATTTATTCTCAAAGAATGTGAAGATAAGTATATTTCCCTGGATAGCCAAGTACGTTTTCAAAGTAAATTTTTAAATATAAGATAAAGGTTTTAATGTTGTTTTAAAAAGCATGTTTTAGGAAATTTATTATTTCTAAATGTTTAAAACTCTAAAGTAAGTATTTTTCAAATCTATTATCGTAGTAATTATTTAAAGGTGACTTAGTATTTTGTTTTAAAGAGAAAATCTAGTTTTATATTTTATAAAGCAACCTTATTTTAAATATTCTTAAAGTATTATCTTTAATGAAGTATTAAAGTAGTTTTCTAAATTTAAATGTTCAAGCATATTTTACAATAAAGTGTTTTTAAATTATTTTAAAAATCTAAAGTTTTGTGCTCGGTTATTTCAATGGAAATAGAAATATTTGGAAAATTTATTCTGTAAAAGGAAGGTATTTTAAAACTATTTTCAAAAGGGTTTGAAAAGTGGAAGTATATCTTGCGAAGATATTTTGAGATCAATAAATAATTTGGGAAATTATTAATTGTTTGATGGATGTTGTGAATGTTAATTGATAGTTAAATAACCGACTATCAACATTGGACAAATGCATTGATCGTTTCGAAGAGACCGGGATCAAGATTTATTTCTCGAAAACCACTTCGATCCTGTTTGTACGTTTCATGGGAAACGAGTTCGGAGTCGAAGATGGAGCAGTGAAGTGCAAGGGCTAGTCGCTACTAATCCTGAGGATATTTCCAAAATGTATGTAGTAGGAGTAGTGTCTTCGGTTCCATTCGAACCCGGGACGGACTTGTATGGATGAATGTTTTTTGAACATCGTCAGGTGGACGATAGGCATTCTAAGGGATATGTTCTAAAAGGTAACGCTTAGCCTCAAGCCTCATCAACCGGGAATGACTGAAAATCAGGGGTTATGCAGCAAGGCTTGGTGGGCAGCAGCCATTTTCGGGTAAGGTCATCCCTGTCTAGATGTCCCTTTTTATTTCGGATTAGTGGTGCGGTTGCTGATCCCAACCGTGGGGTGATCTTACTCGGGATTATCCGGTAAGGGATAGTCTGGGTCTTGTGTTGTAGGAGGTCGGGAGTGATCCTCGGTAATGTGATCTAGGCCACGTACTATGACAGGTGGTACCCCAGTGCCTAGTCATTAGTTGGAAATCCATTCTCCCTACGAGCCTTGTACGATTTTTGTTTGTATTACCCACTCTATGGCTAGTAGCTGGAATTTAATCATGTGACAATTTCGGCTATTTTAATAAGTATTTATATATAGACCCTATTATAATATCAGAGGATTTTAATAAAAAGTGTTTTAGCTATCGTAAGATAAAAACCCGACATGTTTATTTGTGGCGTGGTATTACGAGATGATTTTGTTTCCAAATGATTTTTGAAACTTTAATAATCAATTTGAGTGTGATTTTCTCACGCTGGTATTTTAGACTGACTCGGGTGTTATTTAACTGTAATGTTCGGGTCAGAACGAGTATTATAGGATACAGGATATGATGTTGTGGAGCTCAGGAGACGAGCTGGATGGCCATACGTACTTTCGTACTTGATTTTCTACTGTGTATCCAGTTGTATGTTATTGTTGTGGAACTCTGATGATGTACTCTAATGGTGTATGTATAAGACAGATATAGTTTCCTTTATGCAAAGATCTGTTACTATATATTATATTTTATTCCGCTGCGTTGGTTAGATTATGTTGTTGTTTTCTATTTTCTCTTCTTCTACCTCTTCTTCTTTAACCCAAATGGTTCGTATTTCTGTTCAACTTGAGTTGACTGATGTAGAATAGTGTCGACTCAAGGGGTACAGATTTACGGGTCGCTACAGTTGGTATCAGAGCTTAGGTTGGTGATAACCTTGGCTCTGGTGGGATTTACTCAAAAAATAGAGTCCAGTACTCTAGAATGAGTTTGAGAGTATTAATAGATATGAGCGCGTATTTGTTAGTGAATATAAAATTGTTTTTATATTTTATGGACTAATTGGTTGAGTGTTTATGGATTCTGGTCGATATATGGGATGCCACGTCATCGATAGGAATTTCTACACGTTTAAACAAGATAAACCAACACAATATTGTTTTAACTAGGGTAAATGAAAAAATTTTACCCAAAATTATTTTGTATATAAAGGAAATAATTTTTCATAAATTATTATAGTTATATATGGATGCTTGGTAGTTAGGAATGATAATATTAAATTATTATTATTAATGTGTAAAATTTAATAAGAAATTTGGACAATGACCAAAGATTAAGGAATAAATTAATAAATAAATGGGATTTGTAAATGTGAATTATAATTGAATAAGATATTGAAACCATAATTAAAGATTAAGAAACCAATTTGTATGCAAATGAAATTTGTAAATATAAACTAAATGTGAATTATAGTGTGATTAATTATCAAAATAAGATAAAATTTCAAAGTAATGTTTGAATATAGATTTAAAGGATTTGGAATTTGGAAATTTAGATTCCTTTGAATTTGATAATGATTCTCAAAAAGTTGGAAAAAATAAAATATATATTTGACAAATATTTTTGAATCGGATTTGAAATCTAGAGAGATTTCGAATTTAAAAATATTTGAAGGGTTTTAAAAGAGATAAAAAAGCATTGAACTCTTTCGGTCGTTGGGAAATAACTTCGGTGATGACTACAGCATCATCGATGTTCATTTTCGAGTTTCCAAGAGAGAAATTGCTACCAAATTGTTTTAAATTGGAATTGGTTGCAAAGGTTAAATTTGATTTTAGAAATGCAAGGAATTTTGGATATAGGTGATTTCAAAGGGAATTTTGAAATGTTGAAGACTGCTTAAACTCTGGAATCTTAACTAAGAATGTTTATGGCATATGATAAGTTTGATAACTTGTAAATTTGGAATTTGTTGAAATAAAATTCAACTTGAAAGAGTTAAATTAAAGGAAGTAGGAAACAATATAAGATGGTAAACCAATACAATGTACTGAATTAAAAAGAAATGGGAATGGAATATAGATAAGTTGGAAACTTAAAGAAGTGTAAAAATTTGAAAGGAAATAGAATGTAATTGAACCTAGTAAATAAAAGTAAAAATTTACTAGAAGTGAATTTGTGGGAGGACAAATTTATTCAAATTTGTAAGTAAGAAAAACGAAAATTGAATACTGGAATTTAAATTTGAATTGTGTTAAATTATGTGAAATGGGAAAATTAGTCAGGTTGGACTAAATTAAACAAAGTAATGGAATTAAGATTTGTAAGTACTAATTGATTCAAGTGAGTAGGCACATGAGTTGAAAATTTGTTTATTGGAATGATAATAAATGGAATTAAGTCCTTGCTTAATGAAATTCAAAAAGAATGGTGTAGCTAGATTTAACTGGAGTTAAGTTAAATAAACTTGAATTGAATCGAATTTAGTTGAGTTATAGATAATATTGAATGAAATAAAATTCTTACTTAAATAAATGTAAACTAAGTATTGAATTGGATTAAAATAGATTTGGTGTGAGTTGTAAATAAATCCAATTCAAGCGTAAATTGAATGGCCTTATTATTAATAAATTCAATAATGAATTGTTGATGTGACTTAAAATTTAAAAATGGATAAAAGAATAAACTAATCGAATAAATTAGTAAAATGGTTGAGATTCGATCAAAGGAAAATCAAATCAAGGATTTAAAATGGAAGTTGGTTGAATAAAATAAACTTAAATTATTGGACGGAATAGTTTGAAGAAAATAAATAACTTAAGTAAATTGTGAGATGGTTATTTAATATATTGGTTGTCGAGTTTATTAAAATGGTTTGGAATCAAACTTTTTGGAAATAAAAGAAAATGCAATGAAGGTTTGTGAATAAATTAAAATGGGATGGAATCAAGTGCAAATTGAGTTGGAATCTATTTAAATGGTTAAAAAGCTTAAGTAATTATTTATTCCCATTAATATTGTCGAATTGCATTAGAAAATGGGTCGTTTGACGTAAACGAGATTAGATAAAATTCTATGAGTTATTAGAAGTGAAATAGGATGATTTAGAAATCAATTGGAATGAATATAAATTTTTTTTGCTTAAAAATGAAGTGAATGTAAGCAATTGAGTTATAAACCATTTAAATTGAACAAAGTTGTATACGAATTGATTGTAAACAACTAAAATTAATGTCGGAACCCTATAAGTGGCTTATAAATATTGTTTAACCTGCATTTGCTTATAGAAACTTGTATGTTGGCTAGTTAAATATGTTAAATGTTGTTGAATTTCATGATTTTGGCACTTACATATTTAAATTAAGTAAGTACAGGTACCGGGAAGCCGCTTGGCTAGATTTGATCGCACGAAATGCTAAATAATAAGCTGCTTGCTTAAAAATGCTAAACAAAGGTACGCCTACGCAATAAAAATAGGAAATATGAACTGTTTTTTGTTTTTCCAACCGTGTGGGTCGATGTATATATATTTATATCTCTTTTCAAATTGCAAAAGCTCCTCCGTACAAAGGAGACTCTGCCAAAAAAATTCGAAAATTTTGGGAGTTAGAAATTTTTGGGAAAATTTTAATTAGCGACAAAACGAATTCAGATTGGAAATTGAAATAAATTAGGGAATGTAACTAATTTAAAATAATGACATGAATCGGTATAAATGGAAGATAAAATTCATTATTCAAATTGAAAATAAATTGAATTCATATGGAAATGGGAGAACCAATTTGAATAGAAATAGATAAAAACTAAAATTGTGAAGTGAAAATAAATAAAGAAACATATAAAATGCTTATACTAAACTTAAGAAGGGAATGGTGAATTCTGGATTTGAAATTGATGTTACAAATATATTCTAAATTAATATTTGGATGAATAGATATTAACATTTGGTAAGGAAGTCAATAAAATGTTTTGAAAGTTGTGATTGGATGGTATTGCTAAGTAGGATATGCAGGAATTATAAAGGGAAAGGATGGTTTTGAATTCACAAGATAAATTTGAATTGCTCAACAAAAAGGTATGTGTTTGAATTTGTTACCTGGAAAATCGACCGGGCAACTAAACGTTCGGCCGTTCAGAATTGTACTCGGCATCCCTGGACTCTCGGCATGCAGAGTTGTACTCGGCATAAGAGGATGCTCGGCATAAGGCCATTCAGCTCTTCACATGGCATTTAAGTGCACTCGGCCTTCCAAGGCTTCATTCGGCATATCCTTTGTTCGGCACACCCTGTGCTCGGCATATTCTTCACTCGGCATAACCTTAGCTCGGCATGTCCTTTGCACGGCAAACCCTTCACACGGCATGTCTTCCACTCGGCATCCTCACACGGCATGTCTTTCACTCGGCATGCTCCTCACTCAGCATCCACGTTTCACTCGGCATCCCAACATCGTTCGGCCCGCTTCCTCCATTCAACAGAGAGATCCATCGACTTGGAAAGGAAGGCTCGGCATGCCGACCGTTCGACCTATTTCACTCGGCATGCAGGGCGCGTCCTATCTGGACCGAGCTGTCTAGCCATCTGGCCCACCAGGAAAGTCCAACCCACCTTCGTCTATAAATAGAGGGGCAGGTGCACAGAAAAAGGGATCAGATTTTAGAGAACACAGGGGAGACTCTGCCTTATCCAAACCTCATCCAAGACTTCTACTTTTATTTCACAATTGTATTCGAATACGTAAAAGCGGATTGTATCTGTAATCAAGTTTAAAAGTGAAGAAATAAAGGATCAACTTCAAAGTGGACGTAGGCTACAACGCCGAACCACTATAAATTTTGTGTTCTCGTCTCCCGCATTTTAATTTATATTATCTTCTCTATTTTAATTTATCTTCTTCATTAATCTCTCTACACAAACTCTCTAAGGGTGTTAGTGACCAATTTTGGCGCTAACATTTTGGTGCTTTCACTGAGAGCCGAATTCTCAGGTTGTGAGGATCTACTTTGTAGCTACTGGATTGCATAAATCCCCCGAAGAAGATCCGTAATTATCCATAAGGCATCTGTTGATTCTACTCAGAGTTACAACCAACGACTCTACCATGGGAAGAGCACGAACAAGATCGACCTCCCAAAATGTAGATGCCCGCGAAACCGCTAGTGTTCAACAACTTGGACCTAACAATCAACAAGCAATTCGAGGCACAGGGCCCTCCAGCCAAAACCAAGCGGAAGCTGTTTCACGAGCAGAATTGAATGACTTGATAAAGTTGCTTACGGAAAGCAGAAGGCAACTCGCTGAGCAAATGCAAGTTAATGCTGACCTCATGGCCCAACTTGCTCAACAGCAGCATCAGAATGCTGGAGGTAGCCCTGTCCCCTACTCCAAAGATGATAGCTCAACTTCAGCTGATGAACCTCCCAGGCGTAGATGCCGCAAGGATGACGATGACCAAGCAGGTGCCACTGATCGCTCTACTAGAAATCAAGCCCGTGGAGCGGAACCCAACCTTCCTCCCACCATACAAACCCCGGATTTGACAGCTATGGTCAGGCAGTTGATGAGAGAGAATCAAGGTTTGACTAATGAAGATTGGGGAATGTCTAAGAGTCATACTCCCTTCACAGATACCATTCTACAGGCTGAATACCCAAGAAAGTTTAACATTCCCACCATACCCGCCTATGAAGGAAAAACTGACCCTAGATAACATGTAATGAGGTATGGATGGATGATGGATTCAGCAAGGGCCAACGACGCAACTAAGTGAAGGTGCTTTCCAATAACTCTGTCCGGAATTGCCACCATGTGGTTCACTCGACTTCCTCCACGGTCAATCTCAAACTTCGACGAATTAGCAAGGAAATTCATATAACAATTCAGGATACATGCCACTCGACCCAAGGATGTGATGTCCTTATCAAGCGTGACCCAAGCTCCTGGAGAATCACTGAAAGCATACTTATAGAGATTTCATGTTGCCGCTACTGAAGTGAGCAATCCAAACGACCACGCGATTTTGATGGCAGTAATGCGTGGAGTGGATCCAGACTCTGAATTTGGGGATTGGTTGCGGGAAAGCCACCAGCTACGTTGGAACATTTCTATTCGAAAGCCCACCAGTTCATAAGGAGGGAAGAAGCTCGGTGGATAAGGAAAGACAAGGCACCAGGGTCCGTTCAGGAGTCTGTAAAGGGCAACATCGCCATGAAAGCAACCGACGATAACCCTGGAAAGACTCAGGCCAGCGTCCAAAATAAGCCCGGGCAGTCTAAGGGAACTGGAAGTGGAAATCCTGGAAAGAAGAAGGAAACGGGGAGATGGAAGTCAAGGATCCCAACCTACAACGAATACACTCCACTGAATGCGTCTCTTGAAAACATCTACTTATCGACCTGCAACACTTTTCAATATAGAAAACCACGCCCTAAGGAATCAACAGAGGAGCAAAAGCGAACTGGAAAGTATTGCCGCTTTCACGAGTCTTATGGGCACAACACAGACGAATGCAGGCATCTCCATGACGCTATTGAGAAATTGATTAGGCAGAAGAAGCTGCAGGAATTCGTCAAAGATACGCCAGAAGGAAGACAAGAGAGTTCAGACCCCGGATGTGGCCCAACTCTACACCAACCAGAGCAACCTACTCGAACTGTGGGAAGATTGATTATTAACACAATTGCTGGTGGACCTCATCCTGCGGATAAAAATTGGCAGGAAATGGAGCGATATGCTAATTCCTTGAGACATACAGAGCATGAGTGTTGTTCAAATGTGGAGGATGGAACTCCCGCAAAGCAGCAGCGCACGATGCACACGATATTGTATTCAGGAATAGAGACGCGGATAAGGTGGAAGCTCCCACCATCGATCCATTGGTCATATCCGCAACCATCGGACCGACATTCGTAAGGAGAATCCTAATTGATTGCGGAAGTTCTGTTAACATCATCTTCAAGAAAGCGTATGACCAAATGAAGCTGGAGACTAAGGATTTGAAGCCATCTAAAGCCCGAATCCATGGCTTTAACGGCGCAGCCACAGACGCAGTAGGATATGTGGAGTTACCAGTTGAACTGGGACAAGGTGAACGCAGGACAGTGCGAATCCTACCATTCATAGTGCTGGATGTTGATTCACCATACAACGTGTTTTTGGGACGACCAGCCCTCGCAGATTTCAGGGCAGCCTTGGCCCCGTGGTGTCTCAACTGAAATTCCCGACAGACAAAGGAGTTGGCGTAGTGCATGGCGACCGTGCAACCGGACGTGCATGTTACATGGCTGAGCTGAGAGAGGCCCAGCGCAGAGAAAAGGGGAAGACTGCGGACAGCATCGTCCGCATCCCGAATTCTGGTGATTGACATTAGCGCCCGAGCCCTGGCTCGGGCGACATTCTCGGATCGTTGGAGACATAGATCCGAGAGATGACAAAGGGGAACCCAGGGAACCAGACGCAGCACCGGCCGAACTAACAATTGATATTCCAGTTAGCCACAGCGACCCGACACGAGTTCTTAAAATTGGGTCACAGCTCGATCCCCTAATGGCAGAGAATTTATCTGATTTCCTCCGAGTGAATCTTGATGTCTTCGCCTGGAGACACTCTGATATGCGTGGGATTTCCCCTACAATTGCGAGCCATATGTTGAATATAGACCCGAAACACGTACCTGTGAAGCAAAAAAGGAGAGGCATGGACCCGGAGAGGTCTACAGCTCTCAAAGAGGAGGTGGATAAACTTAAAGCCAATGGGTTTGTCCGCGACGCCCTCTACCCGGAATGGGTGTCCAACCCTCTGTTGGTAAAGAAAGCAAACGGGAAATGGAGAACCTGCGTTGACTATTCTGATTTAAACAAAGCATGCCCGAAGGATAGCTTCCCTTTACCATGAATTGATCAGCTGGTCGATTCGACTGCCGGGCATGAGCTACTATCTTTTATGGATGCATACTCCGGGTACAACCAAATCCCAATGCACATCCCGGACCAAGAACACACCAGCTTCGTCACAGTCGTCGGACTGTATTGCTATGTAGTAATGCCTTTTGGGTTGAAGAATGCAGGAGCAACCTATCAACGCCTGGTGAACCGAATGTTCAAGGATCAGATTGGTAGAACAATGGAAGTCTATGTGGATGACATGCTTGTGAAGTCACGACAGTCAAACGACCACATCCGAGACTATGGGATGAAGATCAATCCTTCAAAGTGTTCATTCGGCGTGGCATCAGGGAAGTTCTTGGGATTCATTGTGAATGCACGAGGAATTGAAACTAACCCGGAGAAGATCCAGGCCATCCGAGATATACAGGCACCTAGAACCATAAAACAGGTACAGAGCTTGAACGGAAAAGTAGCCGCGCTCAGTCGATTCATATCCAGAGCCACAGATAAGTGTGTTCCTTTCTTCGATGTCATAAAGAAAGGAAAGAGAAACTTCGAATGGACGACTGACTGCGAGGAAGTATTCCGAGCCCTGGTAAGACACTTGGAAAGTCCTCCAGTGTTGTCAAAACCAGTAGACCACGAGACGTTGTATGTATATTTGGCTGTGTCTCAACACGCTATCAGTACAGCCCTAGTTCGCGAAGAAGACAAGATTCAAAGGCCGGTGTACTATGTTAGTAAACGACTGACAGGGGCAGAAAAGAATTATCCAAAGATCGAGAAACTTGCCTATTGCCTGGTGATTGCATCACGTAAGCTTCGTCCCTACTTTCAGGCGCACTCAATCAGTGTTTACTCTGACCAACCCTTGCGACAGGTACTCCAACGACCGGAAACTTCCGGTAGGATGCTAAAGTGGAACATTGAGTTAAGCCAGTTTGATATCACCTACCTGCCACGAAGGACCATCCAAGGGCAAGCATTAGCTGACTTCGTTGCTGAGTTCACCATTCCGGATGAACCGAGTGAAAATCACAAAGTAATCCCTCCTGTCCGATGGAAGATGTTCACTGATGGGGCATCTAACGACCGTTGGTCGGGAGCTGGGATAGTTCTGGTAACTCCCGAAAACCGATTGCTTTGCTACGCTTTGAAGCTCGAATTTACAGCGATAAATAACGAGGCCGAATACGAAGCACTGATTGTTGGCTTAAGACTTGCCAATGAACTGAGGGTAAAGTCCATCGAAATCTTCTGCGACTCACAGCTGGTGGTATATCAGGTACGGGGAGACTACCAAGCGAAAGGACAGAGACTGGCTCATTACCTTGCTTGGGTCCGGGAGCTACTAGTAAACCTGGAATATTATGACATTTCGCATGTCCCGCGCGAACAGAACAGGGAGGCCGACTCGTTGGCTAAATTCGCGAGTACTGGCGATGCACAGCAGATGGGATTGTTCCCTGTCGAGACTCTGCTTGCTCCAAGTATAGACATGATGGAGATAGATCTCGTCTTGGAGACCGAACTCGAAAGGGGATCATGGCTGACCCCGATCAAACAATACTTGCTATACGGGGACTTACCTGAGAAAAGAAGCGAAAGACACCAAGTCCTTCGTAAGGCTTCGCGTTATGTAATGCAAGACGGGATAATGTATCGGAGGGGATTCTCGACCCCCTTACTCCGGTGCGTGGCCCATGACGAGGTAAAACGGGTGTTGGAAGAAGTCTATGAGGGAGAATGTGGTGATCATACCGGGGGGCAAACTTTGGCGAGGAAAATCCTCCGCTATCGATATTATTGGCCGACTGTAGCTGCAGACTATGCGAGAAGATGCGACAAATGCCAGATATATGCAAAGATTCCGAGAGCTCCGCCAACGGAACTCACACAAATGTTTAGTCCCTGGCCATTTGCAATGTGGGGAATCGACCTAATTGGATCTCTGCCCATAGCCAAAGGAGGCGCGAAATATGCAATAGTGGCAGTCGATTATTTCACCAAGTGGGCGGAAGCAGAGCCATTGGCCACAATCACCACCAAGAAAGTCATTAATTTCGTTGTACGAAATATCATATGTCGTTTTGGCCTCCCACGGACCATCATAACGGACAACGGAACTCAATTCGAAAGTAAGGAATTCAAAGAGTTCTGTCAGAGTTATGGCATTGAGAAAAGGTTCGCAGCAGTTGCTCACCCGAAGGTGAATGGGCAGGTAGAAGCCGTCAATAAAATCATCGAGTCCATATTGAAGAAGCGTTTGGAAAAGGCTAGAGGCAAGTGGGTGGATGAACTCCCAACAGCGCTTTGGGCCTATAGAACTACCCACAAGACCGCGACTGGCCACACACCATTCGCACTGGCGTACGGCACGGAAGCCGTCATACCCGTAGAACTTGAAGTTCCGTCACACCGGGTAACCTATTACGATCCTGCGTCAAACCAGGATCTCCTATTGGAATCATTAGACTTCATTGATGAGAAACGCGAAGAAGCTGATTTGAGAGCAGCCTCATACAGACACCGAGTCGCTAAATATTATAATGGAAAAGTCCAGCCAAGAACCTTTAGTGTGGGAGATCTCGTTTTGAAATGAGTCTTTCCAACCCCTTCGCACATGAATCCCGCATGGGAAGGTCCATACGTCATCGAACGGAGGCTTGGAGAAGGAACTTTCAAGCTAACGACCGTCGATGGTGTGACACTCCCTCGAGCATGGAACAGCGAGCATTTGCGGCGTTATTACACTTAGTCTATTTCCTTTATGCGGTAGTTGCATTTATTTCCAGTATGCTTTCTTCTTGGCATGTAATAAGATAATCTCGCTTGTTTTCATCAATAAAGGCTTGAAGCCATCTTTTCCATGAATAACCAATGTCCCTTCGTATGATATTCCTATGACGCGCAATTAAAAATTATGATATCCTGGCCAGCGTACGAACGCTTATAATAAATGACAAAAAATCTCCAAGTCCCCAGAGTGCGGACTGGAGTACTCTAAGTCCCTAGAGTGCGGACTCGAGTATAAACGACAAAAAACCTCCAAGTCCCCAGAGTGCGGACCGGAGTACTCTAAGTCCCCGGAGTGCGGACTCGAGTATAAACGACTCAAAATCTCCAAGTCCCCGGAGTGCGGACTGAAGTACTCTAAGTCCCCAGAGTGCGGACTCGAGTATAAACGACAAAAAATCTCTAAGTCCCCGGAGTGCGGACTGGAGTACTCTAAGTCCCCGGAGTGCGGACTCGAGTACAAACGACTCAAAATCTCCAAGTCCCCGGAGTGCGGACTGGAGTACTCTAAGTCCCCGGAGTGCGGACTCGAGTATAAACGACTCAAAATCTCCAAGTCCCCGAAGTGCGGACTGAAGTACTCTAAGTCCCCAGAGTGCGGACTCGAGTACAAACGACTCAAAATCTCCAAGTCCCCGGAGTGCGGACTGAAGTACTCTAAGTCCCCAGAGTGCGGACTCGAGTATAAACGGCAAAAAATCTCCAAGTCCCCGGAGTGCGGACTGGAGTACTCTAAGTCCCCGGAGTGCGGACTCGAGTACAAATGACTCAAAATCTCCAAGCCCCCGGAGTGCGGACTGGAGTACTCTAAGTCCCCGGAGTGCGGACTCGAGTATAAACGATTCTAAATCTCCAAGTCCCCGGAGCGCGGACTGGAGTACTCTAAGTCCCCAGAGTGCGGACTCGAGTATAAACGACAAAAAACCTCCAAGTCCCCAGAGTGCGGACCGGAGTACTCTAAGTCCCCGGAGTGCGGACTCGAGTATAAATGACAAAAAATCTCCAAGTCCCCGGAGCGGACTGGAGTACTCTAAGTCCCCGGAGTGCGGACTCGAGTACAAACGACTCAAAATCTCCAAGTCCCTGGAGTGCGGACTGGAGTACTCTAAGTCCCCGGTGTGCGGACTCGAGTATAAACGACTCAAAATCTCCAAGTCCTCGGAGTGCGGACTGAAGTACTCTAAGTCCCCAGAGTGCGGACTCGAGTACAAACGACTCAAAATCTCCAAGTCCCCAGAGTGTGGACTGAAGTACTCTAAGTCCCCAGAGTGCGGACTCGAGTATAAACGATAAAAAATCACCAAGTCCCCGGAGTGCAGACTGGAGTACTCTAAGTCCCCGGAGTGCGGACTCGAGTACAAACGACTCGAAATCTCCAAGTCCCCAGAGTGCGGACTGGAGTACTCTAAGTCCCCGGAGTGCGGACTCGAGTATAAACGACTCAAAATATCCAAGTCCCCGGAGTGTGGACTGAAGTACTCTAAGTCCCCAGAGTACGGACTCGAGTACAAACGACTCAAAATCTCCAAGTCCCCGTAGTGCGGACTGAAGTACTCTAAGTCCCCAGAGTGCGGACTCGAGTATAAACGACAAAAAATCTCCAAGTCCCCGGAGTGCGGACTGGAGTACTCTAAGTCCCCGGAGTGCGGACTCGAGTACAAACGACTCAAAATCTCCAAGTCCCCGGAGTGCGGACTGGAGTACTCTAAGTCCCCGGAGTGCGGACTCGAGTATAAACGATTCTAAATCTCCAAGTCCCCGGAGCGCGGACTGGAGTACTCTAAGTCCCCAGAGTGCGGACTCGAGTATAAACGATTTGAAACCTCAAAATCCCCAGAGCGCGGACTGGAGTACTCTAAGTCCCCAGAATACGGACTCGAGTATAAACGATCCGAAATCTCCAAGTCCCCAGTGTGCGGACTCGAATACAAATGACTCGAAATCTCCAAGTCCCCGGAGCACGGACTGGAGTACTCGAAGTCCGGTGTATAGACTTAATTACAAGCAGTTCAGACCTCCGAGTTCCTTGAATAGGAACTACGACGCAAATGACTTGGATATGTCAAGTCCCCAACATACGGGCTATGAAATATTATAAGTGCTTGAAGCACCAAGTGGAGATTGATCAAATCCAGGGAAGCTACCAAGCCATGTAAAGACGAACCAAGAAGTCTAAGTTACCCATAACAATTCATATTTCAATCACAACCATAAAAGAAACTGAATAATAAAAGTCTTTTGAGAAGACAAAAGTGAAGATCAAATTTTATTCACAAAAAGCTTCCCGTTACAAAAACGCTCCGAAGTCCGGAGCCAACAGCCTATTTACACAGTCTACAAAAATTAGTACATGACTTAAACTAGTTCTCGTCGAACAGGGACGACAGTCATTTCTTGTATTTCTTTGACTTCTTCTCGGATGGTTCTTTCCAGAGCGCTTACTCTTGGAATCCTTCCCTGACGGAGGGGTGACGACCGAAGACGTAGGGGGAACATCCATGGGCTGGGACTTGCCAGGAAGAATGACCTTCAATGGTTTTTTCAGAGGATCGTCCAGGTCCACTTCACGCGGCTCGACCTTGACTGAGGTCGTATCTCTTTTCTCTTTCTCGAGCCGTTCCTTCATGCTCAAGTCGGATGTGTGCTCAGAGGCGCCTGTGGTTTCTACTTCGAAACTCTCCGAGGAAGAGTCGGATTTGCCTTCATCCAGCACCCCGATTACTTGAGCATCTGGACCAGGATCTCCGCCGACTTGAGTAGCCTCACTCGCCTTTATCTCCACCTCCTTGGCGGCATTGCTCCTCGGAGTGGGCTCGGGGTCAGAACAGCCTGCACAGAAGACACGAAAATAAACAAGTTTTAGAACACAACAACTTCTGAGGGAACGAGAAAGATCTTTGTGAAGCCCAGAGGTTACTCACCAGATGTCAGTGGGTTCTCAGTCGCCAGGGGTGTCCCGCCCTCCGGGATGGGAGATAAAACATGAATGCCAAGCCCGGGGACTTCCGGGTCATAACCAACGTGCTACTCGAAGGGATCAAGTGTTGACCGACTGGCCGGTTGGGTAGGCACGCGAACTGGGAGCACAACGCCGAAAGGCTCCGTAGCCACCTCTTTCCCTTTCCTGGAGGGAGAACCTTTGCTGTAGAGGGCTTTAGCCTCCAATAAATCTGAAGGCTCCTTCCCCTCAGGAATTCTTTTATCAATGCGTCTTCGACCTCATCGGCGCCGCTCTCAACCTTCCTGATCTGAATCAGGGTCTCCCATGCCTCGGCCAATGACTCAAGGTAGCCGTCGCCCAGAAAAGTTAGATCCCGATGCATGAGAACTCGGGCATTGAACTCAGCGATGAGCGGGTCGAATTCGGTCTTTATTTCCTCCCTACCTTCTTCCCTAGCTGCCTCAAGGCGAGAGTCGACATCGGCAGTTGCTATCTTTTTACCCTCCTCACGGGCTTCATTCTTTAGGGCCTCGACTTTGGAGAGATCGTCTTCAAGTTTCCCCTTTAGGAGTCGGATGACGACAATCTCATCACAATAATGTTGTGCCTCAATCTGGGAAGCCACTTTCTCTTTCCTCTCCTCGAAAAGTTGCTCTTCGAGTTCCTTAACCCGATAACTAAGTGTGTCCCGCTCCTTCTGAACGGAGTCTTTCTCCAAAGCTAATGCCCCACACCGTTGAACCGCTTCATCGAGCTCTTTCTTATGAGTCAATTCAAGGCAGGAAACAGCCTCGGCGGTGTCCTTAGCGCTCTGACGAGTAGCTTCAAGCTCGGACTTATAGGCGGCAATTTCTTCATCCTGGGCCTTAATGATATCCCTGTCATGAATAGCTTTAAGCTTTAGGCAGTCAATTTCGTGCTGGCGCTCCATAGAGACTTCAGAAAGTTTCTCAGCCAGATAGACGAACGCGTCATGTTGCACGTAGACGTCATTGGTACAGGCGATAGCATTTTGTTTGACATCTCCGGGAATAGGATGAATCGCCGGGAGGAACTTTAACCCATCAAAACAAATCTTCGGAAACTTAGCCTTAAGTTCGTTCAATCTCTCCGACACTGTTGGGTCTGTTACGGGAGCGCGAGGAGACGGCTTTGAAAGTTCGCCCTTCCTATGAGAATCTCGGGAGTGCCGGGTAGAAGAAGAGTCAGAGTGTTGGTCCCGGAGAGCATCAGAATGCGACCTCTTATGGCCACGTTTGTCTTTGCTTCGCTCCTGATAAGAAGAGGTCTCCTGGCGGTGTTCGGGCTGATAATAAGTTTTCTTCCGGGATGACGAGTCCCGGGCCCCATGTCACCTGCAATCAAACAATAGCGAATTAGCGAGAGAGCAGAATGGTGAAAGAAAAGTAGGTGCAAAGTGAAGTGCACGTGTCTGTATGTGTCCTAGTGCTACCCCCCGACGGACCAGTGGCTTTGCTAACGGGAGTTTTTTCCCCTTGGATCGGGGCCGGGACGCCCGCATCACCCTTAACGGGTGAGCGAAACTTAAACAGCTCCGGGTCATCGAAATCATAGTCGAGCAAGTCGTCGGGAATGGAGAGGTTCGATAAGCCTTTCAGAGAACTTCCAACGCGCTGTGAAGAAGCCTCTTTCTCTGGCTGAACAGGCGTAGCTTTGGAAGTCCCGCCAACCTTCCCTTTCCTCAACTTGCGCGCCAACTCCTTTCTCCCCTTCGAAGGGGAAGATAACGTTTCGATATCATGAGCTTCAGCTGCAGGACCTAAATCCTCACCTCGCTTTTTAGGTGGCTCTCCTAGAATTTCCCCTTCTTCCGGTACTTTAAGAGAAGGGCGAACGGATGATTCAGGCAATTTTTTCCCTCTGACGGGCACGGACTTGGGAAGCGATACGCCCTCTGGAAGGCTAACCCGGCGGGCAGGGGCTAGCAAGCTGAACTTCAATAGTGACTCATTGGAAATGAGGGCTCAGATATCTCTCTCTTCAGCAGGAAGAGCTCTAATGGCGTCGACAGCATCGGAGTACCCCCGGCCCTCGGGACGGGGGACGAGATCTGAAAAAATAGAACAATGAGTTAGGAGAAGTTCAACCTCAATCGGGAACGGACATCAACTCAGAGAAAGGACTTACTTCCTTCAACCCACCGCCTCGCAAAGCCTTGGGGGCAGCGCACATAAAACCACTCCTGTTTGTACAGGGCGAATTTGCTACTCCACGTGCTAGTGAAAAGTTGGCACTTCTGATGTGGCTCAAGAAACATGTAAGAGGGGCTTTCTCCCCGTTTCTTGGTCATATAGATGTACCTTATATCGCCGGGAGTTGGAGGCCTGGAGAAGACGGCCATGAAAAGCATGTACGTGCCATAAATGAAAGCGTGACCATTTGGATGAAGTTGAGACGGGGAAACATCCAGATACCGCAGCACGTCGCGAAGGAATAGATTGAAAGGTGGCACGCTACCAACCCAGCACATGAACTTGCTACACGCCGTATATCCCGCTGGGGGAAGATGTGGGCGGTTATGCCCCGACGGAACGAGCACGTCAGCAAACGGAATGCCATGAATAGAACATATCAGCTTAAGAGCGGCCTCAGTGACTCTCGAAGCCTGTGAGTCAACTGGGTCATCCAGTAAAATCGATGATTTCAAAGTATCGGGAGCCCAGTCATGAGCAGGAGAAACTGACGGGTCAGTTGTGTCGGGGGCCGTTCGCTTAGAAGACAGCCCAGGTTTGTCGGAAAGTTTAGCAGAACTGGATCTTTTGGACATCTTGAATAAATAGCAGACCCAACCAAGCACCTGTGTGAACTTTACTCGAAAAATAATTGACGTTAGAATTAACAACGCAGATAACCCCCCCCCCCCCCGTGTGGTGTGTGAACTAGTGCAATCAATCATGCATAAGCATTCAATATAACGTCAAGCCTAGAAACATCGCTTCCGAAAACCGTCATCGCTGACCGTCTCCGAAAGCCTTCTGAATAACGACTGCAGCAAGACACGAGAGGTAATTATCCGATTATGCCAAGTAAAGGCCAGTTATGAAATTGGGCAAGGAAAGTATGTTCGGCATTTGTATATGTCCGGCATTTATGTGTGCTCGGCACCTAATTATGCTCGGCATGCTAACTATGTTCGGCATGAAGATAGGTCCGTTATTTATGTATGTTCGGCATGTTAAGTATATTCGGCATTTGCTTGTGTTCGGCATTTAGGTCTGTTCGGCACCTAGTTATGTTCGGCATGATAGTTTGTTCGGCATTCACTTGGGTTCGGCATTAAGGTCTGCTCGGCACTTATTTGTTCAGCAGGATAGTTTGTTCGGCACTCAAGTACGTTCGGTATGTTGGTTTGCTCGGCATGGAGGTAGGCTCGGCATTTATGTACGCTCGGCATAACAGTTTGTTCGGCTAAAGTAGTGGCTCGGCAGGGCTACAATTCGGCATACGGCCATCGTCCGACCCAGCTTCAGTTCGCACTGAGCTAGTGTCATTTGGCCAAAACTACGCCGTGCCAAACTAAGATTATGCCGAGTCCAAACACTCGGCATATCCTCCATACCTTCTCCTCCTCCGCCGAACACTCACTAATGATCCTACAAGGCGTTCGAATTTGATTCTCTCTCTTTCTACAACTAGACGCTCGACCTTGGAAACATTCCAAATCGAACTTAAGTCCCCACCAACAGCGAATCGATGGGGAATTGCCAGAAGAGGAACTCGGGTAAGAAGATACCTAGTACGTGGATCGAACGTAGGAAAGTTATGAGAAACCCTTGAATTCTGATTGCACGAATGGTTTGTGAGCTCGGAATTGTAAAAGCAAGAAGTGAGAAAAGAGAAGGAAAGAAGGCGGCTTTTATAGAGAAGAAGAGGAAGATGAAGGGACTCTGACCGGCTCTATCGGTCAAAACGGTTTCACTCGGCTTCCAGTCATTCGGCACTCACATCGTTCGGCAAGATCGTTCGGCATCCTCATCACTCGGTGGCAATGCAGTGGTCCAGTAGTTCAAAGCACACCCTGCTCGAACACACGGTGTACTTTGGGGGGCAAAATGTTACCTGGAAAATCGACCAGGCAACTAAACGTTCGACCGTTCAGAATTGTACTCGGCATCCCTGGACTCTCAGCATGCAGAGTTGTACTCGGCATAAGAGGATGCTCGGCATAAGGCCATTCAACTCTTCACATGGCATTTAAGTGCACTCGGCCTTCCAAGGCTTCATTCGGCATATCCTTTGTTCGGCACACCCTGTGCTCGGCATATTCTTCACTCGGCATAACCTTAGCTCGGCATGTCCTTTGCACGGCAAACCCTTCACACGGCATGTCTTCCACTCGGCATCCTCACACGGCAGACCCTTCACACGGCATGTCTTTCACTCGGCATGCTCCTCACCCGGCATCCACGTTTCACTCGGCATCCCAACATCGTTCGACCCGCTTCCTCCATTGAACAGAGAGATCCATCGACTTGGAAAGGAAGGCTCGGCATGCCGACCGTTCGGCCAGTTTCACTCGGCATGCAGGGGGCGTCCTATCTGGACCGAGCTGTCTAGCCATCTGGCCCACCAGGGAAGTCCAACCCACCTTCGTCTATAAATAGAGGGGCAGGGGCACAGAAAAAAGGGATCAGATTTTAGAGAACACGGGGGAGACTCTGCCTCATCCAAACCTCATCCAAGACTTCTACTTTTATTTTACAATTGTATTTGAATACTTAAAAGCGGATTGTATCTGTAATCAAGTTTAAAAGTGAAGAAATAAAGGATCAACTTCAAAGTGGACGTAGGCTACAACGCCAAACCACTATAAATTCTGTGTTCTCGTCTCCCGCATTTTAATTTATATTATCTTCTCTATTTTAATGTATCTTCTTCATTAATCTCTCTACACAAACTCTCTAACGGTGTTAGTGACCAATTTTGGAGCTAACAGAATTTATGTACGAAATTTGATTGGGTTTTGATCTAGCCACTTGGTTTTTGTTTTCTTTAGAAATCTGGTGGCCCTAGAGGCATTTTGTAGTTGTACCAAGCTTGCCGTGCAAAGGAGACGTTGGCGAATTTTTTTGGAAATTTAGGGAGGTAGAAAATTTTTGAGAAAATTTTGATAATTCAAAATTTGGTTTCAAATTGAAATTTGAATGGTTGGGTATATGATATTAGTGGAAACCTAATGGGAGAAGTTTGGAAAAGTTAGGAACAGAGGTAGGGTGTTCTTAATAAAAAGGTTGTTTTGGGAAATTGTTAGAAACTATTTGGTTTTGAGAAAAGGGTAAATGGGTATTGGACCATTCTTCCTAACTAGTAATTTCGGGGACGAAATTCTTTTAAGGGGGGTGGAATGTGACGACCCGTAATTTTTGGATGTTTGAAATTAGAATATTCAATTGATTTTAAATAGTTAAAAAGTTTAATTTTATACTTGAATTCAAATATCACTTTTTATTTGATAATTGAACTATTGAATTTAATAATTTGAAAAGTGGGTAGGATGTGGAATCTGGAGTTCGAAGCCTGTTAAAAATAATTTGAAGGCTTGTAAAATTTATATTGATAGTACTGAGGATAATAGAAGTTGTAAAATTGAAATTAACACTGGTTTGTTCAGTTGTAAAATTTTATAGTTTAAATTGAATTTAAAAATAGCCATCAGAGGCACAGTCTCGGAATTCGACAAAAACAATTCCATTGGGTCCATAATATTGAATTATTATCGGATTTCAAATTTCGTATTGATCGGAGTTGTTGTGTGAGCGTACGATAAGTAAACGCGTTGAAAATTAAATAAAACTTTAATTGATCAAATCAATGTCATTGGTGCCTTCTTAAACACGCTTCCTTTTTAATATTTAGTCAAACCCTTCTTGGCCTTCATGTTCAAATCGTTAACCTAAATTAAAAAAAAGGGCGAATAAAAATCAAAACCTAATTCCCTCTTCCAAAATCAAAATCAAAATCGATCGGCTCGTGGAAAAAGAAAGGGGGGCAAGCGGCGTTCGCACGCGTTCGCAAGTGATATCGATCGAGAGGCTCGATCGTGGGAGGTCGCGATTAAATCGCGTCAAGTTTCGCGAGGTCAGAGCGTAGGAGGGTTCGTCGACGACATTGAAGAGGGAAGGCCGCCGCACATTTGGTCGAGGTCGCGAGTGGCTTGGTGTCGGTTTACAGTGAGGATTGGGAAGCGTGCGCGACGGTGAAGTGATGGGTCAGCGATGTCGAACTGAGGGATTTGGATGTACTGTCGCATTTGTTCTAGAGGTCGTGGGTGCTCGTGCATTTGGGGAAGACTGTTAGGTATGTTTATAGCTTAATTTTGAATTAGATGTTGGATTTGAATTTTAATTTCAAAATTTTTAAAAATAAAAATATATAAGCACAGAAAGAAAAAGTAAGATGATAAAATGCTGTTCTCAAATCTATATATAGTCAGATGCTGAAATTTTTATAAGTTTGGGTTTTAAATTTCAAATTTACTCGAAAGATATGGGTTTAGATAGGTATGTGTGTATAGGCTGTAAGATAAATTGTTGAACAGTAGGTAAAACTAGATTTTTAAAATCTACATAGATTATTTTTATAAGCAGTTTTTCAATATATGTATATTTATATATAGTTTCCAGATAAAATAAGTATATACATTTTAAATTACTTGTTATTTTAAATAATGCATTATGGGGATTAATCAGTTAATAAACTTATTAAATTGTTTAGCTACAAAAGATTTCAAAAGAAAGGGGAAAATTAGTTTAGGAAAATTTAATTATTTGTTTAAATAAAGATTTAGTTAAATTAAATTTATAAAATGGAACTCAAATTATTTAATTAACTTATATAATTATTTAATAACTGGAGAATATTTTAATTATAAAAAGAAAATTAGTTTGAAATTAACTTATTAGGTAAAATGAAATTTATTAAATAGAAATTGATTTGTCCAAATTGTTCGAATATTCATAAAATCATCTAATATTTATTCAAGGTCAAAAGTCGAGAAAACCAAGGCATTATTGAAGTGGACTGCAAATTAAAAATCAAAGGTGAGTTAATCTCACTCAGCTTAATTTTAATTTTAATTTAAATGGTTAAATTTAAATAATTGATTGGATTTGGTGTGTTATATTATATATAGTAGTATATAGTATATCTTGGAATGTTTGATTTCCCGCATTATATAGCGGATGAGACCCTATACGCCGCATAATAGCGGATGATATTATATTAATCACATATACCACGATATTCCACCTCGAAGTGGAATTGGTATTTTATAATGTGCTAACGTCTGTGGATGCAGGGAAACAGGTTGAAGGGATCCAACTGGATCCCTTAACATTTATTTAAATTATTTAATATTCTCTGTTGTGATTATTTGATATTCTATGAGGAATTATATTGGAATATTGAATGTTGTGGTTTGATTGAATATATTTGGGTATAATGAGTTACAAAAAATATATAAATTGGATTTTGGGAAGAAAATAAAAGAAGTGAATTTGTAAGTGAAATAATTATAGAAAATTTGAATGAATTTAAGAATGAACTGAAAAAGAATAAAAGTGATTTTAAAATTGTAATAAATAAATTTCGAGTATGGAAAAGGGATTTTGAATAACAGAGAAATAATGAATTTTAAATCTTAAGTAATGTTATTTAAGGGAATATAGAATTTATTTTAAAAATCCAAGTTAAATTTATTAAAATAGATAAAGAAGGAATTTATTTCTAAGTGGAGTAAATTGGAAATCAAATTTGTAAATTGATTCAAGTGTTTGAAATTGGAAATTTAAAGGAGAATGTGGCTATGAAATTTATAAACTGGAATTATAGAAGCAAAGTCATATATCAATTTGAGTTTGAAATTTATAAACTGGAATTATAAAGGAGATGCTTTTGTTTCTAAATGATTTTTGAAACTTTAATAATCAATTTGAGTGTGATTTTCTCATGCTGGTATTCCAGACTGGCTCGGGTGTTATTTAACTGTAATGCTCGGGTCAGACAGAGTATTATAGGATACAGGATATAATGTTGTGGAGCTCAAGAGATGAGCTGGATGGCGATACGTACTTTCGTACTTGATTTTTATTCCGCTGTGTATCCTGTTGTATGTTATTGATGTGGAACTCTGATGATGTACTCTAATGATGTATGTATAAGACAGATATAGTTTCCTTTATGTAAAGATCTATTGTTATATATTATATTTTATTCTGCTGCGTTGGTTATATTCTGTTGTTGTTTTCAGTTTTATCTTCTTCTACCTCTTCTTCTTTAACCCAAATGGTTCATATTTCTGTTCAACTTGAGTTGATTGATGTAGAATAGTGTTGACTCAAGGGGTGCGGATTTGTGGGTCGTTACAGGTCCAAGTAAGGATATTTCACTCGATTCTTAACGGCGAACGCTGAATACATACTTTTGATTTGATTCCAAAGTTTCCTAACATAATATATGGCTATGCAAGGAGAATAGAGGTTTCTAAATCAAGGAGCTGGATCAGCACTAGGGAGATCGAGTGAGCGATACTATTTCAAAAGTAAAATTTGTATGATCGAGCAAACGATCATATTTGATATGGTGTAGGATGGTTAATGTACATTGTATGAGCTTTAGTAAATTATATTATGTTGACAATAGAAAATGCAAGTTGTTTTCTTACTGTTTGTAAGTGAGATATAGGTACTTGGAAGAAAATGCTGGCTTGTTGTTTTTGGTTTCATGAGTAGAGTTTGATTGCTCGACTAATAGGTACACGTTTATATTGTTGTTTTGTGATGATGATTTTATGTCCCAGATATAGGAGACCGCTTTTGAGCTTTTGTTATCTTTGTTGTTTTGGGCTCATTTTGGCAAATTATAACTTTTCTGATCGAACCATGAAAAGGAGGTGCTGTCGAAATACTCCATAACTTTAAGAGACTTAAAATTTTAACTAATCCATGTTAACTAATTTATTGGGAATGCTTAAAGTTTTAGAGACATTTTTCTTCATTTTGGGAATTTCGGGACGAAATTCTTTTATGGAGGGAAGAATATAACAACTCAAAAAAATTTCATTTGATTTTGAATATTTAATTAATTTTAAATATTGAAATAATTGGTTTCTAAAGTTTAAAAAATTGAATTCAAATATAGGGATTATTTAGATATCTGAATTGTGAATTTAATATTTGAATAGTGATTTAAATATCTGGATTGTGCATCGAAAATTAATTAAATGAACTTAATGGACTTATTTAACTCCTTTTAATTAATAAATAGTAATGATGAATTCATTTTGTAAATCTATTTGCAATAATAAGTAATAGGAATATTTTATTTTTAATATAACAACTCAATCTTTATTGACGTATTTTTAATTTAATTTATTGGATTTTTTCATAATTTTTAATTTGGAAAATTTTTAAATTATTGTTTAACAATTTTTCGACAAACGATGACATTTTTATAACTTTACAGAGTCGGATAACTAGCGTATATTGTTATTGTTTTGGAATAGTATTGCATTTTTATAAGCAATCATTTTTTTTGTTGCTTGCAGTGCATACGTGAACAAAAATCTTTGTGGCGAGATGCCAGATATTGCATATTAAAGCTAACTCAAGCCTTAGCCAAATCAACTTCTCCTTTTCCCTTTTTCCCTTTGTATCTTTTACTGTTCCATTCATTTGCACCGATACAAAGAAAAATGTAGATCCACATTCTTAAAAATAAAAAACAAATCAAATAATGAACAAAAAAATATAAAGCTCGGATCTTTGAGCTCTTTGGGTTGGCATCAACAAGTTGGTATATAATATGGGGGTTGCAGCATTAGTTTAAGTTGATCGACAATGGGCTTGAGTTTATGCTTAAACTAGGATTTGAGCATCCATGTGATAGAGGGGGACTTAGCTCGATTGGAGGGTAGATTGGGACTCGTGGTGGAAAATGGCATCTCTAGGTCGATTTTTGTGAGGTGCAGTCCACATTGGGAGAGTGCGACATTGTCAGGTCCTGTGGATAGCGTATGGGTGTTTTGGGGTAGGGGGTCAAAATTGGAATTGATGGGGCTGGGAGGTTGAGAACATGAAGGGGAAATCGATGGTGAAGTCAGTTCATGAAACGATTGACCAAAGCTTCGTATCAGTGATGGACGTGGATGGTGAAGGATGGGTTTCTTGTGCACAACATAGAATTAGGAAGAAGGATAAGCAAGTGATAAAGGTGGGTGTTTTAATTAATAATGTTATTAAGTAATTAATTAATATTTTTAAGTGGAAAACTTATAAATTCAATAACTTCTTCATACAAGGTCCAATCGAGAGTAATAGCGATAGTTACGCGTTGGAACTAGTTTCGTTGAATTTGAAGCAAGTGAAATTTCAGGCTAAAATCGAACGCTTTCAAACTAGAATGCCTAAGCGAAACTCACCTATTTTAATAGCCAGTATGATACATAGTAAATAAAAATAATTGATTTTGTGTTTGTGTGAATTATTGGTTGGTATGGTTAAATTATCCGCTTTAAAAAGCTAATGTCATTTACATTGAATCATAGCGAATTTTATGAGAAATCTGGATTTCTCATTGTGTTATTTTTTAATTACGGTTATGTACTTGTTATATATGTTGTTAAAGGCTATCCATTTTAGTAAGGGATGATATTAAAATATAACTCACTACCACACGCTATTGAAAGTTGGCCTGTATATTTATACTCTCCTTCTCATATTTCAATCTCTACCGTGAATAACCCATTTCGCCCTTCACTCCTAAAGCCTTAAATTAATCGTCAATTTGAAATCCCCATGCTCGTCGTTCCTCAATTTCGCTGCTCATCATTCCTCATCTTCGTTGCTCGTTGCTGCTCCAATTCCTCAACCTCGCTGCTACTTCGATCCCTTGGCTTCACTATGCGGTGCTTCGATTCCTCAACTACAGTGAACTTTGACCATTTTAGGTATCTATGTTTCAACTTTTAGGAATATATTCCATGTTTGATTTTGCTCTACCTATGGTTAATTGGTTTTTTGAGCTGAATGTTAAGTATTCCTTTTTTTATTAGTAGATGAATTATTGTTTATTATTTTGTGATATTCGTTCTTAGCCTGTTAACTTTAAATTTTTGGTTTCCACTATTACAATTGTAGTTAAAAACTTTGTTGTGACGAGGAATAACTTTGTAAATTTGACAGCTCAATGTTTTATTTAGATCTATATGAGCTTCAGCATTAGTTACTAGTGTTTTACCACAAAAAATATAAAAATGAGGTCTTTCTATCTAAACTAAAGGAAATAGATCAAATAGGAAAATATATTGTTTTAGCATGTGATTATATCATATAAATTTAGTTGTGTTTCATGAAATTAGGTTGCCTATTTTTGTGCAAATTACAGTTTTAGTTGGACCCATGTTCAAATGCACATGATCATCTCTACATTAATCGGACTTAACCAAATTTATTATTTATTTTAAATTATTGTAATGATGTAACCTATACTGCCTAATATGGGTTGTAGTAATCATGATGTATGCCCTCCAGTGCACTCATTTTCCAACTTTTATCCCTAACACTCTCATATCAAAGCTAAAACGAAAATTTAAAACTGTTGAAGCTGTGAATTCTATAGTGATAAGTGAATTAATCTTTATCCTTTGACGGATGTTTTTAGATCAAGTTTTTTATTACTTGATTATGTATGCCTAACATTTTACTTTTATTTCTTTATGTAAGATGATTATAAGAAAAGAAGAGATACATCTAGATTAATTATTTCATCTATTAGAATATCAATAGTTGTTCTGTCTAATATTGAAAGAAGTGGTATATGCCAGTTTGTTAAGAAGAGGTTAAACCAACAAGTTTCGTAAGAAATGTTGGGAAAAAGTGTTTGTTATTATCATTTGGTCTATTTTATTTTGTGGTAACGTTAGTTGATATGGTATGATATTTTGGATTCAAAAGTTGATACATATGGAAAGTTTCATGGTATTTGGATGCATATTAGTTTTCATACTTTTGTTTCAACTCATCTTAGTTTTTTGTATTATGACTTAAAGAATCTGCTAGTAGTTTTTAGTAAGTGAGGAAGGTATCTATGAAGTAAGTCATTATTGAATTGCACGTTTAAGCAAAAATTACGATCAAATACATATACCCTAAAGCCATGTTAATTTATAAAAGGATAACCTCAATGTTTTCTTTGAATATATATTGCATAATCAAGGCATTATTTGACTTCAATTGAACCAATAAGGAAATGTTTAGTAAGAAAAATATCCTAATCCAATACATGGAAAATGTTTTCTGGCAAATGCGGTAATCAAATCTTATTCTCCTAACCGTTCACATGGAAAATGCTTGATTATTTTGCTTTCTTCTATTTTGTATACTTGTACATGTTACTTTGTTATGTTTTGAAAATATTATTGTAATGCATATACTGCTACTCCTTTGTTATAAATAACTATTCTCACTTTTGTTTGATCACATGTGCAATGAATGTGCCTTTGGACTTTTAATAAATTTCACATTAGTATTTATCATAATATGTACAAAAAAATTTCATGAAACATAATTAATTAGTTAAATATTATTTGCAGCGGAATGATTGAACCATTTGGTAATGAATTATGGAAGAATCTTTCAGTTGCACTAAATCATTTTTTGCTCAAGGTGATTATTTTTCGTTCCTGTTAATTGTAGCTATGTGTATGCATATGGTGTTGGATTTTAGTGGTATAATATTCCATATTTAATTAGATCTTGGAGATATTTGAGTTTATGTGGAATTATGACTCAAATTCATTGCCTATTTTACAGATTTGATAGAATTTTGGAAGGTGATTTATTGCATCTTTTAGAGAATTTGTGTATTTGATAGAGAGATTAGTTTCCTCTTTTATTGCATTAAAGAAGACAACAAATTATCTACCTGAGAAAGATTTATGAAGGTATTCAATAGCTTCTTAAATAAGATATTTTATAAAGTCTATTATAAATAGACATGTCTAGGATTCATAAGAGGTGTGGGAAAAAGTGTATTTTGTTGGGTGTTTGGGATTGAGATTTCTTCTCAATTTTAAGTCTCTTTTGTATTTTCTTAGTTGAACCAATAAAACTTTTTGTTTTTAGGGGAATTATTTTTCTTTGCTTTCTTCACTACTTTCTCTTCTAAATCTAATTGTGTAATGATCCCGAAATTTTTTTAACATTTGGTATCAGAGCCAACTACACAAATTTTTTGGAAGAGTCTTTGGCTATGGAGAAGATAAGTGTTGAAAAGCTTAATGGAAGGAACTGGGGGTTATGGAAGGCGAAGATGGAAGATTATCTCTATCTTAATGATCTTCACCAACCCTTGGAAAGCAAAGGGAAAAGCCAAATGGAATAACTGAGGCAAAGTGGGAAATTTTGGATAGGAAGGCAGCTGCAGCAATTCGGTGTTTTATGAAGAATTCTGTATTTCATATCGTCGCTTGTGAAACTTCTTCTTTTGGTGTATGGAAGAAATTGAAGGCATTTATGCAAAAAATTCTACGACGAATAAGGCATTCCTGATGAGAAAGTTGGTCAACCTAAAACTAAAGGAAGGAGAATCGATTAGCGAACATCTCTACAGCTTTCAAGCAATTGTGAACCAATTGGCGGAGATAAGCTTCAAAGTTGATGACGAAACTCAAGCTTTAATATTAATGATCTCATTTCCTGAAAGTTGGGAAACTCTTGTATTCGCATTGAACAATTCAAATTCTAGTGGTGTTATTTCCATGGAGACTGTGGTTAGCAGCCTTCTTAATGAGGAGATGCGGAGGATAAATTCATCAGAAGGAAAGGCCACTGAAGAAAATGAAACTACAAATCGATTGGCAGAGGTCCACTTTGCAAAGAGATAAAGACGCTCATTCAAGCCAAATACGGATCGAGATTTCATTTGTTATTACTGTGAAAAAGCAGGCCATCAGCTGAAGTTTTGCAATAAATTAAGAGAGGATAAAGAGAGGATGAAAACTCAAGAAGGAAACAAAAATAAGCTGGAGATAGACGGTGATGAGGAGGTAAACTTTGGCATTGGTAATGATGTTCTTTGTGTTGATATGAGTATGGAAGGAGAATGGGTGCTAGATTCTGGTGCATGTTTCCACATTTGTAATCAAAGGGAAGCATTCACTGATTATAAGGAGGAAGCATGCAAGGTGGAGTCCGCTAATGGTGGAGATCTACAAGTTCAAGGCATAGGTTCTGTCATGTTGAAGATGGATACTGGAAGGTTGGTGACGCTTACAGGGGTTAGGCATATCCCAGTAATTAAAAGGAATCTTATCTCTATTGGACAGATGGAAGGGAAAGGTTGTAACTTCTCAATTCGAGGTGGAGTAACTAGGGTTTGGAAGGGTAATAGGGGGGTGCTGCGCGCGAAGAGGAAAAACAATAATATTTATTCATTGCTTGGAAAAACCTTAAAGGTTGCAAATTTTTATACAAGTGAAGATGGAGAGGAAAATCTATCAAAATCAAGGTGGAGCCAACAATGGAAAACCATAAAGTCTATTTGGAGGTCTTTGTGGTATTACAAGCAATTCTGATCTGTTGATGATGTGCATGTTCTATTGGCGGGCATGCATAGTTTGGAGGGAGGTTTAGCTTTTGGTGAAGACATATGTTTCCTTGGATATACTGTTTGGAGTTAAGGTTCGAGGAGGAGTTTGGATGTCATTTACGAAATATTATATCACGGTGGAGATTTTTAGATTTTAGTGGTATAATATTCCATATTTAATTAGATCTTGGAGATATTTGAGTCTATGTGGAATTATGACTCAAATTCATTGCCTATTTTACAGATTTGATAGAATTTTGGAAGGTGATTTATTGCATCTTTTAGAGAATTTGTGTATTTGATAGAGAGATTAGTTTCCTCTTTTATTGCATTAAAGAAGACAACAAATTATCTACCTGAGAAAGATTTATGAAGGTATTCAATATCTTCTTAAATAAGATATTTTATAAAGTCTATTATAAATAGACATGTCTAGGATTCATAAGAGGTGTGGGAAAAAGTCTATTTTGTTGGGTGTTTGGGATTGAGATTTCTTCTCAATTTTATGTCTCTTTTGTATTTTCTTGGTTGAATCAATAAAAGTTTTTGTTTGGGGGGAATTATTTTTGTTTGCTTTCTTCATTACTTTCTCTTCTAAATCTAATTGTGTAGTGATCCCGAAAAATTCTTAGCATATGGTATCTATATTATCAATACTGTTTTCTTGGTTCCAGTTAACTAAGTTGACATTTTTTGTTAGCAGTAGACTGAACTGATCATATATGTACATATGCTGTTCATTTGGGTACCCGATTATAAATACGATGAGTATTGAAGATGTTCGAACTTCACCTTTTAAATAAATGATCCAGTTTATTACATGTCTAAGAAACTGCAAATTGTTTACATCTCTAGCGAATGGCTCCCAACAAGAAATGGTTTTAGATGCGATTTAGGTACAATGTCAAATTTATTGCGATTTTAGTTGTATGTACAATCTAAGAATTACTATAATAACTCAAAATAATTAAACATGCTATATTCAACAACACACATACACACACATGTATATATACTAAAGTAGTTTCCTATATTAGTTTAAATTACACTAGATATAATGTGTGGTTAAAATATAAGTCATAAATGGATGGAGGTGTTGGTAAATTTTTATGGAATTGTTGGTAGATAGACTATACTAAGTAAGAACAAGTATACTTTTGATGTAGTTTTTTTTCTGTTCCATTATTATTTTTCAAGGCTTGACCTGGTATTATCAGGGACAAAGCTACTATTTTTTTATTGATTAGTGTTGATAATAAATTGGTACATAAAATAAGAACGTAATCAAATGTGAAGAAAAATGGCAAAATTATTTAATATAGCAAACATGACTTGAATGAACTACAATTATATTCTTGATAGGATCAAATTTTTGAATAATTTGACATGCGTAGTTAAAAGAAATTGCACATTTCCTTCTTTATAGAATAGTAAGTCCTACTATTGGAAACCAAGTTTATACTTAATAATTTTATGTTGTGTTTTCATTGTATTTGATGCATAAGTCAGTAAAAATGCATTAGCAAATTAACGTCTTTTTTTATATAAAATTTAGCTAAGTTTATAAAAATTAACTATTTTTCATTAAATTTAGCTAAGTATACTAAATATTATAAAATTAACTAAGTTAATCAACTTTTATAGGAATTAGATAAATTTATAAATTAACTAATATTTGCAAGGTCCCAATATATTTGTGTTAATCTTATTAAATATTTCTCTATCAATACCAATTCTCCTATATAATGATTAGGGTTGTTTTACTCATTTCATCTGTGAGAGAGAAGAAAAATCATTTATTTAGTGGTATGCACTCGTCTGTAGAAGAATGTTGGCATTAGAATTGGTTATGACTTATCACTGATAAAGTTGGTGGCGTAGAATATTATTTAGGCTAGTCTTTTGATCCATGAACTAAATAGATTGAAAACACTTGGATGATAAAATGAAGAGAGAGATCTCAAAAGAAGAAAAATAAAAAAAAAATACTTTTTCTATTCAGACCTGTTCGAAAATACAAGTAAGAAATACAAAAATACAAGTAAACCAACTGGGCTTAGTAAAACAGCCCAATAAGAAATATCGCAACACTATATACAGCTCTACACGCCCCCCTCAAGATTGACCGCAGTAGGAATAGAAGACCAATCTTGAGCATAAAAATGACAAACCATTCCAAGTTTATACACAAGAGATTTGTGTTGATCAGCTCCAAGCGGTTTAGTCATGATATTAGCTAATTGCAGTGCAGATTTAACATACGTTGTTGCTAGAAAACCTGACTGGACTTTCTCTCGAACATAATGGACATCCAGCTTTTGATGCTTAGTTCTCATATGCTTAGTCTTTTCATGAAAACAGGGATCTTGAGCAATATGCATAGATGAAAGGTTGTCACAATGAAGTGTGATAGGTGTTGATATTTCAATATGTAAGTCTGCCAACAATCTCTCAATCCAAACAATCTCACTAGTTGTATAACTCATACTTCTATATTCTGCTTCAGTACTGCTCTTAGAAACCACCTTTTGCTTCTTTGTTTTCCATGAAATCAAAGCATCGCCAAGAAAAACACAGTAACCAGTTAATGATTTTCCAGTATCATCACACATACCCTAGTCAGCATCACAATATGCATTCAAAAGCAAATCAGATTTAGAAGGATAACATAAACCCATATTAACAGTACCTTTTAAGTATCGAAGTACATGAAGTGCAACATCAAAATGAGGAACACGAGGAAGCTGAAGAAATAGACTTAACTGTTGAACTACATAGGAGATGTCTGGCCTTGTTAAATTCAAATATAAGAATTTTGCAATTAATCTTCTATAAATTTATTGATCCAAGAGTATATCACTATCATGCTTGTTGAGTTTTAATCCTTTTGCCATAGGGAAAGTAGCTGGTTTACATCCTTCCATATTATGATCTCGTAGAAGATCTAAAATGTACTTTCTTTGATTTAAAAAAATACCAGAAGTTGATCTTTATACTTCAATGCCCAGAAAGTATTTAATTTGACCTAAATCTTTAATTGTAAAGGTTTTATGCAGAACTGATTTTAGTGCAGAAATAATGGAAGAATTATTTCCAATGATCAACAAATCGTCAACATATGCCACCAGAACAATAAAATCATTGTCTTTCTTCAAAATGAACATAGAATAATCTTGTTTGGATTGAATAAAACCCAAATTAATTAAAAACTTGCTCAATTCTTGATTCCAGCATCTAGAAGCTTGTTTTAAACCATAAATGGATTTTTTTAATCTACAAACCTGACCTGAGGTTGCCTTCTTATACCCTGCAGGAGGAGACATATACACTTCTTCCTGAAGATACCCATGTAAAAAAGCATTATTAACATCTAATTGTTGAATATCCCAATTCTTTGCAGCAGCTAAAGCCATAACAATCCTTACTGTAGTAAGTTTAGCAACAGGACTAAAAGTATATTTATAACCTTTACCAAAAACTTGCTTATCTCCTCTTGCAACAACACGAGCTTTGCATCTATCTACTTCTCCATTAGGTTTGAACTTTGTTTTAAAAACCCATTTAGAAGCTATTGGTTTCTTGTCAATGGGTAGTTGAACTAATTCCCAAGTATCATTGTCTTCTAGAGCAGTTAATTCTTTATCCATAGCTTGAATACATTCAGGATGTTGTTTAGCTTGATGATAAGAAGATGGTTCAAAAGAGGAAAGGACATTTGCAAGACTATGTAAATCATTAGCGTTCAAATGAGCAAGAGATGGTTCAGCAAATATATTGTAAGAAACGGCATCTTCGATTTGTGAATTGTTAATTTGTCTTGAAGGCAGTTTTCCAATGACAAAATCATTGTATTTCTTTGGCACTTAACAAATTCTAGAAGAAGTTCTAGTAGGAATAATTGGAGGAGAATTAGAAATATCATTTGAAGTTGAAGGTAGTGATAGATTTTGAGGAGAAAAGGAAGACTGATCATTAGAAGCTGAAGTTCTAAAAGGCATATTTTGTTGAGGACTATTAGAAGAATCAGGATGATTAATTTGAGCAGACTGTAACAATTGATTTGAAGAAGATATTTGAGGAAAACTCTGATCTAAAGCTGGATTAACAAGCATAGTTTCTTTATGAGAATGAATATCAGTGGGAAGAAGAACTGATTTTAGTTTGAAAGGAAACATATTTTCTATAAAATGAATGTCTCTGCTAAAAACAACTTTATGTGTATCTAAATCATAAAGTTTGTAACCTTTTTGACCATGAGGATAACCAATTAAAACACACCTTTTTGCTTTTTCAGCAAATTTATCATGCAATTTTTGGAAAGGAAAACATAAACATCCTATAACCCAAAGATGTTCATAATCAGGAGCTTTGCTCATTAATAATTCAGATGGTGTTTTCCAATGTAAAATTGAACTTGGCATGATATTAATGAGATGTGTAGCAACAAGGAGACAATCACCCTAGAATTTGTAAGGCAAACCTGAATGAATTCGAATTGTTCTTGCAGTCTCCAACAAATGTCTATGCTTTCTTTCAACTCTACCATTTTGTTGAGGATTACCAGGTATAGACTTTTGGTGAATTATTCCTTTTGATGCAAACAATTGTCTACATGATTCTTGAATGATTTCAGTTCCATTATCAGATCTGATAACTTTAATCTTCTTGTCAAACTAAGTTAACACATATTCAACAAATGCAGCAATTATTGAAACAACTTGAACTTTAGAATGAAGTAAATATGTCCAAGTATTTCTAGTATGACCATCAAGAACAATTAAGAAATAAGTCTCACCATAGAGAGCTGGTCTATGATATTTGCCCCACAAATCAATATGAACTAAATCAAATGAAGATTCAGCATAATAGTCAGAATGAGAGAATGGCAATTTATGATGTTTTTCTAACACACATGCTTCACAAGAAAAATCTTCATTAAGTATTCTGCCTGATACAAAGTTTTGAATATGTTTCATTTTGCTAAAAGAAGGATGTCCTAACCTAGCATGTAAAATATCAATGCTAGGTTTGTTACAAGATGTTATAGTATTATTGATAGAAGGAAGAAAACAATTATTCATAGGTATTGAAGAAGAAGCTAGAACATTATTCAACTTGGGGGAAAAAGAAAGTTTATAGAGACCAAAGATCCTTGAGCCAACAGCTTGAAGTTTCTTTGATTCAAGGTGCTGAAAAAAACAAGAAGAATGTGTAAAATTTGCAAAAGTATTATTTTGATCAAGGAATTTTCCTACTGATAGGAGATTATTTTGAAATGTAGGAATGTATAAAACATTTTGTAGTTGTAAATTTGGATTCAAATTCACAGTTCCAACATGATTAACATCAATTTTAGAACCATCAGGCAGAGAAACTTTTATAGGATTTTTAACTTTTTGAAGTGAAGCAAATAGTGTTAAATTAGAAGTCATGTGATCAGTAGCTCCACTATCAACTATCCAAGAATTTTGATCATAAGATTTAAGAGACTTGTCTTTACCTGCATAATTTATTGAGGATGCAAGTGGATTATCTTCCATATTAGAAGAAAAATTTGAGCACTGCACCATCTTCATAACTTCATTATACAGATCAGAAACCAGTACTGGATCAAACTGACCATTTTGAGAAATAACAGAATTCATAGCAGCAGTTGAATCATCAGTAGATTGTGATTTATTTCCAAGAATTCCTTGACTTGCAGAAGCTTGAGCCATATTAGTATTTCTCTGAGCTAATTTTGATTTTGCAGTTCCTTCCTTGTTCTACCAATCAGGATATCCAATTATCTTAAAGCATTGCTCAGTTGAATGTCCTTTTCTTTTGCAAAGTTCACAAAAATATTCACTCTTCTGTTTCTTACTTTCTCTTTTTTTGCTTTGAAAATTTGGCTTAGGAAAAGTTTTCATAGCATTAAAAGCATTCATCTCTGTTGACTAGTACTCTTATTACCTAGTTTGTTTTGATGTTCAACTTGTTGTAAAGTATAATATGCTTTATGAACTGAAGGAATTGGATCAGAACTTAAAACATTTGTTTTGACTTGATCATACTCCTTTGTAAGTCCAGAAAGTAGCTGCATCAATTTGTTTCTCTGATCATTTTCAAGTATTTTCTTAAGAATTCCACATGAACAATTCCTTAAAGTTCCACAAGTACAATCTGGAAACCCTTCAAGCATTTGCAATTGATCCCATACAGCCTTCAATCGAGAATACTATTCAGCAATACTAAGCTCATTTTGATGTGTAGAAGTCAAATTCTGATGCAACTCAAATATTCTTGGAGCTGTTGTTTGACCAAATCTTTCTTCCAAATCTTTCCACAATTGTGCAGATGAATCAACAAACATAAAACTCTAAAATAACACTTTATCCATAGAATTTAAAATCCAAGACATCACCATATAATCGTTTCTAATCCATTTTTGATAATCGGGTGAAGTAATAGAGGGCAATGGTAGGGTTCCATCAACAAACTGTAACTTATTTCTAGCAATCAATGCCATCTTAACAGTTCTACGCCAATTAATATAATTCGATCCAGATAAAATATGATTTCCGAGTTGCATACCTGAATGATTTGAATTTGAAAGATAATATGGATCATTGAAATTCACTCCCTGATTGATCTGAGAAGGAATCTCAGTTCCAGATGAATCAGAATTATTATTCGTCATTCCAGATCTAGATGAATCGGAAGACTTGAAGAAGAATTAGGGCATGAAAATTTTCGATCGTAGAAGCGCCTGCTTTGATACCATTAAGAGAGAGATCTCAAAAGAAGAAAAATAAAAAATACTTTTTCTATTCAGACCTGTTCGAAAATACGAGTAACAAATACAAAATACAAGTAAACCAATTGAGCTTAGTAAAACAGCCCAATAAGGAATATAGCAACACTATATACAACTCTACATAAAATTAAGTTTATATGCATATGATGTTGATTCCAAATGGATATAACTAAAGAAGGCAGTGCTAACACTTTATTAGCAAAATTTGATGCTCTAATTCTACATGTATGGTTGATATAAAAATTCTGTTGTTTTGGAATTTGATGTTTCATTAACTTTCGTTACTTAAAAGATTCGTGTGTTATTGGGTTAGATATTTCTAAATTTGCGTGTTAGATGCTTTGCAAAGTGTTATGTTAACTTTATAACTAAATTCTGTCCTCATATGCATTTGACTATCAATTTCTCAAACGGTTTGGATCTTGTTAAAGAGGTAATTGACAGAGATGGATAGAATGGTAAATCAAATTGGCTCACGATGTTGCTGCAACTGAATTTTGTATATGTAAACTGTTGCCTCCTTGTCAATTTTATTTGGCATGAGAAATAGACACGGCTTGTAGTATTTCATTTTTCAAAGGCAACTTACAATGTACTTTCAGTTTTTTTATATCATATGTTTATGTCAACGTATTATTGGTAATTAAAAAATGGAGAAAAATGATGGAGATGTACACAAAAGTTTGTGAAGGTACCCACTCGGGCAAAGTAACAATGTTGAAGGGGAAAAAAATTTTTAATTCAAAGAATCATTTCTTTGGAACCCAGATTGCAAAAGGCAAAGGCAATGAAGCTGAAATTAGAAAGATTGCACCTAGACAAACAAGTCGTAAGGTTGATTTTAGATGAAGTGCAAAAAATAAAGTGGTAAGGATTGAGAACATTTGATGTGCTTTGTTATAAACTTTATGTTTCTTTTAACACCTCCGCAACTACTTTGGTCCATCCGTGTCGTCAACTGTGAGCTCGATTAATGTAAAAGCTTCCACTTTTCTAATGTTTCTGTTCAGGTGCCCTTGGTTCTGACTGAGTGTGTGGGAGGTGATGGCTTTGACGTAGTCAAACATCGATGTCCACAAGTGGCTCCTGTCCCATTAAGCATTCGTTCAAATTCTGGCATAGCTAGGACTGTCGAATCCCCTTCAAGGGCCAAGAGCTGGTCAGAGAAACCCTTTAACAGTAGCCCATGCATATCGGGTTCATCGTTAGGTGATAAATACCAACTTAAACTTATTGTTCCATGTAATGTTTGTTGCTAAAATTCGGGCATGCTGATATATAAACCTTATAAAGTCTGTCTGATGATCTTACGATTGCTGCTCACAATGCTCCACACTTTATTATGCTTAGTTGTGTGCAGATCACGATGCACTTGCTGTGCATGAACACTCTTCCCGAGCCGATGTAGTTGTAGTTTCAAATGCCCTTGCTCAACATTCAGACAATACATCTGCACAAATATGTGCAACTTTTGTTACCACAATTGTTTCATTCATGCCAGAACTCAATGCAACATTCCCCTACTAATGATCTACATTGTGTGCGTATTGCTCCTAGTCCTATTGCTTCCCAATATAGTCACTTGAGGTTTTTAATGATACTCATTACCTCTACATGCTGATATAAATGTTGTGCATGCACAAGCTGTGTCATATCCCCTAGCAGTAGCAGCAATTCCTCAAGCTTTCCCAAAGCTGCTCTGTTACAACTCTAAGCTTCCTACATTTTCCCCAATGCTGCCTCATAAGAGCCACTTACTTCACCACCTATTATGCCTCATTCTCAGCCCATACCTAAATCAATATGCATGCTCAACCAAGTGAAAGCTTTAATGCTTCGGGTATAAAAGTCCTACGACTGTGAATTTATATAACTTTTTGTTCCCACTGTCTTGTGAATTTTAATCTACTTAGGTTTTAAAGTTTTTACTATGTTTAATCACGCTATTCACAAAATCACCCTGTTTTTTACATTGGTACCCTATTCAGAAATTTAAGTTTTTTTTACAGTATTCTCAGTCTACGATAATCTTACACAATACAATTTCTATCATGATTAATCAACGTACTTGCTAAATATATGTAAAATGCATCAAGTTGCTTCAAACTATAGTAGAAAAACAGCAGTTAAAAAATTTGTATACTTTTAGAATGCATCAATTAGAAAAACAATTATAAGTATATATGTCAACCTAGTAAATTCTGACCAAACTTCAAATCCAAAAGGACTTTACATAAGTGAGGCAGTTGCCTCGGTTTTTTTAACCGAGACAATGCCTAATTCAAAATTGAAGCAATCGCCTCTGTAATGACTGAGGCAGTCCTTCAATGAATACTGAGTCAATGCCTCGGTTCACTGGGCATTAGCATCGGTTAATACTGAGGTAATGCATCTGTTAATTTTGAGGCTAATTGCCAAATTGCTTCAGTTTAACCGAGGCATTTGTGCCTCAGTTTAAGTGAGGCAGCCTTAGTTTTCGAGGCATTTTCCTTTGTTCTTATTTCATCTTAATAATCGATTAATATGTATGTGAAAATCCTTTTGCTGAGGCAAATACTGGAAACTCTGGTGCCAGAATAAAAGAATACAGGTATATGTGCATACAATAATGCAACGGTAGAAAATGCATGACAACTATGCATAGATTAAACAAAGAGTTCAGCTACAACAAAATCCATAAAGATCTCAAAAAGGAACTTTTTTGTAATGGGCTGTAGTCCAAGATCCTGAACTTGGCCAAGTAACTTATTATATCACAATCCTAATCATCACTACAACTCTTTTTTGTTGTTGATAATATGCATGCAATGTGTTTTTAGGTTATTTAGTTCAAAGATGATTGAAGGAAGAACGTCGTTGTTAACCCAAAAAATGAATCAACGCCCTGGATTAAGTGTGAAAGCACCAACCCTATTATTACAGAGCAATAATATAAAGAATAAATATAGAAAATCAGAGAGAGAAAGAAGACAAGAAGATTTTTATAGTGGTTCGGCTGTTAATGAAGTCCATGTCCACTTTATAGCTTTTATTATTGAGGTGAATTGGATTACAAAGTTACTGAATATCCTTAATTAGACGAAGTCCCTAATGTTGGAGTTCATTTGAGAATCACAGCAAACTTCTAAATTGACTATTGTGAGGGAGAAGAAGAGTGAAGAAGGTTTTATGCAGAGTTTCAACAGCCAGTCCAAAGGATTCCTTTATGTTGCAGATAAGAGAGTATTTATAAAGGTGGGAAAACTAATGGGCCAGGCCTTTTTTCCAGATGTTTGCAAACGACCACAAGAAGGCACACTGCAAATTTCATCACGAATGAGCTAAACTTATGGATCGCTAGTGATCTATAAGCTATGGATCAATGACTTCGGCTCGATGGCGATCCAATGCGCTAAAGATGGTAGCGATCTGGTGAGAATGTATGGATCGGGAGTATATGGATTGCTAGCGATCCATATACTTAGCCATCTTGTGGACTTTGTTTTTGGGTAGCATATGTTGTCTCGTGTTGCTGCTGTCCATATAGTTTCGTAGCGTGTTGTCTTGTTTTGATGAAGGTCTACTTACTCGTGTATTAGACTACTGATTGAACTAGACGAATGCGTGTCCCTTGATTTAACTAGCTCGAAATCTCATCAAAATTAGTTGTTCTTAGAATATATATTAAATCATGATGCAAGAAGATCGATGGGCCCACAAGCAAATACTATGGATCGCCAATGATCCATAGCCTATGGATCACCGACGATCAATATCCTTAGTGTGGTTTTGCTTTCTAACTTTCTGACTTTTCTTGGTTTGTTGTTCTAGTCTTTTAGTTGGCTCTTGAGCTATTCCGACTCGACGAAGTTGTTCCAACTTCCTTTGGATTCTGTTGGGTTAAAACCCAGATAACATTTTCCCTCCAGAGTATGTCTTTGTTGAAAACAATGCGTACTTTGTTGAAAACCATATTATTTGCTCGAGCATTCAAATTTCAATTCTAAATCAAATTTAAAATTATCAGAATTTTCTCAAAAATTTTCTAACTCTCTAAATTTCCGAAAAATTTCACCAGCGTCTCCTTTGCGCGGCTAGCTCGGTACAACTACAAAATGGCTCTACGGCCTCCCAAATCCAAAAAGAAAACAAAAGGCCAAGTGACTCGATCCAAATCCCAATCAAATTTCATACCAAATTTAAAATACATACCTTTTGTCGGACGATTCATATTTATCTTCCTGAAATCAAAACCAAATCTCTTTTCCCTTTATATTACCTGCATATCCTGCTAAGCACTAATATCCAATCACAACTTTCCCAAAACAGTTTATCGACTTTCTCACAAAATGCCAATATCTATTCACTCCAATATTGACTTAAATTATATTAGTAGTATCAATTTTCATTTAAGAATTCACCATTCTCTCTTAAGTTTAATATAAGCATTATATATGTTTCTTATACTTATTTTCACCTGACTACTTTAGTTTATATCTATTTCTATTCAAGGTAATTCTTTCATTTCCATACGAATTCAATTTATTTTCAACTCTAAACTTTAAATTTTATTTTTCATTTATACTGATTCATGTTATGATTTTAATTAGCTCCATTTACTAACTTATTTCAATTTTCCAGTTTGAAATCGTTTTGTCGTTAACTAAAATTTTCCAAAATTTTCAAAAATTTTCTAACTCCCAAAATTTCTGAAATTTTTTGACAGAGTCCCATTTGTACGGAGGAGCTTTTGCAATTTGACAAAAGAGATAAATATATATACATCGACCCACACGGTCGGAAAAACCAAAAACAGTTCATATTTCCTATTTTTATTGCGTAGGCGTACCTTGTTTAGCATTTCAAGCAAACAGCTTATTTATTTAGCAGTTAATGCAACCCAAATCCAGCCACACAGCTTCCAAAAACCTGTATACTCAATTTAAACATGTAAGTGTCAAATATAAGAAGTTTATAGCATTTCACTTAATTTCAGTAGTTAAACACATGTATAATATAAACAATATACACTAAACACTTCCAAAAGCAAATTAATAAGGTTCCGATACAAATTTAGTTATTTACAACTAAATCACCCATTAATTTCATTCCATTTAAATGGTTTACACTTCATTTCTTACATTCTATTCATTTTAATCCAAACGAACACATTTATCTCAATTGATTCAAAAATCAATTTCATTGCTTTTATTAACTCATAGATTTTTATACAATCTCATTTGCGTCAACGACGACTATTTTAATGCAAATTCAATGATGTTCACTTAATAGAATATCCATTCTATTTTATAACTACTTAAAATTGATACCAATTCAATTTATACTTTATTCTGTTTCATTTCCAATGTTCCAACATAAATTTTAATTGTTGACAATCAATTCATATATCGTTCCACTTAATCTGAATGGTTAACGACTCACAAACTTACATTAATTTATTATTAAGCAATCTGAACTCATATTTAATTCAATTGCTCTCAAAGTCAATTTTATTTTACTCCTATCAATTCATAGAATGTTTAACTGCTTCCATTTACATCAAATGACAATTTATTCTATGTAATTTGACGCGTGAATAAATAAGTCTTTATGTTTTATAACCAATTTAAATTGATTTCAACTCAATTTATACTTAATTCTATTCCATTTTCAATTTATTCACAATCCATATATTCTCATTTTCATTGCATTTCAGATTTGAATCCATTGTATTAAACTAGAAACATTCTATTTCTTATTGTCTCAAGTTATTTCAATTCCTTAATAATTTTAAATGGTTTACAATTATTTATTCTAAAATTTCATTCCATTAATATTATTTATAACTCACTGAATTTTATTTCGATTAAAAAATTATTTTCACTTGATTTAAAACCAATCCAATATTATTAAACTTTGTTTAAGTTGAATTCAATTCAACTCTCCTTCATTCATTTAGCTTAAATCAATTTTACTTCAATTTATTCAAATTTTATACTTAAGCTCATTCTCATTTTGCAAACAAAGTTCTCTTTCCAATTTAACTTGATTCTATTTCAATCCAATCTCCTTTCAGACTACAAATTTATTTGATTAGTTATTATAAATTTCAAATTTCCAAGTTCGATTCATTCTCAGTTCACTTAAATAAATTACAAAGTCATTTCAATTTATTTCTACGTATTTGGATTTTATTTGCAAACCATACCATTTTCAATTTACCATTCACTTTTATGAACTCACAATTCAGTTACATTTACTTATTGACAACTCAAGTCGAATTCAACTTATAACTTGAGTTTTATTTTCCAAACTTCATTATTATCTCACAATTCAGCTTTTTATTTAACTGCATTGGGTTCTCATTACATATTTCATTATCTAATTATTATCTAAATAGTCTTCCCCAACTTATAATCCAAAACTTGATTTTAATATCAACATCTCTTTATTTAAATTTTCTTAAGTTCAAATTTAATTTATAATACAAGCTTGGATTTTTATTTTATTTTTCAATTCATCCAACAATATTTATTTTGGATTTGTATTCCATTTTCAATTTTATAAATCACAACATATTATTTACACAATTCCATTCATCATAGGCTTGAATATATTATTCTTTTATTTTAACTCAAGCCTTATGCTTATCTATAACTCAAGCATATTTTTATTCCATGCTTTATAATCCTTTTACACATATTTCTTATTCATTTATTTCGATTCCAATCCTTATTCAATTTATTTTCCATTTGTTCAGGTAAGAATTTAATTCCATTCATTAATTCAATTGAATTCTTATCCCAATTCAATTTTACTTTAACTCAAATTTATTTAACTCAATTCGATTTCAACTTGATTCGAATACAACTGGATATTATTTTCAGCTTATTCGATTTATTTCAATCTAGTTAAACTTTATTCTCCAATCCAAGCTTATTTCATTTTTAACTTTTCACTTAAAATTAAATTCCCAACATTCAAAGCTAATATTTCCTTCCTGATTTAAAAATCATCTCAATTTATAAGCTTACAACCTATTTCATCAAGATTTTTTTTTTTAAACACCCGGTTATTGGTTTCAAACATTTTGAAACCTCCAACATCTCAAAATCAAAATTCTCAAAAATTAAACCAACCCTGTTTTTATTCCCAACAAATTTCCTTTGAAATTTCAAAAACAAACAGGTTTTCCTGAACAAATAATTCGGCAGCAATTCATCACTTAGAAACTCAAAAATGAACATCGATGATGCTGCAGTCATCACCGAAGTTATTTTCCAATGACTGAAGTGAATTCAATGCTATCTCACTTCCAAAATCCATTTTAAAACTGATTTCCATTCAGAATTATCCCCAAAACAATAATGCTATCGTTTGTCATTAAAAGACTTCGATAAACATTTCCAAATCTCCGGGATTTCAAATTTCTAAAGCCTGCTTAAATAAATTTTAACTATAATTCATTTGTACACTTTATTTATACAAATTCTCATTTGATTGTATTTCAATGCATAAATTACATTTATAATTCATATTTATAAATTTCATTTCATAATTGAATTTATCTTCTCAATCTTTGATTATATTTACAATTTCTAGTTAAATTTTTCACTTAACAATGATAATACTTTAATATCATCATTTCTTACAGGCAAGCAACCATATATTAGCTAAATAGTTTTCAAAACTTTTCTTTATATCAAAATATATTTTGGGTAAAATTATTTAATTTACTCGCATTTAAAACAATACCGTGTCAATTGTTCTATTCAAGTGTTTAGAAACCCCTTCGATACAGTTGCGCAGACTGTGTCGACGAAGATTTATATGCCACTCAATAAATCAATCAACACAATATTAAAACAATTTATATTCACTAACAAATACGCGCACATATTTATTAATACGCTCAAACTCATTATAGAGTACTACGGACTCTATTTTAAATGAGTAATTTCCCACCAGAGCCAAGGTTATCACCAACCTAAGCTCTGATACCAAGTGAAATGACGCGTAGATCCGTACCCCTTGAGTCAACACTATTCTATCTAAATCAACTCAAGTTGTACAGAAATACGAACCATTTGGGTTAAAGAAGAAGAGGTAAAAGAAGAAAATAGAAAACAACAACAGAATCTAACCATCGCAGCGGAATAAAATATAATAGATAATAAATAATTTTAAATCAAAAATCAAATATCTCTGTTTATATATTACATCATCAGAGTACATCAATCACAGCTCAACATCCATATCATACAATGGATACACAACAGCTCAAGATACACAACAACTCAAACAGTAGAATAAATAAATATATATAACAAGTACGAATGTACGTATCGTCATCCAGCTCGTCTCCTGAGCTCCACAGCATCATATCCTATATGCTATAATACTCGGTCTGACCCGAGCATTACAGTTAAATAATATCCGAGTCAGTCTGGAATACCAGCGTGAGAATATCACACCCAATTGATTATTAAAGTTTCAAAATCTTTTGAAAACAAAAAGCATCTCGTAAGACCACGCCACACATAAACATGTCGGGTTTTTACCTTACGATAGCTAAAACAATTTTTATAGAAATCCTCTGATATTATAATAGGGTCTATATACAAATACTTATAAAATAGCCGAAATTGTTACATTCATTAAATTCCAGCTACTAGCCACAGAGTGGGTAAAACAAACAAAACTCGTACAAGGCTCGTAGGGAGAATGAATTTCCAACTAATGACTAGGCACTGGGGTACCACCTGTCACAGTACGGGGCCTAGATCACCGTACCGAGGAGTATGCCCGCTCCCCTGCAACATAAGGCCGGGACTACCCCTCACTGGATAATCCCGAGTGAGATCACCATGCGGTTGGGATCAGCAACCGCCCACTAAGCCGAAAAATAAAAAGGGACATCTAGACTGGGATGACCTCACGCTGCTTGGGTGCTACCCACCTAGCCTTGCTGCATAACCCCTGATTTTTAATCATTCCCATTTGATGAGGCCTGAGGCTAAGCGTTACCTTTTTAGAATATATCCCTTAGAATGCCCATCGTCCACCTGACGATGTTTCGCAAGCATTCATCCATACAAGTCCGTCCCGGGTTCGAACGGAACCGAAGGCACTATTCCTACTATATCCATTTTGGAAATATCCTCGGGATTAGTAGCGAGTAGCCCTTGCACTTCACTGCTCCATCTTCGCATCCAAAATCGTTTTTCACGGAAATGTACAAACTGGATCGAAGTGGTTTTCGAGAAATTAATCTCGATTCCGGTCTCTTCGAAACGATCAACGCATTTGTTCAATATTGATAGTCGGTTATTTAACTATCAATTTCTATTCACGAACATCCATCACACAATAAATAATTTTCCAAATTATTTATTAATCCAAAAATATCTTCACAAGATATATTTTCATTTCAACCCTTGAAAACAATTTCAAATCATTCTCTTCCCAATGGAAAGAATTCCCAAATATTAATTTTCACCGGAAACAACCAAGCACAAAACTTTAGTTTGAAAATAATTTAAAACTCTTATTATAACTTATCCTTTAAGGCATTTAATTTAAAAATTACTTTAATACTTTATAAAAATATATACTTTAAGAATATTTAAAATGAGGCTATTTTATAGAATATAAAAACTAGACTTTCTCTTTTAAAACAAATATCAAGTCAATTTTAAATAATTACTACTATAATACATTACAGGAAATACCTACTTTAGAATTTAAATATTAGAAATAATAAATTTTACAAAACATACTTTCTAAAACAACTTTAAAATCTTTTAACTTATATTTAAAAATTTACTTTGAAACGTACTTGGTTATTCAGGGAGAATTTCAAATCTCAACCATTTAAATCAATTTCCCAAATTGATTTCCAATTTTATTCCATTTGAAATAAATTTCTTTACATATCAGTTCATTTCAAAAATTCATTAGTTATGGACTTAATTGTTATTATTTTCTGTTTGATTTCAAACCCCTTTTAACTGGAATATACAAATTTCAGGTTATTCCCAAATTCTTCTTTATTGTTTCCAATAATTTAAATCCTGAATTTTAAATAAATGTTTTGTTCTTTTTAAATAATAACACTGAATTTTAAAATTCATTAACTTCCTGTTTATTTAGATTTTCCTTTCTATATTCATAATTTATTTATTAGAAATTTAAAGTCACTTTATTTCTTCTCCAATTCATTCTTTAAATTTACTCTATAATTACTTTACTTATAGATTCACTTCTTTTATTTTCTTCAAAAATCCAATTTTTATATATATTATTTTGGTAATGCATTATACCCAATTATATCAACCCATCCATAGCATCCAATACTTCCACATAATTCATTATAGAATATCAAATAATCAGAACAGAGAATATTAAATAATTTAAATAAAAGTTGAGGGGTCCAGTTGGATCCCTCCAACCTGTTTTTCCTGCATTCACAGATGTTATCACAACATAATATGCCAATTTTAAATTATACCATACTATATCACATCAATCAATTCAAGCATTCAAACAATTATTTAAATTTAATCATTTAAATTTAAATTTATAATCAGCTGAGTGAGATTAACTCACCTTTGCTTTTGCATTTGCAATTCACCTCAATATTCCCTTGGTTTTTTTCTCGATTTTTGACCTTGAATAAAATATTATATGGTTTATTATTATCTGAGAGGAAACTACGAAAATTTCCTATTAAATAAATTTAGTTGACCAACAATTTAATCTAAACTAGCCATCTATATTTATTTATTTTCCTTATCTTTGAACTCGTACAGTTATAAAATTAATTTATATAGTTTCAGAATCCAATTTTACCCAATGCTCAACATTTTAAAATTCATATACATATATATTCCCAAAACCTTATTCGTATCAAATTTTCTCTAGCTTACCTATAAAAATTAAATTAAAATAGTCAGGTGTGTGTGTATATATATAATTGAAAACTGCACCTATATATATATATATATATATATATTTTCTGTACCTAACAACCCAAAAATTTCATAAACTTATATATATCTTACAATCTGTGTATTTAAATCGTGACTAATCGAAGAAGAAAAAGAAAAAACAAAAAGAATACCTTCACAACGGCACTTCCAATCGAGAGTGCCTATGAGTTCGCCGAAGTCACACCACGACTACGCTTCGGCCATCACTTCGAGCAACGACTCGGCCAAAAATCTCGATTCCCCTTCGGCCATGCCTTCGAAATCGACGACGTCGCCGACCCAAGCCCGAAGTCGCAGTCGCGAAGATGCCCCAAACTTCGATTTTGGTCGCGGTGCCGACCACGAGGCCATCACGCAACAACCCTAAACCTACTGCCTCCCTACATACTGCAACTAACACGAACTCCGCTCCCCTTCCTCAGTCTCGTGTTCGCCGCCCTATATTCTTTTTCGAGGGACGAATTCGGTTAATTAAAGAAGAAGCAAGCGGCGATTTTTTTTTTAAGTTTAAGAAATGTTCGAATAGATCAGAGAGAAAAGGGCCTAATTGAGCTAGAAGGGTTCGGCGTGAAATAAAGAGGAGGCGTATAAAGGAAGATTTGACTATGTTTTGATTTTTCTTCTATATGAATATTTATTTTATTTTATCTTATATTTAGAATATTCCCTGAACGGTAAATCTTTCTTTATTAACGACGAAGCGTATTAAAGGAAGTAACACGTGCTTTTTGAATCCAGGTTTTCATATTATATTTCCGATAAATATCCAAATGCGTTCATATGTCGTATGTTCACACGACCACTCCAAACGCCACGAAAATTGGAATCCGATAATAATTTAATACTACGGATCCAATGGAACTGATTTCGTCAAATTCCGAGACTGTGTTTCTGAAGGCTATTTTTAAATTCAATTTTAGAACGATAAAATTTCAAGACTGAAAAATTCAGTGTTAGATTCAATTTTAACACTTCTATCATCTTCAACGTTATCATTATAAATTTCATAAGCCTTCAAATTATTTTTAACAAGCTTAAAACTCCAGGTTCAACATTTCACCCAACTTCAAATTATTTAATTCAATAATTTAATTATCAAATAAATTGTGATATTCGTAATACAAGTTAAAATTACTCCTTTGAATATTTACAATCAATTAAATATTTCGATTTTAAATGCTCGAAAATTCCGGGTCATCACAAACTGTATCGATTCGAACCATCCTTGCGTGCCGATGGTTACGAACATCATGTTCTTCCTACCTTGCATCGATCATATCTCCTTCATACGAACTCCGATTAACCTGAAATTTGAGACATAGCCTTTCCTAGTCCTTATCATCATCTCCAATCAATTTCGTCCCGATCGGAGCTCAACCAAATTTTGACGTCATCGATTGTAGCCTTGTTTCCAATCGATCTCCAACCCCGATATCCATCATTCCTTGCCAATTTGTTGATATTCCAGTTTTGGCCAAAAAGTGGGATAACACTTTGCCCCCCAAAACATGCCTTGTGATAAGAAGGCGTGTTTTGAATAGTTCCGATTCCAATATCCAAAGTCCATAGCCATATCGCCAGAGTATGTCATCCTTGACTGCTCCGAGTCGATGCCCAATTCCAAATCCAATAACCAAAGCCTTAGCCAATTCCATATCCATCCGAACTCGACAATCGAGTCCTAATCCATCCTTGTCCAATAGCCAATAACCAAATCCAGGACCTCTCCGGGTCGATATCCGGATTCATAACCTCTCCGGGCTCTTGCCAAGCGTAATCCACACTTGATGACCTTGGTCCGGTGTCCCTGGACGTTGGGTTAACCTCTCTAGGTTCTTGCCAAGCGCAATCCACACCTGACGACCGTGGTCCAGTGTCCCTGGACGTTGTACAAATCCATGGCTTAAGTCCTAAGCCAAATCCTAGTCTCTCCGGACCCTTGTTGAGCATAGTCCATACTCAACGACCTGAAACAATAAACGATAATATGGGTCCTAAGTCCTAGGCCGAATCCTGGTCATTCCGGACCCTTGATGAGCATAGTCCATGCTCAGCGACCTGAAAATAACATTTGGTAATACAGGGCCTAAGTCCTAGGCCGAATCCTGGTCACTCCGGACCCTTGCCGAGCATAGTCCATACTCGACGACCTGAATGAGTCAATTTACCACGTTCGGGCAAAGTGACTCACCCCTTGCCAGGCATAATCCATACCCGACGACCGTTTATCAAAAACCAGATAAAAAATCCAATCAATATCCAATCCAAAATCCAGATCAAAACCAGAAATCCAAACCAGCATCCAAAACCGAAAACAATTATCCAAAGGAAAATCTAAATCAAAAAGCAAGCAAAACCAGGAGCTCAATCCAAACTCCAAAACCAAAATCCAAAAAGAAAAGCAGTGTCCAATCCAAAAGCAAAAGATAAATTTCACAAACTATAGCATCGCAGTTTATCATCATTCAGAGCATGCCTAGGGGCTATCTCCGTCCCCATACATGTGTAAATGACTTGGTTGCTTGCCAGTAGTTCGCTACTTATTTCACATTATCCTGGTCAATGGATGATCAATCGATCATCATTCCTGGGCCTCCCACTATCATGGCTTGAGGTAGGCGGCGGTTGCTCCTGCTCCGCCGTTGCATTTTGAGTTCTGACATATTGTGGCAACTCTCTATTCCTTACATGCTCCTTGATTATATCTTTTAAGTGCCTGCAGCTGTTGGTGTCATGTCCATCTAAATCATGGAAGAGACAGTGCCTTCCTGATGTCCTCTCCCATTCTGATGGTTCTCTCCTAGCCGGCCATCAGTAGGGAAGGCGATTTCGAGTATCCAGGTATATCCGCTCCAGCGTCTCGTTCAATCCTGTGTCAGTGGAAAACTTTGGATCCTTCCATCACTTCCTAACGTTTCCAGAATCATCGTCCAACTTCCTTTTTCCTTTGTCTTTATCCAAACCTTTGCTGGATGGTCCTCCACCCTCAGTTGCATTAACCTTTTTCAATTTTAAATCCATACTCGCATCTTCTTGCTGAAGGAACCTCTCTGCCTCGTGAAAGAATTCCTCGAGATCCTGTGGGGGATCTCGTATCAGAGATACCTTGAAATCTGAATCCTCCCTGACTCCTGATACCACCGCCATTAAAACCATCGATGGATCAGGCCGATCCACCGAAGCTACTGCCGCACTGAATCGGGTTAGAAAAGCTCTAAGCAATTCATCCATCCTTTGTTTTACCGATGTCAGTGTCATCACATTCTTCGGTCTCTTGACATGAACTCGAAACTGTCCCAAAAACCTTTCCACCAATTCCCCCCAAGTCCTGATAGATCCTTCTCCCAGCTGCCTAAACCACATTGCGGCTAAGTCCGTCAAGTACAAAGGAAAGCATCGTGCCATTACTTCCTGCGATGCCCCCAGCACCTCCATGTGTCTGGTGTACCTCATCAAGTGATCAGTTGGGTCTGCCTTACCATCATACACATCCACGCTAGGTAGCTTAGACTTAGGTGGATTCTGAGCCATCCTTATTTCCCGAGCAAACGGACTACTATTCACTCCTTCCAAGTCTCTGTTGGTCAAACCACCTCGCACAGTTTTCCTGATTATCTCTACTAATCCAGTATTGTCTGTTAGGGGTTGCCCCCCATGCCCCCGAGGGAACTCTGGCACATATTCTTCATGTGGCTCAGCAACGTTGGCCCTAGCCTATTGAACTCCTTCCAAAGGTCCTCCTGTGTTGGATCCTACGGGCCTGCCCCCAAGCCCTTGTTGATTTCCTTCTGGCTCTATATCCTGTTCTCCATTGGGTTCCGCAACCCTAGTTCTTTGTCCTGCATCCACAGCAGCTGTAGCTATTCCTAAGTTCTGCATCCCTGCAGCTCTCATTTGCTCAAAGAAAGTCTGCATCATTTCCTGTTGGCTCTTCAACAATCTCTCTTGCAAAGAATTTGCCATAGCTTCCATTTCATCCCTGGTGATGTAGACGGAAGCTTGTCCTTCTCCAGCTCCAGAGGATGCCTCCTGGCTTCCTCCTTGTTGGCTTCTCTCAGCCCTTTGTCTTCTACTATTTTTCCTAGTCATTGTCTTCAAGTCAAGACTCCTCAAACTCTTCAAATCTGAACTTCTAATCCGATGTAGCGGGTGCTAGTCGTTCTCAGTGAAAGCACCAAAGTGTTTGCGCCAAAATTGGTCACAAACCCCAAATACGGTGAAAGCACCAGTGTATGAACACAAATCAGTGATATTCAAGCACAAATATCAGATCTCAGCAAATATCGAACAGCAATTCAGAACTAATGAACAAAGACACAAGATTTATAGTGGTTCGGCTATCTCCGGCCTACGTCCACTCCAAAGTTTTATCCTTTATTGATCATCCTTGCTGGTTACAGATGATTACAGCAGTAATAATGAAGAATTTCGAGTACAATAGTTGTATTGAAGTATAGGAATGAATCCGGCAGAGTCTGGGCATCCAATAGCCCAAAAAGATCACTTTTTCTGCAGGCTCTGGGGCTCTATTTATAGGCGTAGGAGGCTCAGATATCGCTCAAACTTCGGGAGACTTCTTCTGGCACGTGAGTGGGCCCACACGACCGACCTCAGGAAATTTGGGCCCACTTTGGGATCGATTCGAACACCATTTGAATCGATCATAAAATCATCCAATTAAGATGAAATTTGGTGTGGACATTCTTCAACATGTAAGCAAGCTCCTGTGAAAATTTCGTGGCATTTGGACTTGTAGATCTCGACTTATGATCGATTCGAGTTTGGGTTGTCCGCTGGCTTGTCATCTTCGAATCCGTTGCTTCGAGTCCATCTTGTTCGACTCCATCCAAAGCGCGTTCGCATCGATGACGTGGTTCTATTTTCCTGGGTTGATCCACCTTTGTCGCCGTGTTGAATGCCTCTTTTCCTGAAGACGCGCTCGTATCCATGTTCCACGCTTCGTCCATATCCATAACTTCATAACGGTCATGCTCGCATCCATCAATTCGTGTTTTCCTCCGCATCGATTCCTGGAGTGTACTTCGTATCGATCATCCACGAATCGATCAATACGAAATGACGATGGAGGTTACCGATACGAAGTGGTTGTGATGAAGGTTGGATACGAACTAGACCGTACCTAATGGAGACGAAGGAGGCTCTTACCTGATGGATACGAAGGGGCCAAAGTCCATCTGCTATCGATACAAGAGCATCGATTCGAAACACGCCGCCTCTTCCCATCTGACCGATACGAAGCCATCGAGTCAAGCCAACACCTGACCGACGTGAACTTCACTGAGCCGAATCCATACTGATCGATACGAACGGTATCGATACGATGTCCTCACTTTCTGATCGATACGAAGTGTATCGATTCGAACCTTCATCCGATTGGTGTGGAGCCGATCGATACGAACTCCCAAGTACCTGATGGATACGAACTGTATCGATTTGAACCATCCTTGCGTGCCGATGGATACGAACAGCATGTTCTTCCTACCTTGCATTGATCATATCTCCTTCATACGAACTCCGATTAACCTGAAATTTGAGACATAGCCTTTCCTAGTCCTTATCATCTTCTCTAATCAATTTCGTCCCGATCGGAGCTCAACCAAATTTTAACGTCATCGATTGTAGCCTTGTTTCCAATCGATCTCCAACCCTGATATCCATCATTCCTTGCCAATTTGTTGATATTCCAGTTTTGGCCAAAAAGTGGGATAACATCCTCCTTCGGTGATGATGATGATTTCAATGTAGATTCCAATGATGGAAATTATGAATCATGCGATGAGACTCCGGGGATGAGTCCCTATATTCTGAAATCGCCTCTCCTAGAGACTCGCAATAAAGATGTTATCCTAAAAGTCAAGCGACGTCGGGGTTCCTCGATTAAAGATGATGACGTAGACCTTGGGGATCTGAGCAACGTCTACGTCGATTTTGATGCACTTATGGGGTAAAGTTTTCAGAGTTGACGAGATATCTCCTCGCCTGGGCCATGTTGTGCTCGAAATCAGTCCGATTTCGACCACAATGGCTACCTGATCTAGTTTGTGACATCATTTTAGGCCCTCCCCAAACATAGTACAAATTTCACTAAGGTCAAACTCACTTATACACATATTATTCAAGAATATTCTTCGTTATTCAAGCTCTTTATCTATTCTTCATGTCAGATACCATAGGAGGACGCGGTCTCCACAACGATTTGAGGAGTTCATCGATTCCCAACACTGGTTGAAACGATCCTCCAGTCATCATCAGCCTCGTGAAATAGAGAAGGAATGGAGAAGATAGAAGGATTTGGAGGCTGAAGCTCGTCGTTACGAGAAGGAACAGAGTCAAATGTACAAAGGCGGTTATGAAAAAAGAAAGACTTTTATTGAGCGAGAGGAACTATCCAAAAAGTTAAAGGTAGATCACAGTTCTCATTCCTTAGAGCAATAGGCCTCTGCCCCGTCCTAGCTTCAGTTGGTCTTGAAGTTCCAATTTCTCCTATTTATGTTCCATTTTCATCTCAAGTTCCATCATCCCATGTGGCGCTTGCCCCTAGTTCTTCGTGCCCTCGCCAGAGATCGGCATATGTCCTTCCGTCTGGTTTTCCTAGGCTTGAAGCAGCACTCTCCAAATGGTATTTAAGAGGGGTTAAATTTGATCGTAATCTTCATCCAGTTCATACAGGTTCATATATGCCCCACCTTCAAGCGATCCAGAGTGATTTGGAGCAAGCCGAGGAATGAGAAAAACTATGCAAATAGCTGGCGGATACAAAATGCAATAACTACCAAGAAATCATTTCCTTTGAATTAGAGAAAGATGACTTTGAGAAAGCATTGGCAGAACACGATGCCAAAATTGAACGACTTGTAGAAGAAAGGGATGCGGCGCTTCGAGAGAGCAAGAATAATGCCGGCTTGCTAAATGATGCCCATGCGAAGATAAAGATCATCCTTGGAGATGAAATTAAGAAGGCGCATGCGGAAGAAGTTAAGTTGCAAAAGGAACTTAAAGATCGCAACACGATTATCGAAGCCCAGTGGAAGACCATTGCTGACCACGACAAGATCGTAGAGGGGAATAAGAAAACAATCACGGAATATGAGGAGGTTGTGAAGTTGCATGATAAGACCATCTAGATCAGGCCCAGGTGATCGTCATGCTCTAGGAAAGAGTTGCGTGGCTTAGTGCTGATAAAAAATCATGTTGAAGTTGAAAAGGCCACCATTATGGCGGATTATTTGGAGCTACATGACATTTTTAAAACGAAGATGGAGAATGTGGGCGATACCATCTTAAACTTTGATGTCAACTCCCTGCTGCACCAGGGGAGTCAATGTTACCTAGGCACTAAATTCCCATGCGCTCTCACCGTGGTTTGAGAGGAAATTTTGACCCATTTCAGAGATAGCGGGGATGTCTACACTGAGCGGGAGCTAGAGAATACCCATCTTAATGAGGAATTAACGGAAGCATTGATAGAAGGATGGGAAATTCTGTGAATTGAAAGGGAACAGGAAGCTGCCGATGTTGCTACGGTAGCAACTGTTAGAACATTATCGGAGCCCTTCGTTTCGGACCTGTCGAATCATCGAGGCAGCCTCACAATCCAATGGCAAGTTTTAGGCATGAAGCTTCTCTGTAGATGGTGCAATCGTCTAAGGAAGAAGAAGGTGGTGAGTATGAGATCAATATTCTCGGTCACTCCTCTGGTGCATGTAACTTTCTTGTTTCTTCCGAGTTTAAGAATTTTCAACTCACGTCGTAAGAGTAAGACGAACTTTAACGCTTTCATTTTTGATCTTATAGGTCTGTCTTCCTTATCCGTCGATCTGCCGGTTTCTTTGATACCCAAACCCGTTGCTATTTCAACCGCTTTTATGCTTGTCTCTATAGCTGCTTCGGTTTCCATGTCCGTGTCTACCTTATAGCAAAGACCGGAGTCTTAGAAAATTGCTGCATTTCGTGGCTTGGAGACTCATCTGTATCTTTGGATGGCGACTTTACGACAGCCGAAGTTCGGGAGCAGGAGATCCAAACTAAGCAGCCGCGTAAATCCTAGTAGCAACTGGTCACCATCAAGAAAGAAAAATTTGAAGCAACAAAGTACTCGAAGAGCTCTCATAAATCCCTGAAGCATATGACATAAGGGGAGACTTCTAAGAAAGTTAAAGAGCAGGGAGAAGATGTCAACACCAAGGAGATAGTTGATATCACTAGCAGCGACACTAACCCTTGTTAGGACTCTGAGGGAAGCAAAAACTTCCAACCAAAGGTGGGAAGGGAAGTAGTTGAAAAAGGAGTTGAGAAGCTCGATGGTAGTTGAGCTGATTTTGAGGCATTTTGCATTGTTTTGTTCAAGTGCGAAGTCTACACTTACTGCTTTTGTTGTATCTATACCTTTTCTTTTTGTTAGCCGGTATTGCGTGGTACAGCCCTCATATTTTGAACTTGTACAAAAAAGTTATAAGTAATATATTGCTGATATTTTGATTGTAACTTTAAATATCTACTTATCTGTGTTTTGTGTACTTATGTTTATGTTGCTTACTTCTATTCTATTTTATCTAGTCCTGTGATTACTGCTAAAATTCTTTATTTGAAATAACAGATGAAATGTTTTTGTTCTTAAGCATTTGTATTTGAGTACCTATGTATGCTTCCCAGTTCACATGGTTGTTTACTTCTAAACACTTGATAAAGGGGCATTTCACTAGAAGGAAAAACTTTGCAGTCCATTTAGTTTCTAGGACGCACATCCACAAAAATTAATTTCCAGGACAAAGTCAACAGAATAATTACTTTTAAGGGCAAAGTCAGCAGTCCAATTACTTTCAAGGACGTAATTTCATAGGTTTTTAGGCCTTAGAAACTAATTATTTTGCATTTTTTCCTTAAAAGTAATTATTTCAGTTGTGTGTCCTAGAAAGTAATTGCACTTGCTAAAGAGATCCTTTTGGCTATTTTCCACCTTGATAAACGACCGGTTAATTCAGGTATTTGCTTATTATTTTCTTCTTTATTCATCGGACTTGCTTTATGGTTTGTATGCTTATGATTTGAACTGCTTAATTATAGAATTATTGTTGGTCAACAATTGGAGTTTTCTGTTGATTTGTAGAACCTTGATTTTGCTGGATTCATGCCTATTACTCTAGGTAATGGGAGTGCATTGACCCTTGTTATTACTGTAACGGATAAGTTTCTGGGTATCGCCGGAGCAATTTCGGTACTTAAAAGTGTGCACGGCTTATTAAATGCATAGCTTTTTAGAGGTATGCGCAGCTTATGGAATGCGTAGCTTTTGGGACTGATAAGACCCATCGATCCAGAACGGTTTTGAAACTTCTCAATGGTGCCAATCTTCGAGCAACGCGAGGAATTTATGCTTTAAGAGCGTGATTCCACGGATCGAAAAGTTAGTGCACGGCTTATGGGATGCGTGACTTTTGATTTAAGTCTTCTCGATGTTGTCAGAGCAACACCGGTTCTTAGAAGGTGGGGATCGGGTTCTGCCGATCCAACGGTTTGAGTCGATTTGCTTCCATCGACCCGGCGGGTAAGTGGGGGGCATACTTGAGCATGATTCCACTATCTCAAACATCAATTGAATGGTTTTGAGCCGATTCAACCCCGTCGAATCAACCGGTTACTATTATGAACACAGTTTATCGGCTCAGAAAGCACATCAATTTTATCAAGAAAAGTTGGGCAAGTTCTGCCTATCTACAATACCCTCGGTATCCCGAGATGGCTTATTTGATGAAAAATAGAAAGTACATTAGGTAGTTTTTAGATAAAGTAACGGGGCAGCGACTTGCAGGTCCATGCTTTGGGAACTTGGATTCCGTCAATGGTTGTCAGTTTGAAAGTTTTGTCCCTTAGCCTTTGATTGATCACATACGGCCCGTCCCAGTTTGGTCCGAAGGCCCCCGACATGGGATAGACTTGTTTGAGGACGAAGTTTCCCACTTTGATGTTTTGGTTGTGAACTTTGAAGTTGAAGTACCGCACGACCCATTTTTGGTGAGCAGCAGTCCTCAGTTCGACCTCTTCCCTCCTTTCGTCAATCGTATCAAGCGACTCGAGTAGAAGCTATTCATTTTGTTTCTGATTGAATTTTGCCTTCGATTAGTGGGGACTTCTAGTTTAATGGGAATTATTGCCTCTAAACCATATGCCAAGGCGAATGGAGCATGCCCGGTCACCGCTTTATATGTTGTTCTATAAGCCCATAATGCAAGTGGAAGTTCATAAACCCAGTTCCCTTTTGCTTTGCTTAGTTGCTTTTTGATAGTGGACTTGACGATCTTTTTTATTGCTTCCACTTGCTCGTTATCTTAGGGATGAGCGAGCATGGAAAAGCTCTTCTTGATTTGGAAGCGTCTGCAAATGTCTTTGAACTCTGCGCTTTTAAATTAGGTTCCATTATCGGTGATGATTTTCTGTAGCAGACCAAACTTGCAAATAATGTTTTCAGTGACAAAATTAATGACTTTCTTTGTGATAATGATGGCCAACGGTTTCACGTCGGCCCATTTTGTGAAATAATCAATGGCAACTATAGCATATTTGACCCCTTCTTTTGATATTGGCAGTACGCCAATCAAGTCAGTTCCCGATATTGCAAACGGTCATGGGCTCACCATCTGCGTTATCTTGGTTGTGGGAGTTCTTTTAAACTTTTCGAATCCTTAGCAATGATTACACCATTTGGCATAATCTGCTGCACCGCAGTTTACTGTTGGCCAAAAATATCCTTATCGGAGGACTTTCTTTGCAAGGATATGCCCCCAGCATGGTCCCCACATTAGCCTTCATGAAATTCCTTCAAGGTCCGTTGAGCTTCGTCATCAGTCAAACATCTAAGCAGAGGGGTAGAGAATCCCCTTTGGTAGAGTATTCCATCACATACTATGAATCGCTGCGCCTTCTGGAGAAGATTTTTCCGTTGATCCCTGTCAGTTGGAAGGGTCCTTGTAAGCAGGTAGTCCTTGATTCGTGTCATCTATCTTTCCGATTCGATGGTGGTTTTAAAAATCCAGTCGATATCCATTTCGTCAAAATTCGGAGCAGCTAGGGCCTCAATTGAGACTAGTCCCAACGATTAAGCTACTCCGGAGCTTGCCAGTTTTGCTAAGTAGTCAACCTTGGTGTTTTGCTCCCGCAACATGTGAGTTATGGTGTAATGTTTGATGTCGTTCAGCAACTCTTGTACTTTAGATAGATATGGGGCAAGGTTCTCCACTTGAGCCTGGTATTCACCTTTCACCTAGCAAACGACTAGCTGAGAGTCGTCGTAGATGTGAACTGACTTTTTTCTGAGTTCTTTCAAAACTATTAGTCCTGCTATCAATACTTCATATTCCGCTTCGTTATACGTTGCATGGAATTCTAAGCGTAAGGTATAGCAAACGGCTTGTCCTTCGAGAGTTTCAAGCACTACCCCTGCCCCGAACGGAGGTTGTTAGACGCGCCATCTACGAAGAGTTTCCATTGTGTTTCCACTTCCAACGGTATTTCTTCTCATCGTCCCGTATGGTAAACTCGCCGATGAAATCTGCCAGCGCTTGCTCATTGATAGCCCTTCTCGGATGACAAGTGATATCATATTGGCTCAATTCGATGTTATGCTTGAGGAGTAGTCTGAAAGTTTCGGGGCGGTACAAACTTGCTTCAGGGGTTGATCAGTTGGTACTTTGATCAGGTGCGTCTGGAAATATGGTCGTAACTTCTTAGATGCAATCAAGAGGCAATACGCTAGCTTTTTTAGTTTCTTGTAATTTTTCTCTGTTCTAGTAAACCGCATGCTAATGTAGTATACGGGTCGCTGAATTTTCGCTTCTTCATGCATAAGGGCAGTGCTCAATGCATAAGGTGAGATTGCTAAGTAGATAAATAGGTTCTCTCCATCCATTGGCTTTGATAGGATTGGCTAGGCTTTCATGTGTCGCAGCAATTCTTCGAATGCGGTTTGACAAGCCTCATTCCATTCGAAGTTCTTATTTCCTTTCTTTAATGCATCAAAGAATGGTATACATTTGTCAGTGGCTTTCGAGATGAACCGGCTTAGTGCTGTGATTTTTCCACTCAAGCTTTGTAGTTCCTTCTTGTTCTTTGAGGCTTGGGCTTCTCGTAGGGAAATTATCTTCACTGGATTTGCTTCAATGCGCTTTGCACTTACTATGAATCCTAAGAACTTTTCGAAGGCTACCCCGAAGTAACGTTTGAGTGGATTGAGTTTCATTACATACTTTCAGAGTATTTCCGAATGTTTCAGCAAGATTATCCAAGTGGTTGGCAGCTACTCATGATTTGACCAAATGTCATTCACGTAGACCTCCATGATTTTCCCGATCCAATGGTTGAGCATGGTATTTACTAATCTTTGGTAGGTTGCCTCAGCATTCTTTAAACCGAATGGGATTACCTTGTAGCAGTATAGTCCAAGATCGGTGATAAAGCTGGTGTTTTCCTGACCAGGTTCGAGCATCAGGATCTAGTTGTACCCCGAGTATGCATCAGTAAATGATAGCAGTCCATCCCCCGCTATCCCGTCCATAAGTTGATCAATTCTAGGCAGGGGAAGCTATCTTTTGAGTAAGCTTTGTTTAAGTCCAAGTAGTCGATGCAAGTTCACCACTTCCCATTGGACTTCTTGACCAAGATCGGGTTATATACCCATTTAGGATAATTTGCGTCATGGATACTATATTCAAATGCCACCACTAGTGTCCCAATCCCTAATGCCACCACCATCCGATCAAGAGTTGGAGCTTCGATCCCTTTGGTGTCCCGATTTCAGAATACTATATCATCATTCAAAGCTTCTGCTACTTGGCTGGAGCCCATCTTCAATTGTGAGACACGATTCCTTTGGATCGTGCTTTAACGAACTCGCATATTGCTTAATCTCTCCCCAACTTCTCTATGCGGGATGTGGTCCTTCAAATATCATTCCAATGATGAGTCTTTGGTCAGTTTGCTTTGACCCACTGGTTTCGGCTTGGTTACTTTAATCCCTAAGAGCTTGGGGATCTGTGGGCTGGTCAGGATTCTGTGATTTTCTCATGTACCGCTGAAGCTTCTTTTCTCGGATCAGCTCTTCAATCAAGTTCTTTAGATGGAGACATTCATTTGTGTTATGACCATGCGTCTCATGGAAGCGATAGAACTTCCCTGAGCGCTTCTGTTGTTCAGTTGCTTCCTTCTTAGGGTTTTTTTTATATACTCCATAACCCCATGTGTTACGAGATAGATGTTTTCCAGAGTATCATTAAGCGGGGTGTAATCCTAGAGCCTAAAGCCTTTAAGCTGTTTATTATTACCATTTCTTTTATTGGAATTTTGGTTCTTCCTTTTTTGGTTTTCGTATTTCCCTGTGCTTCCTTCGACGGTCCCGGAGGGGTTTAGGTTCTGGTTTATTGCCATGTCACTTTGCCGGACGTTCATCGGTTGCACGCTAGTCAACTTTCTTTCTAACTCCCGCACCTCCTCTAATATCAAGTATTGACTTGCTTTGCGATTGAAGTCCTTCCTTATGGTGGGTTGCTTCATTCTGAACCACTTTCCAAATTCAGTTTAGGGATGGATGACATGGACCAAATCCGTAAAAACCATTTCCTCGTTTGGATTGTGTACTTCTATCACTACGATGTTGAACCGGTTCATGAAAGATTTCAACAATTCATTTCGTCCTTTGAATAGTCTGGACAGGAACATCACATCCTTAGGCTGCAAGGTGTGAAGCCTGAATTGATCAAGGAATCTGGCTGCTAGTTGGTCAAAAGTGGAGATGGGTCTTGATGGAAGTCTGGTGAATCATATGGAAGCAATTCCTTCCAAAAAATAGGAAAACTTCTACACTAAACAACATCCAAAGAATTTGCTCTATCCATGTACCAACTGTACTTGTAAAGATGGGCTTTAGGGTCTTTTGTCCCATCATAAGATGGAATAGTTGGCATTATGAACTATTATGGATACCGCGCATTTAAGATCTCATCAGTAAAGGGAGTCTGATTTGGAGCGGATCCCCATTCATCAACTCTCATATTCTTATTCTCGTCCATCAACCGCTTGACCATACGATAAACGCCTCTGATATCTGATAGCCCTGGGGTACACTAAATGTTTGGCTTTACAAACAGTCTTGGTAAGTGGGTTGAAGCCTAGGTTCTCCTGTCTTTGGAAAAGCCACTCCCTCAGGGATCCCATTGGCTTGTGGTTAGCCTGAATGGGGCAGTTTAGACATTCTTGGCAATGTCGAAGGCATTGGCATTTCCTTCCAACTTGTCATCATTAAATTGTTCTCCATCTTCAGAGTCGGAGAGGTCGATGGATATATTCTCATGTGGCATCTTTGCTCCTTGATTCAAGTTCATAGCAAGTTGCTTCGCGGTGAGCGGAGTATTTCTGTTTCTTTCCATGTTGGTTCCTACGGTTCCAACCGTCACCCTTCTTTGCGGCTGCTTTCCGTTTCTTCTATTTAAACCAGAAATGGAAGAATTTTCTTGCGCTACGGTAGCCACGGGTTCGACCATAGTTTCTTGATTAGGATGTGATTGTAAGGTCCAGGTGGCATTAAGCTTATCCATCAAGGCTATCTGACTACTTTCCATTTTATGATTGATTTCATCAACCATTTTATTCAACTCATATCTTGTAATGAATTTGCATTGATTGGAGGATCCTAGCACCTGATCTTCTACATTGGCGCCATTTACTTCAGTTTGCTGATGATTTATCTCTTCTTCAGCTATTGCTACCCCTATGAATCTTCCAGAGGCAACTCTTTTTCTTTCCGAATCCATCACTTCTAAGTAACAGATTTTTTAAGCAAAGATTGAGTATCTAACTTCTTTACCTATTTGATCCAAAGTAGATAGCTAGATCTAAACTCTGAGTTGGGTTCACAGTGAAAGCACCAAAATATTAACCAAAAAATGGACCAACGCCATGACTTGAGTGTGAAAGCACCAGCCCTATTCTTACAGAGAAATAATATAAAGAATAAATGTAAAAAATGTAGAAATAGAAAGAAGACAAGAAGATTTTTATAGTGGTCCGGCTGTTAATGAAGCCTACGTCCACTTTATAGCTTTTATTATTGACTGATTATTGTTACAAGGTGAATTGAATTACAAAGTTATTGAATATCCTTAATTAAACCAAGTCCCCAATGTTAGAGTTCACTGGAGAATCACATTAAACTCCTTAAATGACTATTGTGAGGGATGAGAAGAGTAAGGAAGGTTTTCTGCAGAATTTCAACAGCCAGTCCAGTGGATCCCCTTTATGTGGCAGATAGGAGAGTATTTATAAAGGTTGGAAAGCGACTGGGCCAGGCCTTTTTTACTAGATGCTTGCAAATGACCATAGGAAGGTATACTGCAAATTTCGTCACGAACCAAGCTAAACTGATGGATCGCTAGCGGTACATAGGATATGGATCCATAGCTTCAGCTCGATGGTGATCCAATGCCTTAGTATGCTTCCTCTTGCTTTGTCCCTTAAAGATCATAGCGACCTAGTGAGAATGTAGTATATGGATCGCTATTGATCCATATACTTAGCCAGTTTTTGGACTTTGTCTTCTGGGTAGCATTTTTTATCTCATGTTGGTGTTGCCTATGTAGTCTCATAGCATGTTGCCTTGCTTTGATGACAGTCTACTTACTGGTTGCATTAGACTGCTGATTGAACTAGACAAATGCTTGTCCCTTGATTTAACTAGGTTGCAATCTCATCAAACATAACCATTGTTCTTAGAATACACATTGGACCATGATGCAAGAAAATCGTTGGACCCACGAGCAAATACAATGGACCGCGACCGATCCATAGGCCATGGATCGATGGAGATCCATATCCTTAGTGTGTTTTTGCTTTGTTCTAGTCTTTTTAATTGGCTCTTGAGCTATTCTGACTTGACGAAGTTATTTCAACTTCCTTTGGACTTTGCTGGGTTAAAAACCCGGATAACGGTCGCTGCATTCCTTGTTCAGGTATAATCTGAGTATTTTATATCTGTATTGAAATATTGGTCAGAAGTCGATATGCAGTATTTGAATTTATCATATGCAATATCGATATGCCCGACATTGTTGTGAACAAAGATTTTGTTAATTTTGGAATATGCCTAGACCAGTATATATGCATTCTTGCTAGTGAACAAACGATGATGGTGTTGTCCTTAGATCTACACTTTTCAGATTATAACTTTCACCTCTCCATATAAACAATATTACTTTGTTATTGAAGTTTACAAATTAAACATATTCATAAAAATTAACCAAGTTTTACAAATTTTTAACTAAGTTAACTAAGTTTATAAATAAAAGAATAAGCATATAAAAAAAATTATGTTTTTACAAAAAATTAACTAAGTTGACTATAAGTTTATAAAGATAAGCTAATTTTTATGAAATTTAACTAAGTTAACGTAGTTTATAAAAATTAACTAAGTCAACCGATATTTATAAAATTAAATAATTTTATAAAAATTAAGTAAGTTTTATAAAACATAAATTAATTTATGAAAATTAACTAAGTTATACAAATTTTAACTAAGTTAACCAAGTTTTATAAAAATTAACTTATTTTATTAACAAAATTTTATAAAAGTTAAATAAATTTATAAAAGTTAACCACGTTTTGTAAAAATGGAACTACGTTAACTAAATTTTATAAAAATTAAATTAGTTTATAAAAATTAACCAATGAAATTTTATAAAAATTAATTAAGTTTGAAAAAAATAACCAAATAAATAAAATTTAACTAATTTTTATAAATTTTAATCAAGTTTTATACACATTTGACTAGAGCAACTAAGATTGTAAAATTTAACAAAGTTTCATAATAATTTACTGAGTTAATCAAGCTTCTAAATAATTTTTTAACTTTCATAAATCTCTAACTAATTACTAAGTTTCTAAAAATTAACCGGGTTTTATAAAAATTAAATATGTTTTATAAAAATTAAATAAGTTCATAAAAGTTTTTAGTATTAGCAATAGTATGAATAATAGTCGTAGTTTAAATTAAATAAGTTCATAAAAATTGTATATTGTTGTTTAAAATCTCATTTTATCTATAACTTTTTCGGGCATCATGCTTATTGGTGCAGTTGTTGGACTTTGTAAAGATTAACTAAGTTAATTAAGTTTCATATAAATTAATTAAGTTTAAAAATCAACTAAATTTTATAAAGTTCATATAAGTTAATTATTCCAAAAATCAACTAAATTTATATAAATAAATGAATTTAATTAATTTCATATAAATTAATTAATATTTATATAAATTAATTAAGTTTATATAAATTAATTAAATTTTATGTAACATCCTATATCTGGAGGCCAAAAGCTAAGCATTACAGAGGCAGCAGTCATCTATAGTAACTTCTAGTGACAAAATATGGTGATGCTAATGGTATCCATAATATCAGAAGCACCTGAATATAAACAAATACAAGATTTTCAAACCACAACATTTTGCTGATTACATTTCAAAAAATAATTCATATCTAAGTCACATAATCCCTTAACGTTTCCCAGGCAATGGTCAAATATATTAATTACAAAATACGCTAAGAGCGACATATGACGATGCACCCTTGGTTGACCAAAGTTAATATAGTCATTTCTGACTAAATACACACAGCAGAAACAACAGAATAAACTGTAACTCCTTATTAGCTATCCATCAGCCACCTGCTCGACTCTTAAAGCTTTATTCGTCCAAATTACAAAACCTGAAAACCTCAACCCTCAGCCTACTAAAATCAATTTTAAGCACCATAGAGTTTAAGGGGAAAACAAAAACTTTGAGTCAGACATAAAGCCTGGTGTGAATAATACTATACATCTCGGTTATATTATGTTAAGTGAGACCATGCCGCTTTGCGGAACGGATTTCCCCTCACTAACATCCTTTAAATATATCCTTTGCAAAAAAAATCCTGCAACCTAATCTGGCCAAAATCTATAAAGCATCATTATGTAAACATACATATCAGGTAATAAATGAACAATATGTTCGAACAGTATAGTTTTGTTTGGCTAACAATTAACCTTTGGTTGAATCAAGCCTACAAGACAATATATCAAAATTTATTTAACATCTGTTAGACACTTCTCTTCTAGACGATATGTCCTTATCTATCTGTTGAATACTTCTCTTCTAGACGATCTGTCCCTAACTTAACATCCCTAGGGTCACCTGATCCTAATGGTTTTGCAGGCTCACCAATAACCTATATGTATACAAACATATATATCTTTCTATGTGTAATCATAATTTTAGTCTTACTTGTAACAAAGCCTTACATACTGGAACTTTGGACAAAATTAGCTAGGGCTAATAGCGAATGTATAGGGCGCGATTCTATACCGGTCCCATCTGATAATCTAATATCTGGGTCATTTTACTTAGGGATCCCTTCCAATAATTTTAATTGAAAACCTTTTCAAAATGATTTAAAACCTTTAAATCAAACTCAAACAAAGAATATATATATATATATATATATATTATATGCTTTACTCAAAATCACCTTGCCATATTATATATATATATATATATATATATATATATTCCAATCTTAGTTGATGAAAACATTTAAGCCTTTGAAAGTCCTCCTTTCGAATCAATTGTATGCACCCTTTTGGAAACCATTGAAAGTACCTCTCTCTAAACCTAGTAGAACTCTTTGTTTAGTTTAGGCCGAAAGGCCAAAACCTTCGTTTTGAAACCATTTTCAAAACCATTTCGAAACCATTTGAAATCCTTCCTTTCGAAAGCTTTAAAAACCTTATATTTCTTTCTTTTAAAACCTTTAAACGCTGCCTTTCGAAACCTTAGGAAAACCTTTCCTTCTAATCATTTCAAAACAATTAGAAAAACCTTCCCTTTCGACTCCTTCGAAACCATTGAAACCTTCCTTCAAACCTTTCGAAATCATTAGAGAACCACCCTTTCGAAACCTTCATTTAGAACCCTTTTGAAAGCATTAAAACACCAAACCTTTCGAAAGCCTTTGAGTTCAATTTAAAACATGTGGAAACCTTTCGAAACCATTCAAAAATTTACTCCTTCAAAACCTTTAAAAATTGTCTCGGTCGAAACCATTTGGATTATGCCTTCAACTAGAGCAAAAGGATCGAAATCCCATTAAAGTCGAAAGCATTCTTTTCATAATCATTCCTAATAAAGAAGTGATAGTATTAAAACCATCCCTTCGAAAGCATTGGAGAATTGGTTGTTTAACGGCTAAATCTCTATCGAATTAGAAAAATAGCCGAAACATTTTGAATAAAAATAACCACAAGCACACGGCGTACAATTCTAGTACGTGGTGAGTACAAGTTGATCCGCAGGGAATTGTATTGATTTTAAATTCTGTTTAATCAAATTAACCAAAAGTTTGAAATTGTTTCAAGCTAAAAATGTAGAAAACTAACAAAAGATAGTGGAATAAAAATATGAGAGTAGAAAACAATTTAGAGGCAATGTCCTTCTCAAGATCGCATAAATCAACATATATGAAACTATGATCTCTCTTTTGGTCATTGGTGAATTTTGTTGATATTTTTATCATAAGTCTGGCCTATTTATGATATTAGTTAGCCCAACATAAACCATCAAACTTCAACATACCCACTAAACCACTTTTTAATTCTCATGAAAATGACAATGAACTTGAAAATAAAATATATTCTAAGCATGATTTATTAACTATTGATTAGAAATATAATCCATCAAATTTTGATTTTAATATTCACTTCATTACAATAATCATATGTAGAAGAATGAGTAATTTATGTTTGTGTTTGTTTAAGCATAGCCTATTTGGTGTCAATAACAAAGGCTATCGAATTCAAAGCTAAAACAATAAAATTTTACCTATCCAAACATTGTCATTAAGCACAAAAGAGTTCAAAAATTAGCAAAATGTTGAATATACATGATTAAGGGGGCTTAATTACCCCTAAATCGAAGGGGTTTAGCCTCTCATATTTGTTATTATTTCAACAAATGTAGATTGCAACATGAAACAAAAACAAGAAGAAAATGCAAGCTAATTAAAAAGAGAGTTAATTAAAATGAAATTAAAGCTAATCTACGTGCATAAGAAATGAAACTATGCTACTAACATAATAGAAAAGAGAGCATGTAAATAGAAAAGAGCATGAATTAACATTGCATAAAAATAAATTACATAAAAGAAAAAATGGCTAAGTATTCATGAAAAAGATGAAGATAGTTTATATTTATTTTGAGCCTAAAACTAAACTAATTAAGAAGAAAGCTAAGAGCTCAATTACATGAACATATGGGGTAATTATACATGTTTTGAAACACTAATCATATTTTTGGGGGCACCCAAATTGCCGTTGAGGAAGTGTGGCCACCAAGTTATCATTAGCATGAATTAATCCTCCACTTAAATGTACATGCAACTTTAATGACTATTAACATGTGCATTAGCTCTTAATAGGGAAACGTGGTAAGTGAGTAGGTGTGGTCCTCCATGTTATCATGAAATGATTTATTTCCATCTTCATTTGCTTGTCATCCCTTATGCATGTATATTTTCCATGAAGCCTTCATCGTAACTCCATTCAAATTCCTATAAAATAACATAAAAATGTCCAGGTAAATTTTCTCAAATTAAACAAAAATGACCATTTTGCCCCTATATGAAGATGAATAAATGATGATTTGAAAATAATTGAAATTTTGGTTTAAACATGTTAAAATACTCTATATGCTCGTTTGTTTAATTAAAAATAAATTAAATATGGAAGTAAAAATATGCACATTTACGTGCACATCAAATACCCCCACACTTATCTTTTTATTTGTTCTCGAATAAACTAAAACTAAGATAAATCTGTTTTCATAGGGAGCACGATTGCATTGAGTGTATGCAATAATCCGTTAAACCTCTAGGTTTCCCTACTAGGATTAGTGTTGTCTCGTGGGGTTTCCAGCAGATACTACCCACAAAATCCAAATGCAATATGAAAAATTCCTAAATCCAAGATTTATTCACAACGATACAGATGCAATTTTTTTAAAAAATATTTACAAATGAAGAATTTTCTTTGAAGTTGACACAAATAAGTTAAATATTCGTTCTGGTTGTCATCAAGAAATTTAAGTCCTTTTACTTGTCAAAATTTCCAAAAAAATTAAGTTATCATAACAAATAGACTCTAGTTTGGCTAGTTGTTTTGGTTGATAACACAGTGCAACTATAAAACAGATCCTTAGTTGATTATCAAAGTTTTTCAACGTGGTATTTTCATTTATTTTGAATAACAAGTAAAATCATACAAGTTAAAGTAGTGCTTAGATTTCAATTACTTACTCTCTCTATTTTTGAAAATTTTATTGATATTAACAATATTTACATATGCCTAACTCACAAAACTAAGGCCATATATATAACTCATGCACTGCCTTCCGGGCTTACGTGAGGGAAATACAGAGCATGACGAGTGAACATACAAGTGTGTACACCGATCGATTGTAAGCATTGTTAATAAAAGAATTTTTGTATACATATACCTAACTCGGATAAACTGAAGTCAGACATACCGATCATGTACTGCCTTTCGTGCTTACATGAGAAGGGTACAAAGCATGACAAGTGTGCACACTTGCTTGTGAACACATGACTCTAGGTGTTTTTATAAAAATCATTTTTTTATGTTTTATATATATATACATACATATTTTTTCCTTTTTATTTTTTTATTTTTTTTATTTTTAAGAGAGTTTTACAAGAACGCCTTAGCATCATTTAACTTAGAAGATCAAAAATGTTATATCCTTTACTTTAAATCCATCATTTTTTTAAACAAAGATTTTCAATTATGATATACTTCATAATTATCACCTACCAATCTTCCTATATACTAGTTAAACCGTTGTTACTTGTAATCAAACTTTATTTTTGTTTTCGTTAAGACAAATAAATTTTCAATTTAATAACCAAGATCCTATATCAAAATGCTAAAAAAAAGAAAATTTGTTTTGGGTTTATTTTTGTCTTTTAGGTTTTGGAAAGAAAATGCCAAAAATAAACCATGAAAAATAAAAAAATGAAGATGAGACCCCCCCCCCCACTTGATTTTAATTGTGTCCCCACAATCAACCCAAATGAAAGGAGAAAAATAAAATAAAAATAAAAATATGACCTATATTTATATGAAAATGAAATGATTATTATTTACACGACATCCGAAAATATAGCATTAAAAGTAAATGAAACAGTCTTCCAAAGACTAATTCATTTGTCTCGTCAAGTATGCGAGACACGGCTCAAGCACAGAAAACCAAACCATAAAATATTTCAGAGATGAATGTTGATTTAGAAAAAAGAACGTCATTTTATTGAAAATCGTATGAGTTGTTTTATTTTTGATGATTTTTGAGGTTGATAAAACAATAGGTTGAAGTTCAAGCTTATTTTCAACAAATTGAAATCCAAACTTATCATTGAAAATATCTTCAAAATTATTGATTTCAAAATCAAAATGGTGATTTAAATCTCCCCTTTTAGAATTCAACAACTTATCTTCAAAATGTCCAAAGAATTTGTGTTCATTAACTTCGTCTTCCTTTGTTGGATTATCAACAATTTCATTGCATGTATCAATTTCAAAATCTAAAGTTGTCGCATTCAAATGTTCAAAGCCGGAAAAAGGAAGATCGAATTTTAAATCGAGTTCCTCACCCTTAAAAGAATTGAAATCCAACTCAATTACCATATTTTCAACAACTTATTAAGCTTGTTATTTTCAATTTCAAAAGTTGTTATTTGAAAATCGTCAATTTTGGTAAAATATGGATTATTATTTGACTCGTCACATATTAGGATTTGGTTTAGTTTCTCACATTGTTTCAAATAACAAATCCGTGTGAACTTTGTAAGTTCCATCCATTTTCTCAACAAAATCAAATTTATAATTATTAATTTGAAAATTATCAATTTGTACTTGTTGAGAATGAAAATTATCGATCGCATCGTAGTCAAAATTATTCTCATTGCTAAAATCATTTAAGTAGTTGTTTCCATTTACATTACGAATTTCATTTTGGAGTTCGAAATTGAATTAGTATGAGTTGTATTCGAAATCATTTGAATTTTGAAGAGTTCAAATTTTAATTATTTTGAAATTCCTTGACTTGAGTTATTGCATAGATATGAATTACAGAAATCATTTATCCTTTGCTCATTTTGTGTAGAGAGCTCAAGCAAAGATGAAATAGTTTCAATACTCTTTTCCAAAGTTGAGGGTCACTCACCATTTTGAAGGCTATGTTCTGTAAAATCCAAATCGTTCATATAATAGTTGTTGCTAAAATATCTGTAAGAATTTGATGTGAAAATATATGGATTATATTGATTTTCACAACCATCGTAAAATTCACATGATAGGGAAATTCGGACAGTTTCAAAAGTTATTTTTTCTTTTTTTAGGATTTTTATAAAGGAAAACTATTTACCAAAAGAAGTTTATTTTCCAAAAGGGGAATTTGAAAAAAAATTCCCTATTTATATTTTTTGGATTTTTTGTTTTTATTTGTAAAAAAAATAACTTAATTTTTTTTGTGAATTTTTTATTTTGATTGAAAATTTTCAAAAGAAAGAATTTAAAAAACTAAGTTGAGGAATATTTACAATTATTTTTGTGTTGGATTTTGAATTTTTTTTTTTTAATATGCATGAATTAATACAACTAAATGAACACAAAAGACTTAATTCCAAACTTTCTTTCCTAAGTAGCTCCTAACCCAAAATAGTATAATTACACTTTGTCTTAGTTCAACAAAATAGTTCTCAGTCAGTAACATACAGGATTTATTGGTGCACCACGAATCACTATAGCAACGCAGCCTAAGGTTTAAGTATCTTCAGAGAAACAACCAGTATAATATTTACGAATCACCATCATATTTATAGCTTATTATTGTTCTGTTGTAGCCTAGACCTAAAGAAATAAAATTGTCGAAAGAAGATAACTTGTCAATATACAATTAAATGCTATGTGAGCTCCTGACACTCTTAAGTCAAGTGTCTAATCGTTATTATTAGTCAAGTTCTAAGATCAAATGTAAAACAGAAATTAAATGTGTATTAACAATGCAACTACGAATGAAAATTTGTTTTTGTTTTCGAATTTTTTTTAAATGCTAGCAATCAACAATGCAAAAAAAATAAAAACAAGGGCTAAGGGCATGATACCAATGTATGCAGAATTATTAGTCAAATTATTTTTAAACGGCGATTTTTTTATATAAGCAAGCAATTTATTTTTGGCAACCAAAGTGAAGCAAACAAATGATTCTTCCTTTTGAATTTTTGCTTTTGCAACCTGAAACTAACAACATGATATATGCAGTTTTTTTATAAGGATGGAACACAAAACAAAAGAATTTTTTATTTTATTTTAAAGGAAAAAACAAAAGAAACTTAAAAAAATAAAAAGGAAAACTAAACCAAAAAAAATTTTAACACAAGAAAACTTAAATGGAAAATTTTCCATTCTCTCTCTTTTTTGTATGAAAGAAGAAACTAAATGAAAACTAAACCATTGAAATAAAACAAATGAAAACAAAACTTGCTTGCTTTTTTTTAAAAAAACTCTACTAGGGCCCGACCTAAATTGACACTCAACAATCCAAAATATTACAAATAACACAACTCAACAGCCACACCACCTAAGTGAATATGATTCACACGAGAGAAAAATATATATAATAATAACGTTTTTCACTCAAAACTCTCACTCTATGGAATACAAAATTTTCTCAACCTCGAAACTCAAATTTCGCTTTTGATTTAAGTTAATTGCTCGGTTAATGGTTGCAGTCTCTGGTTGGGTTCACGATTCGAGATGCATTCGATTTGGGTTATTAGATTTGGGGAATGAGGTACTGGTGATTTGGGAGGTAGGTGGTTCAGCTGCGGGTTATTAGATTTGGGGAATGAGGTACTGGTGATTTGGGAGGTAGGTGGTTCAGCTGCGGCTTGGAAGGAGGAGCAGGTGGCAGTTGTGGTACTATGCAGTGGATGGTTGCAAGGCAAGCAGTGGTTCAGAGGATGGTGAAGTTGACAGAGCAGTGTTGACTGGTGCAGAGGGTGATGGAGTTACATAGCGGCAGTGCAGTTGAGATTGGGGGATTTGTGGAAGGCAGTGATATGTAACAGAGGTCAAGAGAATTTGCAGTGGGAATGAATGTTTGGAGTTTTGTATGGTTGTGGTTGAATGAAGACGTGAACTGTAGGGAAGGAGATATTGCAGAGGGCAGTGTTTTGGGTAATGGAGTTGGGTTGTTGTTGCAAGGCAGAGAGGGGGTTGCTCGTGATGATTGTATGGATGTGGTTAATTGAATAAGAGGCATGCAGTGTGTTTTGCAGTGATGACTGTAGCTTGCGTGAAGTGGGTATGTCAGTGGGCAATGAGAAGTAGATGAATTGAAGTGGATAGGAGATGATGGCAAGGCAGTTTTGAAATATGCCAGTGAGTTGAAGTGGAGATGAAGTACTTGCAGATGGTCAGAAATGAAGTGTTGAGAGTGTGGTCAGAAATGCAGTGTTTGTTGAAGGAATTGAAGTGTGGAGTGAATGCAGTTGTGTGAAGGAATGTAGTGTGGAGTGAACTGAGTAGTGTGAAGTGGATGAAATGGTTGGATGTTGTTTGTTGTGATGGATTTGGGATGGTGGGTATGATGATTTGTAAGGTGAATGGTGATTTGTTTTGTATGCAGGGGGTTATGGTATGTATGCTAGTGGTGAAGCAATGGGGTGGATGATGGTTATGGAAGAAGAGGTGTACTAGTGCAGTTATGATGTGGTAGCAGGGTGTTGACAGCAGAGGCAAGGGGATGGCAGTTGTAACTTGTGATGTAGGGGTGAAGTGGTATGATGTGGTGACAGTATGTATGATGATGGTGATAGGAAGTTGAAGAAGTGATGTAAAATGTTAGTGGCTGTTTCAGGGGTATGTGGTCAGATGGGGTGGTGGAATATGTGATGTTAATGGTGGGTGGTTCATGTTGTACTGATGGAGATGAGTGGATGGGGGACTGTGTTAGTACGGAGGCACAGTTTTGTATACAGGAGTGGTATGATGATGGTTTAAGGCATAGGCAGTGGTGAGGAAATATGGCAGAGTGTTTACAGAGGGGTTGTTGTGATAAGTTAAAGGTGATGGAGGAATTGCAGTGTTAGAAAACATGGGGGGTTTTGGCAGGTGTATGTGGCAGGTTGACAGGGTGTTGGAAGTGTATGATTTGTACAGGGGATGGGTTGTGGTTTGATGAAGTGGTGGTTTTATGGAAGTGTTGAATGAAATCTGAAGTAGTTGATGAACTGGTGGTGTGTATATGTGCAGATGTGCACTGGCACAATTTTGAAGGCAGTTAGGTGATCATGGGAAGTGTGGTAGAAGCACTGGCAGGTTGCTGTTGAACTGTAATGGGGTATAGGTGGTCAGAAATGAGCAACTTGTGGTGGATATTTTTGCAATCGACGGTGTAATGAAATGGTAGAAGTGCACGGCCAAGTGTTATGCACTGATATGTAAGGAGTTTGATGAAGTGAATGGGCACTGTTTTGAAAAGTGGGGCTGTTTGTGGCACTGTTGAAAGAATGTTGCCGAGTTGTTGTGTAGGTTGTATTTGGAGATGGTTGGTTTGTGGTGACTGTGCACAAGATGGGGAGGGGGTCTGGCAGAAGGTATTGCAAGAGGATGAAGGAATATGTAGTGGCAGTAGTTCTTGTTTGGAAGAGATGTACACTGCACAATTTTGGGGATATAAACTGTGGTGACAGAAGTAAGGCAAAAAATGTAAATTTGAAAAAAAAAAAAAAAAAAAAAAAAAAAATTGAAAAGTTACAAAGAAAATGAAATGCAAATTACAAATAAAAAGGAAAAAAAATTCTTTTTTTAAAATTGTGTATGTTTTTTTTTCTTTTTTTTTTTTATAGAAAAGCAAATGCAAAATGAAAAGCAATAAGCACACAATCAAAATGCAAACAAAAATCGCACAAAGCTCAGAACAAATTTTTTTAAAATGAAAATTAACACATAAAACAAACACAATAAAATCAAACAAAAAATAATTCGAAGAATAGATATTAAAATTAAATAAAGTCCGCGGCAACGGCGCCATAAATTTGTTTAACGACTAAATCTCTATTGGATTAGAAAAATAGCCGAATTTTTTAATTAAAAATAACTAAAAGCGCAAGGCGTACAATTCTAGTATGCTGTGAGTACGGTCGATCCGTAGGGAATTGTATTGATTTAAAATTCTATTCAATCAAATTAATCAAGAGTTTGAAATTGTTTTAAGCTAAAAATGTAGAAAACTAACAAAAGAAAGTGGATAAAAATATAAGAGTAGAAGACAGTTTAGAGGCAATTTCCTTCTCATGATCACATAAATCAACATATATGAAATTATGATCTCTCTTTTGGTCATTAGTGAATTTAGTTGGTATGTTTATCATAAATATGGCATATTTGTGCTATTAATTAACCCAATATAAACCATTAAACTTTAACATATCCACTAAACCATTTTTAACTCTCATGAAAATGGCAATGAACTTGAAAATAAAATCTATTCTAAATATGATCTATTAACTATTGATTAGAAATATAGACTTTCAAATTTTGATTTTAATATTCACTTCATTATCATAATCATATGTAGATGAAGAGGTATTTTGTTTATTTAAGCATGGCCTATTTGGTGTTAACAACATAGGCTATCAAATTCAAAGCTAAAACAATAAAATTTTACCCATCCAAACATTGTCATTAAGCACAAAAAGAGATAAAAAATTCGCGAAATGTTGAATCTATATGACTAAAGGAGCTTCATTACCCCTAAATTGAAGGGGTTTAGCCTCTCATATTTGCTATCATTTCAACAAATGCAGATTGCAACATGAAAGAAAAAGAAAAAGAAAATGCAAGCTAATTAAAAAGAGAGCTAATTAAAATGAAATATAAGCTAAGCTACTTGCATAAGAAATGAAATTAAGCTACTAACAGAAGAGGAAAAAATGCATGTAAATAGAAAAGAGTATGAATTAACATTGCATAAAAATAAATTACATAAAAGAAGAAATGACAAAGTAGCCATGAAATAGAAGAAGAAAGTTTATATTTATTTTTGAGCCTAAAATTAAACTAACTAAAGAGGAGGCTAAGAGCTCAATTACATGAACATGTGGGGTATTTGTATAACGACCCTGACTCGACCTTCGAAAATCGGCATCGAATACGACACTCGTATTCAAATGCCGCAGATCCAAACGTCGAATCTGATTCGCCGGAGCTTATAACACATTAAGTAAAACAACACAGCGGAAGAAAAAGAAATAATACATTTGATATACAACATCTGATACAATATTCAGATACAATGATGATACAATAGAATGATACAATAGATATCAACACTATCAGAGATACAAGAAATAACAGCGGAAAGATAATGTCTTCAATGCCAAACTCCAAGAACTCCATCTTCAATCCAAAGCTAGTTCGAACCCTCATCACGTTGTCCTTAGCTTAGCAAGTGCAGCCGCGAATGCTGGAGTGTAGCAAATGTGATCCACAAATCCAAAGGGCTTCGAAGGCTATCAAATCAATTCCTACAATTCGACTATCTGAAAAACCCAACTCTAGACTGCCCGTGTGGAAAATAGTGGGCACCCAGAGTTTAGGAAAGGAACAATAAACTCCAGATCAGTCGTGGGACTGGTGTGAGCAAACGAAAGCAGTTTTATCTTTTAAAACAAACAACAAAAGCTTTTTAAAGTCCAATCCGCAATGCCTTTTGGAAAATGAAACTATCATAAGGCCTCCCGCCACACACACCATGCAAACACAGAATTGGAGGAGATTTCTCCTTATGATAGTCAAAAATGCTTGATACGCGAAAACCATTTTGATATTATTATTAGTGCATAGTGGAAAAACATTTCGAAAGTATAATATTAATCCTAGCCAGCATAGACATTCCGAACTACACCTACTATAGCTACCATCCAAACAGTGGGGAGCCACCATAAGTAGATGGTAGGTAATACAACTAAAACCGTATAAGGTTGCGTATTGGATGAATGGATTTCCAACAAATGGTCAGGTTAAGGAACTTCCTATTGCCACATGAGAACGCCTCTGGAGGGACGCCCCGAGAACCTACCCGGCTCTCTGCTAACACAAGGCTTGCTACCCCCTTCCCGGGGAGTAAAACCTAAGATATGCCACCCCCGGTCGTTTGCGACCTTTATCTGAGTGCTCTCAACACCAACATCACACAGTAATAAATATACTACAGTGTCCACATGAGTAAGTATTTGGGCTCCATACCATGATACCACCCTTTTCCAGAAGGAATGGTCATACCCTGGGGGAGCTACTATAATGACCCTGGATTTTGGCGCTATTATTTTAATAAATATTTAATTCAATTAAATAAAATATAAACTTATCATTTTAAAATAATATGACTTTTGGAAATATTCACCATTTGTTTGTATAGATTTGTATTTTTAAGTGGAAATTTGATTTTGGAAATTCAAAATAAATCTCTTAAAATATTTACAATAAAATCTATCTTTATATAATTGAATTAAAATGCTTTATTTTGTTAACAATTGGTAAAAATATATATGGATGATAATGTTTGAAATAAAACCAAATTCTATCAATATAAAAATAAGTAGAAAATGTAAGCAAACCATATGAATATAATTTAAATATTGATAGTCAAAATCTAAAATACAAATAAAAATAAAAACAAGGATTAAATGGTTGTTGTGTGTAAGCAACATAGGATAAACACATATAAACAACTATAACAATTTAAGTGAAACACAAAGTATAAAATAAAATAAAAACAAAGTATAACATAATACCAGACAAGTATATATATGAATTACTCAAGCAAGAAGACAAATATTTATAAACAAAATATCTTCATAACAAAGCCAAGTGTATACCTGCAAAGAGTATTTTTTTTATACAAAATATCTATACAGCAAAAACATAATAATAAGTATGTAAACATCTTTAGAAACCAAGACATTAAATGCCATCATCTCAGCCAATATTTTGTTCAAAAGCAAACTATTACAAATCTGATCATTTTCAGAAATAAAACTGATCAATCACAAAGAAGAAAAAACATTGACCAAATAACACCTTCCCTTACACAGCCTATTTTTCTTCTATATATTTTTGTATATATGTAGTTCCAGTTCGTTCAAAAACTTTGCTAACCTGTGAAAAACAAAAACAAGAAAAAGAATCAAAGCTCAAGTTTAAATTCAAAACAGAAAAATACACCGGCGGTTTTCAACTGCATTTTCCTCAATCATCAAGTTCTTTCTGTTCAAAGATTTTCAGGTGAGTAAACAATCAATTTTAAAGTTTTAAGTTTAAATTAAAATCAGTAAAGATGATTCCTTTATTATATGGTATTGTATATGTTTTAACTTTGGATAAAATTCTATGTATATATAGGTTACTCTGTATGTTGTTCTTCTCTGTTATGAATTACAGGGATTGATTATCATTCAAACTCGAATTGGTTTTCAACTGATCATTTTAAAACTTTAAGTATCAATCAATCAAGATGTTTAATCCTCAAACAAGATTTTTCAAAGCTTATTTCATATGTTAGTGAATTATTCCTACTGGAAACTTTGTTTACAGGTAATCAAATATACTTTGATGAATTCGATTGTCATAAAAAGTTAATTCAAGTTCATAGTTTGAGTCCTTACTGCAAAACATGATTTTTAAAACAAAAATGAAGATTTTTAGTTTCATATTCGAAGAGCAATCTGCAATTGAACAAAGTTTGAATTTTGTCCATTTTCAAACAATCGATTTAATTATAAATGTTGAAATTTGGATTGAAGCACGTATAAACATCATAGATTTTGAGAAAATTGTTGAATATTTTTTTCATTGCATAAATTAAAGAAACGAATTCATTTTAGGGTTTAGTTTCGAGTTTCTAGACCTGATAGTAAACGAGGCGTGTTCGTCTTTGTTGCATGATCGAGTTGCACGAATCTTTGGTGGATGGTTGCTTGGTGTGTTGTCATGGTGTGGCCAAAGCTTGAGCGTCTCTTGTGGCCTGAGCGTTGGTGACGAGGTAGCTATGTTATTTTGGTTAAGCTACAGGCTTCGAGCTAGCGTGCTATATTTCGATGTCGAAATTTTGAAGGCGATATGAGTTTAGTTTTCGAGTATTCGTGAGATTCGTGACTTGCCTGAGGCGTTGGAGTTCGCCGGAGTTGAGCTGCGTCGCCGTGCACGTGTACGGCGAAGTGGTTGGTGTCGGTGTCGATGTGGGTGTGTGACGCGAGTCGTTACTCGAGTAAACGAGTCACTTGCTTCGGGTTGTATTCGAGCGTGTGAACATGGCTTCCTGATGCTATATTTAAACTTAAGTTTTAACTTACTGGAAACAAAAAAAAGAGAAGAAGAAGGTCGCGAGAAGAACAGATGAGTGTCTCGGGAAGATTGTTGGGATACGCGGGTGGTTACTCGAGTAAGGTAGGGGTAGCACTCGGGTGTTTTTTTCAAACTGTAAAATAAAAAAAAGTAAGTTAAGCACTCGGGTTTCAACCAGTTTTAAGCATTGTGAATTTAACAATTTAAGTTAAAAACTTAAATACAAGTTTTAATTATCTTAATTAATGCTTAACAATGTTTTAAACACTTAATGATTATGTTAATTAAGTAATTAATTTATGTTAAGTATAAATTTAATTAACATTAAAGTTTTGTAGTTAATAATAAATTGATTTTCAAATTTAAAAGAAGACCTTTAAATGATAAATTAAGTTGGATAATTAATATCAATTAATTATTTTTAGAAAGTAATTACATTATAATTGTAATTAGAGATTGGTAATTAATGATTAAGTGATAAATAAATTGTAATTAACTACATAATGTTAATTAATGTATGATTAGTAGATAACTAATTAAGTAATTTAATTAAGGATTAATAATTGATTAATTAAGTAATTAATGGTTAATAAATGGATAATTAAGTTTTATTAATTAATAATTAAGGTTATGAATTAATAATTAAGGGGTAATTAATTAAGTAATTAAGTAATTAAGATTTAATAATTGATTAAGAAATGATTAATTAATTAAATGGTTTGAAATGGAATAATTAATTAATTGATAATCAATGAATAATTAAACAGGGTTAAGTAATTAATTCTCAAGTAATTGATTTTAAATTAAATAATTACAATAAGACTCAAAGATGATTGCTTATGAATGTTGTATAAGTAGAATATCTGATTGTGACATCTATTTGATGATATTCTGTGATGTTCTATGATATGCTTTGATATATATATGATGATTGTGTACGATTTATCTGCGATAAATGCTATGTGAATTCATGTGTTGAATTTAAAATGTTTAAAACTATTAAACAACTTGACCTTTAAAATGGCGTTTGGATTTCGATGAGACCGGTGTCAGGTGTCATTTATGATTATCCGAAAACCACATCGATCCAAATTAAACATTAGGTCATGAATTCTCAAGTGAAGATCGAGATGGTGTTTCAGAATGCAAGGGTTATCGTCGTTGACTCTGAGGGTGATTTCAAATGAGTGTAACGAGATAATGCCTTTGGTTTCGTTCGAACAGCAAGGTTAGGTGGGTCATGCCCAAACAGGACGAGATATACCCCTATCTAGATGCCCCTTTTTATTTCGGCTGTGTGGGGCAGTTGATTGCAACAACTGCCGGGGTTATCTTGTTCGGGACTGTTCAGTAAGGAATGATTCCGGCCTTTTGTTGCAGGGGATTTAGGGTGGATCCTCGGTACGGTGATCTAGGCCACGTACTGTAACGGACGGTGCCCCAGTAGCCCTGCCATTGTATGTAATCCAATTTCCAGCCGTACGTTTTGATTGTGCCCAACTATGTTGGAATGTGAGATGTAAGCATTTCAGCTATTTCTGTATTTTATGTGAAAACCATAGACACTATTATAATATCACTGGATTTCCTATAAAAAAAATTGGTTGGCGTAAGGTAAAAACTTACCCGTATTTATGTGTGGGGAGTCTTACGTGATACCTTTATTTTCAAATGTTTTCAAAGTTAAACAACTTTAAACCTTTTACTCATACCAGACCCATTTCTGACCCGGAGTTTATATTTTGTTTTTCATAAACTCTTGGGTACTCAAATTTTTATGAATAGTCAAATGATAGGTTTGGATTTTGGTTTCTGGAGAAGCTTGGAGCAGGAGTCCAGACGTATATATCTATCTTGTTCCGCTGTGTAGTTGATGTATGCTGTATTTTAGGATGTATGTAGTGACAGATGTATATATGATTGTCATGTGTATGATATTGTATAACTCTGATATATGTAAAACTATGTAATAGTTATGTGATGTATTATATTTTGTTCCATTCCACTGTGAGATTCTAGTGTTGTTATTCCTTTCTTTCTATTCTTTTCTATTTCTGTCCCTTTCTTTTCTTATTGATGATACGTCTTTCTGTGAGTAGAAGGGCGGGTCGTCGCAGTTGGTATCAGAGCGAGGTTGAGCGAATACCTAGGCTCTTGAGTGATTTCTTTCTTGAGAAAGCGTATTTGTAATTTTGTTATATATATATATATATATATATATATATATATTTCTACCTATTTGTTGGGTTGCATGTTCTGGAATTCCAATATAAGTTATTAAGGTAGATCGGGTAGTGGTGTATGTAACATGACTACTAATGGTTGGAGTTTGAATGTTTGAGGTTGGAGGTGTATCTGTCGAGATTGTAGACCTATTACCGTCTCGAGTGAGTTTTGGGTGGTATAAGGATTTCATCGATCTTTGAAGGAAACCTGTTAAGGTTCGGAGTTCATCTTTGAAGTGTAAGTTTGGATGAGCTAGAATTTGGATCTGTCGGTTGGACAGAAGCAAGTCAAGGTATCTTGATTCCTCAGGATGTAGTAGTTGTGTGATGGGACACAGTGTGTAACGACCCAGAATTTCTATTAATTAAAATTCGTATATTTAATTAATTTTAAATATTAATAAGTGAAATTATAAGTCGAATAAATTTTATTTCGAATAATTTGATTTAATTGGATAATTAAATCGATAATTTAATACGTTAAATTACAGAAATAATTGAAATTTGGGTTAAATATGATTGAAAATGATTTGTAAAATTTTATTTTATCATATTGGAGTTAGAATGATGTTATAGAACTTTTAAAATCGAATTAAAAGTTTATTTGTGAAAATTGAATATTTTAATATTTAATCGACTAGTGAAATTAGCCGTTTTTCGAACAGTCTCAGAATTAGACGAAACTAGTTCCATTGGATCCGTAATAGTTTTTTATTATCGGATTTCAATTTTTGTAGCAATTGGAGTTATCGTTTGACCATGGCAGCTCGAAACGCATCGAAATTGTTTTAATATTAAATTGGCGAGTTAAAATAGCCATTTTTCAAACAGTCTCGGATTTCGACGAAACTAGTTTCATCGGATCCGTAATGTGATATTATTATAAGGTTTCAAATTTCAAGTCAATTGGATTTACCGTTTGTCCGGAGCAAGCCAAAACGCCTAGAAAATTCGTTTAATCGGTTTAATTTAAATCGAACGTTTATTGCCATAACTCGCACAGATGATCGAATTAGCTCCCGAAACACGTTCCATTGCGTTCGGAACGCGGGATAAACCTTAGAAACGTCAACCGGCATGCTTCGTTTGGAGTTCGGAAAATCCGGGATGAATAGTGTTCGCGTATTTTTCTATATAAGCCCCTCAATGTTTTCATTTACAAAGGAAAAAAAAACCCTAGGGTTTAATTCATAGCCGTCGGCCATTATTCAAAGGCCAGAAACGCACGAAATTCTTCCCTTAATCACTCTCAATCCGTGAATCGATTCGAGAAATCTTCAACTAGAGATTCGTAGAGGGTAGTGAGTTCTATCAAATCAACGGTTGTGATCGTTTTCTGAGCTGTAGATCAACGGCAAATTGAAGCTTGCGCGCGTGCGTTCTTTCACGTTTTCCAAGAGATACTCACGAATGAGCTTGATGCTATCTGGCCTGGAGATGGAGCTTGCAATGCTCTTCAGCGTGGTAGCCTCTGATCGACGTGAAGATGATCGTTGTGGGTCGCGTTATTTGGGCAAAAGGGGTCGGCTTTGGGTTTTCTGCGCTAAAACGCGTTCGAACGGGAATGGGGAAGATGGAAAGCAAGACTGAGATCTAGGGCAGGGGGGATGGACGGCTATGATTGCTTAGGTTATAAAATTTTAAAAGAAATTGCAATATAATTTAGTTATAATTCGTATGAACTTTAAAAATCAATATCTCTTTCATACGAGGTCGGAAAATTACGAAACCAGTTGCGTTGGAACCGTATTGACGAGTACTATGCTATGGAATTAGATTGGAGTCGTTTGGAGCTAGTGAGAATTTCGGGTAAAATTAAACGCACGTTTAATTTTATTCGAAATAAAAGCAAAAACGAGATTGAAATCAAGGTGAGAACTTCTCACTCAATCGAATAGTTTCGATTTATATTTTAAATAGTTAGATTTAAAATTATTGATTGTGTGTTGAATGATGATTGTTATCTATTGATTGTTAAAATAGACATTATGTGCCGTTAGTAAGCGGAGGTTATTTATTAAAAACATATACCGCGAATATTTCACTGCAAAGTGAAATTGGTATTATTTATGTACTTGGAGTTGATTTTCCCGCATTATATAGCGGATGAGACCCTATTGCGCCGCATAATAGCGGATAATAATTTATGAATCCCATATACCGCGATAATTCTGTACTGGAGCGGAATTGGTATTGTGCTAATGTTTTTGGATGCAGGGAAACAGGTTGGAGGGATCCAACTGGATTCCTCAACTGTATTGATTTATTTACAGATATTGTGATATTTGTTGATTATCATATCGATATATGATATTTGGATGTCGTGATTTACTATTTGGTGTTGCTGCATCATCGATCCATTTCTGAAGTTTTAAAATAATGATTTTGGTTTTAAAAGGAATTTTAAAGTGATTTTCGAAAGTATACGTTTTATTAAATTTTGAATTGTTAAAAATAAATAAACGTTAAAATTTTAATGTTATAAAAGTATGATTTTTATGAAATGAAAGCGAAAAGTGATTTTTGAAATAAATAGTTAATAAATTTATGAAATGGTTTAAATTGGAATTTTTGAACTATTACAAATAATTTTTATAAAAGATTTATAAAATGGATATTTATAAATAAAAAATATTGGAATTATAAAACAAGTTTATTAAGTGTTAAAATGAAGAATAAAATGGATTTCATTGGAAATTATAGATTTATAAATTGTGAAGATATAAAATGAATAGATGTTGTAAAATAAAAGATTTATAATTAATTAACTTATAAACTGGGTTTTAAGCATATAAATGGGATATTTATAGAAATTGTTAATAAAGGAGATTTTATAAGTTGAAGTTGTTACAAAATATAAAGGAATCTTATAAGTAATAAGATTTATGATTTGTGAAGTTTTGAAAGAACAATTTTGTAAATAAATGAATTATAAGTAATCAACTTATAATATGGACTTTTGGTATATATTGAGATATACAAATGGAATGGGTAAATAAAGGAAATTTATAAATCGAAGTTTATAAATAGAAATGGCATTTATAGACATTGTTTATAAATTTGAAATCAATGGAATTTGATAAATTGAAAGTTGAAATTGGTTAAGGAAGTATATTCACGATTTTGGACAGTGAATATATTATCAAATAAAATGGATATGCTTGGGAAAATGAATATTATAAAATAAAGTTAATCATTTTAACGATGTTTTAAAATGTGTTAAACATCGAAAACATAGATTTCAACATTCATTGTTGAAATAGACGTTTTCGAGAAATAGAAGGAAATGGTGGACTATAACACAGTTGTTATAGTAAATGATTTTCCGAAAGGAAATGTTTTTGTATAGTATTGGGATTTATATATCTATCTAAATTTCGAATCCCTATACTAGTGATTTTGGGTCGTCGTAACGATGTTTTACGCAACATTCGTTTTGACCCAAATAAATGTGTTAAGTGAATGTTTTCCTTAAAAAAAATGAAATATATACTTAATTTCAATATTAAGTATATTGAATATTTTCTAAGTATTGAAAATAAATGGATTTGTGAATTACTTATTAATAAATAAGTATGGAAATATTTTTCCAATGTGAAATGAAACGTTTTGAGAATTTATCTTTTTGAAGACAAATTGAAAATGAATATTAGAAATTGGTTTGGGAAATCGTATATTCACAGATATTTAAGAAGTGTAAATTCACTATGGAATTTATAAAAGAAAGGGGAATTTGTTTAAAAATAAACGTTGATTTATTTTTGAAGTGTGGGAATAAATTTACGGATTTGGAACGTAAATATAAAGTAAATCGTTAAGGATTTATTTAATTGGTTTAAATGAACCATGTTGAAATGAAAGTATTTCCGCGTAATTAAAATGATTGAAATTTGTTTTCAAAAGTGGTAAAGAAGAAAAGTGATTTGAAAATTTGTTTTCAAATGGTTGAAGTGTGGAAAATTATATATCTAGTAAAGATATTTTGGAAAGTAAATAATTTGGGAAATTATTTGGAATTTGGTGATGTTGAGCATGCCTATTGATAGTTAAATAATCCGACTATCAATATTTACCTTTAAATAAGTATTTGTTGTGAATTGCTTGAATTTGAATGCCACACTTATTTTTAAAATAAGCGCGCACTATTCGGGTTAGCCGTGAAAGGACCTTGGGGTCGTATAACCCATTCCGAATATGTGATACGTCGTAATGGATTGCATTCGATGACCGGTGTTGAAGACCGAATATTTTTGAAAACGGAAGGATTACCGTTGAGTTACTCTGCATCGGCTGATCTCCGATATAGAGGTTTTATCAACCTTAGTGACGGGAAGTCCCGACGTGATTAGAAATTATCCGGAATGCAAGGACATCTTTGGAAGTGCCTTCGGTTCTGTTCGAGCCCGGAACAGACTTGTATGGATTGTATGTCTGACATTACAAGTTGAAATATAAAGCTGATTTCTTTCAAATATATTTCTGTTGCTGGCGGAGAATTTATTCTCTTAGCTTAGCACCCTTCTCTAAGACGTACGAGCTCAGAGGTTATGTAGTTGAAGGTTATTAGTGATATACTCCCAATTTGGTAATGTGACACGCTGAGTGTTGGTGTGAAATGATCATTGTTTGATCATTTGTGATATGATCATTTGTTTGATCATTTATCTTAGTGATCATTACTTTGATCATTTGTTGACCAAAAGCACAGCTTTTGTATAAAGCGTGGCTTTGTGGACGAGACTTCGTCGGACCTCACACCCCGGAAATGGTCAAAACAGGAAGGATGCGGCAAGGTTATTAGGGGGTAGTGCCCCTTTAGTGTATGTCATTCCTTCTGGATAGAGGTGGTATCATGGTATGAAGGCCAGATATTTAACCTATGTTGTTGCTGCAAATTTTGTGGTTGTTGGAAATCGAGGATCCTCGGATAGATCGGTTACGATCGGGGGATGACATATTCGTGTCAGTAGTTACCTAGTTTGAAAGGTAACCCGGCCTTGTGTTGGCAGAGGCGTACCTATGTGGAAATGGGAAGTTCCTTGGCCTGACCATTTGTTGAAAATCCGAAGAAACAATACGAGACTTGTACGGTTTTAGTTGTAGAACCTGCCATGGAATGTGGCAGTAACCTGCTATTGAACATGGTAGCTATAGTAGGCATACGATAATGGTCGTATGTTGGCTAAGATTTATATCTTTACTTTCGAAATGATTTTTCCTACACTACGCACTAGTAATAATATCAAATGTTCTTTTTAATGCGTAGCAAGCATCTTTGACTAACATAAGAAGAAATCTCCTCCAAGTCTGCGTTTGCATTGTGTGTGTGGTGGGAGGTCTTATAGTAGTTACATTTTCAAAAAACATTGCGAATTGACTTTAAAAATATTCCTCTATTTTTTATTTTAAAGAAAAATAAACTGTTTTTAGTTCTCACACCAGTCACATGACTGACTCGGAGTTTATTTTTTTCCTTCCTAAACTCTGGATGCCCACCAATTTCCACACGGGCAGTCAAGAGTTAAGGTTTATCAGGATATTCTGGAATTCAGGAGTTGCTGGAGGCAAGCTGGATGGCATTGGCGTAGTCACTAGTATATAGTATTTCTTTTCCGCTGTTTGTTGTTGTTTGTTGTTGTACACTCTGATGATGTAATGAAATGTAATGTGATGTAATGTAATAACTGATATAGTTCTTTGTTTAAAGATTATTCATTTATTTATTATATGTTGTTCCGCTGCGAATTGTGAGATTCTGATGTTGTTCTGTTATTTCTTCTGTTCTGTTCTATCTTTTTCTATCTTCTTCTACTTTTTCTTCTTCTTAAACCCTAACGGTACGGTTTTTCAACTTTCGATTGCTCGGCAGTTGATACAGTAGACGTATTGATGTCGGTTTTCGTGAATGAAAAATCGCATTCGTTACACAGTGACTATGGATGTTTCCGAAGATGTTTCTTTGGAACAAGTTAAGGAAGCATGTCTGCTTCGGTGTTGTGGCTAAGTTCAGTAGGGTGTTTCTGTCCGATTCGAGGTTCGAGTTTCTCGAAGAGCTTTGGATAGAAAGTCTTTGGGCATCTAGGTCAGCATTGTAACTCGAAGTGTTCTGTGTGCCGTCGAGAAGGTTCTCTGATTAGCAGTTTTTCTTAAGGTAATTTCAGAAGTAGCAGAGTGGATCCATTTCTTCGATGGATTGGCTTGATAAATATAAGGCTGTTCTGAATTGTGATGAGAGAACAGTTTCGTTGGATACCGGTCTGGGTAGAATTGCCAGGGTGTCGTGTGATAATTCTGGAATTCACTTGAGCAGTCTTTTACATGGAGTTAAGACTTCTCAAGAGAAGGTTGAAGATGTCAGTGTGGTCCAAGATTTCCCTGATATATTCGAGGAAGTTAAGTGTTTGCCTCCACATCGAGAGATAGAGTTCCATATTGATTTAATTCCAGAAGTAGTGCCGGTGATTCAGCCTAGTAGGAGGATGGCTCCTAGAGAGAGGGAGGAGTTAGTTAAGTAGACTCAGGAATCTTTTGGATAAGGGGTTGATTTGGCCCAATTTTTCTTGTTGGGGTTCTGCTGCAGTGTTTGTCACTAAGTCGGATGGATCGCTAAGGTTCTGTGTGGATTATAGGAAATTGAACAAGGTGACCATTCGAAATAAATATCCTCTTCCTCGTATTGATAATCTTTTTGACCAGTTGGCTGGAGCTTCTATCTTTTCTCATCTAGATTTAGCTTCAGATTTCTTTTAGTTGAGGGTAACTGAGGACAGTATCCCTTTGACTGCATTTAGGGGACCGAATTGTTTCTATGAATGGTTGGTTATGCCTTTTGGGTTAACCAACGCTCATGCCTACTTCGTTGACCTGATGAACCGAGTCTTTCAGGATGTATTGGATAAGTTTGTTTTGGTGTTCATTGATGATATTCTGGTCTACTCTAAGTCTGAAGAGGAGCACAAACAACATTTGAGTATAGTGTTGGAAACACCGAGGAGGCATGTTTTGAAGGCGAAGTTCTTTAAGTCCCATTTTTGGAAATCGGAAGTTAAATTTTTAGGGCGCATTGTTTCTGGTAAAGTTACCTCTGTAGATCCAGCGAAGGTGGAGACTATTCTGGAGTGAAGCAACCGAAGTCACCGACGGAAGTTCACAGTTTTCTGGGTTTAGCTGGCTACTACAAGAAGTTTATCAGGACTATTCCAAGATTTCTTCACATCTGACCAAGTTGACAAGGAAAGGAGCTAAATTCAAATGGATACCCCAATGTGAAGAAGCTTTTCGGGAATTGAAGACGAGGCTAACCAGTGCACCGGTGCTAGCTATTCCGGATGGAAAGAGCAAATTTGAGGTTTATATAGATGCTTGTATAGTTGGTTTGGGAGCAGTTTTGATGCAGAATGGAAGGGTAATTGCGTATGCGAGTCGGCAATTGAAGCCACATGAAAGAAACTGCGCTACGCACGATCTTGAATTGTTAGCCATTGTTTTTGCTTTGAAGATTTGGAGACACTATCTCTTGGGAGAGAAGTTTGAGTTATTCACGGATCGCAAACCGTTGAAATATCTTTTCCCTCAAAAGGATCTTAATCTGAGGCAGCAGCGATGGGTCGAGTTTCTGGCATCGTATGATTTGGATATTTTGTATACCCCGGGAAAGGCAAATGTTGTGGCTGATGCTCTTAGCAGGAATGCAGTTTTGTCTCTTTTGGAAGTTGTTCCATCTCTTCAAGAAAGAATTATAAGTAAGCAAATGGAGGATAGATCTTTTGAGGAACTGATTCTTGGAACTAAGGATGGTTGATTGTGTGTACCTAATATAGATGGATTGAGGCAAGAAGTCTTATCTGAATGTCAACGTTCCAGGCAGAATATTCACCCAGGAATCTCTAAGATGTATAAAGCCATGAGAAGAGTTTTCTGGTGGCCGAGCATGAAGAGGGATGTAGCTGCTTTCGTTAATAGTTATACTATCTATCAGCAAGTTAAAAGAGATCAACATAAGTCAGCGGTTTGTTGCAACCTTTGGAAATCCCAGAATGGAAATGGGAGATGATTCTATGGATTTCATCGACGGTTTGCCTAGAACCAAGAAAGGAAACGATGGAATATGGGTTAATGTGGATCAGTTAACTAAGAGTGCCCGTTTTATACCGGTTAAGGCAACTCGTATTGCAGCTTCTCTAGCAGAGATTTTCTTGAGGGAGATAGTAAGATTGCATGGTGTTCATGTCAGCATAGTAAGTGATCGTGATCCTATCTTCACCAGCAAATTCTGGAAGGCTCTACAATCAGCTATGGGAACGAGTTTGAGATTGAGTACAGCCTATCATCCTCAGACAGACGGACAGACAGAGAGGTTGAATCGAATTCTAGAGGATATGCTACGAGCTTGTGTTTTGGATTTTGGTGGATCTTGGGAAGACCATCTTCATTTGGTAGAATTCTCCTATTATAATAGTTACCAAGCAAGTATTAAGATGGCTCCTTATGAAGCTCTGTATGGAAGACCGTATAGATTCCCATCCTGTTGGATAGAGTCGAAAGATCATCTTGTGCTTGGACCAGATTTGATTCGAGAAGCATCTGCTAAAGTTGATCTTATCAAGAAAAGGATGAGAGATGCTCTGGACCGTTAGAAGAAGTACGCAGATAAGAGAAGGAGACAATTGGAATTTGGGATTGGTGATTCAGTTTTTGTCAAAGTTTCCCTGATTAAAGGAGTTATTAGATTCAGGAAGACGGGAAAACTTGCCCGAGATATATAGGTTCATTTCAGATATTAGAAAGGATTGGTGCAGTAGCTTACAGGATTGAATTGCCAGAACTGATGTCTGGAATTCATAATGTATTCCATGTATCCCAACTAAGGAAATTTATTCATAATCCATCATTAGTTGTAGAACCAGTAGTCCAGGAAGATCTGGAGGTTGAGCCGAATTTGACTGTGGTCAGGAATCCAGTTCGGATTGTTGATCAAGACGAGTGGCAACTCACGAGCGAGGTAGTAAAGCTCGTCAAGTGCAGTGGAGCGAGGATCCCAAAGATTGTACCTGGGAAACTCTGGATAGTTTTAGGAAAGCTTATCCGGATTTGTGTCCGGATAGCTAGTGATGTTTGTTAGGATAGATTGTTTGGTTGTTTACTAATGTATGAATGATATGTATGTTTGAACTGTTGATATAAAGCGTTTGAATTATATTTTGTTTTAAATTTCGAGGACGAAATTCTTTTAAGGGGGGAGGAATGTAACGACCCCGGATTTTGGCCCTATTATTTTAATAAATATTTAATCCAATTAAGTAAAATATAAACTTATCATTTTAAAATAATATGACTTTTGGAAATGTTCACCATTTGTTTATATAGATTTGTATTTTTAAAAGGAAATTTGATTTTGGAAATTTAAAATAAATCTCTTAAAATATTTACAATGAAATCTATCTTATATAATTGAATTAACATGCTTTATCTTGTTAACATTTGGTAAAAATATATATGGATGATAATGTTTGAAATAAAACCAAATTCTATCAATATAAAAATAAGTAGAAAATGTAAGTAAACCATATGAATATAATTTAAATATTGATAGTCTAAATACAAAATACAAATAAAAATAAGGATTAAATGGTTGTTGTGTGTAAGCAACATAGGATAAACACATATAAACAACTATAACAATTTTAAGTGAAACACAAAGTATATAATAAAATAAAAACAAAGTATAACATAATACCAGACAAGTATATATATGAATTACTCAAGCAAGAAGACAAATATTTATAAACAAAATATCTTCATAACAAAGTCAAGTGTATACCTGCAAAGAGTATTTTTTTTATACAAAATATCTATACAACAAAAACATAATAATAAGTATGTAAACATCTTTAGAAACCAAGACATTAAATGCCATCATCTCAGCCAATATTTTGTTCAAAAGCAAACTATTACAAATCTGATCATTTTTAGAAATAAAACTGATCAATCACAAAGAAGAAAAAACATTGACCAGATAACACCTTTCCTTACACAGCCTATTTTTCTTCTATATATTTGTGTATATCTGTAGTTCCAGTTCCTTCAAAACTTTGCTAACCTATGAAAAACAAAAACAAGAAAAAGAATCAAAGCTCAAGTTTAAATTCAAAAACAGAAAAATACACAGGCAGTTTTCAGCTGCAGTTTTCTCAATCATCAAGTGCTTTCTGTTCAAAGATTTTCAGGTGAGTAAACAATCAATTTTAAAGTTTTAAGTTTAAATTCAAATTAGTAAAGATGATTCCTTTATTATATGGTATTGTATATGTTTTATCTTTGGATAAAATTATGTGTATATATAGGTTACTCCGTATGTTGTTCTTCTCCGTTATGAATTACAGGGATTGATTATCATTCAAACTCGAATTGGTTTTCAACTGATCATTTTAAAACTTTAAGTTTCAATCAATCAAGATGTTTAATCCTCAAACAAGATTTTTCAAAGCTTATTTCATATGTTAGTGAATTATTCCTACTGGAAACTTTGTTTACAGGTAATCGAATATACTTTGATGAATTCGATTGTCATAAAAAGTTAATTCAAGTTCATAGTTTGAGTCCTTATTGCAAAACATGATTTTTAAAACAAAAATGAAGATTTTTAGTTTCATATTCGAAGAGCAGTCTGCAATTGAACAAAGTTTGAATTTTGTCCATTTTCAAATAATCGATTCAATTATAAATGTTGAAATTTGGATTGAAGCACGTATAAACATCATAGATTTTGAGAAAATTGTTGAATATTTTTTTCATTGCATAAATTAAAGAAACGAATTCATTTTAGGGTTTAGTTTCGAGTTTCTAGACCTGATAGTAAACGAGGCGTGTTCGTCTTCGTTGCGTGATCGAGTTGCACGAATCTTTGGTGGATGGTTGCTTGGTGTGTTGTCATGGTGTGGCCAAAGCTTTAGCGTCTCTTGTGGCCTGAGCGTTGGTGACGAGGCAGCTATGTTATTTTGGTTAAGCTACAGGCTTCGAGCTAGCGTGCTATATTTCGATGTCGAAATTTTGAAGGCGATATGAGTTTAGTTTTCGAGTATTCGTGAGATTCGTGACTTGACTGAGGCGTTGGAGTTCGCCGGAGTTGAGCTGCGTCGCCGTGCACGTGTACGGTGAAGTGGTCGGTGTCGGTGTCGATGTGGGTGTGTGACGCGAGTCGTTACTCGAGTAAACGAGTCACTTGCTTCGGGTTGTATTTGAGCGCGTGAACATGGCTTCCTGATGCTATATTTAAACTTAAGTTTTAACTTACTGGAAACAAAAAAAAGAGAAGAATAAGGTCGCGAGAAGAACAGATGAGTGTCTCGGGAAGATTGTTGGGACACGCGAGTGGTTACTCGAGTAAGGTAGGGGTAGTACTCGGGTGTTTTTTTCAAACTGTAAAATAAAAAAAAGTAAGTTAAGCACTCGGGTTTCAACCAGTTTTAAGCATTGTGAATTTAACAACTTAAGTTAAAAACTTAAATACAAGTTTTAATTATCTTAATTAATGCTTAACAATGTTTTAAACACTTAATGATTATGTTAATTAAGTAATTAATTTAAGTTAAGTATAAATTTAATTAACATTAAAGTTTTGTAGTTAATAATAAATTGATTTTCAAATTTAAAAGAAGACCTTTAAATGATAAATTAAGTTGGATAATTAATATCAATTAATTATTTTTAGAAAGTAATTACATTATAATTGTAATTAGAGATTGGTAATTAATGATTAAGTGATAAATAAATTGTAATTAACTACATAATGTTAATTAATGTATGATTAGTAGATAACTAATTAAGTAATTTAATTAAGGATTAATAATTGATTAATTAAGTAATTAATGGTTAATAAATGGATAATTAAGTTTTATTAATTAATAATTAAGGTTATGAATTAATAATTAAGGGGTAATTAATTAAGTAATTAAGTAATTAAGATTTAATAATTGATTAAGAAATGATTAATTAATTAAATGGTTTGAAATGGAATAATTAATTAATTGATAATCAATGAATAATTAAACAGGGTTAAGTAATTAATTCTCAAGTAATTGATTTTAAATTAAATAATTACAATAAGACTCAAAGATGATTGCTTATGAATGTTGTATAAGTAGAATATCTGATTGTGACATCTATTTGATGATATTCTGTGATGTTCTATGATATGCTTTGATATATATATGATGATTGTGTACGATTTATCTGCGATAAATGCTATGTGAATTCATGTGTTGAATTTAAAATGTTTAAAACTATTAAACAACTTGACCTTTAAAATGGCGTTTGGATTTCGATGAGACCGGTGTCAGGTGTCATTTATGATTATCCGAAAACCACATCGATCCAAATTAAACATTAGGTCATGAATTCTCAAGTGAAGATCGAGATGGTGTTTCAGAATGCAAGGGTTATCGTCGTTGACTCTGAGGGTGATTTCAAATGAGTGTAACGAGATAATGCCTTTGGTTTCGTTCGAACCTGGAACGAACTTGTATGGATTGAATGCTTTTAGCACATCGTCAGGCAGACGATGAGCATTCTAAGGGATATGTTCTATCAAGGTAATCGTAGCCTCAAACCTCATCAACCGGGAATGGCTAAAACAGGGGATGTGCAGCAAGGTTTGGTGGGTCATGCCCAAGAAGGACGAGATATACCCCTGTCTAGATGTCCCTTTTTATTTCGGCTGTGTGGGACCGTTGATTGCAACAACTAACGGGGTTATCTTGTAAGGGACTGTTCAGTAAGGAATGGTTTCGGCCTTGTGTTGCAGGGGATTTAGGGTGGATCCTCGGTACGGTGATCTAGGACACGTACTATGATGGGTGGTACCCCAGTAGCCCTGCCATTGTATGGAATCCAATTTCCAATAAGAGACGTACGTTTTGATTGTGTCCAACTATGTTGGAATGTGAGATGTAAGCATTTCAGCTATTTCTGTATTTCATTTGAAAACCCTAGACACTATTATAATATCACTGGATTTCCTATAAAATATTTTGGTTAGCGTAAGGTAAAAACTTACCCGTATTTATGTGTGGGGAGTCTTACGTGATACTTTTATTTTCAAATGTTTTCAAAGTTAAACAACTTTAAACCGTTTACTCATACCAGACCCTTATCTGACTCGGAGTTTATATTTTGTTTTTCATAAACTCTTGGGTGCTCAAATTTTTATGAGTAGCCAAGTGATAGGTTTGAATTTTGGTTTCTAAAGAAGCTTGGAGAAGGAGTCCAGACGTATATATCTATCTAGTTCCGCTGTGTAGTTGATGTATGTTGTATTTAAGATGTATGTAGTGACAGATGTATATATGATTGTCATGTGTATGATATTGTATAACTCTGATATATGTAAAACTATGTAATAGTTATGTGATGTATTATATTTTGTTCCATTCCGCTGTGAGATTCTGATGTTGTTATTCCTTTCTTTTTTATTTCTATCCCTTTCTTTTCTTATTGATGATACGTCTTTCTGTGTAGAAGGGCGGGTCGTCACAGCTGCCCCTGGAACCCTGTCGCATCTTTCCTGTTTCGACCATTACCGGGTTGTGAGGCTCGATGAGGTCTCGTTCACAAAGCTACGCTTTTTCACAAAGCCATACTTTGATCAACAAATGATCGGCAGCACTTCGTATGCCACATTAACAAATTGGGAATGTATCACTAGTAACCATCAACTACATAACCTCTGAGCTCGTACGTCTCAGAGAAGGGTGTTAAGCTAAGAGAATAAATCTCCGCCACCAAACAGAAATGTATTTGATAGAAACCGGTTTTACATCTCAAAGTGTAATGTTAGACACACATTCATACAAGTCTGTTCCGGGTTTGAACAGAACCGAAGGCACTTTCGAAGAAGCCCTTGCAAATTTGGGTATTCACAATCCCGATCGGACTTCCCATCACTTAGGGAATCTCTATAATGGTACTACTCAGTGCAGAGACAATCGACGGGTTGTCCTTTCGTTCTCGAAAATACCCGGTCTTCACCACCGGTCTTCAAGTGCTATCCATATCGACGTATCATTATTCAGAATGGGTTATATGACACAAGGTCCTCTCCCGGCTAAACCGAATAATGAGCGCAATATTTAAAAACATATGGATATGGGATTTCAGTTAAGTCACAATTTTAAACCAAAAACCTTTATTCAAATGGTTAAACAAATTACCATTTCAAATCTTTTATCCAAAAGATTCGTTCCATAAAGTTCACCTAGTTTCACGAAGATCTATTCATAGATTTCAAAACAATTTCCATTTCAATAGGATTAACTCATCTAATCTTTAAATTAAAGATTTAACTTATAGCTTTCAAACCCGTTCCCAAAGATTTATTCATAACTTGGAAGACCATTTTCATTTTAGACTTGAAATCCTTTTAACACAAATTGGAAGTTCATTTCTTATGTGAAAGCTTTTATTATTTGAAAACAAATAGTTTTCATTTCGGAAATATCCGATTTCATTTATCCAAGTTAAAATCTTTGGATTAAATTCAAGTTCCCAAAAAACGCTTTAAAAATGGTTTAAAACCCATATAAAACTTATATAACCCTTTTTAATTATAAAATTTCAACATAGAATTCAATTTTCAAATTTTGAATTCAAATTTAAATCAAATTTCAAAATAAATCAAGTTCTTCAAAAATAACTTTTATCTTTCAAATTCCTTTTCAAAAACTTTTTATTTTAATCCCTATCCATTTCCAAAACCATTTGGATTCAAAAATTCAGTTTTAAAACTATTTCTAAAATCTGTGACTTAACCCATTTCCACGTGCAATCCATATTTGTGTGTGTATAAGTGGGGTCCAGGGGTTTTACACAATAGTGCACAACATCAATCATCGCAGATTCAATCATATCAATATCGATAAGCGGTATAACCCATAACGCTTATCTTTATTCACAGATTCATAGATAAAATAAATTTATCAATCATAAAGATTTACCATTACGATTCGATGTGGGTTTCGGATAACCAACTGGAATCCGACTCCCTGTCGCATCGAAATTCAAATGTCGTGTTACGGGCCAAGGGGTTTTTCATATTCATACAACAGTATATTGATCACAGATATAACAGCTCAGCACAAAGCATTACATAACATCACACCACATGTCAAATATATCGATCCATCGCACAACATTCAATAACAATCAAACATCTTCAATTAAGGTGAATAAATCGTGTGGTTTTAAATTTATTACTCACATAATTACTTTCATTAGTAATTTTTAATCAATGATTAATTATCATTAACTACAATTGATTTAGGTCTTAATCACCTTCATTAATTAATCATTTCTTAATAGATTATCTTAATTAATTAACCCTTAATTGTAATTAATTAAATCTTAATAAATTATTCCTTTATTAATTGCTGTAATTAATAAATCCTCAGTTAATTACAATAATTAATTATTTCTTAATTAATAATTATTTCTTAATCACTTTAATTAATTAACCTTTAAATATTCTTAATTTAATTACTTTAACTAATTTATCATATTAATTAATTATTCTTTAAATTAATTAATCTTTAACATTTGATAAATCAATCTTTAATCATTATTTATCTACTCTTAATTACTTTCGCTAAGTAATTATTATTTTAATTTAATCATTCATTAATTACTTGATTAATTAACTTGAATTATTAATTGATTTACTTTAATTACTTTCATTATGTAATTCACTTCAATAAATAATTTCCCTTTAACAAATATGTTAACTTAAACTTTGAAAGTTAATTAACCATTTTAAAACATCCTTTATAATAATTGACTTCTCTATATATTATTAAGAAAGTAATTTTCAAATTAAAGTTAATTTATTTTAAACCTTTTAAAATTAGGTTAATTAAAATAATTTATTTAAAACCCTCGTTAACTTATTTTAAAACTTAGGAAACGTTAAATATTGAAAGAAAATTAATTTAACAAATTTTATTTTCAAAAACTTGAATTCACTTTAAACTTCAAAACTGTTTTTGGCCAATATCAATCAACTCGAGGAAATCCCTGTCTGCTTCGAGTTAAACCCAAGCAAATTGCTCCCTTGCTTCGGGTTTTTCAAAAATTGACCCGTGAGCATGCTTAGTTTTAACTTAAAATTTTTCTAAGCATTTACCTTACGCAACCAAAACACTGACTCGAGCCTTACTTCGAGTCGAACACGATTCAGCACGAACGAAATCCCGAGCTACCCCACATCTCCTCCTTCTTTCACAATTTTCAGAAGATAATATGCACGGTGAAGGACGTGCACATGCACCAGGGCTCTGGTGATCTTCAGCCATCGTTGAAACCCTCCACAAATCACCAATGACTTCGACAATCAACTCGAATACCCAGATATCCCAATTCGATAGCAAATCAAAATTTCGATGATAAATCGAAAACTGGAACAAGCACGAACGACTAAACCTCATGCCGTCGTCGATCACGTCGACTAGAATCCATAGCTTTCCTCCCAGAGCAACACCACATCACTTCACCGCTATCCCCCCATGACCGATCGCCCGAAACACCGCGATGGTGACGGAGTTCTTCTTCAAAACCATACGAGTAAAACTAGCTTTAGAACCCTAATTCCACATCGATCCACTGCCTCGATCATTTATAAATCCAATTTGTATTTTTCCATTAATCCTTGGTGCTCGAACTATCACCCGACCCAAGCACGACGAACCCCAATTCGTCGATCATCGAAAATTTATAAAAATATATTTTCTGTTCATCTCGTGAATTCACTTCACTCACTCACTTAAAAATCTTAATACCTATACCAAAAATCATGATTTGTTAGAGGTTGCTTACTGTCTTTAATCTATTTCCAGGTTGCAGTTTGAATTTGTAGTTTTCAAATTTTTAGCAATGAATGAGAAGCCTGGTTTTACTTTTGTTTTCTGATTATCTTTTATCGATTTTGCTTTAGATTTGAGATCCTTTTTACTGTTCTCTTTGAGATTTGCTGAGACTAAATAATTGCATATTGGAGATGAAAAGTTTCTATAATTTTAAATTTCATTATTTTATTTAATTAAATATATTGGATGCCATTTGTTCATTCTCCTTATTACATTGTAACACTTGTAAATTTTTTTACTCCCTTATGTATGTTAATTCTTTACTCCTTAATGATTTTAAATGCCACTTATTTTTAAAACATTTATTTTAAATTTCAATTCAAACTTGAAATAAAAATCCATTCATATATATTCATACATACACTTGTACGATTTTATACTTACATATGTATATAATTTTTTTTAACTATATTCGTCTTTAATTGTATAAGAGGAAAGCATTTTAGAATTTTAATTAAATCTTACTTTATTTCAGATTTAAAATTTTTATTTTAAATCCTTAAATCAATGTATTCACACATTATATTTATACAACTTTTTTAAAAATCCACTAAATTCAAATAGCCTTATATTATTTTCTATTTATATTTCCTTCTATAACTATTTATACAACCATAAGAAAAATGATTCTTATCTATCTAACATATATTTTTTATTTATATATTGATATTTAAATATATTCAATCTAATTTATATTTAAATCCCTAGTTAGCTTTATATTTACAAATTTTATTTTTCCTATATATATATTAACTATGTTTATTTATGCCTTGTATTTATAAAATTTCAAATCTTGTACTTATTACTTTCATATATTTATACAACTGTATTTATTTTCAAAATGTTTATAATTGAATTCTAATTCAAAATACTATTTTATAAACCATACTTTTAATTTATTCTGGAATCTTCATATTTATTCCAAAATAAATCCAGTTTGTTTCCAGTATATTCATTTTAGTATTTTCAAATCAAAAATATTCATTGTCAATATATTTATTTAAACAATTATAATTCATTTGTATAACTAAACGAACATATATATTATTAAATTTGAAGAGTTCAATTTTATTTTTATATTTCAAATGCAATAAATCCTAAATAAATTCACAATCAGATTCAAAATTTAATTTGATTACCAATCTTTTCAAAATTTAATCCCAAATATTAAATAAATTATCAAATTATTTTTAGCTAAAATCCTGGAATATTACAGTTTCCCCCTTAAGAAAATTTCATCCCCGAAATTTTTCAGGGAGACAAAAAGAATGGATAGATACAAAAAGAAAGAGAATCGACTCATATATCAAGCCGATTATCTATTTTGTATTTGGCTCATCAAATCATAGTATCACTAATAGATACGAGAACAAACTCATTCAATACTATACAAGATACTTGGGTCACCAGATCTATGAAATATACATGGGCATTGGTTAGTTCGAAGGGATAACTAACTGTTCGTAGAATATATCTAGACCCAAAAGAACGAACAAATGGATTCAATTCAAGTTGAAATATCCTAAAGTATATATAATGTGTCCCTCTTCGGACTTTGATATTCACAAGAAATTACAATAGAGTTTCAGATTTGGTTTTAATCGAAATCATTTTATCGATACAATTTATTTAACTTTATATTTTAGTTAACCAATTTATTTTTAATTTAAAATTTCAAATTTATCAAAGTTATAAACGAAAAGTTGATAGAAATTTAACGAAGAGAATACAAAATAGAGACTTATCTACACGATTCGTAGGGCCACCATCACACCGAAGCTTCTTCCTCGTGCTGCCACAAAGCAGTCAAAGAAATTGGGAAGACGAATCAAAGGAGGTTGCTAGAGAAAGCTATTTCCACTATCACAGTGTATTGACCATTTGTACCGGTATTTCCATGTCCCTTATCTCATTCTCTTCTCGCATTCATACTCACTATCAGTGGATAGTAAGAGAATTTACTGAGGCATACGAACAGATATCTTAGGGATACTCATTCTAGGGTATACTTCACCCTATCTCTAATGAGCTACTTAATGTGTTATACTCCCGAGCTAAAGTTTCAACCTTCAGCTCTGATACCACTTGTAACGACCCTGACTCGACCTTCGAAAATGGGCACCGAATACGACACTCGTATTCAAATGCCGCTGATCCAAACGTCGAATCTGGTTCGCCGGAGCTTATAACACATTAAGTAAAACAACACGGCGGAAGAAAAAGAAATAATACATTTGATATACAACATCTGATACAATATTCAGATACAATGATGATACAATAGAATGATACAATAGATATCAACACTATCAGAGATACAAGAAATTAGAGTAGAAAGATAATTCTTCAATGCCAAACTCCAAGAACTCCATCTTCAATCCAAAGCTAGCTCGAACCCTCATCACGTTGTCCTAAGCTAAGCAAGTGCAGCCGCGAATGCTGGATTGTAGCAAATGCGATCCGCAAATCCAAAGGGCTTCGAAGGCTATCGAATCAATTCCTACAATTCGACTACCTGAAAAACCCAACTCTAGACTGCCCGTGTGGAAAATAGTGGGCACCCAGAGTTTAGGAAAGGAACAATAAACTCCAGATCAATCGTGGGACTGGTGTGAGCAAACGAAAACAGTTTTATCTTTTAAACAAACAAAAAAAAGCTTTTTAAAGTTCAATCTGCAATGCCTTTTGGAAAATGAAACTACCATAAGGCCTGCCGCCACACACACAATGCAAACGCAGAGTTGGAGGAGATTTCTCTTTATGATAGTAAAAAATGCTTGATACGCGAAAACCATTTTGATATTATTATTAGTGCATAGTGGAAAAAAATTTCAAAAGTATAATATTAATCCTAGCCAGCATAGACATTCCGAACAATGCCTACTATAACTACCATCCAAACAGTGGGGCGCCACCATAAGTAGATGGCAGGTAATACAACTAAAACCGTACAAGGCTGCGTATCGGATGAATGGATTTCCAACAAATGGTTACGCAAAGGAACTTCCTATTGCCATATGTGAACGCCTCTGGAGGGACACCCCGAGAACCTACCCGGCTCTCTGCTAACACAAGGCCTGCTACCCCATTCCCGGGGAGTAAAACCTAAGATATGCCACCCCCGGTCGTTTGCGACCTTTATCCGAGAGCTCTCAACACCAACAACATCACACAGTAATAAATATGCTGTAGTGTCCAAATGAGTAAGTACCTGGGCTTTATACCATGATACCACCCCTTTCCAGAAGGAATGGTCATACCCTCGGGGAGCTACCCCTGAAACCTTGCCGCATCTTTCCTTTTTCGACCATTACCGGGTTGTGAGGCTCGATGAGGTCTCGTCGACAAAGCTATGCTTTTTCACAAATCCATGCTTTGATCAACAAATGATCCGCAGCACTACGTATGCCACATTAACAAATTGGGAATGTATCACTAGTAACCATCAACTACATAACCTCTGAGCTCATACATCTTAGAGAAGGGTGTTAAGCTAAGAGAATAAATCTCCGCCACCAAACAGAAATGTATTTGATAGAAACCGGTTTTACATCTCAAAGTGTAATGTCAAACACACATCCATATAAGTCTGTTCCGGGTTTGAACAGAACCGAAGGCACTTTCGAAGAAGCCCTTGCAAATCCGGGTATTCACAATCCCGATCGGACTTCCCATCACTTAGGGAATCTCTATAACGGCGCGACTCAGTGTAGAGACAATCGACGGGTTGTCCTTTCGTTCTCGAAAATACCCGATCTTCACCACCAGTCTTCAAGTGCTATCCATATCGACGTATCATTATTTGGAATGGGTTATATGACACAAGGTCCTCTCCCGGCTAAACCGAATAATGAGCGCAATATTTAACAACATATGGATATGGGATTTCAGTTAAGTCACAATTTTAAGCCAAAAACCTTTCTTCAAATGGTTAAACAAATTACCATTTCAAATCTGTTAACCAAAAGATTCGTTTCATAAAGTTCACCTAGTTTCACAAAGATCTATTCATAGATTTCAATACAATTTCCATTTCAATTGGATTAACACATCTAATCTTTAAATTAAAGATTTAACTTATAGCTTTCAAACCCGTTCCCAAAGATTTATTCATAACTAGGAAGACCATTTTCATTTTACACTTGAAATCCTTTTAACACAAATTGGAAGTTCATTTCTTATGTGAAAGCTTTTATTATTTGAAAACAAATAGTTTTCATTTCAGAAAAATCCGATTTCATTTATCCAAGTTAAATCTTTGGATTAAATTCAAGTTCCCAAAACAACACTTTAAAAATGGTTTTACACCCATATAAAATTTATATAACCCTTTTTAATTATAAAATTTCAACATATAATTCAATTTTCAAATTTTGAATTCAAATTTAAATCAAATTTCAAAACTAAATCAAGTTATTCAAAAATAACCTTTATCTTTAAAATTCCTTTCAAAAACTTTTTATTTTAATCCCTATCCATTTCAAAAACCATTTGGATTCAAAAATTCAGTTTTAAAACTATTTCAAAAATCTGTGACTTAACCCATTTCCACATGCAATACATATTTGTGTGTGTATAAGTGGGGTCCAGGGGTTTTACACAATAGTGCACAACATTAGTCATCACAGACTCAATCATATCAATATCGATAAGCGGTATAACCCATAACGCTTATCTTTATTCATAGATTCATAGGTAAAATAAATTTATCAATCACAAAGATTTACCATTACGATTCGATGTGTGTTTCAGATAACCAACTGGAATCCGACTCCCTGTCGCATCGAAATTCAAATGTCGTGTTACGGTCCAAGGGGTTTTTCATATTCATACAACAGTATATACATCACAGATATAGCAGCTCAGCACAAAGCATTACATAACATCACACCACATTTCAAATATATCAATCCATCACACAGCATTCAATAACAATCAAACATCTTCAATTAAGGTGAATAAATAGTGTGGTTTTAAATTTATTACTCACATAATTACTTTCATTAGCAATTTTTAATCAATGATTAATTATCATTAACTACAATTGATTTAGGTCTTAATCACCTTCATTAATTAATCGTTTCTTAATAGATTATCTTAATTAATTAACCCTTAATTGTAATTAATTAAATCTTAATAAATTATTCCTTAAGTAATTACTTTAATTAATAAATCCTTAGTTAATTACAATAATTAATTATTTCTTAATTAATAATTATTTCTTAATCACTTTAATTAATTAACCTTTAATTATTCTTAATTTAATTACTTTAACTAATTTATCATATTAATTAATTAACATTTAACATTCGATAAATCAATCTTTAATCATTATTTATCTACTCTTAATTACTTTCACTAAGTAATTATTATTTTAATTTAATCATTCATTAATTACTTGATTAATTAACTTGAATTATTAATTAATTTACTTTAATTACTTGCGTTAAGTAATTCACTTCAAATAATAATTTCCCTTTAACAAATATGTTAACTTAAACTTTGAAAGTTAATTAACCATTTTAAAACATCTTTATAATAATTAACTTCTCTATATATTATTAAGAAAGCAATTTTCAAATTAAAGTTAATTTATTTTAAACCTTTTATAATTAGGTTAATTAAAACAATTTATTTAAAACCCTCCTTAACTTATTTTAAATCTTAGGAAACATTAAATATTGAAAGAAAATTAATTTAACAAATTTTATTTTCAAAAACTTGAATTCCCTTTAAACTTCAAAACTATTTTTGGCCAATATCAATCAACTCGAGAAAATCCCTGTCTGCTTCGAGTTGAACCCGAGCAAATTGCTCCCCGACTTCGGGTTTTTCAAAAATTGACCCGTGAGCACGCTTAGTTTTAACTTAAAATTTTTCTAAGTATTTACCCTACGCAACCAAAACACTGACTCGAGCCTTACTTCGAGTCGAACACGATTCAACACAAACAAAATCCCGAGTTACCCCACATCTCCTCCTTCTTTCACAATTTTCAGAAGATAATGCGCACGGTGAAGGACATGCACATGCACTGGGGCTTTGGTGATCTCCATCCGTCGCCGAAACCCTCCACAAATCACCAATGACTTCGACAATCAACTCGAATACCCAGATGTCCCAATTCGATAGCAAATCGAAATTTCGATGATAAATCGAAAACTGGAACAAGCACGAGCGACCAAACCTCATGCCGTCGTCGATCACGTCGACTAGAATCCATGGCTTTCCTCCCAGAGCAACACCACACCACTTCGCCGCTATCCCCCCATGACCGATCGCCTGAAACACCGTGATGGTGACGCAGTTCTTCTTCAAAACCATGCGAGTAAAACTAGCTTTAGAACCCTAATTCCACATTGATCCACTGCCTCGATCATTTATAAATCCAATTTGTATTTTTCCATTAATCCTTGGTGCTTGAACTATCACCCGACCCAAGCACGACGAACCCCAATTCGTCGATCATCGAAAATTTATAAAAATATATTTTCTGTTCATCTCGTGAATTCACTTCACTCACTCACTTAAAAATCTTAATACCTATACCAAAAATCATGATTTACCAACACGAATTCAGAGATACGATCTAAAATTAAAAAATCAAAAATCAAGATTTCGACTTGAGTTAATTTTTCACTATCATATTCCATTTCATAATATCCCACATACATTTACACCTGGAATTTATTTTAAAATTTAAATTATGACATTATAAGCAACTTTCATTCAGACATTAAAATCAAATTTATGTTATTCAAAGAGATGCGAGATTTTTCTTGGATTTGGTTTCCTTTAAAAACTGTAACTTTGAAACAGAGAGGTGTCTGTAACACACAGTAACCTATATGCACACATACAGGCAAGTTTACATCCATGCAAGCACATTCCGTAATCAACATTTAATACTAATCACATGCAAAACCAAAGTATAAATGGTTTTAAAAGTTTGCTCACCTAAAAATTTTGACAGAAAGGAACAGAGACCAGAGTTTTGCCTGGAATGTTGAAAACTGAATTGTTTGGAATGCTTGTTTGTTGATGATTCAACATTTTGATAATTCATTTGATTCCAGGTTCAACTGAAACTTGAATTGATTTCCAGAGGGTTGTTGATTGAACTTTGTTGAAGCTACTGTTGAGATTCCAAGCTTGATGTTGAGAAACAGATCTTGATTTTTTTTTCTCGACTCAGCTTGCTTTTAACTTGAAAATTGAAGCTTGTTGATCTGAATTTGAATTTTTAATTTGCTATTTTTGATTTGTTACAGGTTGCTTGCTGTCTTCAACCTATTTCCAGGTTGCAGTTTGAATTTGTAGTTTTCAATTTTTTTTTAGAAATGAATGAGAAGCCTGGTTTTACTTTCGTTTTTGATTACCTTTTACTGATTTTGCTTCAGATTTGAGATCCTTTTTACTGTTCTCTTTCAGATTTGCTGAGACTAAATAATTGCATATGGGGAGATGAAAAGTTTCTATAATTTTAAATTTCATTATTTTATTCAATTAAATATATTGGATGCCATTTGTTCATTCTCCTTACTACATTGTAACACTTGTAAAAAAATTTACTCCCTTATGTGTGTTAATTCTTTACTCCTTAATGATTTTAAATGCCACTTATTTTTAAAACATTTATTTTAAATTTCAATTCAAATTTCAATTCAAACTTGAAACAAAAATCCATTCATATATATTCATACATACACTTGTACGATTTTATACTTACATATGTATATAATTTTTTTAACTATATTCATCTTTAATTATATAAGAGGAAAGCATTTTAAAATTTTAATTAAATCTTACTTTATTTCAGATTTAAATTTTTTATTTTAAATCCTTAAATCAATGTATTCACACATTATATTTATATAACTTTTTTTAAAATCCACTAAATTCAAATAGCCTTATGTTATTTTCTATTTATATTTCCTTCTATAACTATTTATACAACCAAAAGAAAAATGATTCTTATCTATCTAACATATTTTTTTATTTATATATTGATATTTAAATATATTCAATCTAATTTATATTTAAATCCCTAGTTAGTTTTATATTTACAAATTTTATTTTTCCTATATATATTAACTATGTTTATTTATGCCTTGTACAAGTATAAAATTTCAAATCTTGTACTTATTACTTTCATATATTTATACAACTGTATTTATTTTCAAAATGTTCATAATTGAATTCTAATCCAAAATACTATTTTATAAACCATACTTTTAATTTATTCTGGAATCTTCATATTTATTCCAAAATAAATCCAATTTGTTTCTAATATTCATTTTAGTATTTTCAAATCAACAATATTCATTGTCAACATATTTATTAAATTTCAAAATTTAATTTCCCAATTATAATTCATTTGTATAACTAAACGAACATATATATTATTAAATTTGAAGAGTTCAATTTTATTTTTAATATTCAAATGCCAATATCCTAAATAAATTCACAATCAAATTCAAAATTTAATTTGATTACCAATCTTTTTAAAATTTAATCCCAAATATTAAATCAACTATCAAATTATTTTTAGCTAAAATCCAGGAATGTTACAATTTGTACATGTTTTGAAACCCTAATCATATTTTTGGGGACTGTCCAAATTGCCCTTGAGGAAGTGTGGCCACCAAGTTACCATTAGCATGACTTAATCCTCTACTTAAATATGCATGTAACTTTAATGGCCATTAACATGTGCATTAGCTCTTAATAGGGGATCATGGTAAGTGGGTAGGTGGGGTCCTCCATGTTGTCACGAAATGATTTATTTCCATCTTCATTTGCTCGTCTTCCCTTGTGCATGCATATTTTCCATAAAGCCTTCATCATAATTCCATTCAAATTCCATTCAAATTCCTACAAAATAATATAAAAAGTCCAAGTAAATTTTCTCAAATTAATATATGGAGGAAAATGACCATATTTCCCCTACACGAAGATTAATAAATGATGATTTGAAAATAACTGAAATTTTGGTTCGAACATGTTAAAATACTCTATATGCTCATTTATTTAATTAAAAATAGATTAAATGTGTAAGCAAAAATATACACATTTACGTGCACATTAATGGTCAAGTTCTTAAAAAACAAAGTACCCCTTCAAAACCCTCTGGGTCAAAATGTAAAGAGCGGTAGCTAAAGGTTTCGATTTAATCGAAAGCAGTTATTTAAAAACAAGGGCGCAACCCAATCGAAACTATTTCCTTTAAAACCATATGACTTGGTCGAAAGCTAACCAAGTCGAAAGCAACTTAGTCAAAAGATAGCAGGCGCATTTTCTTTTAAAAGCAAAGTAATGCCTCAACCCCTTCGAAACCTACATTACGAGCCCTTATGCCTCATCCAATTCACTACATACCAGTTCCCTGATACCATGTGCTTTGGTTTCGACTGTGTAGGCGGCGACGATAAGGAGGCAGAACCTGGTGCCAAAAGCATCGAAACAGTGAAAAACATGTAGATTAGTCCTTTTAAACTATTTCTTTGTACCTAAGTAGCCTTATTTTTTCAAATTTTGATTGGTTGCAAGTTTCTCTTTTATAAAAGTACTGCCGACTTTCTAGAATTAATAATTTAAATTTGTTTATAAAAAATCTCCTTCTCCTTTTATAAATATATAAAAAATTTAAGTCATATACCTTAAATAATTTTATATACCCATTTAGACACCTAGGACAATCCTACAAAAATTCCAAAAAAATACTTTTTGTATGTTTTCTAACATATATAAATTTCAGACCCGAACCATTAATTGTTTAGTAGTAAATAATTTATAACCCAAAATAATATTTTCTTCACTAGAAAATTTGTATAAATTCCACATAAATTCATAAAATTGAAACCCGTCTCCAAAATAATATTTCTGGTCTATATAAAAAATCACAAGGCACTAGGATGTCATTTAATAGGGTTTTCATATCAAAACACGTCATAAAATCTATATGAACAATCATAAATCAACAAGTATATATAATCGTTCCATCATTCAAAAACATGGCAAATCAACGCAAAATATTTCAGATTCAACTTAAAACCGAAAACAATTATAAATTTAAGATGTAGTCATTATTCACCTTAGCTTTAATGATTAAAGAGATTGAGATGAAATGGATTTGATTTGATTAAGCTTCTTCCTTAGCTTTTCTTTATCTTTTTCCTCTTGCTTTTGTTAATGATGGCCGACCTCAAAATAAAATTTTTGAAATGAAATGAACGTGCATGGAGGTACACGGCTAAAGTTTAGGAATATAGGAATGAGCTCTTTTCTATTTTACCCCTCCTCTATTACATTTTAAATCTTATTTTAATTTATTGTTTAAATGGCACGGCTACCCCTTAACTAAACCAAATCTAAATCCCCTAATAAATATTATTTTATTTTATTTAGCTAATTTAATATCCTAAATAATGTTACCAAAAATATGAGGTGTTACAAACTCCCCTCCTGAAAGAATTTCGTCCTCGAAATTACGATAAGGTACACATCAAAACAATCGTAGGTAAAACATACCATCAAACAAGTCAGGATAAACATCTCTAATCTTGCTTTCAGTCTTCCAAGTGCAGTCTCTCTCATCGTTACTCCGCTAGACTTTCATTAATCTGACTGTCTTGTTTCTAAGTCTCTTCTCATCTCTTGCAACAATATGAATCAGGCTTGTCACTATAGTCAAGTCTGGTTCTACCACTAAGTCATCTAACACAGTCGGTGCAATGATAGTCTTCAGATTTCTAACAAACTTTATGAGATGAGAAACAAGGAAAACATCATGGATTCGTACCAAACTTCTCGATAACTCGACTCTATATGCGAGTTTTCTGATCCTCTCAACAATACGAAAAGGTCCAACGAATCTTGTTGCCAACTTTCTTGATCTTCTATATCTGATCACACCATTCATCGGTGACACCCTAGCCTAGATCGAGCCTCCTTTATTCTAGCTCGAATGACCTTAATCTTTTTGGTAGATTCCCTAACCAAATCTGGACCAGGAACTAACCTATCCTTGGTTTCCAACCATCATATGCGAGATTTGCATGACCTTCCATACAAAGCTTCAAACGGTGCCATCCCAATACTAATTTGATAATTGTTGTTATACAAAAACTCGACTAAATGAAGATGGTCCTCCCACGATCTCCCCAAATCTAATACACAAGCTCTTAACAATTATTCCAAGAGTTTGACAACTCTTTCCATTTTCCCATCTGTTTGCGGATGTTAAGTGGTACTCATCTTGAGTTTTGTTATCAAAACTTCTTGTAGACTCTTCTAGAACTCGCTGGTGAGTAAGGAATCTCTATCACTAACTATACCACTCGGAATTCCATGCAGTCCTACATTCTTCATAAACAACTTCTCTAAAACGGGTGTCGTCCTAGATGACTTAACTGGAATGAAATTGAAACTCTTGGTCGATCTGTCCACTATAACCCATATACTTTCATTTCCTCTGTTCGATCTTGGCAACCCGTCAATAAAACCCATGGAAATAGATTCCAATTTCCAAACCGGAATATCTAATGGCTGAAGCAATCTACTTGGCTTTAGGTGCTCGTCTTTTGCCTATTTGCAATTCAAGCACTGCTTTTCATACCTTCCCAGAAGAAATTTCTCTTCATATCCTGATACATCTTAGTTCCTCTCGGATGTATAGTGAACTTCGAACGATGGCATTCCCCCAAGACATCTTTCCTTATGTTCTCTACACTCGAAACACATAATCTCCCTTTCTTTCTCAACCACCCATCCTAGTCAAGACTAAGATCGTTTAAGTCATCCCCTTCGATATCATCTCTTTACTTCCTGGTCCGTTCAGCTAATATCGAATTCTCCTCCTGTTCAAAGCAATCCTTTCGATCATCACTGGTCGAACACCTAAACAAGATAATACTATGGTTTCTCCGCTAGACCCAGCCTCAGATATCCATTGCACTCTACAATCTGCCAGTGCTTTCAAATCTTTCCACTCAGCTATCATTGCCAACACTGCATTCAGATACTTTCTGCTAAGTGCATTTGCAACTTTGTTGCCTTTCCCTAGTGTGTACTCAATCCTAAAATCATAAGCGGTAATAAGCTCTAACCACCTCTGTTGTCTCATGTTTAACTCCTTCTAAGAAAACAAATACTTCAGCGATTTATGATCTGTATATAACTCAATCCTCTCTCCCAAAAGGTAATGTCTCCACACCTTCAAAGCAAAAATAACCGCAACCAATTCCAAATCATGCATTAGATACCTGACCTCATGCGGTCTAACTGCCTAGAAGCATAGGCAATCACTTTACCTCTTTCATCAGCACAGCTCCTATCCTCCACACGCATCCATATAAACCACCAAATCGTGATTCCCTTCCGGAACAACCAAAATTGGTGCATAGGTCAATATTTGTTTCAAACTCTAGAATGCTTTCCCAAACTTATCGATCCATACAAGCTTAATACCTTTTCTCGTTAGCTTGGTCATCGATGCCGCTATCCATGGAAAATCCTTAATGAACCTCCATTAATAACCAGCCAACCCAAGGAAACTCTTTATCTCAGTCACTATCTTGGGTCTCTTCCGACTATTCACCTCTTCAATCTTAGTCGGATCTACTGACAACCTTTTCTTTGAGACTACATGACCTAGGAACTTCACTTCTTTCTGCCAGAAATGACATTTCGAAAACTTTGCCTTTAGCTAATGCCACATCAACGTCTCAAGCACCTCTTTAAGATGAACTTCATGCTCCTTCTCATCCTTAGATTATATCAACATATCATCTATGAAATCCAATACAAACCTATCCAAGTGCTCTTGGAAAACCTGGTTCATCGAATCCACAAAGAATACTAGCACATTAGTCAGTCTGAATGGCATAACTAACCATTCGTACGATCCATATATTGTCCTAAACGCCGTCAAATGTATACTATCCTCTGCTACTCTGAGCCGATGAAAACCTGTTTGCCAATCTAATTGGGAAAATATCTTGGCTCCACTTAACCGATCGAACAAATCATCAATCCTCGACAATGGATATTGATTCTTTATCGTCTTCTTATTCAACTTACGATAATCGATGGTTAGCCTTAATAATCCGTCCGACTTCTTAGCAAACATTGCGGCTGCTCCCCAAGGCAAACTACTCGGCCTAATGAAACTCCTGCCTTCTAAATCCACCAACTGCACCTTCAACTCCCTTATCTCAGTAGGGGTCATTCTGCTTTGCGGCCTACTCATTGGTTCTACCCTCGAAACCAAATCTATCTGAAACTTAATGGCTCGTTCTGGTGGCAATCCAACTACATTTTCAAAAACATCCGCGAATTCTCTAGCCATGAAAACTTGACTCGGCTCATCTTCCAACTCCATAGCACCCGTCAAAGCATTCACCTCACCACTAGAAGATTTTATGGTATAAACAATCCTATCGCTACAACCAGGGTGTTTAAGAGATATATTCCTATCTTGGAAAAATATCCTAGCATCGTACTGACTTAACCAATCCATCCCAAGAATAATCTCGAACCCCACAAAATCAAACATACGCAAACCGCAAACAAAAGCATGACCTAACAAGTCAACTCTCTAACAAGTTGAACTCTAACTGGACACATCTCAACCCTAGAGTTGCAACCCGTAAGGAAGTAACAAAATATGTGGGTTATAGGCTAAGCTTATCTATCAAACATCTAGATATAAAAGAATGCGATGCATTAGTATCAGATAGAATGCTAATAAACATACCATGGCGTATCTCCCAAAACTGCCTTTCCTTTCTCCTGAGCTATTGGCTTCGAAGCAGCAGGCTCCAATGCATACACCTATCCCTTTCCATCCTTAGAGGAGTCCTTACATTGATTCTTATAGTGGCATATCTAATCGTAGTTGAAGCATCTGATGTTCTTCTTTCAAATCACATCCTTTGTCTTTCTAGTACAACACTCATTGGCAAAATGACCATTCTTGTCGCACTTGAAACAGACCACCTAAGACTTCCCCTTCTTGTGAAAGAACTTCCTCTTTTGACCTTGCCCAACCTGGACTTCTTTCACCTTATTCTTCACCTGACAAGCAAGCATCTCTTTATATCTCAATGCCTTCTCCACAACCATATCATAGGGATCTCTAATGTGCGGTAAGGTAGCCTTGACCAAATCAAAGTTCAATCCCCTAATTAACTTATCATTTCTCTTCATCATTGTGTCTACGGTAGCATAACCATATTTGGCTAACTCTTCAAACCTACTACATGCTCCAAACCAGTCATCTCCCCTTGCTCTAGCTTAACAAACTTCCGAATCAAAATAGATTGCGCCATCACTGACATGAACCTCTACTCGAACCTCCTTTTAAACTCTGTCCATGTCATGGTCTTCTTATCCACTACTATAGTCACACTATTCCACCCAAATAAAGCAGCTCCTTAAAGCTTTCATAAACAAGCCTCCTCTTCTGCTCATCATTGAGCTCCAAATTTGTAAAGATTCTCTCATAGTGCAGCAACCAATTATCCACCTCTATAGAATCCTCGGTTTCGATAAATGGCTTCCATCCAAGCTTACTATAATCTCGGCTCAATTAGCATAATTATTAACTACTAGAACTTTCGAAACTCCTGCTCCTACAACAACTCCTCCTACCACTCCAACTGCAATTCCAGCTTGCATCATATTCGTAATAAAATGATACATAGCTCCCATGTTCTTCTGTGGAACTCCAACACCTACATTCTCTGCTTGTGCCTAACCTTGTGTCCTTCTCACATTATATCTGGCATTCCCCTCAGTGCCCTCCCCTCCTGGGTTAACTCTTCCTCTTCTACTATCTATATCTGTATTCAAACTTCATGAGATACAGAAAAATAACCTAACAAAGGTAGGAGACTAGAGATAAAGCGTGTACTTATACATAGAAAATACAAGTACGTTACTATAAGGTTAATCTATACACCAATCCTACTCTAATGGCTAAGGATTATGTTTTCAAAAATCATTTTTAGTTTAAAGTTATTCATAAACCTATGCTCTCATACTAAGTTGTAACATCGTATCTGGAGGCCAAAAGCTAAACTCTACAGATACTGCAGTCATCTATAGTATTAACCTTTGGTGATAAAATACGGTAATGCTAATGGTACCCATAATATCAGAAGCACTTGAATATGAACAAATCATAGATTTTCAAAAAACAACATTTTGCTGCTTACATTTCAAAACAATAATTCATATCGAAGTCACAAATCCCCTAATATTTCCCAAGCAATGATCAATATATATTAATTAAAAAATATGACAAGACCAATATACAAAGATGCCCCTTTGGTTGACCAAAATCAATATAGTCATTTTGGACATAAACACACTACGAAAACAACAGAATAAACTGCAACTCCTTGTTAGCTATCCGTTAGCCACCTGCTCGTCTCTGGAAGCTTTATTTGTAAAAATTACAAAAACCTGAAAACCTCAACCCTCATCCGACTCAAATCAATTTTGAGCACCCGAGAGTTTAAGGGGAAAACAAAAATTTTGATTCAGACATAAAGCCTAGTGTGAATAATACTATACATCTCGGTCATATTATGTTAAGTGAGACCATACCGCTTCGCAGAACGGGTTTCTCCTCACTAACATCATTTAAAACATATTTTTTGCAAAACATTTCCTGCAACCTAATCTGGTTAAAATGTAGAAAGCATCATTATGTAAACATACATATCAGGTAATATATGAACTATCTATTCGAACATTATAGTTTTGTTTAGCTAACTATTAACCTTTGCAAAAATCTAAAAAGCATCATTATGTAAAAATACATATCAGGTAATAAATGAACTATCTATTCGAACATTATAGTTTTTTTGCTAACTATTAACCTTTGGCTGACTCGGGAGTACCAGACAATATATCAAAATTTAGCTAACATCTGTTAGACACTCCTCTACTGAACGGTCTATCCTTAACTATCTGTTAAATACTTCTCTTCTGGACGATCTATCAATAAATTAACATCTTCCAGGGTCACCTGATCCTAATGGTTTTATGGGCTCACCAATAACCTGTCTGTATACAAACATATATTCCTTTCTGTATATAATCATAATTTTAGTATTACTTGTGACAAAGCCCTACAAAGTGGAATTTTAGACAAAATTAGCTTGGGCTAATAGCTAATGTATAAGGCACGACCCTATACCAGTCCCATCTAGTAATCTAATATCTGAGTAATTTTACTTAGGGATCCCTTCCCATAATTTTCCATGAAAACCTTTTCAAAATGATTTAAAACCTTTTAATAAAAATCAAATAAGGGAAATCTATATATTCTATGCTTTACTCAAAATCACCTAGCCATGTTATACACACACAACACACACACACACACACACACATATTTTTTAATCAAATCTTAGTTGATGAAAACATTTAAGCCTTTGAAAGTCTCCCTTCGAATCTATTTAAAACACCTCATTTGAAACTACTGAAAGTACCTCTTTCAAACTAAGTAAAACCCTTTATTTAATCTAGGCTAAAAAGCCAAAATCTTCCTTTCAAAACCATTATAAATCCTTCCTTTCGAAAGCTTTAAAAACCTTAGACATCTTTCTTTTAAAACCTTTAAACATTTCCTTTTGAAACCTTAGGAAAACGTTTCCTTTTAATCATTTTGAAACAACCAGAAAAACCTTCATTTTCGACTCCTTCGAAACCATTGGAAATCTTCCTTCAAACCTTTCACGATCATTAGGGAACCACCCCTTCAAAACCTTCATGTGAAACCCTTTAGAAAGAATTAAAACACTAAACCTTTTGAAAGCCTTTGGGTTCAATTTAAAACATGTGGAAACCTTTATAAACCATTCAAAAATTTACTCCTTCGAAACATTTGAAAACCATCTCGGTCGAAACCATTTGGATTATGCTTTCAAGTAAAGCAAAAGAATCGGAATCACATTAAAGTCGAAAGCATTCCTTTCATAATCATTCCTAGTAAAGAAGTAATGGTATCGAAACTATCCTTTCGAAAGCACTGGAGAAGTGGTCAACTTTTTTGAAAACAAAGTACCCCTTCAAAATCTTCTAGGTCGAACGGAAAAGAGCGGCAGCTAAAGGTTTCGAATTAGTCGAAAGTAGTAATTTAAAAATAAGGCCGCAACCCAATCGAAACAATTTCCTATAAAATCATATGACCTGGTCAAAAGCTAGCAGGCGCATTTTCTTTTAAAAGCAAAGTAATGCCTCAACGCATTCGGAATCCCTGGTTTCGACCCTATACCTTCTGCCAACATCCAATTCACTATATTCCAGTTCCCTAGTACCATGCACATTGGTTTCAACCATGCTGGAGGCGAAGGTAAGGAGGCGGAACATGGTGCCGAAAGCGTTGAAATAGTGAAAAACATGTAGATTGGTCCTTCTAAACTATTTATTTGTACCTACCCTGCCTTATTTGTCAAATTGTGATTGCTTGCAAGTTTCTCTTTTCTAAAGGTACTACCAACTTTCCAAAATTAACAATTTAAATTTATTTACAAAAAGTCCCTTCTCTTTTATAAAGATACAAAACATTTAAGTCCCACACCTTAAATAATTTTATATACCCATTTAAACACTTAGGAAAATCCAACAAAAATATCAAAAAATTACTTTTTATATGTTTGTTGACATATATAAATTTAGGATCCAAAGCATTAATTATTTAACCGTAAATAATTTATAACCCAAAATAACATTTTCTTCACTAGAAAATTTATATAAATTCTAAATAAATTCAAAAAATTATGAAATTGAAATCCATCATCGAAATAATTTTTCTAGTATGCATAAAAAATCACACGGCAGTAGGATGTCATTTAGTAGGGTTTTCATATAAAAACATATCATAAAATCTATATGAATAACCATAAATCATCATCAAGTATATATATAATCATTCCATCATTCAGAAACATGACAAATCAATGCATAATATTTCAAATTCAACTTAGAACCAAAAATAATAAGAAATTTGAGATGTAGTCATTATTCGCCTAACTTTAGAGATTAAAGAGATTGAGATGTAAATGGATTTTATTTGATTAAGCTTCTTCCTTAGCTTTTCTTTATCTTTTTACTCTTGCTTTTGTTAATGATGGCCGACCTCAAAATAAAATTTTCAAAATGAAATGAACATGTATGGAGATACACGGCCAAGGTTTAGGGACATAGGAATGACCTCTTTCCTATTTTACATTTCCTACATTACATTTTAACTCTTACTTTAATTTATTGTTTAAATGGCACAACTACCCCTTAATTAAACAAATGTAAATCCCCTAATGAATACATTATTTTATTTTATTTAGCTAATTAAATATCCTAAATAATGTTACCAAAAATATGGGGTGTTACATTTTATATGAATTTAACTAAGTCAAATTTGTGTTAGCAAGCTCCAAGAAAATGATGGAATCACATCTTGATTTTTTTTTTGTTTTCTAATTCTTTTGGTGATTCATCTTGTTACAGTAATCAATCAGATTTTTATATTCATTCTGGTTTGAATGAAGAGAAACCCAAAGCATTATTTTAAGACACTTTGCTAAAAAATCATTCTCATTCCATGAATAATAATGGCATTCCAAATCGCATATTAGAGTTTATTCAGAAAAACTGCTTAACATCAATTAGTAAGGAATTGTTTTAGATGTGTACTAGCTTATCATATCGCACAAAATTGTAGAATTTCTTTGGTTTGTTTTAAGTGCGGTAAAGTTGGGCATAAGGGTTTTCAGTGTGCATATTTGTCTAATTCATCTTCATCTTCAACAAAACCCTCCTGCAAAACATCCCCAAACCCTAAATCGAGCCATATGGAGGCGCATGATGAAAATTTTCTTTCTAAAGTAGATTTGAGCGAGGAATTAAAATACTGCAATTTTTGGGCTTCAATTTCAATCATCAAAGGTGCATTTTCTATCAATCAGATTGAACAAGCTTTAAAAAGGAAGTTTGATTTTATGGGACCGTGGTTTTGGGATGTAAAGAAATTCAATGAGGAGTTTATCCTTATGTTCCCAAGAAGAATCATGGATAGAGACACAATCACAACTATTGTTGAAGATTCAGGTATCTTGCATGTTTGAAAGTGGAGTTTAATGTTAGGTAGTAAAGGGTAGAAGTCAAAGGAGAAAACTTGGATTTTTATAAAAGGGATTCTATTGGTCCATAGAGATGTTAGCCCTTTGAGAAAATTGTTGATGAAATACGGTTCTGTTGTAAGAATGCAAAGAAATTATGAATCCATAACAGGCTTTTCAGTTCTTAAGGTGTTGATTGATACTAATCCCGACCGTGAGCTTCCATCTATGATCAAATGTCATATCGATGATGTCTATTTCGAGTTGGAGTTAGCAAATCCTTGGACAATCCAGATGAGGAGGCGGGTACAAATGATTTGAAGAATATCCCTTTTGTTAAAGGTATGGATGATAGATTCAAATTCTAGAAATTTAAAGGTATTATTACTACAGATCACTTTAAAGCTATTGAATTCACGTCTGACTCAGGGGATGCTGGAAGGAGGGATGGTGAAGAAGCTAAGGTTACTAGCAAGAGAAGAGCTGATAGAGATATTCTAGTAGATGTTTCTGATAATTCAGGTGAAGAGTCGGGGAATAGGCTGACTGAAGACAAGAGAAAATCTATCAAGAGGGGCAAGAGAGCTACAGGTGCAATTGGGGGGATCTTTACTTCGCAGAAGTGCTGGGGGCTTGGGGAAGATAGACAACTCTTCCACTTGAAGGTAGCATCTTTATCCATGTTGTTATTATTTCCTTTTCTTCTGAATTTTTTTTATAACACTGTTAAGTATGCATGTATTAGTTTGGATAATGGTGAGGAAGATATTGTAGATTTTAAGAAGAAGGAATTAGGGAGGGTTAATGTTGTGAAGAATTATTTGAGCTCGATCAAACATGATATTGTTCTTTTGCAAGAAACTAAGATTAAGTGTCCTTCAAATTTCAATTTTAAGTCATTGGAATTCTTTTGTGGGTAATTGGAGTTTCTTAGAAGCATGTGGAAGTGCTGGAGTAATGTTCATATGATGGAATAGTGGATTGTGGGAGTTAGTGTAGGATATTAAACATAAACATATGCTACATGTATCTTTGCGATTTAGACTTACTACTTTCATATATTTTATTACTAATGTGTATGGTCCTAATAAGAGAGAGTTTAGAAAAAAGATGCGGAGAGAAGAATGTGAATTCAAAAGCATGATTGCTGGTCCTTGGATTATTGGCGGAGATTTTAACGAGATATATTGGTAAGAGAAGTAATGGAAATGGGGATAATTTGAATGACATGAATGATTTCAGTGATTTTGTATGTAATTGCAATTTGATTGACTCCCTCTTAACAATATAAGTTATGCTTAGAGTAATGGGAGGGAATTACCAGCTTTGGTGAAATTAGATAGGTTTTTTTATTAACCTAGAATTTGAGGATTTACATCCTTTATCATTTTAGAAAGGGTTAGCCAGTATTATTTTAGATCATTATCTCTTGTATTTGATTTAGGAGACAAAGTGAAATGCAAATTTCTTTTTAAGTTTGAGAAAATGTGGTCTTTTGAGGATGGTTTTGAAGAAATGATAAAATGTAAGCGGTAGTTATTTCAATGATAAGGATACGGGCTCTAGAAATTTCTTAGAAAATATTTGAGAAAATGCAATAAGGAGGTTTTTCGCCATATTAAATTGAAAAAGGAAATTATTGAAAGGGAGATCTTAGATTTGAATTTAAATGGGGAGGTGAGATGTTTAAATGTTGAAGAAAAAGGTAGATTACGTTTAAAGGAGAAAGAACTTTTAAAATTGATGGATCAGGAGGAAATTTTTTGAAGGCAGAGGGCTCGTACACAATGGTTATAGGAAGGGGATACAAATACTAGTTATTTTCATAGGGTGGCCAATGGTAGAAGGATGTCTAATAGGATCTGTAGTGTGGAATATAAGGGTAAAGAGATTACAGAGTAGGAGGAGTTAAATGTGGCATTTACAAATTATTATCAATTGATTCTTAGTTGTTGTTTGGAAGAGAGAGTTAGTGCTGATTGGGAGTGTTAGATCCTAACTTGTTGGATTTATCTAACTTGGATGGTCCTTTATTAGTTGAAGAAGTGGAGGTTGCTATGAATGACATGCTTGGAGATAAGGCATCAGGTCCAGATGGTTTTCCAATTCTTTTTTAAAAAATACTGGAGCTGGATTAAAGTTGATGTAATGAAATTTTTTGATGAATTTTATGGAGGAAAATTGAATTTGAAGAAATACAATTGCGCTAATATTGTTCTCTTGCCTAAGGAAGAAGGTGTGTTGGGTTTAGCATATTATAGACTAATTAGTCTTTTTAACAGCACCTATAAGCTTATTACGAAAGTTTTAGCTAATAAGCTTAAGACTAAATGGACTCTTTAGTAGATAAAGCTCAAACTACATTTATACAAGGGAGGTTTATTCTTGATAGGGTGGCTATGGTGCACGAAGTAATTTCTTAGTGTGATAAGAAGAAGGTGCCTTGTGTTGTTTTAAAACTGGATTTTGCGAAAGCATTTGATACAGTTGATTGGCATTTGTTGTTGGATACTTTGGTGGCTAGGGGTTTTAGTAGCAAGTGGGTTTGTTGGATTAGGGACTTATTATGGTCTAGCAGCTCCTATATTTGTATTAATGGTGTACTAGGAAAAGTTATTTTTTTAAAAGGGTTTAAGGCAAGGAGATCCACTTTCTCCTATTTTATTTGATATTGCGGTTGATGTTTTACACAAATCTTGAGAGTGACTATTGTTAATGGTGTGATTAAGAGTTTTGGGGCTGAAATTATTTCACAGGGTTTTACTTCTTTAGATTATGCCGATGATAAAATTATGTTCAGTTCTTCGGATTGTAAGCATATTACAGCTTTCAAGATACTCTTATACTCTTTTGAAAAACTATCGGAGTTGAAGATTAACTTTCATAAAAGTTCAGTTATTACTTTGAGTAGTAGCATAGGTGATGACATCAAAATAGCTAATATGTTGAATTGTAAAGTGGGTAAATTTCCCCTTTCACATTTGGGTATTATAATTAGGCCAAGTAAATTGCACAAGGAGGATTGGTAGAAATTTGATGTTAAACGTGCTAGATGGAAAAGTTCTTCCCTGTTTAAAGCAGGTAGATTGGTATTAACCAGTTCGGTTCTATCAGCACTTCCTCTATATTGGTTATCTTTCCATAGATGTCCCAAATGGGTTTTGAGTAGAATTGATAATATTAGTAGAAATTTCTTTTGGAATGGTGGTAAAAATGGTTGCTCATTGAGATGTTTAATTTCTTGGGATCAAGTTTGTAAGTTGATTGAATAAGAGGGTTTGGGTGTGTTGAATATTGCTGAGATGAATAATGCACTGTTAAGTAGATAGATTTGGGATTTGATCAATAATAAAGATGTCATGTGGAGAAATTATTTTTGAAGTTATATTTTAATGATTGTTTTCATTGGAGTCTAGAGGTTAAAGGCTATTCAGTTTTTTGGAGGAATATTTGATGTTAGCCCCTTTATTCAAATTGTGTCTGCAATGTGAATTAAAAAGTGATAAGAATATTTTGTTTTGCAATGACTGTTAGGTTTTGCCTATACCCTTTGCCACTAAATTGCTGATTTATATGTATTGTCTCTTGAGAAGTTTAAAACTATGCATGAAGTATTTAGAGGCATGCCAACTGATTTTAAGTGGAATTTATCTTTTATACGGTTGTTAGAAGAAAGAGTGTTATTTCAATTTATCAGCTTATGGAAGTGTTAGAAGGTGTGGTGGTAATGGTAATGATAATGATAACTTTATATGGGCTAGAGATAAGAAGAGCTTTACTGTTAATTCTTTTTATAATTTCCTGAATTTTTCGGGTAGAAAGATGGTTGGTTTCAAAGAAATGTGGGCTATCAGGGTGCCTTCGAAAGTGCAAATTCATATGTGGATTTTAATGCGTAGTAAACACAATACTATTCCTTGCCGAGAAATAAAAATATGTGTTTGTCTGATAAATGCTACTTATGTAACATGGAAGAAGAGGATTACAAGCACCTTTTTGTAGAGTGTGACTTCATCTTTTACGTCTAGACAAAATGTTTGGTTAATCCGGATTTAAAGATTGAGTGGGGGCTGCTTATTGAAGATCAATATGAATATTGGACATACAAAAGATTTCTTCTGGAGGATAATATGAGTAGAAATTTATTTGAGATACTTAATCTCGCGTTTTGCTGGGTCATTTGGAATGAGAGAAACAGAAGATGTTTTCTTAATCGGCATAGATCTTCTAATTCTGTTCCATTTGCTATTCTAAAGTTTGTATACTTATGGACAGCTATTGAAATTTTTTATATGGTTGATGTAATTAATTATGTAGCAGCTAGAGTCAAGGAGCGCAGGAAATGATGGACTGTTGCTATGAAGTTTAATTCTACACATTTTGCTGCATAGTTTTTGATGGATTGATACTATGGTTGTGCATATTTTGGACCTGCTACTTTTTGATGGACTACTGATATGGGCCGCTTATTTGGTTATGATATACATTTTTTGTTGTTATGTACAGGTCGTAAATATTGTAAGGTGGTTGTCATATGTATTTATGTTGCACGGTTGGGTTCGGTTCTTATTTATGTTGTGTTTTCATGTTTGTGTTCAGTTCTTTTTGTTGTGGTTGTTCTTTTTTGTGTTGTACGGTTGTACGTTGTGTTGTTTTTTGGTGTTTTATGATGTGTATATGTATGTAATGGTTTTATGTCTATGATGTTGTACTGTGCCTGTTAGGAGGTATCTGTGGTTGTGTTGTAGTGTTGTCGTGATGTGTTGTGTTGTAAAACACTCGTTGTTTATATAAATGGCGTAGTCAACATTGACCGCTACCTTATTTATCAAAAAATAAATTTAACTAAGTTAACTGGGCTTTATAAAAATTAACTAAGTTTATAAAATTTATCTAAGTTTATAAAAATTAACCGACTAACTAAGTTCATTTACTTGTTTTTTTATATATAAGTTTTATTATTACTAATTGTTGAATTTCTTTTTCATGAGTAATTACGCATTTATGGTGCATACAAATGTAGCGACATGTTGCGATATATTAGTGGTTTGAAGTTCTTTTAAAGTAATAACTTTTTTGGTTTTCACACTTAATTGTCATATATATTACGATCTTTTATCATATATATTATTTACACTTTTAATGTAATGTTCATAAAATATCAAAATATACTATGCATTATTTTGTATAAATATTGAATGGTTAGTTACTTTTGATGTAATATGATCGTGTGAAATATTACATTGTGTTTATGTAAACCATTCATTTATAATGTGATAATGGATATGTATGTAGTACAAAAGTGATTTTTAACGGCATGCTATTAAAAGTTTTACTAGCGTTTGAAAAACGCTAAAAACTTTTGGTAGCCTTTTTCCAACACTATTAAAACTTTTGATTATGTTTACGAAACGCATAAAGAAGCAATAGCGTTTTTTTGGACGTTGTATACTAGCATGTCATTAAACAAGGGGTTTTTGAGAATTTTAAAAATATCATTAATAATACTTATACTATCGTTTTAAAAACGTTATCAAAAGTCCTTATTGATAGTGTTTTTTATTGCTTTTTTAGTTTGCCAGTGTAGGTCCCTGACCTATTATTATATCTTATTATACATCATCTATAAAAACACTATCATAGCTTTTTATAGCGTTTTTTAAAGGGCATTACAAGGTCTTTTTGTTTTTGTGTATATCATTTAGATAGGTGCTATGGTAGCTATCAACCTCGTTGTATTTTTGAAATACTATTAATTGTTGTTTTGGCTTGGAAATGCTTTTTGATTTAGAGCATGACTCTTAAATATGATTTTGGTAATTTTAGTGATATTTTGTCTAAAATAATATTTGGACTACTCTATTTCACATCAATCTTTTATTTGTCCTTTCTAAATATATGTAACCTTTTTAAAATTATTTTGAAAAGTATTTATTTTCATAGAAAATTTATTACAATAGTGAATGTTTATTTTTAAGGAAATATAAGGGGTTTATCTTTAATTTTAAAGCGATTTTGTTTTTAAAAGAAGACATAAATATTTTAGAATAAATATTTATGAAATGTTTACATAAAATGCTGTATCAAAGGATAAATTTATAATTATTATTTTATGAATAGTTTTATAAATAGTGTTTTTCAAATGAAAGAATGGTTTTATAAATGACATTCTATAAAAAGGAAATTAATACCATTTTGATAAATTAGAATAATTAATCTCATTTGAGAATTTTTGGTGATATAGGAAAAGATTGGTTTATGGAAGTATTTGGTCTATTTTTGGAAGCGAAGATTTGGGTTAAGTATATAATATTTATAAGAGTGAGTTTTGGATCTATGAAGGATTTTTTATAAGGAATTTTCACAAGAAGTTTTATAATATATTGGGAAGTATATGAGTCTTATAAATATATAGTTGGAGATTTATTAAAGGAGTTTATAAATTATATTGGGAAATTTATAAAAAGGAGGTTTAGAAATAGATATGAGTGATATAAAAAGAGTTTATAAAAGGAGTTTTATAAAAGGAGTTTGTAAATATAAGAAGTTTAATAAAGGCATTTTATAAAAAAAAGATTTATAAAATGACTGAGACTCGACTTCCATAAATGATCATTTTAAATTACGGTGGTATGGAAATTGTTCTTACCATACTTAACATCAAATTCTGAGGAATGGAAATTCATGTCTATCTTGAGAATTACGAATGTGTATAGAGGCAAAGATAGTTTTTCTAACTTGTTCGATCCCATTGTTAATCGAGGGATAATACTGTTTGAAATCGGAAAGTGGTGTTAATTATATTTGGTTTAGTTTCTATATGATCTATTTACTTACGTAGAAAGGAAGATGTTTGGGTTTATTGTTATCAATGTTTTAAATGACATTTGTTTTAACCAAATTAAGTATGGTTACGAAAATGAAATATTTCTTAAGATTGGTGGTTATACTTATACCATTGATATAAATATATGAGTATATTTTCTAAGTATTGACAATATGAGCTTTTATGAATATATATATGGTTAATATAAGTATATGAGAAAGTTTTCTAAGTTTGATTGTGAAATGTTTTATGAGTATACTTCTACGGTTGAGATAAGTATATCAAATATTCTGAAGTATTGAAAGAGTAGATGAGACTTGTGAATATATCTTTGTAAAAGTATTTTGATACAGGTATTTGCAAAGCAGTTTTAATTAATGAAAATATTAATTAAAGAGGCTTGTTGGTTGCTTTGTGCTTAACCATGCTTGATTAAATCTCTAGTTGAATTGTTTGTTTATTTGATAGTTAAATAACTGGCTATCAAAATGTTGGCCCGTTTTTAAAACTATCATAGTCGGTTCGGGGAGATCAGGATCAAATTTATTATCCAAAAACCACTTCGGCATAAGCATTCGAAATGGAGACATCCCAACGACGATGAAATCGAAGACGGAGAATTTTAAATTGCAAGGCCTAATGTTACACCCCATATTTTTATAATATTATTTAGAATATTTAATTAGCAAAATAAAATAGAGTAATGTGAAGATTAATAGGTTGAGACTTGATTAAATTAAGGACAGCCGTGCCATGTTAATGTGCAAACTAAAATGAAACAACATAAGCTAATGTGTTAGGAAATGAGAAGGGCAATATCAAAAATAAGAAAGGCTAATACCCTAAACGCTTAGAAATGAAACTCACGTTCATTTCATTTTTACTTAAACAAAATTTTTACTAAGGTCGGCCACCATTTCTATTGTCAAGGAAGAAAAGGCTAGGATTCAAGAGAAAGAAGACGATCAACTAATTCAACATCAAATCTCACATCTTTTAATCTCAAATCTAAGGTGAATAATTACTACATCCCGTTTTCTTGTGATTTTCGATTTTTAGATAGATCTGAAATGTTTTTGCAGGCATATGCTATGTTTTGATGATTAAAGATATATATATATATATATATATATATATATATATATATATATATATATGTATGTATGTATATGTTTGTTGATGAATTATATATGTTCATGTTAGTTTCTATGATATGTTTGACATGAAAACTTTATTAAATGACATCCAAACGCCTTGAAATTCTAAATGTAGGTCAGAAACGATATTATAGAGATGAGTTTCGATTTTCATAATTTTCTGAATTAATGTGGATTTTATATAAATTTTCTAGTGAAGAAAATGATTTATTAGGTTATAAATTATTTACGGCTAAAATAATAATTATTTGGATTTGAAATTTTTATATGTCGGAAAACATTTAAAATATATTTTTTGGGATTTTTCAAATTTTTCCTAAGTGATTTTATGATTGTATAAAATTATTTAAGGTATGAGACTTAAATGTTTTTATGTACTTAATTAAGAAGAAAGGGCATTTTATAAAATAAAATTACTATTTAATTCTAAAATTAGTGGTAGCACTTTTTGAAATGTATTTATTAACCAATGAGAAATTGATAAACAAAGCCAGGTTAGTTGTAAAGTTATTTTTCAAGTTATAAACAAGAAAATCATATTTTTAGCATGTTTCAGTGAATTTTGGCATTAAACCTTCCGACCCAAACCTTTCGACAAGGTCGAGAGGTTCAAAACTTTCGATAAGGTCAAACCAATGCATATGGTATCAAGTTACTTGATACGTAATGAATTGAACAAGGTTGAAGGATTCTTAGTCAAAAGGTTGGTTGCCAAAAAGGTTTGAAGTATGTTTGTTTTATAAGGCAAGAGAATCACCTGCTTTACTTTCAAATACGAGCTTTCGACTTGGTTGCTTTTGATCAAGTCAATTGTTTAAAATAAAGGTTTTAAACCTTTTGACATAGTCGAAAGGTTACTGCTGCTTTATCACTATTTTGTTTTGAAACCTTCCGACACAGTCGAAAGGTTACTACCACTTTGTTTTGTTTTGAATCTTCTGACAAAGTAGAAAGATTTACTTGTTTTAAAACTAGCCACTTCTCCATGCTTTCGAAGGAAAGCTTTCGACTTAGGTGATTTACCCTTCTTTTATAAATGAAGTATAACCAAGGCTTTCAAAGCAGAGCTTTCAACAAAGTTGAAATGTTGCTTCCAATGAAGTCGAAAGGTTTTAAAGAATATTGTCCACATGTTTTGAATTGGACCCAATAAGTTTTCGAAAGGTTTATGTTTCAAAGAATGAATGCATTCGAAGGGTTTGAGTTCAATGATTCGAAAGGTTTGATTTCAATGGTTTCAAAGGGTTTGAGTTTAATGATTTCGAAAGGTTTTAGTTCAATGGTATTGAAAGGTTTGAGTTTTAGTTCAATGGTTTCGAAAGGTTTGTTTATTAAATGTCTTCAAAAGGTTTGTTTATTGAATTGTTTCGAAAGGTTTGTCATTGAATGGTTTCGAAAGGTTTAATTCAATGGTTTCGAAAGGTTTAATTCAATGGTTTTGAAAGGTTTAGTTCAATGGATTCAAAAGGTTTGAGATGGAAGGTTTTCGAAGGTTTTTTTCTACTGCAATGTTTTAAAGTGATTTTAAAGAAGGATGTCCAAAGTTAAATTATTTTCGAAAGGTATAATTTTGAAAGGTTTGATGTTTGATTTTGAAAGAGATGATTTCAGAAGTTTAGAAAGAGGTTCTTTCAAGTGTTTAAATGTTTTCATCAACCGATATCTGTAACAACTCTGGTTTTAGTGATTACCTGTAATATTAAATTATAACGATGGTTATAATTTAATACTAAGAAATAAAATTAAATTGGAGATTTAAAATTGTTTATTTTGAATAAACAATGAATTTGGAAAGAATAAAGTAGAGTTACGATGAAAATGTTTGTAATAAATGGTGGGATTGGAAATATGTTAATTTAATGATTTATTGAATTAAATAGAAGATAAAAAGAATTAATTCAATAATAATTTGTTGTAATACATGGAAAATATTGAAAATAAGGTTTTAAAAACTTTATTGTGTTATTTTGGGAGAAAATGAACATTATAGGATTTTAATTTGAGAAAATGCAATAATTCTATATATTGCCAAATATGGCTTTTATTGATTTTCAATGAAGTATTTGGATTTAATATGAGACGACCCGCCTTTCTACTACCAGAAAGACGTATCATCATTAAGAAAGAAAGGGATATAAATAGAAAGGAAAGAGAAAGAAAGAACAACAATATCAGAATCTCACAGCGGAACGGAACAAAATATAATATATCACATAACTATTACATAGTTTTACATATATCAGAGTTATACAATATCAATACATATGACAGTCATACATACGCCTATCACTATATACATCAGAGATATAGTACACATCAACCAACACGGCGGCACTAGATAAATAGCTACATACGTTTAGAAACTCCTGCTCCAAGCTCCTCCAGAAATCAAAGTCCAAACCAATCACTTGGCTACTCATAAAAAATTTGAGTACCCAAGAGTTTATGAAAAACAAAATATAAACTCCGGGTCAGACATGGGTCTGGTATGAGTAAACGGTTTAAATTGTTTAACTTTGAGACACATTTGAAAATAAAGGTATCACGTAAGACTCCCCACAAATAAATACGGGTAAGTTTTTACATTTATCCAATTTATACTTTCTTACCGGTAAAATAAACAGTGTATATTTACAAACCAGGGTTTAAATTAGCATTTAAAAAAAATCTTAATTATAAGTTTAAATATTTTGTTTGGTTGAAAGATTAAAACTTAGCAATAATTTAATGTGAATTATATGAGACTTCGAACAATATACAACCTGTATCAATTTTCAGAGTAGTACAGAGCAATCCCAGCAATATTCAAAATCAAAGCATAAACAATCATACCATAAACAATCCTCTGAACTGTTATTTTATCAAACTTAAAGCTTTTAAACTTCTTGTTTACTCACCAGCAAAATTCTGAACAAGCAATAATCCGAGGTGATGAAGACTACATTTAATAACTGTTGCTTGAAATTTTGTTTTGAATCTGCCATGTTCTTGCTCTGAATTTAATTTTTGAGCTTTTCCTGCTTTTCCTTTTTGTTCTTTGTTTTTTTAAGGTACTACTGAACGAACTTAAAACAGATGTATACATATATATATATAAAGGAGAACCCAGGTGTATAACAGAAGGTGTTAACTGGAACTGTTGTTTTCTGCATCTGTTTTTGACTTGATCAGATTTTATAAATATTTGGATTGACAAATAAAAATGGGCTGAGATGATAGCAAGTACATGTTTTGTTCCTTAGTTAGTTTACATGTTATAATTGTGACTTGTCGTACATATAGATATTTGTATAAAATTGATCATTTTGTAGTTAACCTATGGCTTGTATATGAAGCTACTTATTTATAATATTTGCTTTATATAAAAGTTTGTTTTATAATCTTCTAGCTTAAATAATTCATGTACATATGCGTCTGATGTACTGTTATGCCTTGACTGACTTTGTTTCATCCATATTCATTTGGTTTTGTTATTTATTTCCAGTTTGAATAATATACAGGTTGTAATTATTGTTTACTATATATAAGGATATCTATTTAAATATTTGTTTTAGAGATGTTTTTGTTAGGTTTACTTTCATACTTCACTAATTTCCATTTTTCTTTTCTACTTTGCTCTTATTTTGCTTTGTGTTGTACTTAATTCTTGTTTGTACTTACATTTATATTTTATATTTTGATAATCAATAATTATATGGTTTATTTACTTATATTTATATTTATTCTTCATATTTAACTATCAATATTTAAATGATATTCAATTGCTTACTTATTTATATTTGTATTTTATATTTCGATTATCAATATTTATATTTATATTTTATTGATAAACTTTGGTTTTATGTTGAACATTATCATTCACATCAATATATATGTTAATAAGACAAAGTATTGTAATTCAATCATATAAGATAAATTTTATTTTAATTGAATTACATAAGAATAATTTTATTGTAAATATTATTGAGATTCATTTTAAATTTCCAAATCAATCTCCTTTTTAAAATGCAATTTATATAAATAAATGGCAATATTTCCAAAATCATATTTATTTTAAAATGATCAGTTCACATTTCATTTAATCAGATTAAATATTTATTAAAATAATAGGGGCCAAAATCCAGGGTCGTTACTGTGATAACCTGAATTTTGGAGTATTTGTTAATTGTTAATTAACGGGGTTAACTAATAGAAATATTGAATTATAGATTTAACAAATAATTCTGATAATAAATAGTTATACCTGGATTGTTATTCAAAATTTGAATCTGAATTTGATCTTTGAATTGAAAACTTGAAATTAAGATTTAAGTAAATGCCTTAGTAAATAATTTGGATTTTTAGAATAATTTGTATAGATAATTTATTTAATTTATAATTGGTTACTAACATTTTTTGTAAATATTGTATAAAATTTAATTCTTTAAAAAAATTATAAGATAATTGTTTATTTTAAGTATGATAGTTTAGAAAGAATTTAACCAAAGTTTTATTTTTGTTTTCTTCAAAAGTGATAAACATATTAAAATATAAAGATAAAATATTGTTTGTATGTGTGTATATATAGAATTAATAAAAGGTTAAGAAAATCACTTTCTTTTCATATTTGAAATAAATTTAGTTTGTATAAATTAATATTGTATATGTAAAGTTTTAGAACTAAATTTATAAATCAATTAAAGTTAAGGGTTTAAAAACAAATTTGTAAATAAATTGAGAATATACATATGTGAATATAAAGCAATTTATAAATTGACAGGGTTTGAACAAAATATATAAATTAATTAAAACCAAGGGCTCAAAACATAAATATATAAAAAAAATGACATTTGTAAAATAATTAATCAAACAATTAACATGTGTAAGGATTTTAAACAAGTGGCATTTGAATGTTTTATACTTAATTTTGTTAACATGCATTAAGTTTCTTCCATCTCAAAATCAAGAGGAAAAAAAACAACTATCTCAACTCAAGAATCAAAAATCCGAAACACCAAGTTCAGTTGAGAATTAAATCAAACAGAGAATACAAAAGAAAATGAAATAAAAATAATACAACCTGATCAAGAAGAAGCTCAAATCAAAGTATTGCAAAACCTGAAATCTGAAGTCTGGAGCAAATTAGAAAAAATGGATTTGAGTTCAAGCATGTAATCTGCAACCTGATCATCTGCAAGCAAAAGATAGAACAAACGAAAGCAAAGCTAAAACTAGAAATGAATCATGCAAGAATAAGAACAAAGCAAAATACAACAAAAAAAGGAGTTAGGAAACAACTTTCTGGAACAAGAAAATTCAAAATCAAATGCAACAGATTTTAGAAAGGAGAAAAAATGGAAGGCTTTTCTCTGTTTAAAAGAACAGGTGAGTATATCTCTCCTCTTAAATAGTTTAGAATCCGTAGCAGTTTCAGATCTAAAAGCCTACCTCTGTTTTGCAAATTTTGTGAGTGAAATTAACATATTCAATCTAGAATATATTGATATCTGAATGTTGTGATTATAGTTGAAGTATGATTGTGATAAGCTCTTGCATGAAAGTATTTATGTGTGTAAATAAGAGTGCATGTAAGGGAACAGGGAAGGAATGCTCTGTTCAAATTTACAAGTTTTAAAAACTGACCAAAATCTAAAACATCCACCTAAACAATTCAGAATTTGATTTCTGAAATAAAATTGTATCACTTTATCTGTAAAAGTGGATTCAAGGAAATTACTGGATAAGTGTTTTTGAAAAGGTAAGTAAACATCTACTAAAAATCCTAGGTGGTAACTGATCCGTTGCTTGTTAGACTTCTGTAATGATTAATGCTTGCATGTTATATATGGGTGTATTATCTGTGAATATGAATGTGTATGACTGTGTATATTTACTTGATTGTTCTTCTTTGTTTTTTTTAAACTACAGAGAGTAGATATAAAAGATAATTTTCAAATTCCCTTAACAGATCATTGTTGGGTTTTAGGCTGCAAACATGATGTGTTTGTTTAAAAACAAATTTAAGTTTAAAATTTTATTTAAGGAGAATTGTTGTGAAAATCTCCTGGAATTAAAAGACTGCAGTAGAAATTCATTTTCCATGATAAAATCAATCAACTAAATTTACGATTTCAAGTTTGTATCTTGAATTCTCATCGAAAGTTAGGATTTTTAAAACGAAAATTATGATTTTTAGATTTGAATTGAATGAGAATCTTGGGAATATCTAAAATTTGGATACTGAACAAATTCTGATGGTCTCAAGGCCTGGGGTGGTCGGGAATATTGCTGGAGGTGGAAGAGGTAATGGAGGTTCAGGGAAAAATGGGAGAAGGGATTTCTGATGGCCGTGGCGTCGACGGTGGGGCGATTTAGGTTATAAACCTAGTTTTGGTCTAACTTGGGAAGTGGATCGCTGCTAGTTCTATGATGTATCGAGATCGATGGAACTTTGGGGGAAGGTTCGTCGATGAATGAAGATGAAGTGGCCGGAGATTCTCGTCGACAGATGGACGAAGTTGTGACCTTGAGGTGGTTTTAGCCATGGCGGGTTGTTCCAGTTTTTAACTGGGTAACTCGATTTTAATTCGTGACAGCTGAAGGTGTTTTGGCGATTGGTGAAGGTTGCAGGGATAATGTTTGACATGCTAGAGGGTTCGTCGGAGGTGGAAGGTGAATTCCGGCGATGTGCATGTGCACAATGGAAGGTTGTGTCAGGGATTGCTGTGTTTTGGGTTGGGAATTTTGACTCGAAGTATAGGTCGGGTTATGGGGTAGGTAGCTCGAGTATAAACTCGATGTAGCTGGATGTGAACCTGATAACAGATGTGGTTATAGTTTTTTTTTTAAAAAAAAAAAAAATTAAATTTAAACTAGACCTTTAAAATTTAAGAAAGGGAAATGGAATTTGGAAATGGCTTGAGTTATAATCAGTTCCAATTGAAGCAGTTTGATTTAAAAGAAATTTTCAAGGATTTAAAAGTTTTTATAAAAACAAGTTTTAAATTTAAATAAGGGAAGTTTTAAACTTTGAAATAAATCTTGTTGTTGATTGTATTCTCGAATATAAATATTTTCTTTGACATGTTATTAAGAAGTTTAAAATTTGTAAATTTAAATCTTGTTAAGTAAATTTGAAGTGGTTTTAAATTTAAGTTAAGAAACGAAATTTGAAGGTTTATATGAAAGTAAGTTTTTAGATTCAAATTTGAATCTAGTTTTTTTATAAAAAAAACTACTAAATAATAAATGTTTAAGTTATGTTTTGATAACTTTAACTTATCAAGTTAAAGTGATATTTTAATCCTAGTAAATGATTTAATTAAGTAATTTTACTTAAAGATAAAATGATTTAAATGTTTAATAATAATTAAGATACTTATAAAATAATGTTTTATCTTAAAATAATTAAAGGTTATTATCTTGAAATGAATTGAGTTAATTTTAGGGAATTAAGTATTATTAATTTATTTAATTTAATTTAATTAATTTAATTATTGATAATTAAGGTTATTAGCTAATTAATTAAAGATTAATTAAGGTTGATTAATTAGCAATTAGAGATTTATTAACTTGTCATTAAAAAGTACTTAATTTGTTATTAAGTTTTATTAATTGACAATTAAGGTTTAATACTAAATAATTAAAGGATAATTACTTAGTAGAAGTAATTAAGGATTAATTACTAGGTGTAATTAATCAACGAATTAATATAATTAATTAAGGAATTATTTAAATAGTTAAGGGATCAATCTTGTTTATGAATGATGTTTAATGTCTTGAATTGGTTGATATCTTTGATATAAATGCTTGGTGATATGTTATGTTTGGACGGATAATGATAATGTGGATATTTTATGTTGATGAATTGCTGTATAAAAGTGACATTCAGTATTTGAATTTAATCACTTAAATAACTTGGTTTAAGAAGACCTTGGATTCGAAGAGACCGGATTCGGATATTAGTAAATACCCGAAACCACTTCGATTCTTATAATTTGATATGTGAAACTAATAGGCTGAAGTGGAATGACTTAAGTAAATTGGACCATTTAAATCTAAGTTATGGCACTTAGAAAAAAAATGATGTGTGAAATAAGTGAAGTCTATAACAAATAGTGAAGTTGTAAATTGATATAAGTTACCCCGGGTTTATATAAGTTGTATGCTTTCATATTCCTTGTTAGATGAGTTTACTCACGCTGGTTTCCAGCTTGACCCGGGTGTTACTTTGATGTAATGCTCGGGTCAGACCGAGTATTACAGATTTTCAGGTAAGGACGTTCTGGAGCTCAGGAGGCGAGCAGGATGGCAGGGACGTATAGAGAGTTTTCACTGTGATATTGTAGTCTCTGGACATGATTGTTTGTCCAGTATTTATGTAAATGTGTAACTCTGATGTATTTAAATGTAAATTAACTGATATAGTTTTCTTTGTATAACTGCTATTTTATTTGATATTATATTTGATCCGCTGCGAATGTGAGGTTTATGTGTCTTGTTTCTGTCTTCTTCTTCTTTCTCTTTCTTCTTTTCACTAACTATCTGGAAATTTCGGGATCGAAATTTTCGGGCCATTACATTTGGTATCAGAGCTGAAGGTTAAGCGAGAACCTTGGCTCTGGTGGGATTACTCATTAAGGATAGGGTAAGTGATACCCTAGAATGAGTTGACTGTATATATATATGAGAGAGCGTACTTGTTATTTTCTTATATAAAGATTTTAAATGGTTTTATATAAGATTATATTTTGATCTATAAAGCAATATATCTTTCTAACAAATAGTAAAGGAATTGGTTGTTAAATTATTGAGTTAAATTAGGAAGTAATAGAAATACAACCAAACTGAAATTAAATCTTGAATTTGGGAAAGGTTTCAGGATAAGGATGATCAATTAATTTGTGTAATTAATTAAACTTTATTTAATAAGATTAATTAATGGATAATAATTGGAAATGATAAATAAAGAGGGAGTTACTTAATGAAGTAACTAGAGGTAAGTAATTTAAAGGACAATTACTTAATGAAGGTAATTAAGAAATAAGTTAATTACCGAATGTGATTAATTAATTATGTAATTAACTTAAAGAAATAACAAATAATATCATGCAATTGAATGAAATGGTCCTATTTCAAACAAGAGTTGTTTGAAATTTTAAAAGAAATTTGTTTTGAATTAAAAACCAAAGGGTGGTTTAAAATTTTAAAGTATAACTTGGTATGTAAAAGAAATTAATATGTATACATGTGGATATACATAATATCAAAGGTGGTTGGAAATAAACTCTAAATGGTGAGTTTTGAATTTGGAATAAGATGTGATACTCAAGATGATAAGTTTTTGAACTTAATAAGAGGGAAGATTTTTTATGAGATGTTCAAAATTTGAAAATAGAAGTTAAAACTAGGTAAGGTTGACTGAATTAAGTGAATTGAGTTTAACTTGGAAAGTTAAATGATTGATTATATTTGGGAATTTGTGTGATATCAAAATGGGTTTGAGATCTAGAAATTGGAATTTGATGGATGTTTTAAAATGAAATGGATGATATCATCCTATTGTTATTAATAATCTTTAAAATGTGAATTAGATTTGTTTAAATAAATGAGAAATGGAGTATGGTAATCCATTGTTGGGATAAAAAGGTAAATTGATTTAAAGGAATTAAATCAACAATTGAAGTATTAGCTCGAATTTATGTAATTCGAGATGGTTCATAGTGAACTGGAATTTGAAGTTGGTTCAAATTGAATTTGATTTGAATTAATTGAAATGGTGATTAAAGATGTATGAGTATAAGATTCAAATGGAAAATTTGAATTTGATTAATTTGAAATGATTTGAAATTGAAGTAGGTTCAATTTGAAGATAGTCCAAATTGATTTGAATAATTTGGAATTGTAATTAAAGTTGAATAAGTTTTAAATTCAAATGGAATTTGAATTGAATTTGGGAAGAAATCAAGAATAATTCAAATTGATTTGGAAATGGAGTTTGAAATTGAGATTAGTTCAAAATGGAGTAGAAATGAATTAAAACTGGAACTAATTCAATTGAAATTTATTGGAATTAGTAGAAATTTGAGATCAAGATTGAATAAAGTTAAATTTTGAAAGAAACCGAGGTTAATCCAACTTGAAATGGGGTTGTGACAATTTCAATGGAAATTTGAAGTTATTTAAATTGGAATTGGGTCAATTTAAATGGTAGAGGAAATTTAAATTGAATTTATGAAAATGGAGATTGAGAATTGAACAGTTTTGACTCTTGACTATTTTTAATACAAATTATTTTAATATAAACTTATTTTTCAAAGCTATTCATTATATATACATCCTTTCTTTTAAAAACCAAACTATTTTATACTTGTTTTACAATTATTTTTGAAACTGTTTAACAATTTTCTAACTATTCTATAAACTAATTACTATTTTATAGCTATTTTGCAATTATTTAAAATTTCTATGACTATTTTAACTATTTTCCAATTATTTTACAATTACTGAACTATTTTACAGCTATTTTACAAACTAGTAATTACTTTTCAACGACTTATCTATTTCTTTAACTTTTCAAGTTATTTTCTAAATTTAAACTGGACAGAGTTTAAACTGCTATTGGTTGAATACCCAATCGAGATAAGAATAGAGGTGATAATCCGAATGAATTTAAACGATTGTGAATAAGTGAATGAAACTTAAAGTGAATGTGAATAGAAAGAGGAATTGATTTGGCTAATAACCAATAAAGATAATTATGTAGGGTGTACGTATGTTATTCTATTCTCATAGTGATTTGATCCAGATTCGAGCACAAAATTTCGATATAGATATATCGATCCGAGTGGGATTTTTCACTCGATTTTCGACGGCGAACCTGGATATGGATTGTTGATTGGTTCTGGATATTCTCTATCATAGTTATGACTATGCAAGGAGAATGATGGTTTCTGATCAAGAAACCAGATCTATGTCCGCACTAGAAAGTCGGGTGGACGATACTAGTTCGGAAGTGAAATTGTGTGATCGAGTGAGCGATCAGATTGGTATAGCGTACGGATGATATGTGTACATCGTACAGATTGGAATGAAATTGATATTGAAGTTTGTGGATAAGAAATTTGAAATGGTTTTTGAAGTAAAAATATATTTTGTGAAATATATGAGGAAATAAAATAGAAATTGGATATTTCTATGGTTAAAATTTTGTTTATGGAAGTAAGTGATATGGTAAGTGGTATTGAAAAAGAATAATCAAATTTGAACATTTGATTTTGAGTAAACAAAGTTAAATATCTTTGTTTTATAAAATGAAACTTCCCTTGTTTGATCTTTTGCCAGAAGAAAAGGGTGTTTTGGAGTATAAAAGGAGTTTTATACAAATTTGAGATGATCCAAGCTTTTTAAAAAAATATTATACATATCTGTGTGTATAAATATATATATATATATATATATATATATATATATATATATAAAGGATCTTATGAGGATTTCGGAAAATGTTTTGGAACCTTTGGATTTGGAAAGGCTTTTGATTTTTGGGTAAAACCAATATTGAATTGGGAAAGCCTAGTTTGAGAATTATCGATTTTGGAATAATCGATTTTGTAAAGGAGCTTTGTATGAGTTCATACTAGGTGTATCATTTGAGAATACTATATGTATATAGTATAAAATGTTTTGATGATGGCTCTGGGGAAAAAGGCGCTTCCTTGAAATGAACTTCTCAGGAGTACCACCGGGTGGTGCTGCCTTGAGCCCCAAGGGGGGTTCTAAAGTTGATCCTATGAGGAGTCCGGACAAAACTAGTTCCTGGGGATTAAGAGTAGAGTATACCATAGCGTAAGTCGTGTGTGCCGCTGAGAGCCAACAGTCTGCATTTGATTTTATATCGGCAGACTGCGACCTATGTAGGAGTGGAGAAGTTTCATTTTGACAGCGAAAATCAGAGGCCGCTGAGAGCCTGCAGTTACATGGACTTTTGCTGCGACGACAACGTAACCCGGGATGTAACTGTGATCTGTTGTGTGGGTTCCATGGCGTAATCGAGAGGCCGCGGAGAGCCTGCAGTTACATGACTTTTGCTGTGACGGCAACGTAACCCTGGAATGTAACTGTGACCATGGATGGGGGTGATGATTTGCAGAGCATTGTCACCAAAGATATATCCTCTATTTTCAAAAATGTTTTCTATATTTTCAATAAAAATATTTTCCAAGTATTTTCACTGGGTGTTGAAAATGGGTCTGCTAAGTACTTATAGATTTTCAGTCTTACGTCTGATCAACGTATGACCGAATTTCTATGAGAACGAGGATGGACTTGTTGAAACATCGAGTTATAAAATGATATTTTTATAAAGCTATTTTGATAATACTATAGAGATTTTAAAGGTGTTTTAAAACGATCAAAGAATATTTTAACTGGTTTTAAATTATTGAATAAGTTCTGGCTTTGTTCCTTTTCGAGGACGAAAAGATTCAAAGGGGGAAGGAATGTGATAACCTGAATTTTGGAGTATTTGTTAATTGTTAATTAACGGGGTTAACTAATAGAAATATTGAATTATATATTTAACAAATAATTCTGATAATAAATAGTTACACCTGGATTGTTATTCAAAATTTGAATCCGAATTTGATATTTGAATTGAAAACTTGAATTTAAGATTTAAGTAAATGCCTTAGTAAATAATTTGGATTTTTAGAATAATTTGTATAGATAATTTATTTAATGTATAATTGGTTACTAACATTTTTTGTAAATATTGTATAAAATTTAATTCTTTTAAAAAATTATAAGATAATTGTTTATTTTAAGTATGATAGTTTAGAAAGAATTTAACCAAAGTTTTATTTTTGTTTTCTTCAAAAGTGATAAACATATTAAAATATAAAGATAAAATATTGTTTGTATGTGTGTATATATAGAATTAATAAAAGGTTAAGAAAATCACTTTCTTTTCATATTTGAAATAAATTTAGTTTGTATAAATTAATATTGTATATGTAAAGTTTTAGAACTAAATTTATAAATCAACCAAAGTTAAGGGTTTAAAAACAAATTTGTAAATAAATTGAGAATATACATATGTGAATATAAAGCAATTTATAAATTGACAGGGTTTGAACAAAATATATAAATTAATTAAAACCAAGGGCTCAAAACATAAATATATAAAAAAATGACATTTGTAAAATAATTAATCAAACAATTAACATGTGTAAGGATTTTAAACAAGTGGCATTTGAATGTTTTATACTTAATTTTGTTAACATGCATTAAGTTTCTTCCATCTCAAAATCAAGAGGAAAAAAAACAACTATCTCAACTCAAGAATCAAAAATCCGAAACACCAAGTTCAGTTGAGAATTAAATCAAACAGAGAATACAAAAGAAAATGAAATAAAAATAATACAACCTGATCAAGAAGAAGCTCAAATCAAAGTATTGCAAAACCTGAAATCTGAAGTCTGGAGCAAATTAGAAAAAATGGATTTGAGTTCAAGCATGTAATCTGCAACCTGATCATCTGCAAGCAAAAGATAGAACAAACGAAAGCAAAGCTAAAACTAGAAATGAATCATGCAAGAATAAGAACAAAGCAAAATACAAAAAAAAAATAGGAGTTAGGAAACAACTTTCTGGAACAAGCAAATTCAAAATCAAATGCAACAGATTTTAGAAAGGAGGAAAAATGGAAGGCTTTTCTCTGTTTAAAAGAACAGGTGAGTATATCTCTCCTCTTAAATAGTTTAAAATCCGTAGCAGTTTCAGATCTAAAAGCCTACCTCTGTTTTGCAAATTTTGTGAGTGAAATTAACATATTCAATCTAGAATATGTTGATATCTGAATGTTGTGATTATAGTTGAAGTATGATTGTGATAAGCTCTTGCATGAAAGTATTTATGTGTGTAAATAAGAATGCATGTAAGGGAACAGGGAAGGAATGCTCTGTTCAAATTTACAAGTTTTAAAAACTGACCAAAATCTAAAACATCCACCTAAACAATTCAGAATTTGATTTCTGAAATAAAATTGTATCACTTTATCTGTAAAAGTGGTTTCAAGGAAATTACTGGATAAGTGTTTTTGAAAAGGTAAGTAAACATCTACTAAAAATCCTAGGTGGTAACTGATCCGTTGCTTGTTAGACTTCTGTAATGATTAATGCTTGCATGTTATATATGGGTGTATTATCTGTGAATATGAATGTGTATGACTGTGTATATTTACTTAATTGTTCTTCTTTGTTTTTTTTAAACTACAGAGAGTAGATATAAAAGATAATTTTCAAATTCCCTTAACAGATCATTGTTGGGTTTTAGGCTGCAAACATGATGTGTTTGTTTAAAAACAAATTTAAGTTTAAAATTTTATTTAAGGAGAATTGTTGTGAAAATCTCCTGGAATTAAAAGACTGCAGTAGAAATTCATTTGCCATGATAAAATCAATCAACTAAATTTACGATTTCAAGTTTGTATCTTGAATTCTCATCGAAAGTTAGGATTTTTAAAACGAAAATTATGATTTTTAGATTTGAATTGAATGAGAATCTTGGGAATATCTAAAATTTGGATACTGAACAAATTCTGATGGTCTCAAGGCCTGGGGTGGTCGGGAATATTGCTAGAGGTGGAAGAGGTAATGGAGGTTCAGGGAAAAATGGGAGAAGGGATTTCTGATGGCCGTGGCGTCGGCGGTGGGGCGATTTAGGTTATAAACCTAGTTTTGGTCTAACTTGGGAAGTGGATCGCTGCTAGTTCTATGATGTATCGAGATCGATGGAACTTTGGGGGAAGGTTCGTCGATGAATGAAGATGAAGTGGCCGGAGATTCTCGTCGACAGATGGACGAAGTTGTGACCTTGAGGTGGTTTTAGCCATGGCGGGTTGTTCCAGTTTTTAACTGGGTAACTCGATTTTAATTCGTGACAGCTGAAGGTGTTTTGGCGATTGGTGAAGGTTGCAGTGATAATGTTTGATATGCTAGAGGGTTCGTCGGAGGTGGAAGGTGAATTCCGGCGATGTGCATGTGCACAATGGAAGGTTGTGTCAGGGATTGCTGTGTTTTGGGTTGGGAATTTTGACTCGAAGTATAGGTCGGGTTATGGGGTAGGTAGCTCGAGTATAAACTCGATGTAGCTGGATGTGAACCTGATAACAGATGTGGTTATAGTTTTTTTTTTAAAAAAAATTAAATTTAAACTAGACCTTTAAAATTTAAGAAAGGGAAATGGAATTTGGAAATGGCTTGAGTTATAATCAGGTCCAATTGAAGCAGTTTGATTTAAAAGAAATTTTCAAGGATTTAAAAGTTTTTATAAAAACAAGTTTTAAATTTAAATAAGGGAAGATTTAAACTTTGAAATAAATCTTGTTGTTGATTCTATTCTCGAATATAAATATTTTCTTTGACATGTTATTGAGAAGTTTAAAATTTGTAAATTTAAATCTTGTTAAGTAAATTTAAAGTGGTTTTAAATTTAAGTTAAGAAACGAAATTTGAAGGTTTATATGAAAGTAAGTTTTTAGATTCAAATTTGAATCTAGTTTTTGTTTTTAAAAAAACTACTAAATGATAAATGTTTAGGTTATGTTTTGATAACTTTAACTTATCAAGTTAAAGTGATATTTTAATCCTAATAAATGATTTAATTAAGTAATTTATACTTAAAGATAAAATGATTTAAATGTTTAATAATAATTAAGTTACTTATAAAATAATGTTTTATCTTAAAATAATTAAAGCTTATTATCTTGAAATGAATTGAGTTAATTAAGGGAATTAAGTATTATTAATTTATTTAATTTAATTTAATTAATTTAATTATTGATAATTAAGGTTATTAGCTAATTAATTAAAGATTAATTAGCAATTAGAGATTTATTAACTTGTCATTAAAAAGTACTTAATTTGTTATTAAGTTTTATTAATTGACAATTAAGGTTTAATACTAAATAATTAAAGGATAATTACTTAGTAGAAGTAATTAAGGATTAATTACTAGGTGTAATTAATCAAAGAATTAATATAATTAATTAAGGAATTATTTAAATAGTTAAGGGACCAATCTTGTTTATGAATGATTAAATGATGTTTAATGTCTTGAATTGGTTGATATCTTTGATATAAATGCTTGGTGATATGTTATGTTTGGACGGATAATGATAATGTGGATATTTTATGTTGATGAATTGCTGTATAAAAGTGACATTCAGTATTTGAATTTAATCACTTAAATAACTTGGTTTAAGAAGACCTTGGATTCGAAGAGACCGGATTCGGATATTAGTAAATACCCGTAACCACTTCGATTCTTATAATTTGATATGTGAAACTAATAGGCTGAAGTGGAATGACTTAAGTAAATTGGACCATTTAAATCTAAGTTATGGCACTTAGAAAAAAAAATGATGTGTGAAATAAGTGAAGTCTATAACAAATAGTGAAGTTGTAAATTGATATAAGTTACCCCGGGTTTATATAAGTTGTATGCTTTCGTATTCCTTGTTAGATGAGTTGACTCACGCTGGTTTCCAGCCTGACCCGGATGTTACTTTGATGTAATGCTCGGGTCAGACCGAGTATTACAGATTTTCAAGTAAGGACGTTCTGGAGCTCAGGAGGCGAGCAGGATGGCAGGGACGTATGGAGAGTTTTCACTATGATATTGTAGTCTCTGGACATGATTGTTTGTCCAGTATTTATATAAATGTGTAACTCTGATGTATTTAAATGTAAATTAACTGATATAGTTTTCTTTGTATAACTGCTATTTTATTTGATATTATATTTGATCCGCTGCGAATGTGAGGTTTATGTGTCTTGTTTCTGTCTTCTTCTTCTTTCTCTTTCTTCTTTTCACTAACTATTTGGAAATTTCGAGATCGAAATTTTCGGGCCGTTACAGTTACATTCCTCCCCCTTAAAAGAATTTCGTCCCCAAAATTTAAAACAAAGATAATTTAAAAGCTGTTATGCCAATCATTCAAACATAAATATCATTTATATATTAACAAACAACCAAACAGTCTATTCTAACAAACAACAATAACTATCTGAACACGAATCCGGATTGTTTTCCTAAAATTATCGAGAGTTGTCTCTCTATGATCAACAATCCGAACTGAATTCCTGATCACAGATAAATTCGACTTAACTTCCAATTCCTGAACTACCGGTTCAACAATTAATGATGAATCATAAACAAATTCCCTTAGATGGGATATATGGAATACACAATGAATTCCAGACACCTGTTCTAGCAATTCAATACTGAAATCTACAGTATTAACTCTTTCCAAATTTTATTGACTTCTTTACCAAATTTCAATATCTATTCAATCAAGGCCGTACGATGTACATATATCATTCGTACGCGATATCAAATTCGATCGCTCGCTCGATCACACAATTTCACTTCCGAACTAGTATTGTCCACCCAACTTCCTAGTGCGGACTCAGATCTGATTTCTCGATAAGAAATTGTCATTCTCCTTGCATAGTCACAACTATGATAGAGAATTTCTAGAATCAATCAAAATCCATATCCATGGTTCGTCGTCGAAAATCGAGTGAAAAATCCTAACTCGGATCGATATAACTATCTCGAAATTCTGTGCTTGAATCTGTATCAATTTATTATGCGAATAAAATAATATATGTTCATTCTACGTATTTATATCCATTGATTATCAACTATATCAATTTCTTTTATTCACATTATTTTGATTTCTATCCACTTGGAATAATTTCCTCAATATCAAATCTACTTAAGAATTTCACCACTCATTTCTTAAATTTAATATAAGCATCATATGTACTCTTATATTATTACTCTACCACTTTAGCCTTAATCTTCTTATTTATTTTTTTATTTTAAATCTGAATCTCCAGTTCCATGTGAATTCAATTTATCTTCAACTCTGAATATTTAATTTTATTGACTATCTTCCATTTATAAATGATTTCTATCATTATTTTTAAATTAATTTCATCCACTAGTTTATTTCAATCTCCAATTTGAAATTGTTTTGTTGCTAAATTTTTAATTTTTTTTTTTAGTTTCCAAAATTTTGAAAAGTTTTGGCAGAGTCTCCGTTACATATTTTCATAAGCACATATGTAAGGTTTCAATCCTTGTCACAATTAATTCCAATCAATTCTCTAACCATTCCCTTTAATTTAAGTGATTTACAACTTACTTGCTTATATATAATTTATTTAAGCAAAACAAACTCATATCCATTCCAATTGACTTTAAAATTATCCTATTTTGCTTCCAATAATTCACAGCATTTTATCTAATCTCTTTTACTTCGAATGACCCATTTTTCTTATGCAATTTGACAATATTATTGTGAATAAATAATTACTTAAGCTTTATAACAATTTTAAATTGATTCCAACTTAATTTACACTTGACTCTATCACAATTAATTTCTTCACAATTAATTTATTCACAATCTCTACATTGCATTTTCTTTCATTTCAAAAGTTTGATTCCAAACCATTATATTAAACTCGACAACCAGTATTTTAAATAATCATCTCACAATTTACTTAAGTCATTTATTTTCTTCAAACTGTTCCACCTAACAACTTAGGTTTATTCTATTCCACCAATTTCCCATTTAAATCTTTGATTTGATTTTCTTTTAATCAAATCCCAACTATTGTACTGATTTGTTCGATTAGTTTATTCTTTTATCCATTCTTAAATTTTAATTTACATTAACAATTCATTATTGAATTTATTCATAATAAGGTTATTCAATTTATGCTTGAATTAGATTAGTTTACAACTTACTCCAATTCTATTTTATTCAAATTCAAGGCTTACTTGGTTTATATTTACCTATTTACGTAAGAATTTTATTCCATTCAATATTATTTATAACTCGACTGAATTCATTTAAATTCATTTTTATTCCAACTCAACTTCAGTTAAATTTAGCTACTTACTTTTTTTTTAAAAATTTATTTCTCAAAATATGAGCCTAAAACTTATTTGTTTACTTAAAAGCTTATATTGCTCATTTGAGTCATTTCATTTTATAACCACAATTTCAGACTATAAATATATAGCACTTACTGTCTTAAGGTATAAATTTCCACCTCACAATTACAATCATTTTACCTTCAAATTTGGTATCCAATTAAGTTCATTTTGAACTTCAATTCCATTTAACTCATCTCAGGTTAAACTCCAATATGTTTTCTTATTTTCATTTACTTAAGTTAAATTTTAATTCCGGGATTAAAATTCCCGATTTCTTCTTATTAATATCAACTTTACTTTATAAGTTCGATAGTTGATTTATTCAAACCTTTTATATTTTTAAATATAATTTCTTATAATTTAATTGCCCGGTTTCCATTTCCAAAACCATTTTGAAATGATAACTACACATACCCACTTGGTATTTCCAATAAATTTTTTAAATTCCAAGCACTTGTTTTCACCAAAACAAAATTTTCCCTTTGAAATTTCTAAAATAACTTGTATACCCAACAAGCCCAAACAATATCATGACTAATTACCCTGGTAGCAATCCATCACTTTAGAAACTCGAAAATGAATACTGATGATGTGGCCATCATCATCAGGATTATTTTCCAGTGACTGAAGTGAGTTCAATGCTTCCTTACCTTCACAATTTCTACCCAAAACAATTTCCAAAACAATACTTCATTATTACCTTCAAATCTTGGGAAAAACACATTTCAAACATTCCCAAGATTTTTAAATTCCCAAATCCTTTTGTTTAAATTCATTTAAACACCTTTTAAATTCTCGGTACTTAAATTCTAGTTTAGTTATATTCCTTTTTATTTAAGCCATACTTAGATAATTTTATTTGGTTATAAACCACTCGAATTTTAAATTTTTATTCAATTATAGTATTAAGAACCAATCATCCAAATATATATAATAATTTCAGAAAAATATTTCTTTTATATCAAAACATAGTTTTGGGTAAAACTATTTCACTTACCCTACTTTAAATGAACTACTAAATGAATTCCCTGTAAGATTAATGGATGGATCAGAACAATTAGTCACTGTTGAATACCTTTGGAGACCTGAAATATGTACTAGTTGTAAAGTTTTTGGTCACAACACAGTGGATTGTCTGAAAGTGGAAATGATCAAGAAAGGAAAGGCAGATGCAAGACAAAAAGCAAGTAATGAAGGCTTGGGGAAGGAAATTATGACTGGCAAAGGAACAAAGAATGTTAAACAAAAGCAAGAATGGAAAAAAGTGGAGAATAAAGGGGCAAAGATAATAATGGTGGCAGGAAATAACAAAATAGCAGATGAAAACCAAAAAAAATCAGTGAATGAAGGTCATGGGGTTGGCAATAAATTATTGAATATCACAACTACCAGCAATATGAATAATGTTAATACTATAGAAACATTGTTGGGGGGAGTCTCAGTCACTAACAGTTTCAATGTATTAATGAATGAGAATCTAGCTGAAGATAGCTATGTTGACTGCAACAATATTATAGGAAATGAAATATGTGAAAACAATAGTCTGTTGGAAGAGGGAGAAATACAAGGTGACAAGCACTTTACTTTTCAAGTCAGTGATATAGATCCAATAACAAGAAATAATCAAGCTGAAAGACAGGAACTTGAATGCAGCAAAACCAATACACAATCTATTCAACCACCTCATAGTCTGGAACCAAATACAATCATGCCTTTAATACTCAACAATTCTTCTCAAGGAATTACCACCCATGAAAAAACCAGAGACTCACCTGATATATCCATGTTTGATGAAGCAATGTACAGGCATGCACTGGAAACTGACATTCTGTCTTTATGCATGCAAGAACCACTTGATAAAAACAACAGTCAATACACATTCTCTGGTGAACTACCAGGATGGAAATCTATCCCAACATCCCCCACCAAAACACAATCCCCCAAATTATCCAGTCTGGACAGAGACAAAACAACAAAATTTAAAAAACAAGTCAAGGTAAAAAGATCCACTGAACACAGAGACTCTCCTGCAACCAGGAGCATGAAAAACATCATCCACCAAGCCTTAAGTTATTCCAAATGATGCACAACTTTGCCATTTGGAACATAAGAGGGGCTCATTCCCCTAATAAGTTGGATCAAGTAAAGTACCTCATATCTCAGCACAAACTCTCTTTATTTGCCATTCTGGAAACCAAATTGAATGAAACTCTTACAGTGAAAGCTGCTAAGCACATTGAACCATCTTGGACTCTTCACCACAACCTGGCTCATGCTTCTTATGGTCGCATCATGGTGATTCATAATCCCACTGTCATAACCCTTACCTCAATTCTTAACACTGACCAAGTCATGCACTTTCAAGCAAAAATAAATAATACCCAACTCTCTTTCTACCTAACCATTGTGTATGCTCATAACTCTCTCAACTCAAGGCAAAATTTCTTTAATCTTCTTCCTGCATTCAGGCAATCCTCCCACCCTTGGCTTGTCTTCGGGGATTTCAACTGTTGTTACAATTTATATGACAAGCATGGTGGATCCCCTCTATTACCCAAAGACATATTCCCCCTCAACAAAGCCATTGATGCTTCCAATCTACTGCCTATTGCCTCCTTTGGAGCAGAGTTCTCTTGGAATAATAGAAGTAGGTCTGGTACTAGGATATTCTCTAACATTGACCACTCATTTGCCAATCTCAATGCCTTAACCACATGGCCTACCATGTCAACCCTAATCCCAAACCCTGTCCTTTCAGACCACTCCCCTCTAATCTTTTCCACCGGTCAGAGGATATTAAAAGGAAAAAAAAGTTTCAAATTTTATAATGCTTGGGTCAATGATCCTGAGTATGCTAATATTATTAATAAATCTTGGTCTGCAAATTTTTATGGTAACCCTATGTTCATTTTTTGCAGAAAAACCAAAGCTACCAAAGAAGCACTAAGACTATGGGCAAAAGAAAAATTTGGCAATGGGTCTCTTGCTTCTACTCTACTAAGGCAGAAACTTATTGATGCTCAAGACTATATGCTCAAAAACCCAGATGATGCAACAGCTGCAGAGAATGAGAGAAACCTCTTTGATCAGCTAAATGTAGCTTTATCAACTGAAGGCAAAATGAAGAGACAACAATTAAGGCAAAAATGGGCTCAGGAAGGGGATTACAACACAGCTTACTTTCACGCTGCAATCAAAATCAAGCATGCCAGTGAGCAAATCAATCACATTCATGATGAGTTTGGTGTCCTGCATTCTAGTCCCTCAGATATTGACCATGCCATTCTACAATATTTCAAATCCATGCTGGGTAACAAAGATGACTTCATTCCTTTTTTTGATGAACTAGACCTTGTGCAGCTGCCCAAACTGAATCATGATGAAGCAAATTCCCTAACAACAAAGGTCACTGATAAAGAAATAAAGGCCACCCTTTTTTCTATGAACAAACATTCTTGTGGGGGACCAGATGGTTTCAACTTACACTTTTACATACATAGTTGGGAAATCATCAAGGATGACTTTCTTAAGGCAGTCCACAATTTTTTCAATAAATCCAAAATGTTATTGGAAGTCAATGCAACAGATTTAGTGCTCATTCCTAAAATGAAACCTCCTACGGCAGTTGATTCCTTTAGACCCATATCATGTTGTAATGTGATTTATAAATGCATATCCAAGATTCTGGCCTCGAGAATTGTTCCTGTTCTTTCCAGAATCATCTCCAAGAATCAAACTGCCTTCCTTCCCAAGAGAAATATAATTGATAATATTTTACTTACACATGAGCTTCTGAAAGGGTATGGTCGTGCTCAAGCTTCCAATAATGCGATGTTGCAGCTGGACCTAAAGAAAGCTTTTGATAGTTTACAATGGAGTTCTATAGTGAGAATTATGGCGCTGATGGGTTTTCCAAAAGTTTATGTTGCATGGATCTATATCTGCATTTCTTCCCCAACTTTCTCCATCAAACATAATGGCTCTAATTCTGGTTACTTCAAGAGTAAGCAGGGGATCAGGCAAGGGGATCCCATCTCCTCGTATTTGTTCATTCTGGTTATGGAAGTTCTGACTGTCTTGTTAAATAGAAACTATGATAACAAGGATATTTTGTTTCACTCTAAGTGTAAATCTCTGAGAATCTCTTCACTGCTTTTTGCTGATGATATCTTGATTTTCACTAAACCTGACAAACGATCTTTGGAGAATATCAAAGCCACTCTACACAGTTTCTACCGAATGACTGGCCTTCAGCTCAATTTCAATAAATCCCACATTCTTATTTCTGGCTTATCTCCTGAACATGTAACTTCTCTCTCTGCATCCTCTGGCATCCAAGCTATGAACAATAACATGATTTATTTAGGTATCCCTCTATGCTCCTCCAGAATCACAACTACCAACTGCTTGCCTTTGTATGATAAAATCTGCAGCAAGATGAAATGTTGGGCCAATCGATTTCTCTCTCAAGCTGGAAGACTAGTCCTCATCAAATCTGTTATATCATCCATGATGGTGTATTGGAGCAGAGTTTTCATGCTACCAAATAAACTTGTGAATATGGTGAGAAATGCCATGCTAAGATTCTTCTGGACTGGTTCTCTACAATCTAAGAAAATCATTCCCTGCTCCTTTTCCATCATGGAGCAGCAGAAACACAATGGTGGCCTTGGAGTACTTAATTTGCACTCTTGGAATAGAGCAGCCATTAGCTCCACACTCAATAATTTGATTGCTGATAAAGATTCTTTATGGGTTAAGTGGACTAAAATTCATAATTTGGGGAACAAGCATTTCTGGACCATGTCTGTCCCACCAAATTGCAGTTGGACATGGAAGAGCTTGCTGAATTTAAGGCCCCTTTTTTCCCCGTATATTAGAGTGTTGATATCTCCTACTAGCACTGCTAACTTCTGGTCAGTTCCTTGGATGGCAAATGGCCTTATACTTGCCAACATGTTTACCCCACAGCAAATAGTTCAATCTGGTATTAGTGCTAATGCTAAAGCCTCTGATTACATTCATGATGGTAAACTTCAGCTGCCCTATACAAGCAATCAGGTAATCAGAGCTGTTTGGAACAGTTTCCAGAATAATTTTTACCAATCAAGTGACTTGGATGAAATACAGTGGAATGGCAAACAACATTCAATATCTTCTGTTTACAAGATGCTTGATACAGGTCCAGTTGCCTCTTCTATTAAATGGCATAAAGTGATTTGGACTGATTTATCAAATGCCAGAGACAACTTAATGTTGTGGAAAGTCATAAACAATGCTCTCCTAACTAAAGATAAGTTAGTGACATATGGGATGGCAGTTGATCACATCTGTGTCATATGCAACATGCATGCTGAAACTGTGGAGCATCTGTTCTTTGATTGCAGTGATTTAAGGGGATTGTGGACTAGGCTTCTCAGTTTTACCAACCAAAACTACAATCAGGGGCCTACTAGTCTTGACTGGGATTTGATTGGTAAAGCAACCAAATGGAGAAAGAAGGATAGATTTGTGCACTTTTTCATGATCAAAAAATACTTGTCTCTAGTATGGGAAGAAAGAAATCAGAGAATATTTGAGAACAAACATAGAAATAGCCACCAGCTATGGAATGCATTGAAGGCCAGCATCATGATTGGTATGCGGGAGAGTAAATTTGATTTCAGTGGTTTCTACCCTTCTGACTGGTTATAGCTCCTTCTTTTTTTCTCTGTTTCATTGTGTTCTTCCTTTTTTTCCTGTCCTGTCTGTTGTATGTTCTTTCTTCTTGTGTTGTTTTACTCTGTGGCTTGTGTGTTTTTTTTTTGTGACATGAGCTAGTTCATGTCTCCCCTTTGTTTGTACCATCTCTCTTTTTTCTATTTATCAATAATCTGGTAGGGGACCAGTTAACCCCGCTTGCCCTGCAAAAAAAAAAAAAAAAAACAATATTGTGTCGGTCTACCTTGTTTAAGAGTTTAGAAATCCCTATCAATGAAATGGCGTCCCACACATCGACCAGAATCCAAAAACACTCAACAAATATGTCAACACAATATAAAAAAAATTATATTCACTAACAAATACGCGCTCATATCTATTAATACACTCAGACTCATTTTAGAGTTCTGCAGACTCTATTTTATGAGTAATTCCTACCAGAGCCAAGGTTATCACCAACCTATGCTCTGATACCAAGTGAGACGACCCGCCCTTCTACTACCAGAAAGACCTATCATCATTAAGAAAGAAAGGGATAGAAATAGAAAGGAAAGAGAAAGAAAGAACAACAATATCAGAATCTCACAGCGGAACGGAACAAAATATAATATATCACATAACTATTACATAGTTCTACATATACCAGAGTTATACAATATCAATACATATGACAGTCATACATACACCTATCACTATATACATCAGAGATACAGTACACATCAACTAACACAGCGGCACTAGATAAATAGCTACATACGTTTGGAAACTCCTGCTCCAAGCTCCTCCAGAAATCAAAGTCCAAACCTATCACTTGGCTACTCATAAAAAATTTGAGTACCCAAGAGTTTATGAAAAACAAAATATAAACTCCGGGTCAGACATGGGTCTGGTATGAGTAAACGGTTTAAATTGTTTAACTTTGAGAAACATTTGAAAATAAAGGTACCACATAAGACTCCCCACAAATAAATACGGGTAAGTTTTTACCTTACGCTAATCAAAACATTTCATAGGAAATCATATGATATTATAATAGTGTCTAGGGTTTTCAAGTAAATAGAAAATAGCCGATACTGTTACATGATTAAATTCCAGCTACTAGCCACAAAAGTGGGTAACACAAATCAAAACCGTAGGGTCTCATAGGGAAAATGGATTTCCAACAATGGTAGGTCTACTGGGGTACCGCCCATCACAGTACAGGGCCTAGATCATCGTACCGAGGATCACTCCCGACGCCCTACAACACAAGGCCGGAACCATTCCTTACTGAACAGTCCCGAACAAGATAAACCCCGCGGTTGTAGCTAGCAACCGCCCACACAGCCGAAATAAAAAGGGACATCTAGACAGGGGAAATATCTTGTCCTGCTTGGGCATGACCCACCCAACCTTGCTGCACCTCCCCTGTTTTAGCCATTCCCGGTTGATGAGGCTTGAGGTTGCGATTACCTTTATTGAACATTTTTCTTAGAATGCTCATCTTCCGCCTGACGATGTGCTGAAAGCATTCAATCGATACAAGTTCGTTCCGGGTTCGAACGAAATCGAAGGCATTATCTCATCACACTCATTTTGGAATCACCCTCAGAGTCAACGACGATAACCCTTGCATTCTGAATACACCATCTCGATCTTCATTTCAGAATTCACGACCTATCGTTTAAATTGGATCGATGTTTTTTTCGGAATATCAATTGGATATTTGATCCCGGTCTCATCGAAATCCAAACGCCATTTTAAGGGCCAAGTTGTCTAATTAACTTAAACAGTTTAAATAATTTAAATTCAATAATAGATTTAACATAGCATTTATCACAGATGAATCATACCCAATTATTATAGATATATCACAGCATATCACAGAGCATTACAGAATATCACCAAATAAATATCACAATCGGATGTTTTACATACATAACAATCCAAAGCAATCACCTTGAATTCTCAATTTAATCAATTCAATTAAACCAATTACTTGAGGATTAACCTCTTAATCCTGTTAGATTAATCATTAGTTAATAATTAATTACTTATTCCATTTCAAATTATTTAATTAATAAATCATCTCTTAATTAATAATTATATCTTAATTACTTAGTTAATTACTCTTAATTATTAATTAATAACTTTAATTATTAACGTATAAAACTTAATTATCCATTGATTAACCATTAGTTACTTAATTAATTAATTATTAATTCGTAATTAAATTACCTAATTAATCATCTATTAAGCATTCATTAATTAACTTAAGTAGTTAATTACAATTTATGTAATCACAAAATTCATTGATTAACGAATCTCTAATTATAATTCTAATGTCATTATCCTTAGTTTCTTTCTAAAATAATTAATTGATATTAACTGTTCAACTTAATTAAACATTTAAAAGTCTTTTTAAAATTTTGGAGACTAACTTATTATTAACTATAACCTCAAACGATAATAAATCTTATATTAACTTAAATTAATCACTTAATAAAATATTAGTTAAGAGTTTAGACATTGTTATACATTAACTAATAATTAAACTAGTGTATATAAAAAAATTTAACTCAAATTGTCAACATTTATTAAATTTACACTGTTTAAATCCTGATGAACCCCAAAATTTTCTTAACTTCCCTTTTATTTTAAATGCTACAGTTCAAAGCTAATAATAACCCGAGGCTCCCCCTGTCCTTACTCGAGTGATACTTCGAGTTGCACGCTAGATTCCCCAAGTCGCCCCTCCATTCCCACGCAAACTTCATCTTCTCCCTTTTTTTTCAGCAAGTTAAGTTTTAACTTAGATATAAATTATAACCATCGGTAAATATACTCACGCACTCAACTCAAATTCAAACCGAAGGAAATCACTCTAAAACTCGAGCACGACTGGATACACAGGCCTCATCGAACACTGACACCATCGTCGCTTCCGTACACGTGCACGGCAGCGCAGCCCAACTCCGGCGAACCCCGACACTACCGGCATGTCACAATCCACCCCCAAACTCGAAATTCAAGCCCAGATTGTCTCAAATCAAATCGAATATAAAAACAGCAGTTCGAACGAAAAATAGCCAATAACACTACTGACAAAAACACCTCGTCTTCGACGTATTGGCCACCGGAGGCGCTCGAACCTCGGCCACACTACGACATCTCACCAAGAAACCCTTCACCATAATTTAGTGCCACTCGGTTGCTTAATGAAGGCGATCTTGACCCATTACAGACATGGACAAATCTGGAACTCGAGCCCTAAATTGATCTCGTATTCTAATCTCGAACAATATAAAAATTTTCTGATAATTTTCATGAAATCACATATGTTTATATTTGCTTCATCCCAAATTTCAACTTTTATCATTGACTACATAACAAGAAATTTGCAAAAGTGCCATTTTGGTTCAAATACAAACTGCTTTGGAAATACTATGTTAAAAATCTTCATTGTAGTTTTAAAAATCATGTTTTGTGGTAAGGATTTAAGCTATGAACTCGATTTAATACTTTACATCAATCCAATTTATCCAATTTATACTTTCTTACCTGTAAAATAAAGTTACAGTGTATATTTACAAACCAGGGTTTAAATTAGCATTTAAAAAAAATCTTAATTATAAGTTTAAATATTTTGTTTGGTTGAAAGATTAAAACTTAGCAATGATTTAATGTGAATCATATGAGATTTCGAACAATATACAACCTGTATCACTTTTCAGAGTAGTACAGAGCAATCCCAGCAATATTCAAAATCAAAGCATAAACAATCATACCATAAACAATCCTCTGAACTGTTATTTTATCAAACTTAAAGCTTTTAAACTTCTTGTTTACTCACCAGCAAAATTCTGAACAAGGAATAATCCGAGGTGATGAAGACTGCAGTTGATAACTGTTGCTTGAAATTTTGTTTTGAATCTGCCATTTTCTTGCTCTGAATTTAATTTTTGAGCTTTGCCTGCTTTTCCTTTTTGTTCTTTGTTTTTTTTTAGGTACTACTGAATGAACTTAAAACAGATGCATACATATATATAAAGGAGAACCCAGGTGTATAACAGAAGGTGTTAACTGGAACTGTTGTTTTCTGCATCTGTTTTTGACTTGATCAGATTTTATAAATATTTGGATTGACAAAAAAAAAATGGGCTGAGATGATAGCACGTACATGTTTTGTTCCTTAGTTAGTTTACATGTTATAATTATGACTTGCTGTACATATAGATATTTGTATAAAATTGATCATTTTGTAGTTAACCTATGGCTTGTATATGAAGCTACTTATTTATAATATTTGCTTTATATAAAAGTTTGTTTTATAATCTTCTAGCTTAAATAATTCATGTACATATGTGTCTGATGTACTGTTATGCCTTGACTGACTTTGTTTCATCCATATTCATTTGGTTTTGTTATTTATTTCCAGTTTGAATAATATACAGGTTGTAATTATGGTTTACTATGTATAAGGATATCTATTTAAATATTTGTTTTAGAGATGTTTTTGTCAGGTTTACTTTCATAATTGACTAATTTCCATTTTTCTTTTCTACTTTGCTCTTAATTTGCTTTGTGTTGTACTTAATTCTTGTTTGTACTTACATTTATATTTTATATTTTTGACAATCAATAATTATACGGTTTATTTACTTATATTTATATTTATTCTTCATATTTAACTATCAATATTTAAATGATATTCAATTGCTTACTTATTTATATTTATATTTTATATTTCGATTATCAATATTTATATTTATATTTTATTGATAAACTTTGGTTTTATGTTGAACATTATCATTCACATCAATATATATGTTAATAAGACAAAGTATTGTAATTCAATCATATAAGATAAATTTTATTTTAATTGAATTACATAAGAATAATTTTATTGTAAATATTATTGAGATTCATTTTAAATTTCCAAATCAATCTCCTTTTTAAAATGCAATTTATATAAATAAATGGCAATATTTCCAAAATCATATTTATTTTAAAATGATCAGTTCACATTTCATTTAATCAGATTAAATATTTATTAAAATAATAGGGGCCAAAATCCAGGGTCGTTACATAATACGTTGTATATTATAAATAAAAAGATGAAATATTGTTTAAAAATAATATTTGAAGGTAAAAATGATGTTAAAATGGTATATTGCATTTAATTATGCCAGGAAATGACTTTTAGGTGTTAAAAATAGTGTTTTGTGTAAATTATAGTGTAAATTGTTTATTTATTTAAAAATAAGAGTTTTCAATAATGAAAAATATTTTTATAACTAAAATTATCTTTTTGTTTGTTGTCAAAATATTTGTTAAACTTAGAAATATGATGGTGTGATTTCATTGTGTTGAAATCTTGAGAACATATGTTGTTTGGTATTAAAATATGTGTATTTGTGTAATTAGTGTTAACTGATTTTTTAGCCTAACTAATATTGGGGTCTAAACCCATTTTCATCGCTAACTAGTAAAGTAGAGAGAAATTCCATCTTCTCAAAACCAAAGTATGTACATTTCTTTTTACCATAAACAAAACCAGAAAGAAGAAAACTTCCTCTCCTTTTCTAATCTGGAGCAAATTCCACCAATTTCTTCATTTATTTGTTGTTTTTAATCAAAATGAGGAGTAATCCACTCCAAAACGGAGATTAAATCATCAAATTTTGATTTTATGTTTGGGTTTGGTCTATAATATCCTTTTTCTTCCTTGCATGTCCTTTTTACTCAATTTACAGGTGTTTAAGGGGAAAAGTAAGCCACCAAGCATCGTTTTTGATCCGGATTTGTGTAGTTTTATGCCAATATTTTGTTGTAATCCAAGGTGAGGGTTCCCTCACACATCTTGCTTGTTTCAAGTTTTTGTAGTGATGAATTGGGTTGTTTAATTTCCAAATTCGTTTGCTGTAACGTTGATTTTATGAGCTGCTGCAAAGATGGCATGAGTATATTTTTGAGACAGCGTATCTCTTTCATTTCCTTTCGAAATTCGTTGATTCCTTTTCCAGTTGAAAGTTAAAGTGCTATAGAATATAAACATAAAATATCAGTTCAATCAGAGGTCATTTAGTCATATGCTAGTCGCCTGAAAGATGAACCTGAGATGGTTTTCAGGCCTGTGCACATTCCCGTTCTCCGAGCTGTCGCAAACATGGCATGAATCCATGTTTGAGACAGCGTATTTATTTCTTTTTTTGTCAAAATTGCATGATTATTTTCCCAGTTTAAATTATAGTTGTTAAATTCTATGCATGTCAAATTTCAGGTCATTCCGACCTTTGTAGCTTATAGAAATCTGCTGCCGAACTTTGATTCGGAGCATGTTTTTTGCTCCATATTTTCACAGTAAAATCATTGCCTGGGTACAACTTTGAGACATCATAACTTTCTCATACCTTATCCAAATTGCATGATTCTTAATCAAGTTTAAATTATAATTGTTGAACATTATGCATGTCAAATTTCAGGTCATTCCAACCTCTGTAGCCTATAGACACATGCTGTCAAACTTTGAATTGGAGCATGTTTTGCTCCAGCCGTTGACAGTGAAATCTAGCTGTAAGTCCAACTTTCAGAGCTTATATCTCTCTTATTTCTTGTTGTATTGTGTCCATTCTTTTTCTTGATAGTATTGTTGTTGAACTTTATGCATGTCAAATTTTAGGTCATTCATACCTCTATAGCTTATAGAAACTTGCTGTCAAACTTTGAATCGGAGCATGTTTTGCTTCAGCTGAAAATTTGATTTGTTTTTACATGGATTTCTAATATAAATTGTGATGTTGGTTTCTAAAGGCTTTAATCCTATATGGATAAGCCAATGTTATAATAAATCCATACATTGGATTAGTAAGGTTATGTATGTGTTTTGAATGTTGATTTCATAAAGAATTTTGTACATTTGCTGACACCGTGCACATTTTATGAAATTATTTCTATAAGCGACTTTATATATGCAAATTTCTATCGCTTTAGGAAAAACACTTTTTTATGCATTTGTTTTAAAAGTTAAATCGTCTCAAAGCTATGTAATATACAATATTTTCAATATATAGAGTTTTTCGAAGAAAATATTCAAAGGATTCCAATTTTTTTATAAATTCGTTTTCTCAAACAAATTATTTTCTATATAAAATATATATTTTTTTTCACTCTTCGAGCATATGAGAAAGATAATTAAATGATTTAGTAAAACATGTGGTATGGAACAAGTGCGCTTACTTTTTCGCTTAATTCTGGACTTGTTCGTTTGAAGCTATTGACCTTTGGGTCGTATTTGCCTATGAGATGAGGTGATTATTGTGATTTGAATGATTTGTTTTCTAGTGTAGCATTGACTAGCGGTTAGCAAACCGTTAAGTGAGAACGTGTGGCATGGGATGCACTGTCACGACTTTTCGGGTTCCTAGCTGAGAGTTTGTGACACATTCACGAGGTATTGTCAGTACTTGAGCTGTTGGGTTCTACGTGTACATATATAGCTGTTGGGCTAATCATGGGCTCTTGGGTCCTAAAAGAGGCTAGGGAGTCTCATGTACACAATACTTGGCATGTTGTTGGGTCCTTTCTACATTTACAACTGTTGGGCTGTTATTGGGCTGTTAAGTCCTATTTCTTATACTTGATTTTTTTCTAGATTTCTCCACGTTGTTTTATAGAATTTTGATGAATTACACATGTATTCACCATATTTTCCTTTATTGGATCATTTATATAGCTTGAGAGCTATCACATTGATTATATGATGATTACATTTGGAGTTTTGAACTCTTCGTCGAGTTCTATATGTTGTGATTCTTGTTTTCCATTATTTGACGTTTTCTTGAGATTTGTAATCTCCTATTTGGGAGTTATAGTTGATGGGAGCCATTATATTGGCTATTGCTATGCCGATGAGATGAGGCGTATATTTGTGGATAATTGATGTTGTTGTTATTTAACTTAGCTATTATATAGCTATTGGATTAAGCCGATGATATGAGGCACATTTGTGGATATTTGATATTGTGTTATTCTTATCTCTGCCTAGAAACCCTACTGACTTAGACTTAGTGTCGCTTCTTCTCTTCGCGAAGAATTGTTATCGTTTACCCATACGCATTACTCCTATCATTTACTAATCAGTTGTTTAAGCTAGAATGACTCATGTATTTTTATATACTCGAGTCAGACCGAGTTGTTTCTGGTTAGTTACCTGCTATAGGACTTTGCTATGCTGCTTCCATCTTGGATAACTGCTTACCATCTTTTATGTAGTTTTTATAGTCGTTTTGTAAAACTCTGATATGTATTTATTATTTTGACTCATTATATGAAGATATTGTGGTCTTAGTACCACTTGTGCTGTATCATTTTGTATTGTATTGGGATGTATCTGTGTATGCATACATACATACATACATACATACATACATATGTTTAACTGCTATTTTATGATATGTTGTATCTATTGTTGTTATATTTTGTTCTGATAGATCCGTTAGCCATTGTAGTTTTGTACTAAGAATTTATTGAATATGTCGATCCACTTGAGAAAGGAAAAAAATTAGAGCACTAAATCGACGTATTTAATAGATGTTTAAGACAAAGCTATAGATGGTCGCTCCTAACCAACCTTATTCTCCGCATTAGCAGACAGTATTACCCAGTAATACTCTTTGTTAATGTGGGTCTCGGGGTAGGGAATTACAGCTTGGTATCAGAGCTGAGTTCAGAATAAAATATGATAAACACAGAACATAACATATATTATGATACGTCAAAGTACAATATGAGTGTTACAAATTTCCATAACCATCGTGTCCTTAACCTTTTCATTGGGGTAGATATAAGTTGGGAATACGTCTAGGAATGAATTTTAATTCCATAATATTCTAAAATTGAATTAATGATATCTACGATGCGAATGACCTTTATCTTATCCTAACTTTCAGCTTATGGATGGAAGAGGTAGAGGTCATCATTCGGATGTTGGGAAATCCAGTGGCTCGCATCCGAACGGTGTATATATGTTTTCCAATCATCTTATGGAATTAATTAGGAGCACTCAACCTACAGCTCCTACACTGTCGTCTCCTCCATGCAAGTTTGCCTTTGAGCATATGTGTAAAGATTTCTCTCATCTTGGAGGCAAGCCTTTCAAAGGCTCTGAGACTATTCTTGAGGTCCAGGCATGGCTTTGGACATGCGAGTGCATCTTCTCTCGCATGAAATTATCTGATCATCACCGCATTATTGTAGCATCGAGTATGATGCAAAAGCATGCTCTCGATTGTCATGAGCTTCTTATTGTTGAGACAAATGAGTCTTCTCTTACTTGGCAACAATTCCAAGAGCAGTTTAAACTCAAGTTTATGCCAGAATCTAAGAAATTATTTCTTGCCCGTCGCTTCCTTGAGTTGAAGCAAGGGAAATCATCAATTTCAGAATATGTTTCTTCTTTCAAGTCCCTATCCAAATACGGGCTCGAGTTTATCAGCACTCCTTATAAGAAGAATCTTAAGTTTGTTTCTGGCCTGAAGAAGTATTTAAAGAAGTGTCTTATGCTCTAGCTTAAGCTATCATTTGAGGAGCTTGTTGACTCGGCGCTTCACCTTGAAGCCATCGAGAAGGAGAGGGAAAGTAGTGATGAAGCTGAGTTTCGTAAGAACCAAAACAAGAAGGAGATTCCTTTCAGAGATTTGAGTTATTTCCCCATAATAATAAGAAAAAGCTACTTGTCTCCAACTCACATTCTGGTGTAACCCCTCATACTCATTAGTCATGTTTCAACTGTGGCTCTTATGATCATTTTATCCGAGAGTGTCCTAAGCCAATCGTTTGCCACAACTGCAAATAAGAGGGACACTGGTCTTCCAAGTGCCCTAACTCTTCAAAGGGTCCTCGTTCATGAAAGCTTAATGTGGTGGATGCTTCAGGTGGTTCCTCTCAACCCAGAAGTACTTCTCCTTCTTTTTTCGATAGTTATATATTATTCATGATTATTCTATTCGACTCTTCGATATGAGTGCTTCGCATTCATTCATATCAAAGACGCTTTTTAATGTTATACCCTTGAATGTTTCTTGCCTTGTTACTTCTTTGAGGATTGCAAATCCTATCGAAGAATCCGTAATCTTTAGCATGTTGAATGAGAATGTTGAGATTATTCTTTGTAGTTTTTCTTTTCGTGCGACTTTGTATATTACTCACTACTTTGGTTTTAGTATGATTTTGGTGATGGACTGGCTTGCTTGTTATCAAGCCCGAATCCTCTGTTTTGAAAGGTATCTATATCTTAGGTATCCTAATTCGGCTGATCTGTTGTCTCTTGTTCTTCGGAATGTTGATAGATATTCCGAAGTATCTTTGATCGCTCTTGAGTCTTGAGATGATGATGAAGAATCTCGAATTCCTGTTGTTTATGATTTTGCTGATGTGTTTGAGTCTGTTTCGATTTTGCCACCCAAAGGGGCAATGGAGTTCTGTATTGATCTCATTTCTGGTTCTTATGAGTGGCTCGTTATACCGTTCGGTTTAACGAATGCTCCAGCTTATCTCATCAATCTTATGAATCGAGTATCATGGGTATATCTCGATGAGTTTGTCCTTGTATTCATGATTAATAATGAGTAAAGTACTAAATTTAAATTGCAATTCTTTCTCATTAAAGGTAAACTTATAGAATAATTCGATTCTTTTATTAGGACAAGCTACGAGTATTCTGTAAAAATTAAATAAGAGGCATGTTTATCATTTAAAAAATGATTTTTGTGTTGGATTGTCCATCGAGTGCTTTAAGAATTCTGGTCGATGCGCCCGATCAATGTTATCGATAATAATTTCCTAAACACTATGATGAGATAGTCAGACACGATAAAATTGAGTTACAATATGTAAAATTTTGAGAATAAATCAAAAATGAGTTTAAACATTAATCTTTCTTAATGACAAATGCAGTCATTGAACCTTAGTGAGTGGCGATATAAGTGGCGCGGCAGTTTTGATCGTTGGTCAACTCTACAGTTAATCGATAGGGTTTTCACTATAAACCAATGGCAAAGCAATGCCATTATATTATAGGAAATTTGTGGAATTTAATATGATTATGTTTTAATTGGTTGTATAAATACAACCTATTGGAATTTAAATAATGATATCCTATGATAATTTGATTATATAAAGTAAATTAGTTCTAATTAAGGAAATGTCTTAATTGGAAATCATATGATGTTTTGATTGATAACATGACGTATTCGAAATAAATAATACATTGGTTAGAGAATATTGTAATAGAAATTGAATATTTTTTCTTGTAATAGCTAAATTTGATGACTTTAAAAAAAATTCTTGGTAATTGGTTGTTTGAAAATAATAGATAGTAAGATTTAAAATTTCATCTTAAGGAAAATATGGGAATGCTAATTTTAAACTTTTAGCATGATTTTGTGAACAAACTTTTTTTTAAATTTTATAGTATTAAAGATTTGTTGGTATGGATTTATAAAATTCTTTGGGAATTTAATTTGTGACTAGAGGAAATATGAATTTGAATTTGTTCATTATTTAAAAATAATAATAATAATGCTATATTAAGAATTTTTTGAAAATTTTCAAGCATTGAAAATTGAGAATATAATTATGAAGATAATGGGTATGAAACTTTTAGAATTTTTGATTGTAAATTTAGATATAAAATTCGTTCCTTGCATTTAACTTGCCCTAGTGCAACTATCTAGCGACTTGCATTTATGCGGTCATTTGGATTTGGTGTATTTGAAGAAACCACCTACCTCTTGCGGAATTTTCATACATCGATCATTGTTAATCTAATATCGGTGTGGTTCCTTTCATAGTGTCATACGGAAGGTCATGTCGATAATTATCTTATTGGTTGGAGTCCGGGATAAAGTTGTGCTAAGTCTCGACTCTATTCGTGAAGCTTTTGAAGAATCGATTTCACTTGATTTGTCTATTGTATATCATCCTATCAGTGTTTTGCTTCAAAGGAGAATTTTAAACTCGACTTATCTATTCACTTTTGCTTGGTGAAATAAATTGTGTTGAATACAACTCTTCTCTAGAAATTCGAGGACATAATTTTTTATAAGAGGGAGACTATAACAACCCTGGTTTTGATAATTACCTATAACATTGAACTATAACGATGATTATAATTTAATATTGAGAAATAAAAATAAATTGAATATTTAAAATTGTTTATATTGAATAAACAATGAATTTGGAAGGAGTAAAGTAGAGTTAAGATGAAAATGTTGGTAATAAATGGTGGGAATTAGAAATATGCTTATTTGTTGGTTTATTGAATTAAATAAAAAATATAAAGAACTAATTCAATAATAATTTGTTGAAATAAATGGAAAATATTGAAAATAAGGTTTTAAAAACTATATTATGTTATTTTGGGAGAAAATGAATATTATAGGATTTTAGTTTGAGAAAATGCAATAATTCTAGAAATTATAGCCAAATATGGCTTTTATTGATTTTTAATAAAATATTTGGATTTAATACGTTGTATATTATAAATAAAAAGATGAAATATTGTTTGAAAATAATATTTGAAGGTAAAAATGATCTTAGAATGGTTTATTGCATTAATTATGCCAGAAAATGTTTTTTATGCAATTTTTGGTGTTAAAAATAGTGTTTTGTGTAAATTATAATGTAAATTGTTTATTTGTATAAAAGTAAGAGTTTTTAATAATGAAAAACATTTTTATAACTAAAATTATCTTTTTATTTGCTGTCAAAATATTTATGTGTGATTCTATTGTGTTGAAACTTTGAGAACATATGTTGTTTTGGTATTAAAATAAGTGTATTTGTGTAATTAATGTTAATTTGATTTTTTTAGCCTAATTAATATTTGGGTCTAAGCCCATTTTCGTCACTAAGTAGTAAAGTAGAGAGGTCTTTCTTCTCAAAAACAAAGTACGTACATTTCTTTTAACTGTAAACAAAACCAGAAAGAAGAAAACTTTCCCTCTTTTCTAACCTAGGGAAAATTCCACCAATTTCTACATTTATTTGCTGTTTTTAATCAAACTGAGGCAACTAATTCAGGTAATCCACTCCAAAATAGAGATTAAATCATTAAATTTTGATTTTGTGTTTGGGTTTGGTCTGTAATCTCATTTTTCTTCCTTGCATGTCCTTTTTACCCAATTTACATGTGTTGAAGGGGAAAAGTAAGCCATCAAGCACCGTATTTGATCCGGATTCATGTAGTTTTATGGAAATCTTTTGCTGTTAATCCAAGGTGATGGTTCCCTCACACATTACTTCTTGTTTCAGGTTTCTTAGCGATGAATTGGGTTGTTTAATTTGCAAATTCGTTTGCTGTAACGTTGATTTTCTGAGCTGCTGCAAACAAGACCTGATTACATGTTTGAGACAGCATATCTCCTTCGTTTCTTGTCGAAATTCATTGATACATTTTCCAATTGAAAGTTAAAGTGTTATTTAATTTTCATACAAAATATCTACTCAATCAGAGGTCATTTGGTTATTCGTTAGTCGCCTAAAAGATGAACCCGAGATGGTTTTCAGGCCTGGGCACATTGTCGTTTTCTAAGCTGCTGCAAACATAGCCCGAGTCCATGTTTGAGACAGCGTGATTCTTTTTCCAGCTTAATGTATAGTTATTGAACTTTTGCATGTTTTTAGGTCATTCCGACCTTTGTAGCTTATAAAAATCTACTGCCGAACTTTGATTCGGAGCATGTTTTTGCTCCAAATTTTCATAGTGAAATCATTGCCTGAGTATAACATTGAGACATCATAACTTTCACATACCTTGTCCAAATTGTGTGATTCATCTTCATGTTTGAATTATTGTTGTTGAACTTTATGCTTATCAAATTTCACATCATTCCGACCTCTGTAACCTATAGAAACATGCTGTCAAATTTTGAATTGGAGCATGTTTTGCTCCCGCTGTTGACAATGAAATCTAGCTGTGAGTCCAACTTTCAGAGCTTATATCTCTCTTGTTTCTTGTCGGATTATATCCATTCTTTTTTTTGTTTGATAGTATTGTTGTTGAACTCTATGCATGTCAAATTTCAGGTCATTCAGACCTCTATAGCTTATAGAAACTTGCCGTCAAACTTTAAATCGGAGCATGTTTTGCTTCAGCTGAAAATTTGATTTGTTTTTACATGGTTTTCTAAAACAAATTTTGATGTTGATTTCTAAAGTCTTTGAACCTATATGGAAAAGCCAATATTGTAATAAATCCATACACTGGATTAGTAAGGTTATGTGTGTGTTTTGAATGTTGATTTCATAAAGAATTTTGTGCATTTGCTGACACCGTGCACATTTTATAAAATAATTTTTATAAGAGACTATTATATATATAAATTTCTATCGATTTGGGACAAATTCTTTTTTCTGGATTTGTTTTAAGAATGAAATCGCCTCAAAGTTATATAATATACAATATTTTCAATATATAGAGTTTTTCGAAGAAATCATTCAAAGGATTTCAATTTTTTTATAAACTCGTTTTCTCAAACAAATTATTTTCTATATAAAATACATGTTTTTACACTCTTCGAGCGTATGAGAAAGAGAATCAAACGATTTAGTAAAACGCGTGGTGTGGGACACGTGCTTTTACTTTTTCGGTTAATTCCGGACTTGTTCGTTTGAAGCTATTGACCTTCAGGTCGTATTTGCCGATGAGATGAGGCGATTATACTGATTTGAATGATTTGTTTTCTAGTGTGGCATTGACTAGCAGTTAGTAAACCGTTAAGTAAGAATATGTGGTACGGGACGCACTGTTATCACCTTTTGGGTTCCTAGTTGAGAGTTTGTGATATATTCACGAAGTATTGCCAATACTTGAGATGTTGGGTTGTACGTGTATATATATCATGGTTTTAAATCTCCTATATCTCGCCCGAGATCTCGCCCGAGATCTCATTTTCACACTTAAACAAGACGAGACATCAAATCTCCTCCATATCTCACTCGACACTCATCTCGTCCGAGATATTCAAATCTCACCCGATATATGGATCAAAATCTCAATCCGAGATCTCACCCGAAGTTATACATTTTTCTTAGTTTCCATAATAATTTTTATTTTCATATTGATTAAAAAGAAACTACTCAATCCAATTATAGTTTACCAACTTATTGAGCATATTCTTTACTTTTTATCTTAATGAGTCATAGCGAAAGGTTTCACTTCTTTATTACGTTCAAATAAAATGATATTATTCAATCATTACCAAATCAAATAAGCTAATCAAGCTACTACTCTTCTAAAAATATTTCTTTTTCCATGTAAATAAAGTATGCTACCATTTTTATTTTTACTAAGAAAGTTATAATCGTTAAATAAATTTTTGACACATCAATTTTAAACACATAAGTACATCCGATATATTCCCGAGATGCATTATGAGACCCAAGATGTCAATCCGAGAGTACACCCGATACGTACTTATCTCGTCCGAGATCTCTCCCGATTCGACATAACTTGTGTAAAAATTCCGAGACGAAACGTGACCGAAATCCGATATTTAAAACCTTGATATATATATATATAGCTGTTGGCCTAATCATGGGATACTGGGTCCTAAAAGAGGCTAGGGGGTCTCCTGTACACAGTACTTGGCAGCCTGTTGGGCCATAGATTGGGATGTTGGGTCCTTTCTACATTTATAGCTGTTGGGCTATTATTGGGATGTTGGGTCCTATTTCTTATTATTGATGTTTTTCTAGATTTCTCCGTGTTGTTTTCTATAGTTTTAATGAATTATATATGTATTCACCATAGTTGCCTTTGTTGGATCATTTATATAGCCTGAGAGCTATCACGTTGATTATATAGTGATTACATTTGGAGTTTTGAACTCTTAGTCGAGTTATATGTTGTGATTCTTTTTTGCCAGTCTTTGCGTTTTCTTGAGATTTGTAATCTCCTATTTGGAAGTTATAGTTGATGCAAACCATTATGTTGGCATTTCTATGCCGATGAGATGAGGTGTACATATATGGATAATTAATATTGTTGTTATTTAACTTAGCTACTATATAGCTATTGGATTAAGCCGATGATATGAGGCACATTTGTGGATACTTGATATTGTGTTAATCTTATCTCTACCAAGAAACCCTATTGACATAGACTTATTTTTGCCTTTTCTCTTCGAGAAGAATTGTTATTTTTATCCATATACATTACTCCTATCATTTACTAGTCAGTTGTTTAAGCTAAACTGACCCGTATATTTTTATATACTCGGGTCAGAACAAGTTGTTTTAGGTTAATTATCTACTATACGACTTTGCCATGCTGCTTCCGCCTTGGATAACTGCTTACCACCTTTTATGTAGTTTTGTAGTTGTTTTGTAAAACTTTTGAAATGCATCTATTATTTTGACTCGTTGAACGTAGATATTGTGGTATTAGTACCACTTATGTTATATCATTTTGTATTATACTAGGATGTATCCGTGTATGTGTGTGTGTGTATGTTTTACTGTTGTTATATGATATGTTGTATCTATTGTTGTTATATTTTATTCTGATAGATCCTTTAGCCACTATAGTTTTGTATTAAGCATTTATTGAATATGTCGATTCACTTGAGAAAGGAAAAAAATTAGAGCACTAAATCAACGTATTTAATAGATTTTTAAGACAAAGCTATAGATGGTCGCTACTAACCAGCTTTATTCTCCGCATTAGCAGACAATATTACCCAGTGATACTCTTTGTTAGCGTGGGTCTCGGGGTGGGGTGTTACAAGATCTGAGTTAAGAAGATATATATGACATGGTGATATGATTTTGAGTAAAGCATAAAGATTATATACTTTTCCTTGTGTAAGTTTGATTTACGGGTTTTTAATCATTTTGAAAGTGTTTCAAGGAAAAATTATGGGAGTGGATCCTTAAGTGAAAATGACTCAGATATTAGAATACCGGATTGGACTAGTATGGAGTCACACCTTATACATTAGCTATTAGCCCAGCTAATTGTTGTCTAAAATTCCGGTGTGTAGGGCTTAGTCAGGTAGACTAAAATTATCATTACACGGAGAAAGGAATATATATTTGTATACAGATAGATTATTGGTGAGCCTACAAAAACATTAAGATCAGGAAGACCTGGGAGATGATTAAGCTAGGGACAGACTGTCCAGAAGCGAAGTATTTAACAGATAGTTAAGGATATATAGTCTAGAAGAAGAATAGCGAACATATGTTAGATTAATTTTGATTATATTGTCTAGTAGGTTCGAGTCAGCCAAAGGTTGAAAGTTAGCCAAACAAAACTTTTGTATTTAAACAGATAGTTATTTATTACTTGATATGTATGTTTATATAATGATGCTTTATAGTTTTAACCGGCTTTGGCTGTAGGAAAAGATTTTGTAAAGATATGTTTTAAAAGGATGTTAGTGGGAGAAAACTCGTTCCTCTAAGCGACGTGGTCTCACTTAACATATTTAACCCGGATGTACATTATTGGCTTTATGTCTGATCGAATTTTATGTTGTCCTCCTTAAACTCTCGGGTGCTCAAAATTGATTTGAGTAGGCTAAGAGGTTAAGGTCTTTTCAGGTTTTAGTAGGATGATGAATAAGGCTACTGGCGGCATGCAGGAGGAAAATGGATAGCTATTTAGGAGTTGTGGTTTTATGCTTTGTTATATTTCCGCTGTGTTTGTATTAAGTCTATTATGACTATATGACTCTGATCATTCAAGGAGGTATCTTCCTATACCGCTCTTGGCTTATTTTATAGTAAGTATATTTTATCCATGCCTAGGAGCGTGTTGGGATTCTGTAAGTTGAATATGGAGCATCTGTTTTAATTGTAATGAGAAAAGGTTGTTTTGAAATCTATGTTTTGTTTCATATTCATGTGCTTTTGATATTATAGATATTATTAATGTAGCTATATTTAGTCGCTGGAAGCTAATACTATAGATGACTGCAGCATCTGTAGCGCTTAGTTTTGGGCCTCTAGATAGGGGATGTTATAGCTTGGTATCGGAACATGGTTTATGAAATTTTTTAACTAAAAATGGTTTCTAAAAACATAATCCGTAGTAAATAGAGTTAAGATCGAGGTATGGGATAACGTTATAGTGATGCACTTGTATTTGTTATAACTATACGCTATATCTCTAAACTCCTATCTTAGTTAGGTTATTCATCTATATCTCACGAAGCTTGAATATAGATATGGAAGGAAGAAGAGGCAGAGTTAATCTTGGAGGAGAGAGCATCACCACTAATGAAATTTCCTGACCAAATGGTAGAAGAGGTCTTGGTCAGGCTCGAGCTGAAAATGTTGGTGCTGGGGTTCCCAAGTGGATATGGGGGCAGTGTATCAGTTTTTCGTAAATATGATGTAAGTTGGAATAGCAACTGGAGTTGTCGTCGGAAATGCTGCTGGAGGAGGAGCTCAGGAAGCTTCGATGGTCAACCACTATGTTATTCTAAGTAGAGACTCTATAAGGCTTGAAGGGAAGCCGTTCATTGGAACTGAAGATACAATTGAGGTAGAAAACTAGCTATTGCATTGTGAGAGGATTTCGCTGACTTAGGGTTGAATGATGAGAAGAAGAGGAGCGTAGCTTTGAGACGGCTTCAGGGAGATGCTCTATTTTGGTGGAATTCTATTGTAGCTGGTGTTGATGAGGAAACCTTGACTTGGGTGAAGTTTAAGAGAAGGTTTCAAGAAAGCTTTATGTCAGTGATGGCGCAATCAGCATTAGTTAGGAAGTTCATTAAATTGGAGCAAAGAGAGATGTCTGTCCTTGAGTATGCAAGAAGATTTGAAGGGATAGCCCGGTATGGGTATGTTGTGGTTGATACGGTGATAAAGAGAAATAGTTTATAAGAGGTTTAAAGCCGGAGTTGGCAAGACCTACCTTACCGCATTTAAGAGATCCCTGTGATGCAGTGGTAGAAATAGCGCTAAAGCGGGAAGAGGCATTAGCTTGTTTGGAGAAGAAGAAAGAGAAGGAAGTCCTTGTGGGACAAGGCCAGGAAAGAAAGTTTTTCCATAAGAAAAATGCTCAAAAAGGAGGAGCACAGAAGAAAGGAAAATCTAAGGCGGTCTGTTATAAATGTTATAAGAAGGGACACTATGCTCATGAGCGTCGGCCTGTAAAATGAAAAGGGAAAGAAGCAGTTGGAAAGAAGAATGTCAAATGCTTTAATTGTGATCAAATCGACCATTACAAGAACCAGTGCAAAGATCCTGCAAAGGATGGAAAAGACCAAGTGTATGCGGTGGAGCTTGTTGCTTCGAGACCAGGAGTACAGGAGAAAGGAAAGGCTGTTCTAGGAGGCTCGCTATAGATTCATCGTATGTCTGTTAGTGTTCTATTTGATATTGGTGCATCACATTCTTTTATTTTTTGATGTTAAGATTAACCTAGAGCCATCGTATATAGTTACTTCCTTAAGGGTTGCAAATCCGATAGGAAGGTATGCAACACTTAGGATGAGGTGTGACCATTTAGAGTTTGATTTACTAGTCATACTTCTAATTGTTGTTTGCATGTTTTTGATTTTATGGTATTTGGGATTTCTTTGGGATGAATTGGTTAAGTAAATATGATGCTAGGATATTTTGTCATGAAAGTAAAATATCACTTAGTTACCATAGTTGCAGTGAGCGGTTTGTTTATACTATAGTAAGCCCTAATTGCGAAGTGAATGCTTTATTGGGTGTTATCAAGTTGGTGTTGAGAATTGGTTTTGATTCATGACACAAAGCTATCACTACGACATACTGATTTAATGACTGCTGTGGCAAAAAGAGAATATATACTACAAGGAGGGAAGACTTCAAAACCGATGCATCAATTATATTATTTTGTTTCTGAGTCTTAGGTCAATATTGTTAAAATCTCTCCTCGATTACGTTATATTAGCTTATATATTTAATCATTCTATTTCACAAATATTTTATACATATATAAGCATATAATTAAATTATAAAAGTGTTTTAAAGTTATTGAAATTAATATGCCTATGTAAACTCTGCTTATTGCACAAATTTAACCAGGTCAGTCGACTCACCCAGAGGTCCAGTCGACTGACACTGGAAATTTTGTGCAACATGCACAGATACATAGATATACAAATTTAAATTAAAAATTACTTTGAATATCCAGTCGACTGGCCCAGAGGCTCAGTTGACTGAATTTCTATAACAGCCACTTTTCGAAAAGACATGACTTTTTGTGAAGAGTTGCGAACCTCTGAAGATTTGGATGCAACACTTCAATCGAAACTCTTCACCAACAGTCGCTGCTTTCTAACCTTTATAAATACAAACTTCAACTTGATTCCAAATAACTTAATCACAATCGAATTCTCTAATTTCTCTGATCTGACTTTCTAAAATCTATTTGCTATCATACTTTCAATTGTTCTGCATTAAAGCAATAATATACCTTTCTATTCTTCATATACTTCAAATATATATTTATACTCGAGGAGAAGATTATCGGAAGGGTGTACTACAAGTGACAAATACGTGTTATCAGAACACACAAAAGACAAAACTATTTTTTGTACTTTTTGAAGTCATGTTCTGCTGCTTAGGCGAGTGAAGTTCTCTTCCGCTATTGAGACAAAATCCTGTTCTACTTCTCAGGTCCCTGTTTGCCTGCCCGGGGGCGTATAGACCCATTCTTCCACGTTAAGTGAGGATTGTTGTTTTAGTGAAATTACAGAAGGAGCCCGGGACTGGACATAGGACGGTGCTCCGAATCAGTATAAAAATCTCTGGTGTCATTTACTATACTGCTTGTATATTCCGCACTATTTACAATATTATTATCATCACTATACTTTGTATCATCATATATCCATATTACACGATCCATAGCACACTTTCATTTGGTATCAGAGCCTGGGATTCTAGAGATCGTAACAACATCCTAGAATAATGGCTAGAAAATGATCCAGTTGAAATACAACAGGCAAAATCCCGGTCAAAGCCACCAGTGAGGTCAACAAAAAGGTACTTTCTAATTTAAAAATTTCAGGAAAAGATAATAATGAATTATTTAGTATAAGCAATAAGATTTCAAAGCTTAATTTTATTATTTTAGAAAAGATGAAATCTGTTGAACTTGAAAATGAGAAATTGAAAAATGAGAAGTTAGGTTTAGAAAATCAACTTGGTGTTTTGAAGAACAATTTTGAGGCTCTTACAGATTTTCTCGATGAACAAAACACCATATTTGAAAAAGAGAGAGAAAAATTTTAAAAGAAACTTTTGATTTGAAAAGACAAAATCATTTATTACAATCCTCTTTCGAGAATTTAGAATCTCAAAATTTCCTTCTCAAAAATGAGAACTATACGTTAAAAAAGGAGAATTCTGAAGTAAACAAGCAAATTGATATTTTGAAAAACACTAATATTTCTTTTGAAAATAATAATTGTGACTTTAAAGCTATATTTTATAAACTTAACACTAAAGTCACAAAATTTAATAATGGTCAAAATGATTTAAACATGATTTTATCTAGTTCTAGACCTTCATATGATAAAAGCAGTTTAGGGTATAATAAAACTAATCATCGAAATAGTACTAGATACACATTCATGTATAGTAAAAATGTTAGTGCTACTACTAAATTTCGAGTAAAGTCTAAATCTAATTTTTATAGAAATTCAAATACTGCTATGACCAATAATGTCTATAATTTCTTTAGAAGTACAGAATCATTGACGGAAAATTTGAATAAACATTATCTAAGTATTTGGGTTCCTGTTAATTGGAAAAATTGAGAAAAATACACTGATGATTGGATTATTTTTTGATCGATACGAAATTGGAAAAAGAACATTCCTGCCAAGTTTCAGCTCGATTGGATTATTTTTTGATCGATACGAAATTGGTTCGTATCGATCACGGATCGAGTCGAAACTTTCCAGGATCGGTCGCGTGGCCCTGTTCACATGCCAGAAGGAGTCTCCCGAAGTTTGAGCGCGATATCAGCCTCTTACACCTATAAATAGTCCCCTGAAGCCTACAGAAAGAGGATATTTTTGGCTATTCAACGTCCATACTCTGCCATATTCAATTCTACATCTTACCATCACCGTTATATTCGAACTTTAGAGCTATAGTCTACTGTAAGCTGCTGTAATAGATTGAAATCATTGAGTGAATCAAAAAAGTCATAAACTTCAAAGTAGACGTAGGCCAGATTGCCGAACCACTATAAATCTTGCATTCCCATTCGTTATTTCTGGATTGTTATTCGTTATTGCTTAGATCTGTGACTTATGCTTGAATATCGTCAATTTATATTCATATATTGGTGCTTTCACGATACTTGGGGTTTGTGATCAATTTGGCGCAAACACTTTGGTGCTTTCACTGAGAACGCTAACTTAGGAATTCTATCATTTGGAAGTTAAATTTGAAGGCTTAGAGATTCAGATCTAAAAAGCTATAACAAATCAATCAAGTAGAAGGCAAAGACCAGAGAGAAGTCAACACGAAGGGAGTCGAGAGGCTTCCTTGGAAGCGAACCAAGCCTCGGTCTTCATCACTAATGATGAGATGGAGACAATGATGAGAAGGCAAGAAGAAATGATGCAGAATTTGTTTCGACAGGCTGGACAACTTAGAGCGCAAAATCAAGGAACAACTGGAATTCAGAACGGAGCAGGACTATCTGGGACGACACCAGAGCTAGAAGGCACTAGCCTAGAGCACGTTGACCCAACACCGAGAAGAGCATCGGGTGGATTCGAACAGCACGACATTGACAGAGGAGCGAAAGCTCAGCCAGGAGAACAGATTCTAGAATTCCCTCATAAACTCGGGGGGGGGGGGGTAGGTCAAAGGCAATGGACGAGGACTACGACTCGGAGACAATGACAGGTTGGCGGAGATGGTCAGACGGGCTATGAGAGGCGGATTAGTAAACAAAGACTTAGAGGATGTGAATAGGAGTCCTTTTACCACAGCAATCAGGCGAGCTAGGAACCCACCAGATTTTAAGCTACCATCATTGGATATGTATAATGGGAGGACAGACCCTACGGTTCATCTGACAAAGTACATGAGGATGTGGAAGTGCTGGGGGCATCAGAGGAGGTCATGGCCCGGTGCTTTCCATTGTACCTGGCGGATATTGCATCATTATAGTTTAGGCAACTGGAGAGTGGTTCTATCGGAACATGGAATGATTTGACTGAAAGGTTTATGAGGCAATTCAGGGTTCACATTTCGAGACCCAAGAATGTGATTAGTTTGACATTAGTTTGACAGCACTGAAACAAAGAGCTGGGGAGTCTTTGAGAAGCTTCTTAACGCGATTCAATGCAGCTGCAGCATCGGTGGATTGACCGGATCCATCCATGGTCTTGATGGCAGCTGTATCGGACATAGCTGATGGCACAGAATTCAAGAATTCACTGACAAAGGATCCTCCTATGGATCTAGGGGAATTTTATCATGAGGCTGAAGGATTTTTACGGTTAGAGGATGAAAATGCTGAAAGATAGGAAGGAGAGGGAATTGATGTTTATGCGGTTAAAGGCGGAAATCCTACTGAAAAAAGTGCAGAAACAAGCAAAGGGAAGCGAAAGACCGAGGATAACAACAATAGAACAACACGACCACGAAAATAACCAAGATTCACCTCATATACGGCGCTGAACGAAACTTTAGAGCGGATCTACCAAGACACCAGGGGACAAGTTCCTTACCGAAAGCCGATGAGGAGAGATCTTACTAGCAACGAGAGAAGGTCAGACAAGTATTGCTCTTTCCATGAGTTGAATGGTCACAACACAAACGACTGCAGACACTTGAAAGACGAAATCGAGGGGAATATCCGAAATGGCTTGCTATCGCAATATGTGAGAAGGAGAGCCACAACGGTGGAGCAAAAGCGACCACCGCCTGCACCAACTAAAGATGGCTCAGGATCGAGACGTCAGCTGATTATCAATTGATTGAAATAATGACAGACGAGTGGCAAACTCCACACCAATGCGATTAAGTTGTTTACACATGTACAGGACCACGAACGATCCTCAGGCATGCTCCGATACAACTATAAATCATGTCGATGTAGGTGTTTGCACTCTGATGTCACTGTTTTGCTTTCGTTTTTCTTGGTTCTCATGTTTGGATTTGATTTTGTCGGAAATTTCTGTTTTAAAACTCATCAGTTGAATGGATATTTGGTTTTGATAATTCTGAAATGGCTAAGCTACTTACACATGCACGGGGCCGCGAACGGTCCTTAGGCATGCTCTGAGATAGCAATAAACCGCCTTGACAAACGATCTAGAAACTCACTTGAACGTGAAATCTGGTATTAATAATACTAAGTCCCCCTCGGGCACACACAATTCGCCATGAACGGTACTTGACCGTGAACGATCACAACTCGCCACGAACGACACGCGATCGCGAACGATCATAACTCGCCCCGAACGGCACGCGATTGCGAACGATCACAACTCGCCACGAACGACACCCGATTGTGAACGATCACAACTAGCCACGAAGGACACCCGATCGCGAACGATCACAACTCGCCACGAACGGCACTTGATCGCGAACGATCACAACTCGCCACGAATGGCACCCGATCGTGAACGATCATAACTCGCCACGAACGGCACCCGATCGCGAATGATCACAAATCGCCTCGAACAGCACCCTGACCTCGAATGCTCACCATTCGCCGCGAACGACATCTGATCGCGAACGATCCCATTTCACCTCAAATGACACACGATCCCGAACGGTCGTCATTCGTGGTCAGATAAGACTATCAATTTCCTTGTAGGTCATTTACAGGATACGAACATCCAGCATATGGCATTACAAAACACACCTTCCTATCGCCAGGCATGTTTTCGGGGGCAAGTGTTATTCTGCCTTTTAGCAAGGCCACGATACCAAAAAGTCAGCTGGAAAGCAATGGCAGTTCGTCATGAAGATGGGTTGCATTGCAGGTTCACTATGGATATCGAGGAATTTTGTCTAAGTCTGGATCATACCGTAATCGATAGTATGTGACAAGCAAAGCCATAAAAGCTAGCGTTTCAAATTTCAGGTTAATCGGAGTTTGTTTGAATGAGATATGATCGATACAAGTTAGAGAAAATGTGATGTTCGTATCCATCAGAAAGGCAAGATGATGGTCTACTCGAATCGATTATATTCGCATCCATCAGGTTGGGTTTGCCTCGATCAATTCGAATCCATCACGTTCGAATCGATCCACGATTGCACAGTTCGAACCCATCCATCTCGTATCCATCATTTCGCGTCGATCATCTCCGTATCCATCAGCAGGCGGTGCATTTCGTATCGATCGACTCATGCCAACTTCGTATCCATCGGGGAATATTGGTTCGTATCCAACACAGAGGACTAGTTCGTATCGATTTTGGAGGGCTTCCTTCGAACTCTACGAGGCTCCTGCTTTTGAATCCATCGTGTTGCTTCCATTCGAATCCATCGAGCCCTCTTTTGTTCGTATCCAGCTATCAAATAGTCAACGTACTCATCGGTATGAACAAGGATCGGTTTAGTGGATACGAACAGAAGTCGTAACTATCGATACGAACTTCACTACTTCCATCAATACGAGCTGAGCCACTTCCTTCGAATCGAAATGAGGAAACTGTAGATCGATACGCGGTGCGCTTTGTTGATCGATGTGAGTCGTGTAACGATCATCGATACAAACAAGGCGAAGTTCATGGATGCGACACGGTCAACTCGGAGTAGAAGGTGGAGCGATCCAAAAATCTCGTGCCATGTCACCACGCACTCACGTGTCCAGGTCGATTCGAAGGGATGGATACGAAACTCGAACTCAACAACATACGAAAATCACAAACTTGCATCGATCATATCTCACAAACCATAGGTCCAAATGCTATGAAATTTTCACAGGAGCTTACGTACAAGCTAAAGAACATTCCTGCCAAGTTTCAGCTCGATTGGATCATTTTTTGATCGATACGAAATTGGTTCGTATCGATCACGGATCAAGTCGAAACTTTTCGGGATCGATCGTGTGGGCCCACTCACATGCCAGAAGGAGTCTTCCGCAGTTTGAGCGCGATATCAGCCTCCTACACCTATAAATAGCCCCCTGAACCCTACAGAAAGGGGATCTTTTTGGCTATTCAACGTTCAGACTCTGCCGAATTCAATTCTACATCTTACAATCACCGTTATATTCGATCTTTAGAGCTATAATCTGTTGTAACCTGCTGTAATAGATTGAAATCATCGAGTGAATCAATAAAGTCATAAACTTCAAAGTGGACGTAGGCCATATCGTCGAACCACTATAAACCTTGCGTTCCCGTTCGTTATTTCTGGATTGTTATTCGTTATTGCTTAGATCTGTGACTTGTGCTTGAATGTCATCGATTTATATTCATATATTGGTGCTTTCATGATACTTGGGATTTGTGACCAATTTTGGCGCAAACATTTGTAATGTATGAATGTTCGGTTTCTTCATATCATATCTATCAATGCTTCATACTTTCATATTCTTTATTCCTTTTTGTTGATGACAAAGGGGGAGAAATATTATTGCTAACATTAAGAATGTAGGATATAGAGCGTCAAAGATTCAGGAGGAGTAAGTATTTATGTTATATATATACAGTCGAAATCTATATCTATTTACAGGTTGTCATCAATCAAAAAGGGGGAGAATGTTGAGGCTTGGTTTTGATTCATGACATAAAGCTATCACTACGACATACAGATTCGACGACCGCTATGACAAAAGAGAATGTATACTACAAGGAGACAAGACTTCAAAATCGGTGCATCAATTATATTTTTTGTTTTTGAGTCTTAGGTCAATATTGTTAAAATCTCTCCTCGATTACATATATATTAGCTTATATATTTAATCATTCTATTTCACAAATATTTTATACATATATAAGCATATAATTAAATTAAAAAAATGTTTTAAAGTTATAGAAATTAATGTACCTATGTAAACTCTGCTTATTGCACAAATTTAACCAGGTCGGTCGACTGACCCAGTGGTCTAGTCGACTGACACTGGAAATTTTATGCAACGTGCATATATACATAGATATACAAATTTAAATTTAAAATTTACTTTGAATATTCAGTCGACTGACCCAGAGGCTCAGTTGACTGAATTTCTATAACAGCCACTTTTCGAAAAGACACGACTTTTTATAAAGAGTTGCGAACTTTTAACAAAAGGATTTGGATGCAACACTTCAATCGAAACTCTTCACCAACAATCTATGCTTTCAAACCATTATAAATAAAAACTCCAACTTGATTCCAAATAACTTAATCACAATTGAATTCTCTTATTTCTCTGATCTAACTTTCTGAAATCTATTTGCTATCATACTTTCAATTATTCTGCATTAAAGCAATATTATACCTTTCTATTCTTTATATACTTCAAATATACATATTTATACTCGAGAGGAAGATTATAGGAAAGGTGTACTACAAGTGACAAATCCGTATTATCAGAACACACAAAAGTCAAAACTATTTTCTATATCTGTTGAAGTCCTATTCTGCTGCTCAAACGAGTGAAATCCTCTTCGGCTTTTGAGGCGAAATTCTGTTTTGCTGCTCAGGTCCCTGTTCGGATGCTCGGGGGTGTATAGACCTGTTCCTCTGGGTTATGTGAGGGTTTTTGTTTTAGTGAAATTCCAGAAGGTGTTTGGGAATGGACGTAGGACGGTGCTCCGAATCAGTATAAAAATCTCTTATGTCATTTTACTATACTGCTTTTATACTCCGCACTATTTACAGTATTAATGTCATCACTATACGTTGTATCATCGTATATCCATATTACACGATCCATAGCACACTTTTAGTTGGGAGATGAGTTACGTCGAGTTTTCAGGGTAAGAGAATTTGCAAATGTCTTTAGCCAGTAACTGGATTGCCACCGAATTGCACTATTGAGTTTCAGATAGATTTGGAGCCTGGAGCAGAACCGGTGAGTAGGCCACCAAGTAGGACGACTCCCACCGAGATGAGAGAATTGAAGGTGCAGTTAATGGATTTGGAAGGCAAGAATTTATCCGATCGAGTAGTTCACCTTGGTGCAGCGGCAGTGTTTGTTAAGAAGCCAAACGGATTGTTGAGGCTATCTATCGATTATTGTAAGTTGAATGAGAATACGATAAAGAATCGATATCCATTGCCAAGAATTGACGTTTTATTTGACCAGCTGAGTGGAGCGAAGATATTTCTCAGATTGATTTGGCTATCGGGTTTCATTAGCTCAGAGTTGCAGAAGATCGTATACCATTGACGGCGTTTAGGAACCGCTATGGATCGTACGAATGGTTTGTTATGCTGTTTGGACTAACTAATGCACCGACATTCTTTGTAGATCTAATGAACCGAATCTTCAGAGAGCACTTAGATAGATTTGTGCCGGTGTTCATAGATGATATTTTGATATACTCTAAGGATAAGAAGAAGCATGAAGTTCAACTTAGAGTAGTACTTGAGACCTTGTGAGAGCATCAGCTGAAGGCGAAGTTTTCAAACTGCCACTTCTGAAAGAAGGAATTTAAGTTTCTAGATCATGTAGTCTCGGAGAGAGGATTTGCAGTGGATCCGACTAAGATCGAGGCCATGGATAGTTGGAAGAGGCCAGAAACCATGACTGAAATTAGAAGCTTTCTTGGACTAACTGGATATTATAGAAGGTTTATAAAGGGTTTTTCGCGGATAGCGGCACCGATAACTAAGCTTACGCTTAAAGATGTGAATTTTGTATGAATTGATAAGTGTGAGAAAGCATTCCAGACCTTGAAACACTTATTGACCCATGCACCGGTGTTGGTGGTTCCAGAGGAGAATTGGGATTTAGTTGTTTATACTGATGCGTGTGGAACATGGTTAGGAGCTGTGCTGATACAAAGAGATAAAGTGATTGCTTATGTTTCTAGATAGCTCAAACCACATGAAGTTATGTATCCACCGCATGATTTGGAGTTAGTTGCCATTATATTTTCTTTGAAGGTGTGGAGGCATTACCATTTGGGAGTGCGATTTGACTTGTATGTAGATCATAAGTCGTCAAAGTACTTGTTCTCTTAGAAGGAGCTGAACATGTGACAGTAGAGATGGTTGGAGTTTATCACTGCTTATGATTTTGGAATTAAGTACATACCCGAAAAAGAAAACAAGGTAGCGGACGCACTTAGTAGGAAGCATCAGAATGCAGTATTGGCTATGATTGCTAAGTGGAACGATTTGGAAGCATTATCAGCTTGTAGCATGCAGTATTGATCCGAGGTAGATTCGAGTGCAGGAAGTGTTGTATTATATTTTTTGGAAGTTCAACCGGTAATGATTGAGAAGATGGCTTCAAAACAGGAAGAGGATCCGGTTTTGGCTGAACGGATCAAGAAGTTAAGGGAAGGAATAGAGAGCGATGACTTAAAGGATTTCAATCTTGACCAAAATGGGTGGTTGAGGAAGAAAAGAAGGCTCTGCGTTCCGAATGTAGGAGACATGAGGAAGGAAGCATTGGATGAATGCCATCATTCAAAGTATGCTATCCATCCAAGAGGAACGAAGATGTAATCAAGATATGAAGAGAAGTTTCTTCTGGGAAGGTATGAAACAGGACATTGGTGTATGTGCTAAGCAGTGCTTGAATTGCCAATAGGTAAAGGTCGAAAATCAAAAGCCAAATGGATTGCTTCAACCATTAGAAGTTCCATTGTGGAAGTGGGATTCTATCTCTATTGATTTTACTGATGGGTTGCCAAGGTATAGTAGAGGAAATGAAAGCATATGGGTCATAGTAGATAGATTGACTAAGAATGCCCATTTCATTCCAGTAAAGTCAACTAGGACGGCACCTTTTTTAGAAAAGTTGTTTATGAAGAATGTGGTTGTACTGTACGGAATTCCTAGTATTATTGTCCATAATAGAGATTCTTTGTTTACTAGTGAGTTCTAGAAGAGTCTATAGGAATCTTTAGGAACCAAGCTCAACATGAGTACCGCTTACCATCCATGGACTGATGGGCAAACGAAAAGAGAATAAAATCTTGGAGGATTTGTTAAGAGCTTTTGTATTGGATTTTGGGATCATGGGAGGACTATATTCATTTAGTTAAGTTCTATTATAACAATAGTTATCAAACTAGTATTGGGATGGCACCATTTGAAGCGTTGTTTGGAAGCCCTTGCAAATCTCTCGTATGTTAGTTGAAGACTGGTGATAGATTGGTTCTTAGTCCGTACTTAGTGAAAGAAGCTGCAGAGAAGATTGAGTTGATCTGAGCTAGTATGAAGGAAGCTCAGTCTAGGCAGAAAAGTTATGCTGATAGAAGAAGGAAAGATTTGGAATTCTCTATTGGAGACTATGTGTTTATTAAGGTTTCACTGATGTAGGGTGTGAATAGATTCGAGACATCAGGAAAGTTAGCACCTAGATACGTTGGTCCCTTTCGTATTATTGAGAGGATCGGGTGACTCTCTTATAGAGTGGAGTTATCGAGTAATTTGGCAGGAGTCCATGAAGTTTTCCATATTTATCATATTAGAAAGTATGTTAGAGACCCGTAGACTACCATAGCACCTACAATGTTAGAAGATTTATTAATAAAAATAAACATGATTATAGTTAGAAATCCGATTCAGATTGTGGCTAAAGATGAGAAGAAGTTGATGGACAAGAGAGTCAAACTAGTAAAGGTCCAATGGAGTGCAATGCTAGAGACTGTACTTGGGAGACTGAGAGGAGGATTATAGATGCTTATCCAGATTTGTTTGATGGTATGTTTTACTTTTGATTGTTTTGTTGTATGCCTTATCGTAATTTCGAGGATGAAATTCTTTAAGAAGGGGAGTCTGTAACACTCTATATTTTTATAACATTATTTAGAGTATTTAATTGGCTAAATTAAATAAAATATGTGAATATTAATAGGTTGAGATTTGATTAAATTAAGAATAGCCGTGCCATTATCCCGCTTTTTGGCAAAAGCTAAGATATCAACAAATTGGCTAAAAAAGATGGATATCAGGACCGAAGAGCGATTGGAAACAAAGCTATAATCGATATTGTAAAACCAAGCTCCAATCAAGGCGAGATAAATAAGGAATGATAAACAAGGCCCGGTGAGGTTGCGTTTCGAATTTCAGGTCAAAAGGAGTTCATACGCTCAAGTTATGGATGGATCGATACTGTTGAAAAATGGTTTCATATTGATCATTATGGCACTTGGTTCATATCGATCGATATTCATATCGATACGTTTCGTATCGATACAATTTGTATCGATCTGACAACTCAAGGATGGATATTGTTTGGACAATGCACTGCACTTTTGATTTGGATCGATCAAGATTCGTCTCGATACATTTTGTATCGATCAAGCAAGCATGGGATCGATACGAAGGATAGGTCACATGATGGATTCGAACGCTTGAAAGTGTATTTCGTATCGATCGATACGAAGGAACTGGTCGAAGAGTAGAGCGCATCGCATAGATCACAGCGCAAGACTTAGATGGATGGTAATCTGATGGATACGAACTGATGGATACGAACCTATGGATACGAAATCATCAGCCTACACTTGCAAACCCAAACTTGGATTGATCATATCTCATAATCTACACGTTGGAACTTCATGAAATTCGGAGAGCAAGGACATTGCACTGTCATATATCACCATGATCGGTCTCAACTGATTCTAACATAGGGACTATCGATACGAAGGACTTACTGATCGATCCCAAAGCATGAAGGTGGTCCCCACCGATCTAAATACGGGCCTATATGGACTAAGAGACTTCTCTGCCTACTTTTCACCAAGACCTTTGCATATCTCCACCTATAAATAGAGAAAGCATGGCTCAAGAAAAGGGATCTTCTTCTTTCTGCTCTCCTTTGTCTTCAAGCTTGGCTAAACTCTGCTATTTTAGCTATTAAATAGCACTCCATTGTAAATGTAATCGCGGTATAAAGGAATATAAAGAAAACTCTTAAAGTGGACGTAGGCCAGAGATAGCCAAACTACTATAAATTTCTTGTGTTCTTTGCTTATTTTCTTTCATTTTCATTTTTTTTCACTTTATTACTCTCTACATATAACTATCATAAGATCTGTGATTGGATCTACTTGGGTATTGGTGCTTTCACACATTTGGGGTTAGTGACCAATTTTGGCACATGTTAATGTGCAAATTAAAATAAAATAACATAAGCTATTGTGTTACGAAATGAGAAGGGCAATAAGAGAATAGGAATGGCTTATACCCTAAACCCTTAGTAATGATAATGAAACTCATATTCATTTCATTTTCACTCAAAAAATGTTTTACTAAGGCTGGCCACCATTTATACTCTCAAAGAAGAAAAGGCTGGATTCAGGAGGAAGAAGATAATCAATTAATTCAACATTAAATCTCACATCTTTTAATCTCAAAGCTAAGGTGAATAATTACTACATTCTATTTTCCTATGATTTTTGATTTTTAGATTAGACCCGAATTTTTTTTACAAGTATATGCCATGTTTTGGTGATTAAAGATATATATATATATATATATATATATATATATATACTTGTTGATGAATTATATATGTTCATGTTAATTTCTATGATATGTTTGACATGAAAACTCTACTAAATGACATCCAGATGCCTTGAAAATTTAAATATAGCTCAAGAATGATATTTTAGTAATGGGTTTCAATTTTCATAATTTTCTGAATTAATGTGGATTTTATATAAATTTTCTAGTAAAGAAAATGATTTATTGGGTTAAATACTATTTACGGCTAAAATAATAATTATTTGGTTTTGAAATTTTTATATTTGGAAAACATATTAAAATAGATTTTTTTTTAGGATTTTTTCAAATTTTTCCTAAGTGATTTTATGAATATATGAAATTATTTAAGATATGAGACTTAAATGTTTTATATATTTAATTAAGAAGAAGAAGCATTTTATAAATAAAATTATTATTTAATTTTGAAAATAGTGGCGGCACTTTTCTGAAAAAAAATTATTAACCAATGAGAAAATGATAAACAAAGGCAAGTTAGTTGTAAAGTTATCTTTTTAAGTTAAAAACAAGAAAATCATGCTTTTAGCATGTTTCAGCCAATTATGGGATTAAACCTTCCGACCCAGACCTTTCGACAAGGTCGAGAGGTTCAAAGCATTCGACAAGGTCAAACTAACGCATGTGGTATCAAGTTACTTGGTAGGTAATGAATTGGACAAGATCGAAGGTTTCTTAGTCGAAAGGTTGGTTGCCAAAAAGGTTTGAAGAATGTTTGTTTTATAAGCCAAAAGAATCACCTGCTTTTCTTTCGAATAAGAGCTTCCGACTTGGTTGCTTTCGACCAGGTCAAATGTTTAAAATAAAGGTTTTAAACCGTTCGAAATAGTCGAAAGGTTACTGCTGCTTTATCACTATTTCGTTTTGAAACCTTCCGACACATTCGAAAGGTTACTGCTGCTCTATTTTGTTTTGAACCTTCCGACAAACTCGAAAGGTTTACTTGTTTTTAAACTAGACACTTCTCCACTCTTTTGAAGGAAAGCTTTCGACTTAGGTGACTTACCCTTCTTTTCTAAATGAAGTATAACCAAAACTTCCAAAGCAGAGCTTTCGACAAAGTCAAAACGTTGCTTCCAATAAAGTCGAATGGTTTTAAAGAAGATTGTCGACATGTTTTAAGTTGAACCCAGTAAGTTTATGAAAGGTTTATGTTTTAAAGAATGAATGCATTCGAAGGGTTTGAGTTCACTGATTTCGAAAGGTTTTAGTTCAATGGTTTTGAAGGATTTGAGTTCAATGATTTCAGATGGTTTTATTTCAATGGTTTTGAAAGGTATAAATTCAATGATTTTGAACGGTTTTATTTCAAACCTTTTGAAAGGTTTTTTTATTAAATGGTTTTGAAAGGTATGCTTATTAAATGCCTTTAAAAGATTTGTTTGTTGATTGGTTTCGAAAGGTTTGTTTATTGAATGGCTTCAAAGATTTGTTCATTGAATGGTTTCAAAAAATTTGTTCATTGAATGGTTTCGAAGGGTTTAATTCAATGGTTTCGAAAGGTTTAGTTCAATGGATCTGAAAGGTTTACGATGGAAGGTTTTCCAAGATTTTTTTCTAAGGCAGTGTTTAAAGTGATTTTAAAGAAGGATGTCTAAAAGTTTTATTTTTTTCGAAAGGTATGATGTCGAAAGGATTGATGTTTGATTTTAAAAGAGATGATTTCAAAAGTTTGGAAAGAGGTTCTTTCAAGTATTTAAATGTTTTCATCAATTAAGATTTGAGTAAAGGCGATATATATGACATAATGGTATGATTTTGAGTAAAGCATAAAGATTATATACTTTTCCTTGTGTAAATTTGATTTAAGTGTCTTAAATCATTTTGAAAGTGTTTTCAAGGAAAATTTATAGGAAAGGATCCTTAAGTGAAAACGACTCAGATAATATAATACCAGATGGGACTAATATGTGGTCGCGCCTTATACATTGGCTATTAGCCCCAGCTAATTGTTGTCCAAAATCCCAGTGTGCAAGGCATGGTCGGGCATACTAAAATTGTGATTACGCAAAAAAGGAGTATATATTTATATACAGATAGGTTATTGGTGAGCTCGCAAAACGATTAGGATATTGAAGACCTTGGAGATGATTAAGCTAGGGACAGAGCGTCCAAAAGCAAAGTATTTAACAGATGTTAAGGGTATATAGTCCAGAAGAAGAATAGCTAACATGTGTTAGAATAATTTTGATTCTATTGTCTGGTAGGCTCGAGTCAGCCAAAAGTTAAAAGTTAGTCAAACAAAACTTTTATGTCTGAACAGATAGTTCATTTATTATCTAATATTTATGTATGTTTACATAATGATGCTTTATAGTATTTAACCTGTTTTGGCTGCTGGAAAAGGTTTTGCAAAGATATGTTTTAAAAGAATGTTAGTGAGGGGAAACCCGTTCCTCTAAGCGGTGTGGTCTCACTTAACATATCTAACTGGAATGTATAGTATTATTCACACCTGGCTTTATGTCTGACTCAAAGTTCATGTTTTCCCCCTTAAACTCTTGGAGGCTTAAAATTGATTTGAGTAGGCTAAGAGGTTAAGGTCCTTTTAAGTTTTAATAGGATTACGAATAAGGCTATCAGAGGAATGTAGGAGGCAAACAGATAGCTATTTAGGACTTGCGGTTTTATGCTTTATTATATTTCTGTTGTGTTTGTATTAAGTCTATTATGACTATATGGCTCTGATTATCCAAGGGGTATCTTCTTATACTGCTCTTGGCTTATTTTGTAATAAGTATATTCTATCTATGCCTGGGAGCGTATTGGGATTATGTAAGATGAATATGGAACATCTGTCTTAATTGTAATGAAGAAATGTTGTTTTGAAATCTGTGTTTTGTTTCATATTCAAGTACTTCTGATATTATAGATATCATTAATATAGCCGTATTTAGTCGTCGGAATCTAAAACTATAGATGACTGCAGCGTCTATGGCGCTTACTTTTGGGACTTTAGATAAGAGATGTTACACCTAACATTATGGGAATAAAAAAAGCGTGTCTTACTGAACAATCATTTGGTTTTGAGGAATTGCTATCCCAATATAACTCACAACAGGCCTGGAGAGGAAGAATACACATGTAAGCTCGCATAGTGACTCATTGTATGCACTCATGCCCAACCCCTCGATCCTAGCGGCAAAATACCTCTTATATATCCTTGAGAGTTAATGCGCCTAACACCTGCAGGTACTGGGCATGACTTAGCTTTCAGTGTCTATGCCCATATAGGCCTAGGGAAATGTTCATAATTGGCATAGTCTCCGATCCAAACATTTCGACTAACAACGGGTAATTCAGTCCCAACACCTCGACTAACGATCGGTAATCCAATCCCAACACCTCAACAAACGACCTGTAATCCAATCCCAACAAATGTGCACACCTTTCGCAATATACGTTGCATGTCTCAACGACACTCTACATCCTACTCTATGATAAGGAAATGCGAACGAAGTCCACCACCTCTAATAAGAACACCTAAATGTGTCTGTGCCAATCAAGCAATTTAGCCAACAAGGTTCACCACCTATTAGATCAAAGCCTCAAACAGTCTACTAAGTCCAAAGTAACTTACAACAATCGACGTACGCTAGGCCTAGGTCGATTGCCTGCAATACAGACATCTTTCAATTTACCTGTTTTAAGAAAATTAATCCATTTCATTCGATCATTGGTCATAATCCACTTAATTTTTATATCAATTGGGCTTATCTATTTGTCCTATATTTTTTTTTACATTTTCATTTTACATTATTCCAATTGGAAAATTATAGGTGTCAAATCCAATTTTAACATATGATTCATGGTTTTACAACGTACATATGTCAATAACAATTAGATAAATAGACCACTGTTATAGATTCCCAATTTAGTAATTTAATAAATTAATTTCAGAATTAACAGTCAAATCAACTTAGGGTAGAAATTAAAATTAATTAATTTAATTAACTTGTTAATTCTGTGTCCACTCACATTTGTCCTAAGCTTTAGGTTTCCCTCTAATGCCGTAAGCTTTCTCCCCTAAATTCCCTTAGGCCTCTCCCCCAATTGCTAGATCTCATTTTATTTTAATATAGGTTGAGATTTAGAATAAAATTGGGGCTTAGAAATTGATCTAGAAAATAAGGATTTGGGGTTTTATTTAGGCAGAGCTTTGCTGTAATGGAGAGAATTAGGTTTTAAGTTAACCTTAGTCTTTAATTTACTAGGGAATACCTCAACTCAATATTGTCAGATCCTAGTCCAAAATCATCTCGTTCTTCGTCCAAAATTGAAGCCAGTATGCAATAATCTCGTACGCACGAAATGAACCATCCCCAGGTCGTGATCCTACGATCGATACAAGGTCAGGTCTGGGCAGTCAACCTAGGCCCAATATGGGTCGACCTGGCCCATTGTAACTTTTAGTTTTTTTGCTCGGATTTCAAAAGGTTATATATGAAAGTTGTCAAGAAAATTGTTACGGACATAATGGTGCACACAATTATTGAACGAAAATGAATCTCTCAAAACTCAAGTCCAACAACTGCCAATGACTTTAGATAAATTTTCCAAAAGTGAAAAATCGTTGAATATGCTCTTAGGGAAACAAACTGTTAATACAGTTAGACAAGGACTTGGGTATAATCAATCTAAAAATGTTAGAAATGAGATTAATCAAGTAAATTCAACGTGCACAATTTGTAGAAAATTTGGACACAATCAAAATATTGTTGGTATAGACCCAAACACGTAAAAACTATACCAGTTTGGGTTCCAAAAGGCACAAATATAAAATCTCTCACAGTTAAACAAATCTGGGTGCCAAAAGGAACATGTATAAATCGTTTTGGGTCTCCGCAAAATTATTTTTCAAAATATTCTACCATTAACAATTACGGACCTATAAAAACAAATAGGTCACAAAATTCTTTTATCGTGTAGGAGTGGTGGCAGGCTAAGGAACAACAACAGTGTTATTTGGATTCTGGCTGTTCCAGAAACACAACGGGCAATAAAGTAAAGTTCCTTAGCCTAGTACAAAGGTGACAGAACCACAATGGACAACAAATATCGTAAAGGTAAAACCGGTAATGGTATATTTATTTGAACGATATATTAAATGTGATAATCTGCACCGTAATCTGAGTTAAATCGGCCAATAATGTGATGGAAAAATAAATGATGATTTTGATTCTGACTTATTCAAAATTGTTGGCCAATTATATTCTTATGCGAAGAACACTATAAAAATCTCTAGGGTTTTTGAATTATTTCATATATATTAGTTTGGATTAATAATAGTGTTTTATCGGATGATAATCCATTTGGTTATTTTACGGCTAACTCTATATTCACGGTTTCTGATTATTTACACGGCTTCAATTCAAAATCAAGAGAATGCCATTTAAAAGGCTGTTAAAATTGATTTTGAGATATTTTGTTGCACACTTCATGGTCAGGTCTATCAAATTCAATTAATGATAATTTTGAGTGAAAGAGAAATTCAGATGTAGATTACACTGGTAATCTAGTTGATAGAAAAATTACTAGTGGAACGTGATTTTTGTTGAGACATTTAGTAACTGCATCTTTTTGCAAAGAAAATATCTGCATATTTTTCATTTCAAATAATTTTCAAATAGCAAAAAAAAATTATCATAAAACCCCTTCTAGAAAATCATCTTTGACCTTGTTTTCAGATTGGTCATTTTTAGAAAAATTGATTTTATAATTATTTTTGAATTTAATTTTTAAATTATAACAATGACTAATCTGACTCCATACTAATTATCAAAAAGATAAATAGTGATTGAAAAAAGTGACGAGTGTTGATATTTATCATATATTATGCTCGAGACGGTATAATTAGTAAATTTCTTTAGAAATTTAAACAAGAGTTATAAAACTTTTTGTTGGTAAATATTCCATGACCATCTCTATTTCTATCATATTTCTAACGACCATCACTCATCAAAATTCAATATAGTTTGTCGATATGTGGTACAAACAGGAATCATTCGTTTTTCATTTTATATTATATGTAATAAAAAATATAATAGTAATAAATAATAATAATAAAATGAAATAAAATAAAATAAAATCCAAAGTATTCACTCGCATTTAAAAGTCCTCACGGTTATGCATGGGTGAATTACTTGAAATTTGTTATGTGCTTCCATGCTCATTTAAAAGTCCTTACGGCTATGCATGTATGGAACGCATATCAAAATTGATTTTTTAAATAAACAAGTTGATTCTAATCCCATTTAAAAGTCCTCAAGGTTATGCGTGGCTAGAAGATACTTGAATTCATTTTTTTAAATAAAATTGGAATACTACTAATCTCATTTAAAAGTCCTAACGGTTATGCATGGTTGGTAGATATTCAAATTTCTGATATAAATACACCACAAATAGACACAACTGCATGATTTTATATGATGATATCATTCCCATCATTCTAAAAGTGGAATATGCGCCTAACAGAGTATTTATGATTTTTGTTTGATTTTTTATTGAAATTTAATATTTATATTCGATTGAGTTTTAATGTTGTATTAATATCGATCGCTTTATCTCTATTTTTTCTAACACTATTACTCTTTTGCTGATAACAAAAGGAGGAGAGAAAAGTTAAGATTTTATCAAATAAAATCAAGCAAAGGTCAAATATTTTCTAGTTGCATCTAGGCTCATTTGCATATTTTTAATTGTATGCATATATGAAGGGGAAGCTTTGTGTAGAGAGTAAGCATTCAAATAGGGGAGCAAATGGAATCATCAAATACATTTAATATATTCAAAATCTTAAATATATGTTTGTTATCATCAAAAGGGGGAGATTGTTGAATATGCGAGTATATGATTTTTGTTTGATGATAATAAACATATATATATATATATATTCATTTAAATGTATTTGTTAATATACTATTTTATTTTATCATAGATTAAATAAATATTTGCTGAATAAAATAAATAACACAGAATTTGAATTCAAAAAGAAATTTTATTCAAACAAATATTTATTATAATTTTTGAATAATACAAATTTCAAGCTCTCACTATATATATACACACACACACAAAACTTCAATTACAAATACAATTTTGATTACATCACAATTTCTAATTTACATTTGACCTCACTACATATCACTCATTCACTCAACTCGTATTTATCTTCAACTTCATTCCAATGTGAATCCAGCATCTGAGCAGTCTGTAAAAATATACATTGACGCAGTAAAATTGAAAATAAAATATTTTTGCAGTATAAAATAAAATGTGGATTTTGAAAATAATATTTGCCTCGGTTATTTGGGTTGTTCGTCATCATTTAAATTCAAACTCATCATACACGAATAGCTTATGACATGCACAGTGTATCACTGTACATGCCACAAGGTCATGCACACCGATATATACACTTGATAAAATTACAGGGACATGTGAGCACAGGTCAAACCCAAAACGCCGGGTTCAACTCAAGTGCAATAAAAATAATGTCACAATATCAGCACAAGGTCAAACCCGAGCTTTAAGCTGGATTCAACTCAGGTGTGATTTCAAAAATCAATATCAAGTTCAAAGTGAATCAAACTAAATTGAAGCAAATACCAAATCAGTACAACACAAACTAAACAGGGGAAAAACTGCAAACAAATACATATGGCCTAGCGATGCATCACTGAGACAATGCACAAATATATATATATATATATATATATATACATACATATATATACATATACATATATATATATAGACACACACACACACATATGTATATACACATGTATACAAACATGTACCAGCTCAATACATATATGCAGCCTCGACTAAACTCCAAAGTACACATGAAGTATACAAGCTACCAAACTCAAATAAGCAAAAATCCAAACCAAGTTGCACATGGAGCAACCAGACCTAACTGGTGGACATGAACCATAAATACAATATGATATGCCTCATAGTTCAACAGTGATGAAGCAAGGCACAACTTAGTACACACCAAGATGATACAAGAGAGGTCAGAGAATGCACACAAAGATAATGCACTCAAATAAATCAAACCCGGGCAAGTCCACACAGAAGTAAAAAGACACAAGACTAGGACATACACAGTGCAGTAGTGCCAAAAGAACAGGTACAACAAGCAGTGTAAACATCACCATGAACAGGCAGTGGTACAAACTACAAGTAGATAGGGATGTGCAGACCAATAGATGTAAGCAACAGTGAATGGCAGCAACACAACATCAATATAGGTTGAAGCAACTCGAGCTCGAGTCAGTACAACTAAGTTCAAATGAAACTGGACAGTGCAAGCTTCAAAAAGTATCAGCCTCAAGTACATATACATGAATGCAACAGTGAATTACAAACCAAGTGCATCAGAGAACAATGACTGATACAAGTGACTCTGAGGCAACCAGAAAATAAACATAACAAATGAAACAACATTGCAAACTGTCACACATGAATGCAGCATGCATATACAAGGATAATATGGGTGCAGTGAAGACTGTAGCTCGTGGCTACAGCAACACGAACACATGTCAGTAAAATGTCAACTGGCAATAAATCAAATCAAATGACCAGAGGCAGTGAACAGTATGGCCAAAGTCGAACGAAATCAACATCGTCAAAATCAAGCCAAAGCCGAGCAAATACAAATATACATGTATGCATATATATATACATATATATATATATACACATACATATCTATATCAAATGAAACAGTACCAAAATCAAAATAGTTCAAGTGGTCGGAGTCATGAAACGGTAAATCGAACAAGGTCAAAAATGCAATCAGGAATGAACACAAATAATGGCCAGAGTCGAAGCACACAGAAACAAAAGTCAATCAAGGAAGTCAAACAAGTATATAGGTCAATGAAAGGACGAAGTCATCAGAATTTCACGTAAGCCAAAGCCGGTTCAATATCGAAGAAACGGATTAAAGTCAGAACCTTGGCAATCAAGGAATCGAACCAAGTCAGAATTCAAAACCGTGTTATTCAAGTGAATTGAAAAAGTCAGAAATAAATCTCAAGCATCAAAACAAAATCGAATGGCCGAAGATGAATTCAAATAAATGTATACAAACGAAAATCAAGGATCTCGAATCCTATATAAATAAGTAACATCATCGGCAAATTGCATCATCGAGTTCAAGAAAGCAAGTCAGTGGACGCAAAAGAAAAATTTACATACCAAAATAAAGTCGAACTCGATCAAGGAGGAGGAGCCGCGAACAATTAAATTGAAGTAAGCAATCGAAGCATCAACCATCAATTAAGCGGCGACTTCACAAAGCCCTAATTTCAGAAGCTAAAAGTAACGAACGAAAGAAAGAACCAGGCCGACATTTCTTTTCAGAGAAAAATAGATAATGGAGATAACAGGGCCGTAATTTTTAGTGATAATATTTTGAGTCGGGCCTTCTCTCTTAAGTATTGGTTTATATTAAAAAGGGATAATTAGGGTTTTGGTTTTTAATTGTTTTTAAATTGTTGTCTTTTGTATTTTCTTTTGAAAATTGTGTATTTACTAATCGTGTGACTAGGGCACAAACTATGTTGCGTAGTTTGAGAATTCGCAACTCAGTGGCTGAGTTGTCGCAGGGTTTTGTGCGTAGAGTTAGGTTAGTCAGTAGCGGGTGTCGCGAGTTTACCTGTGTAAGCGTGTGACTACTTAATTTCTAGTAGAAACCATGGGGGCAGCACGTAGGCAGGGTTTTGCCAAAGCTGGGTAAATTCTGCATCGTTCTATTTCTGCATTTATTATTCTGCGATTATCTGTGCTGCTATAATTTCGATATATCTGTGTTGAAATAAATTTATAAGCTTCCACAATAATTTTTATAATTAATAGCATCTCCCTATTCACCCCCTTCTAGGGTGAAATCGATCCTACAAGTGGTATCAGAGCTAGGAATATATGTCAGCTTTTGTTTTTAAAAAATTTGAATTTTTTTCAAAAATCTATTTTTGTTTTAAAAGGTTGAATTTTTAAAATGGCTTCTTCTAATAATGCTTTTGCTGAGTGTCAGTCCACAGTTAGACCACCAATGTTCAATGATGAATACGCCTACTGGAAAAATAGAATGAAAATTTTTCTAAAAACCATTGACGCTTGGAATATTGTTGAGACAGGTTATAGAGAACCAACTATAATTGTAGATAATCAGGAATTAGATAAAACGATGGATCAATGGACAGAAATACAAAATAAATTACAAAATTCTAATGCTAAAGCTATGAATTTTATCATATGTTCATTGGATCAATTTGAATTTAATCGTGTCTCACATTGCCTAACTGTGCAGGAAATATGGCACATTCTCGAAGTGACTCATGAAGGAACGTCTCAAGTCAAAAAATCTCGCCTTGCCATGCTAAGCAGCGAATACGAGAATTTCACAATGTCCAAGGAAGAAAATGTCAAAGAAATGTACGGACGACATTCCAATATCGTATACAAATCAATGGGTGTTGGAAAATCATACACAGAATTGGAGATAGTCCGAAAAATCCTCAGAGTCCTTCCACGAAGTTTTGAAGCCAAAGTAACTGCCATTCAAGAATCAAAAGATTTAAAACAAATGAAAGTCGAAGAACTCATCGGAAACCTCACCACTTACGGAGCTAGAGATGAAATTCAAGGAAGAGCGTGAAGGAGGAGGCACTCGAAAGAAATCAATAGTTCTCAAAAGAATAACTAAAAGTGATGATGACGACGACGATGATGGAGCAGCTGAGCTGGCGTTAATAATGAAGAAATTCAAAAGATGGAACCGCAAATGTAGAAATCTAGCTCTAAATCAGAAATTGAAAAGCAGAATAAACAAAATACTAGACAATTTAAAAGAACGGAAGATCATTTGTCACAAGTGCAACCAACCCGGACACATTAAGCCCAATTGTCCTCAAAACCGACACGACTTTGAAAAGAAATCAAAAAGGAGAAGTTTTGCAGCCACGTGGAATACAAGTGATGAAGATAATCAAAGTAGTAGCTGTGAGAGTGAGAAAGAAGATATGAAATATAACTGATAGCGACGATGACGAGCCAAGCGAGGTATCAAAACTCACTCACTCAGAATTACCTATATATTTCCATGAAGTAAATGGCTATTTTGAACGACTTAGGGAGAAGCATGCCAAACTTGAATCACAAAAAGACATTTTGATAGAATTAAATAAATAACTTGACTAATTAGTTAAAACCTATCAAAGTAGGATCCTTAAGTGTGATAAGTGTCCAACATTTGAAGAAGAAATTAAAAAATCAGAAATTAATATAAAATCACTTGAAAATGAAATTCTGATTTTCAAAGAAAGTGAAAATACTAGGGGAGAGATCTCTATTAAAAAGTGCACGCAATTATTGAACGAAAATGAATCTCTCAAAACACAAGTCCAATAACTGTCAACGACTTTAGATAAATTTTCCAAAAGTGAAAAATCATTGAATATGCTCTTAGGGAAACAAACTGTTAATACAGTTAGACAAGGACTTGGGTATAATCAATCTAAAAATGTTAGAAATGAGATTAATCAAGTAAATTCAATGTGCACAATATGTAGAAAATTTGGACACAATCAAATATTTGTTGGTATAGACCCAAACACGTAAAAACTATACCAATTTTGGGTTCCAAAAGGCACAAATATAAAATCTCTCACAGTTAAACAAATTTGGGTGTCAAAAGGAACATATATAAATAGTTTTGGGTCTCCACAAAATTATTTTTCAAAATATTCTGCCACTAACAATCATGGACCTATAAAAACAAATAGGTCACAAAAATCTTTTGTCATGTAGGAGTGGTGGCAGGCTAAGGAACAACAACAGTGTTATTTGGATTCTGGCTGTTCCAGAAATACAAGGGCAACAAAGCAAAGTTCCTTAGCCTAGTACAAAGGTGACAGAACCTCAATGGACAACAAATATCGTAAAAGTAAAATAGGTAATGGTATATTTATTTGAATGATATATTAAATGTGATAATCTGCACCGTAATCTGAGTTAAATCAGCCAATAATGTGATGGTAAAATAAATGATGATTTTGATTCTAACTTATTCAAAATTGTTGGCCAATTATATTAATATGCCAAGAACACTATAAAAATCTCTAGAGTCTTTGAATTACTTCATATATATTGATTTGGATTAATAATAGTGTTTTATCGGATGATAATACATTTGGTTATTTTACGGCTAACTCTATATTCACGGTTTCTGATCATTTACACGGCTTCAATTCAAATTCAAGAGAACGTCATTTAAAAGGCTGTTAAAATTGATTTTGAGATATTTTGTTGCACACTTCATGGTCAGGTCTATCGAATTCAATTAATGATAATTTTGAGTGAAAGAGAAATTCAAATGCAGATTACACCGGTAATCTAGTTGATAGAAAAATTACTAGTGGAACGTGATTTTTGTTGAGACATTTAGTAACTGCATCGTTTTTCAAAAAAAAATCTGCATATTTTTCATTTCAAATAATTTTCAAATAGCAAAAAAAAATTCTTATAAAACCCCTTCTAGAAAATCATCTTTGACCTTGTTTTCAGATTGGTCATTTTTAGAAAAATTGATTTTATAATTATTTTTGAATTTAATTTTTAAATTATAACAATGACTAATCTGACTCCATACTAATTATCAAAAAGATAAATAGTGATTGAAAAAAGTGACGAGTGTTGATATTTATCATATATTGTGACTCGAGATGGTATAATTAGTATATTTATTTAGAAATTTAAACAAGAGTTATAAAACTTTTTGTTGGTAAATATTCCATGACCATCTCTATTTCTATCATATTTCTAACGACCATCACTCATCAAAATTCAATATAGTTTGTCGATATGTGGTACTTTAAACAGGAATCATTCGTTTTTCATTTTATATTATATTTAATAAAAAAATATAATAGTAATAAATAATAATAATAAAATAAAATCCAAAATATTCACTCTCATTTAAAAGTCCTTACGGTTATGCATGGGTGAATTACTTGGAATTTGCTATATGCTTCCATGCTCATTTAAAAGTCCTTACGGTTATGCATGTATGGAAGGCATATCAAAATTAATTTTTTAAATAAACAAGTTGATTCTAATCCCATTTAAAAGTCCTCACGGTTATGTGTGGCAAGAAGATACTTGAATTCATTTTTTTTAAAATAAAATTGGAATGCTACCAATCTCATTTAAAAGTCCTAACGTTTATGCATTGTTGGTAGATATTCGAATTCTCGATATAAATATACCACAAATAGACACAACTGCATGATTTTATATGATGATATCATTCCCATCATTCTAAAAGTGGAATATGCGCCTAACAGAGTATTTATGATTTTTGTTTGATTTATTATTGAAATTTGATATTTATATTCGATTGAGTTTTAATGTTGTATTAATATCGATCGCTTTATCTCTATTTTTTCTAACACTATTACTCTTTTGCTGATAACAAAAGGGGGAGAGAAAAGTTAAGATTTTCTCAAATAAAATCAAGCAAAGGTCAAATATTTTCTAGTTGCTTCTAAACTCATTTGCATATTTTTAATTATATGCATATATGAAGGGGGAGCTTTGTGTAGAGAGTAAGCATTCAAATAGAGGGAGCAAATGGAATCATCAAATACATTTAATATATTCAAAATCTTAAATATATGTTTGTTATCATCAAAAGGGGGAGATTGTTGAATATGCGAGTATATGATTTTTGTTTGATGATAATAAACATATATATATTCATTTAAATGTATTTGTTAATATACTATTTTATTTTTTCATAGATTAAATAAATATTTGCTGAATAAAATAAATAACACAGAATTTGAATTCAAACAGAAATTTTGTTCAAACAAATATTTATTACAATTTTTGAATAGTACAAATTTCAAGCTCTCACTATATATATATATACACACACACAACTTCAATTACAAATACAATTTTGATTAGATCACAATTTCTAATTTACATTTGACCTCACTACATATCACTCATTCACTCAACTCGTATTTATCTTCAACTTCATTCCAATATGAATCCATCATCTGAGCAATCTACAAAAATATACATTGACGCAGTAAAATTGAAAATAAAATATTTTTGTAGTATAAAATAAAATGTGGATTTTGAAAATAATATTTGCCTTAGTTATTTGGGTTGTTCGTCATCATTTAAATTCGAACTCATCATACACGAACAGCTTGTGACATGCAGTGTATCACTGTACATGCCACATGGCCGTGTACACCGATATATACACTTGATAAAATTACAGGGATAGCTGAGCATAGGTCAAACCCAAAACGGCAGGTTCAACTCAAGTGCAATAAAAATAATGTCACAATATCAGCACAAGGTCAAACCCAAGCTTAAGCTGGATTCAACTCAGGTGTGATTTCAAAAATCAACATGAAGTTCAAAGTGCATCAAACTAAATTGAAGCAAATACCAAATCAGTACGACCCAAACTAAACAGGGGAAAACTGCAAACAAATACATATGGCCAAGCGATGCATCACGAGACAATGCACAAATATATATATATATATATATATATATAGACACACACACACACACATATGTATATACACATGTATACAAACATGTACCAGCTCAATACATATATGCAGCCTCGACTAAACTCCAAAGTACGCATGAAGTATACAAGCTACCAAACTCAAAGAAGCAAAAATCCAAACCAAGTTCAAGATCAAGCACATGGAGCAACCAGACCTAACTGGTAGACATGAACCATAAATACAATATGATATGCCTCAAAGTTCAACAGTGATGAAGCAAGGCACAACTTAGTACACACCAAGGTGATACAAGAGAGGTCAGAGAATGCACACAAAGATAATGCACTCAAATAAATCCAACCCGGGGAAGTCCACACAGAAGTACAAAGACAAAAGACTAGGACATACACAGTGCAGTAGTGCCAAAAGAATAGGTACAACAAGTAGTGTAAACATCACCATGAACAGGCAAAGGTACAAACTACAAGTAGATAGGGATGTGCAGACAAATAGATGTAAGCAGCAGTGAATGGCAGCAACACAACAGCAATATACATTGAAGCAACTCGAGTCAGTACAACTAAGTTCAAATGAAACTAGACAGTGCAAGCTTCGAAAAGTATCAGAATCAAGTACATATACAGGAATGCAACAGTGAATTACAAACCAAGTGCACCAGAGAACAATGACTGATACAAGTGACTCTGAGGCAACCAGAAAATAAACATAACAAATGAAACAACATTGCAAACTGTCACACATGAATGCAGCATGCATATACAAGGATAATATGGGTGCAGTGAAGACTGTAGCTCGTGGCTACAGCAACAGGAACACATGTCAGTAAAATGGCAGCTGGCAATAAATCAAATCAAATGACCAGAGGCAGTGAACAGTATGGCCAAAGTCGAACGAAATCAACATCATCAAAATCAAGCGAAAGCCAAGCAAATACAAATATACATGTATGCATATATATATATATATATATATATATATAGATACACATACATATCTATATCAAATGAACAGTACCAAAATCAAAATAGTTCAAGTGGTCGGAGTCATGAAACGGCAAATCGAACAAGGTCGAAAATGCTATCAGAATGAACACAAAAAATGGCCAGAGTCGAAGCACACAGAAACAAAAGTCAAACAAGGAAGTCAAACAAGTATATAGGTCAATGAAAGGCCGAAGTCATCAGAATTTCACGTAAGCCAAAACCAGTTCAATATCGAAGAAACGGATTAAAGTCAGAACCTTGGCATCGAGGAATCGAACCAAGTCAGAATTCAAAACCGTGTTATTCAAGTGAATTGAAAAAGTCAGAAATAAATCTCAAGCATCAAAACAAAATCGAATGGCCGAAGATGAATTCAAATAAATGTACACAAACGAAAATAAGGATCTCGAACCCTATATAAATAAGTAACATCATCGGCAAATTGCATCATCGAGTTCAAGAAAGCAAATCAGTAGAAGCAAAAGAAAAATTTACATACCAAATCAAAGTCGGACTCGATCAAGGAGGAGAAGCCGCGAATGATTAAATTGAAGTAAGCAATCGAAGCATCAACCATCAATTAAGCGGTGACTTTACAAAGCCCTAATTTCAGAAGCTAAAAGGAACAAACGAAAGAAAGAACCATGCCGACATTTCTTCTCAGAGAAAATTAGATAAAGGGGATAATGGGACCGTAATTTTTAGTGATAATATTTTGGGTCGGGCCTTCTCTCTTAAGTATTGGTTTATATTAAAAAGGGATAATTAGGGTTTTGGTTTTTAATTGTTTTTAAATTGTTGTCTTTTGTATTTTCTTTTGAAAGTTGTGTATTTACTAGTCGTGTGACTAGGGCACAAACTACGTGGCGTAGTTTGAGAATTCGCAACTCAGTGGCTGAGTTGTGGTAGGGTTTTGAGCGTAGAGTTAGTTTAGTTAGTAGCGGGTGCCGCGAGTTTACGTGTGTAAGCGTGTGACTACTTAATTCCTAGTAGAAACCTTGGAGGAAGCATGTAGGCAGGGTTTTGTCGAAGCTGGGTAAATTCTGTGTCGTTCTATTTCTGAATTTATTATTCTACGATTATCTGTGCTGCTATAATTTCAATATATCCGTGTTGAAATAATTTTATAAGCTTCCGCAATAATTTTTATAATTAATAGCATCACCCTATTCACCCCTCTTCTAGGGTGAAATCGATCCTACAACATTCTCCCCTCTAATGGATTTCGTCCTTGAAATCTCTAAGGATGGAAGAATGCAAATAATAACACATAACCATCTACATTCATCTATTCATCCATCATCCATGACAACCATAATTTTTAATAATTCCAATGCAATTTTATAATTATGCAGCATGGAATGCACATGAACCTAACTAATGCAAAAGAGTGACCTCTTTCTTGTGTAAGTATGTTTATATCATGCATCCAAATGTATGCACGTCCTTAAATAAACAGATAATTCTACATGTATGCTCAGCCATGCATCCAAATGCAACATCCATATGCAAAAATCATCCATGGATAACAACCAAAATAAGCAAGAAATATGCATAAGGTATGAATGTACGTGCCTAAGGGACTTAATGTCCTAGTGCATGCAATGTAACCACTTGCATCCATAAACATCCAACATCATCCGTAAACCATAACATGTCTCATTGACATGCTTACAAGCACACCTATCTTCCAAAGGTCTCTAACTAAAGGGTATGACACCAAAATCTTAAGTTCAAAGATAATATAAGATTCTTTAGCTAAAATGGCTTCACTAAGGTGACTACCCTACATAGACACTTCCACAAGTACTAATAGTCGATTTCCAATATTTATGTCGTATCTTGTCTCTCTTTGACGATTTTCTATTTACCTATTCTCTACCGTGGACTCAGCTCCACGGACTTTATATGGACTTGGGTCTAAGGATTACCTCATGACTCTTGTCGGTACTTGCTTCCTGTCTATTTGGTGCAGCCCTTCTCTTTCCATTAATGGGATCCCAACTCTTGCCACTATCCAAAACTTTCCATTCCAATCATATGAGCATTGGTAATTTTAAACAATTCTTGCTACCAACTGAAACGGTGTCATCTTACACCATCCTAAGCAACTCGAGCATGAGTATGCTTTTGCTGACTATAGCTCCATAAAACCTCCAATGCACAACATACTATCTTAACTCGTTCAATGGTGTATCTAATTACTTCTATGCCTAGAAGCCAAGTGGGATAACTCAACTATAGATTTCACTTCCTCTTTCTATGGTACTTTCCACTTAGCCCTTTGCTATACTTCCTTTTCCCTCAAGGTTGCCTAAACTGATGATTTTCTAAATATGAAAAAATACCACAACTTTTTTTCCAAATTCAGCTAAACTCAAGTCATTTCCCTTTACACTTGGAATGTTTCCCAAAGTCTCTAACATCATGGTACCTAAGTATCATGTTTATGGTCTAAATGGATCTATCCCAAGTTCTACAAATGGAACGTTGGTCTAACTCCCTTTAGCCTTAACAATAAATGTCCTCAATTTCATTAGAGTTATAATTTAAGTTCATTGTAACCAAATAATATTCATTTAAGGGTTACTTCACTTGCATGCAGTTAGTATGCACATGTCTATGTATTATGTGTCAGCCTTCCATAACTTTCTTAAGAAAATAATGTTCTTCCAATCTGAGTGATGATTGAGAAAAATCTTTTTTATTCCTCATTATCCATAAATGGAACCCTTTTATCAAACATAATCTCTTATCACTTTATTCCATCTGTTTCGTTTATTTTGTAGTTGGTAAAACCTAATTTGGAACAGTGCTTTGACATCTTAATCCAACAAATATGATAACCATTAATTTGCTTTATACTTAGCGATTTTCGTTTAATAGATTGGAAATACATCTTTCCCTAAAAGGAAATGCGAACTCCATAACTTTTCATAATTATCTAAAAGAGGATTTGTGTCATCTTTGGTGTAACAACCCTATTTCGAAGACGTAATATTGGACAAATTTAATTATAGTAAAGGTATTCGAATTCGATTTTTGATAACTAGTATTTTGGAAATAAGGTTTTTATTTAATTTAAGTCTATTTAATAATACATTTTGTGTTAAAAAATTGAATTAATTAATAAAATAATTTTTAGAAGATATATTAAACTAGATAAAGTGTTATTATTAAATATAAAATTTTAAAGTGTAAACAATTTTGTACAATTGAAATAGATGAATATAAGTTTTATTTGATACTTAATCAAATCAACAAAGATGGATAGATTTATTTATATTAGGTCAATGTATAATTAAATAAAGTGAACTAATATTGAATTGAATATAAATTGTGTAGTTTGGAAATTTATCTTATCAAATGAAGTGTAAATCAAATTAAATTATACTAGAATAGATTTACAAATTTATAAAGGAATCAATTAAAAGAAAATAAAAGTAAAACAGAAAGAAAAGAAAACAATTGTAATATTCCCAAGCCCAATTAAGTGAGTTAATACCTCATCTTTTATTAGCTGCATACCTATATCGTTCAAAACAAAACAAAAATCGCATTCTCTTCCTTAGCCTCAGAATCTTGAAGCCTGTTCTCTCATCCCTAAAATTTAGTAAGCCCTAATTCGAAAATCAACCCTAAACTTTAATTTGCAATCGAGTCATGAAGGCGCAACTGCCAATCAACAATCAGAGCAAGCACCAGCGGCGAGCGGTGAAGGAGGAGTACGCGCGATGATGGGTAAGGCAGAAGTCAATGTCGATGCTAGAGGCTCCACGTGCCTGGACTGGTCGTGACGAGGAGTAGGGGGTTGGCGATCGAAGTATAGGGTGGAGCATGTGGTTGCGGGGGTGATGGATGCGATGGTCAAGGGAATAGTAGCTGGCAATTAGAGTTTGAATTGGGGATGCGGTGGACGCACATGCTCATAAGGACAAAATATCTGATGATGTTAGGTGCGAGCAATGATGAAATGAGCGATGATGGTGGCGTGCTCGGGCTAAGAGCATTCGTTTATAAAGTTTAGGAATCGCTTGAATTTTTAGCGAGTTGTTCTAACTCATACATCAATACCTATAAAGTATATTCCCTTGATATGCCTTGTTTAGGTTATTAGTTACATTAATTATTTGTAATGATTGAATGAAATTAGTGAAATAAAATAGAATGTTGTTCTACCGCCTTTGGGCTAGGTAGTATACCAACAGATTTGGCCAAACAGATTTCATGATCATCAAGGCAGGAAGCCTGGAGAGATGATTGTCAGGCTCGAAGATTAGTTATAAACAAGGCTATGGATGATGGTCGAGCAGATTAGGACAAATGATACCCTGGAGTTTGCTAAATATGGAATTGACACTTTCCATAGGCAAGGGATCGGGTTGAATTACTTCCCCTATGCAAGGGACTAGATCAGATTATTATGGCTATAGGTCGCTCGGATTGGCAGCACAACTCAACGATGATCGCCCAATAACTCAATGAACAATGCATCAACTCAGAAATCAACTTTGGAAAAGAGAAGTAGGCAACATGGTGGATCCATGGGAGGGGTCGCATGCCACTACATGGCATGGAGGAGGGATTTGGGACGACCCCTCTGTAGGGGCGAGATCGGTTTGGATTTTTGTGGGTCGGGTTATCTTGGCTTGGAGACTCCAAATCCTAATTTTTAAGCGAGATATTTGCAAATCTTCTCCTTTAAATACAGTAGGCTTGACATTCATTGGGGGATCCTTTTGGTCGAATATTCTTCATCACTCTTTTCTCTTTCTTTATTAATTTTCTTAAGCCAAGGACAACTATATTTGTGATCTTATAGTATAAGTAATAAGATTATTGGAGTGGATGTAGGCCAGAGTTTGCCGAACCACTATATAATTCATGTGTTCATTTACCTTTTTGCACTAAATATGTGATCTATGAACTTATATTACTTTCTGATTGGTATTGTTATTGGATTGGTAGTGCTTTCACATTACCTGGGTGTTGGCGGTCATATTTACCGTCAACATTTTTCTGTTTTCACTAAGAATACTCACACCCGCTAATTTGGAAAAGATTTGGAGCTTGGATTTGGAACAATGGTTAGGCAATCTTCAAAGAGAGCAAAGCAAAAAAGGAGTCACCATGGAGGAAGTCAGGAGGCATCCTCGGGAGCTAGAGCTAGTCAAATCTCCACCTGCATCACTAGGGAGGAGATGGAAACAATGGTGAACACTATGCAGGAACGGATGATGAAGAGGCAAGAAAAGATGATGTAGAATTTCCTCAGGTAGGTTGGATAGGCTAGAGCAGAAGGCCCTGCTGGAATGCAAAATTGAGGATTTGGATAAAGTGGCAATTTGGATCAAGGAGTTGGAGCAACGGGAGCTGTGGTAAATCAGAATCGAGGTCATGGAAATAGAGCAAATAAGCATGAGAACAGATTGGAGTAGACAGAGGCATTCCTTGGCCAACAGGGAGGGATCAACATCGATCCCTCGGGAAGGGTAGGCACTGCTCCCCAAGGGCTCGGGGGCATTCCCTTTAGTCTAGTCGATCAGGATGCTAGTGGGCCTGCGGTCAATCCAATGGAGTTTGGTGTGAATCGAAATTCGGATGCTCATCCGGAGGAGTATATTCCGAAGTACCTCTATGGTGTCAGAGAGCAGGCTGTTAAGTTGTATTAGAGGCCACCTGTGGATGAGAATGAAAGGAAGGCGGTGCTGGTATGGTAGATAATGAGAAGCGGATTTCCTAATGGGAGTCCGGAGGATGTAAGTCGATGCCCATTCTGTAACGACCCGTATTTTACGTGTTGATATATCGTAGAATTTACAGGTCGTTAGTATTGTTTATGTTGTCTCTAGCATGAGTCGAATGGGGAGTTAACTCATGTGTAGTGTTGAGTCGTGACCGACTTATAGGCTTAGCCGAGTTAAGGGATAGACGACCTAAAGCTTGGGTCGTGATGGCCGGGTTAGTAAGGCTAACGTATTACCGAGTTAAAGGGTCACCGAGATAAGGTAGTGACCGACCTATAGTGCTTGACCGACTTAAGGAGGGTAGTGGTTTAAAGGTTGGCCGGCTCATAAGAGAGACCGACTTAACAGTGTTGCCGACTTAACGGGGTAAGTGGCTTAGGGGTTTGGGCAACCTTAAGAAGCGAGCGAGTTAAAGTTTGGCCGAGTTAAGAACTGACCGACCTAAGGGAGTTACTGGTCTAACATATAGCGACCTAGTGGTTACCCCTGTATGTGGTTAGGCCGTGTTATAACTAAGTCGTGTGGCCTCGTGTCTTTTGTTAAGTCGCAGAACGACTTAGTGTTAGGTCGGCCATGGGATATCTCTGTTAGGTCGTTAGGTCGTGTACCTGTTGAGTCTTGGAGTGGTTTATGTGTTAGGTCGGCAGAGAGTTGGGTCGGCAAGGTTAGGTCGGCGGCGACTTAGGGACGGCCGAGATAAGGGTTTTTCCAGCCTATAAATAGAGGGGTTCGGCTCACTTTTTGGCACCGGTTTTTGAAGCAACGAAGTGCTGCCATTTTGGGAACTCGACTACAACATTTCTTCATCTTCTTTTCTCCATTCCAATCTAGTTCTAACATCCATTCAAGATCGAAGATCCAAGAGCCAAAGTTGAAGATCTTCATCCGTTCGAGCTAGATTTCATCATTTGAAGCGAGATATTGCCGGATCAAGCCTTGATCTTCGCTGTCCAGATCTGTAGTGATTAGTTTTTAAGGTGTTTGGGTGATTTGGTGAGTGGTGGTTATCTCTCACGCGGACCCAAAGGAGTATATTGGATTGGTGGTTTGTTGGAGTGTTGTAGATAGTGATTTTGTGCATTTTCTTAGATCCAAGTGTAGATCCATTGTTTGTGAAGATGTTTACCTATGCAAGTTCATTTATTAAGTTATAGAAACAAAACCCATGTTTTATATTTGCTAGATCTATGCTAAAAACCCATGATTCATGTATGTTAGTTCTATGCTCATTTATTTACGAAATTGCCATTGTAGTTATAAATGCCTAATTAGATCTTGATTGAATACTTATTTGTTTGGATTAACGTTTGCCTTGATTGATTGTTGTGAATGAGCTATCTAGTTGATAGATTTGGACAAGTATGGTCAAAGATGATTCAAAAGCTACAGAAGAGGCTCTTGAATGGTGAAAGCTGCTAAAAGCATATGTGGCAGATGTGGAAGCTCATATGTATGGATTGAATGATGTTGAGATGGAACTTTGCCATGATGCGATGAGGCAAACCATGTTGTTGAGTTGAGACTTTGCTATGGTGTAATAAAGCGAAGTATGATGTGATGTAGACTTGGCGTAATCCAGGCAGGGATCATTCCAAGCATGTTGATAACTCGAGGGATGGTTCGAGTTGGTTGATAATGGATTGCTCGAGAGGTAGCTTGAGCTAGTATGAGGATAGTCGTCAAGGAGGATGACTAGGAGGCTTGGATCTCATCGTTGTTGAAGGTTCTAGCATGCTCAAAAGCAAGAGTACATGGGGTGCCCATAACGACTACAGGTAGGTAGTCGGGACAACCAAAAGACTACAGGTAGGTAGTCGAGTACTCTGGGCAAAGTAGATAAGTCCTAGGCACAAGGCAGTGTGCGGAGTTATGTCTGGAACCGGGGTTACCATTAGCCCTTGACGGATGGTCATTTAATCAACGGTGAAATCGAAGCAAGGATAACAGTGATAGCCAGAGTCATGGATGTTTGGACGTTTGGTTGTATCATCATTCGGTCTCAAGAGCGGTATTTTCTAGGTGCTTATCTGATCTTGGTTTAGGCCTTGGGGGTTTGTATTTGGAAAACATCGCCCTTGACTCGAGTGATTATTGCTTTACCTTAATTGTCTGCTGTGTTATGCTTACTTCCCCTTGGTGTGTGTCTGGGGGCTATCACTGTAGAAAGAGGTGGAGTGGGATGGTTTGGTTCCTATTCCTTTTATCCTTTATGCTCTTTTGGTATGTTTGATAGTTGATTTACTGCTCACTAAGACTTTGTCTGACTCAAGGTTTTATGTCTCCTCTTATTACCTTGGGCTGTTCATCCATGTTGGGATGGGCATACTAGGTAGCAGGTGACAGGTGCTGTTCTTAGAGATCTACGCTGATGATGACGAAGACGAGCAGGAGGCTTTGCATACTAGTTTTCTTACTATATGTACTGGGTGTTCCGCTGTTATATCTGATTGAGTGTTTGTAGTGAGGCTTTGATGTATGGATGATTCATGTTTGTATAAAACTACTACGATGCTTATATAATGATTTTTCTGTTATGGGGCTTCACTATATATTTCTCTATTGTATTTTATCCATGCGCTGTGAGTTGTACGATAGAGTTTGCTGTTTTATTTTACCCTGACTACTGTCCATGGCTACCTGGCACGCCCTTCAGCGCTCTTTTCTCTTGTTTTGGTGCGGGAGTCATGGGCGGTCGTCACATTTGGTATCAGAGCTTTGGTTAATCGATTTTAGCCAACGCTCGCTGACGCAACTACGTATGAGAGACGTAATTGTATTTTGATGGATGATTACTATATATAATATAGTAGCTTAGAAGGATTTGAACTCCTTATGCAGTTGTTTCTTAAGGTGTTCTAATCATTCTTATTGCAGATATTAAGGATGAGTCGAAGAGGGAGACCAGCTGCAAGGGAAGGCCGTGCTGATGAAGGGGCTGTTGATTATGGAACTATGTTCGAAGCGATGATGACTTCGATCATGAGAAGGATACCAGCCTCGGGATCATCAGTGGATGTGGGAGTTCAAGTCCAAGCTCCAAGGCCGGTGGATTTTGCTAAGCTTTGTAAGGATTATACTGCTCTTGGAGGAAAAGCTTTCTTGGGGACGGAGTCAACCATTGAGGTGAGATGGATTGATGCATGTCGAAGGATCTTTGGTGATTTAGGGATTGAGGATGCAACTAAGAGGAAGCTTGCATCGAGACAGCTTCAAGGGAGAGCTGCGGATTGGTGGAATTCTATCACCATCGATACTCCAGAAGAAGAGATCACTTGGGAGCAATTCCAAGTTAGATTTGAAGCCAAGTTCATCTCTACGGCTCAGAAGTCTGTTTTGTTCAAGAGGTTTGTAGAGCTCAAGCAAGGTGGGAGACCAGTTCTTGAGTATATTTCTGAGTTTGAAGCTTTGTCCAAGTATGCTAGATCGTATATTGATTCTTCTTATCAGAAGAATGAGAAGTTTGTGACTGGTTTGGATGCTTATCTTGGGAGGCAGTTGGTGGATCATCTGGACGATCCATTTGAGAAGCTTGTGGAGAAAGCCCTCAGGCATGAGAGTTTGTTTCCTAAGGAAAGTTATGTTGTTGCTGTAACCAGGGAAGGATCTAAACCACACCAGAGTGGCAATAAGAGGAGGAAGCAGCAGCAGCAGAAGGGTAAGGATGGCCAGAAGAAGCCGAAAGGCGAAGTGACTTGTTATAACTGCCAACAGAAGGGCCATCTTTACAAAGATTGTAAGAATCCCAAGGTGCCGGGAAAATGTTATAACTGTGATAAGCTGGGACATATCAAGAAGGATTGCCCAGAGCCGAGGAAAGATAGGCAGATTGTGCAAGCTTATGCTTTGGGAGTTGTGCCGTCATCTTCAAAAGCTCCTACTGCTGAAGAAAAGGGGAAGAGTGTGGTGGTTCAAGGTACTCTTTCTATCTGTGGTGTTCCAGTTAGAGTGTTGTTTGATACTGGAGCGTCGCATTCTTTTGTTTGTAATGATTTGGTAGGCCGGTTAGGTTTGAAACCGGATATTGTTGATAGGCCATTGGTTGTGACTAATCCGGTTGGGGGTTCGTCATGTTTGTGTATGATATGCCGTGGTCTGGTTGTGTCGAGTCATGATTGCTCGTTTGATTGTGATTGCTTTGTTCTGAACTTTGCGGGGTTCGGAATTATTTTGGGTATGGACTGGCTCAAGAAGTATGCGGTAAGGATTGATTGTGAGAGGCTTGAGGTGACAGTCGGGAATGTGGAAGGGCGAAAGGTTGTGATACGATGTAAGCATGAGGAAGGCGTCTTCATGAGCTTCATGTATTCGCTGGTTGTTCCACGGGATGGACTGTCATCAGTGCCTATTGTGAATGGATTCGAGGATGTCTTTGACGAAGTCAAAGGGTTGCCGCCGCATAGGGAGATCGAGTTTCGTATCGATCTAGTTGAGGGAGCCAGACCTGTTGTGATGCCTCTTAGGCGGATGGCGCCTAGGGAGAAGCTAGAGTTGAGGGTGCAGGTTGAAGACCTTTTGCAGAAAGGATTCATTCGGAGAAGTGTGTCCGAATGGGGTGCACCAGTTGTGTTCGCAACCAAAGCGGATGGATCGTTGAGGTTGTGTGTGGATTATCGTGAGCTGAATAAGTTGACTAGGAAGAACAAGTATCCATTGCCGAGAATAGATGACTTGTTTGATCAGCTTCACGAGGCTAAGGTGTTTTCTCAGATGGATTTGGCAACGGGATTTCACCAGTTGAGAGTGGCAAAGGATAGTGTGCCAAAGACTGCTTTCAGGACACCATCCGGTTTTTATGAGTGGCTGGTAATGCCGTTTGGATTGACTAACGCGCCAGCATATTTTGTGGATCTTATGAATAGGGTGTTCAGAGATCAGTTGAATAAGTTCGTGCTTGTGTTCGTGGATGATATTTTGGTTTACTCCAGAACTGAGGAAGAGCACAAGACGCACTTGAGAATTGTTTTGGAAATCTTGCGGAAACATCAGCTGAAGGCTAAGTTTTCGAAATGTCACTTCTGGAAGAGTGAAGTGAGGTTCTTAGGCCATGTTATCTCTGGAAATGGAATAGCGGTTGATCCCGCTAAGGTGGCAGCAATCCAGGATTGGGTTAGACCTAAGAATGCATCTGATGTGAGGAGTTTTCTTGGATTAGCAGGATATTATCGTCGGTTTATCAAAGACTTTTCCAAGATAGCTGCACCGTTGACAGGATTGACGAAGAAGAACCAAGTGTTCAGATGGGATGACAAGTGTGAGCAAGCTTTCGTAATCCTGAAAGAGCGACTGACAAGTGCTCCTGTTTTGACTATTCCAAGTGGGAATGAAGAGATGGTGGTTTACACCGATGCATGTGGCACTGGACTTGGAGCAGTGCTAATGCAGAAGGATAAAGTTGTTGCGTATGCAAGTCGACAACTGAAGCCGCATGAAAGGAATTATCCGACTCATGATTTGGAGTTAGCGGCAATTGTGTTTGCTTTGAAAATGTGGAGACATTATCTATTGGGAGTTAGATTCGAGTTGTTTACAGATCATAAGTCGTTGAAGTATCTGTTCTCCCAAAAGGATTTGAATCTTCGACAGCAACGGTGGCTAGAGTTTCTAGCATCTTATGATTTTGGTATAGCCTATACTCCGGGAAAAGGTAACGCAGTGGCTGATGCGTTAAGTCGAAGACATGCAGGTTTGGGAGCCATGTTTTCGGAATGGAAGAACCTTGAGTATTTGGCTGGATTTGATTTCAGGCCCAGATGTGAGTTGGAACCTGAAATGTTGGCAAACTTATCGATAAGACCTACTCTTGTGGAAAGGATTGGCGAGAACCAAAAGAGAGATGATAGGCTTGTTAAGATTATCCGAGATTTGGAATCCGGATTGGACCCAGAGAAGAATAAGGGATTTGAGGTCGATCGAGAGGGTTGGCTTCGGAAGCAAGGACGATTGGTTGTTCCCGACATTGATGGATTGAGAGATGAAGTTCTGAGGGAAGGTCATCACTCGAAGTTGACAATTCATCCAGGTGGAAATAAGATGTATCGGGATATGAAGAGAACTTACTACTGGGAAGGCATGAAGAAAGATGTTGGAAATTTTATTTCCAAGTGTATGAACTGTCAGTTAGTGAAAGCTGAGCAGAAGAAGCCCAGTGGATTACTTCAGCCATTAGAAGTTCCTACATGGAAGTGGGAGCAAGTGTCGATGGACTTTATCGATGGTCTACCTAGGACAAGAGCAGGAAATGAAGGAATTTGGGTCATAGTAGATCGTTTGACCAAGAGTGCAAGGTTCATTCCTGTTCGATCAACTAGGACTGCATCGAGGTTGGCTGAGTTGTATGTTAAGTGGATAGTTCGATTCCATGGTATTCCAAAAAGTATAGTGAGCGATCGAGACCCATTGTTCACTAGTAGATTTTGGAAGAGCTTCCAGGAAGTTTTGGGAACTGAGTTGTGTTTGAGTACAGCTTATCACCCTCAAACAGATGGTCAGACTGAGAGAGTTAACCGAGTTTTGGAAGATCTTCTCAGAGCTTGTGTTTTGGACTTCGGAGGATCATGGGAAGATCACCTTCATTTGGTGGAATTTGCATATAATAACAGTTATCAGTCGAGTATTGGTATGGCACCATATGAGGCGTTATATGGGAGACCGTGTAACTCTCCGACATGTTGGTTGGAAACTGGAGAAAAGCTGATACTTGGGCCAGAGATGATTCGACAGACTTCGGATTGTATAGAGATCATTCGGCAACGAATGAGAGCAGCCCAAGATCGTCAGAAAAGTTATGCCGATAATCGTCGTAAGGATTTGGAATTCGATGTAGGTGAGATGGTTTTTGTGAAGATTTCTCCATTAAAGAGTGCTATTAGGTTCGGAAAGAAAGGAAAGTTAACTCCAAGATTTGTTGGACCATTCCCAATTATAGAGCGAATTGGAAAGCTCGCTTATAGATTAAAGTTACCGGAAAAGATGGCGGGTGTGCACAATGTTTTTCATGTATCTTATCTACGGAAGTATGTGCATGATCCAACTACAGTGGTTTCTGCTGATAACTGTGAAAATTTGGAGGTTGATCCAGTGGGTACGAAACCTCGTAAGCCGCTTCGTATTGTTGAAACCGATACGAAACAGCTTAGGAGGAAGACGATTACGTTGCTCAAGGTACAATGGAGTGATGATGTTAACGACTGTACGTGGGAAGAGGAAGAGAGGATGAAGGCAGCTCATCCCGGACTCTTCGAGGTATGGCCCTAAAGTGTCGTGACATCTCATGAATTTGTAGCTTGTTCTAAGCCTTAGAATTATGCATGCTAGGCTAGAATTGGATGCATGGTTTGTTGATTGCTATGGATGGTAGGCATGCAGATTATCTTTGATTGCTGTAGTTTGCTTGGAATTTCGGGGGCAAAATTCCTAAGGGGGAGAGAATGTAACGACCCGTATTTTACGTGTTGATATATCGTAGAATTTACAGGTCGTTAGTATTGTTTATGTTGTCTCTAGCATGAGTCGAATGGGGAGTTAACTCATGTGTAGTGTTGAGTCGTGACCGACTTATAGGCTTAGCCGAGTTAAGGGATAGACGACCTAAAGCTTGGGTCGTGATGGCCGGGTTAGTAAGGCTAACGTATTACCGAGTTAAAGGGTCACCGAGATAAGGTAGTGACCGACCTATAGTGCTTGACCGACTTAAGGAGGGTAGTGGTTTAAAGGTTGGCCGGCTCATAAGAGAGACCGACTTAACAGTGTTGCCGACTTAACGGGGTAAGTGGCTTAGGGGTTTGGGCAACCTTAAGAAGCGAGCGAGTTAAAGTTTGGCCGAGTTAAGAACTGACCGACCTAAGGGAGTTACTGGTCTAACATATAGCGATCTAGTGGTTACCCCTGTATGTGGTTAGGCCGTGTTATAACTAGGTCGTGTGGCCTCGTGTCTTTTGTTAAGTCGCAGAACGACTTAGTGTTAGGTCGGCCATGGGATATCTCTGTTAGGTCGTTAGGTCGTGTACCTGTTGAGTCTTGGAGTGGTTTATGTGTTAGGTCGGCAGAGAGTTGGGTCGGCAAGGTTAGGTCGGCGGCGACTTAGGGACGGCCGAGATAAGGGTTTTTCCAGCCTATAAATAGAGGGGTTCGGCTCACTTTTTGGCACCGGTTTTTGAAGCAACGAAGTGCTGCCATTTTGGGAACTCGACTACAACATTTCTTCATCTTCTTTTCTCCATTCCAATCTAGTTCTAACATCCATTCAAGATCGAAGATCCAAGAGCCAAAGTTGAAGATCTTCATCCGTTCGAGCTAGATTTCATCATTTGAAGCGAGATATTGCCGGATCAAGCCTTGATCTTCGCTGTCCAGATCTGTAGTGATTAGTTTTTGAGGTGTTTGGGTGATTTGGTGAGTGGTGGTTATCTCTCACGCGGACCCAAAGGAGTATATTGGATTGGTGGTTTGTTGGAGTGTTGTAGATAGTGATTTTGTGCATTTTCTTAGATCCAAGTGTAGATCCATTGTTTGTGAAGATGTTTACCTATGCAAGTTCATTTATTAAGTTATAGAAACAAAACCCATGTTTTATATTTGCTAGATCTATGCTAAAAACCCATGATTCATGTATGTTAGTTCTATGCTCATTTATTTACGAAATTGCCATTGTAGTTATAAATGCCTAATTAGATCTTGATTGAATACTTATTTGTTTGGATTAATGTTTGCCTTGATTGATTGTTGTGAATGAGCTATCTAGTTGATAGATTTGGACAAGTATGGTCAAAGATGATTCAAAAGCTATAGAAGAGGCTCTTGAATGGTGAAAGCTGCTAAAAGCATATGTGGCAGATGTGGAAGCTCATATGTATGGATTGAATGATGTTGAGATGGAACTTTGCCATGATGCGATGAGGCAAACCATGTTGTTGAGTTGAGACTTTGCTATGGTGTAATAAAGCGAAGTATGATGTGATGTAGACTTGGCGTAATCCAGGCAGGGATCATTCCAAGCATGTTGATAACTCGAGGGATGGTTCGAGTTGGTTGATAATGGATTGCTCGAGAGGTAGCTTGAGCTAGTATGAGGATAGTCGTCAAGGAGGATGACTAGGAGGCTTGGATCTCATCGTTGTTGAAGGTTCTAGCATGCTCAAAAGCAAGAGTACATGGGGTGCCCATAACGACTACAGGTAGGTAGTCGGGACAACCAAAAGACTACAGGTAGGTAGTCGAGTACTCTGGGCAAAGTAGATAAGTCCTAGGCACAAGGCAGTGTGCGGAGTTATGTCTGGAACCGGGGTTACCATTAGCCCTTGACGGATGGTCATTTAATCAACGGTGAAATCGAAGCAAGGATAACAGTGATAGCCAGAGTCATGGATGTTTGGACGTTTGGTTGTATCATCATTCGGTCTCAAGAGCGGTATTTTCTAGGTGCTTATCTGATCTTGGTTTAGGCCTTGGGGGTTTGTATTTGGAAAACATCGCCCTTGACTCGAGTGATTATTGCTTTACCTTAATTGTCTGCTGTGTTATGCTTACTTCCCCTTGGTGTGTGTCTGGGGGCTATCACTGTAGAAAGAGGTGGAGTGGGATGGTTTGGTTCCTATTCCTTTTATCCTTTATGCTTTTTTGGTATGTTTGATAGTTGATTTACTGCTCACTAAGACTTTGTCTGACTCAAGGTTTTATGTCTCCTCTTATTACCTTGGGCTGTTCATCCATGTTGGGATGGGCAGACTAGGTAGCAGGTGACAGGTGCTGTTCTTAGAGATCTACGCTGATGATGACGAAGACGAGCAGGAGGCTTTGCATACTAGTTTTCTTACTATATGTACTGGGTGTTCCGCTGTTATATCTGATTGAGTGTTTGTAGTGAGGCTTTGATGTATGGATGATTCATGTTTGTATAAAACTACTACGATGCTTATATAATGATTTTTCTATTATGGGGCTTCACTATATATTTCTCTATTGTATTTTATCCATGCGCTGTGAGTTGTACGATAGAGTTTGCTGTTTTATTTTACCCTGACTACTGTCCATGGCTACCTGGCACGCCCTTCAGCGCTCTTTTCTCTTGTTTTGGTGCGGGAGTCATGGGCGGTCGTCACACATTCACTTTGAATATCAAGTAGGCAGAAGCCCGTTGGAATTTAAACAACCTACATTACAGGTGTATGACGGAAAGTCGGATCTTACCGTGCACTTGATGAGGTATAGGCATATGGAAGTGCTAGGGGCATCGGAGGAGGTCGTGGCAAGGTGTTTTCCACTTTATTTGATGGAGTTAGCTGCGCTTTGGTTTAGGCAGGTGGAGAATGGTTCGGTTAGGAAAGGTGCAAGTAAGTAGATCGGTGCATGGGCAGTTTCAGGTCAACATAACAAGATCAAAGAATGTTATGACATTAACAGCATTGAAATAGAGAACAGGAGAATCTATGAGGAATTTTTTGAAATGGTTTAATGCGGCAGTTGCTTCGGTGGGTCGGCAAATCCATTGATGGTTTTGATGATGGCAGTATCTGGAATCGCCGACGACATGGATTTCAAGGTTGCATTGGAATGGGATCCACCAATGGATCTCGGGGAATCTTACCACAAGGCTAAGAGGTTTTTGCGGTAGCAGGTCGCACAAACCAATAAATTGGAAGTGAACGCTGTGAGAGGTGAAGGACCATCTGGAGAAAATCCATGCAAGGATAAGGTAAAATGAAAAATGGACAATGGATATGATTGATCAAAATGGCAAAGGAAAGAGAAGGAGCCGAAGTTCTCATATTTGGAATTTACTAAGGTTTTGGAGCGGATTTATCTAGATACAAGTGGGAAACTTCCCTATCAGAAAATGGGTAGAAGGGATCCAACTAAGCGGGGACGTAGGTCTGCAAGTACTACATGTTCCACGATTAGGACGCACTTACTACGGATGAGTACAGCCATCTCCAGGATATGATTGAGGAGCATGTCAGGGATGGTAGGATACCATAATACGTGCGGACTCGGACTACAGTGGTGGAACAGGAGTGTCCATTATCCGCATTAAATGAAAATGGCCTTGGACTGAAGCATCGGATCGTCATCTCTTAATCAGGATGGCAAGAAATAAGCAATTAAACTCCATAATAAAATGGAAAAATCACTTACACATGTATGTGATCGAGGCCAGTCCCTAGGCATGCTCTAGGATGATGTTCGTCGACGGAACTTCTATCGGATTAGAAAACCGTCGAACGAATTTAGAAATAAAAATAACCGCAAGCGCACGGTGTACGAATGTAGCACGCGGCGAATACGGGTCGATCCACAGGGAATTGATGATTTTAAAATTCTATTCAATCAAATTATACCGAAGTCGAGAGTGAATAGCTAGAAATGTAAGAAACTAACAAAAACTAGCAAAAGAAAATGATAAAAATATGAGAGTTAAAAGAACAATTTAGAGACAAATCCACTCTCTAGATCATATAAATCAACAAATGAAGTTATGATCTCTCTTTTCTTGTCATTAGTGAATTAGTTGATGTGCTTATCATAAGTATGGTATATTTGTGCTATTAATTAGCTCAATATAAACCATCAAACTATAACACAACCACTAATACACATTTAACTCTCATGAAATATGACAACAAAGTTGAAATAAAAATCTATTTTAAGCATAGCCTATTAACTATTGTTTAGAAATATAGGCTATCAAATTTCAATTTCAACATTCACTTCTTTGCCATAATCATATTTAGATGAAGAGGCAATTTGTGTTATGTTTGTTTAAGCATAGCCTATTTGTTATGAACAACATAGACTATCAAATTCAAAGCTAAACAACATCATTAAACCACTTCAAGTGTTTCCATTAAAGCACAAAAAAAGAGTATAAACATCAAAATGTTGCATCTACATACTAGAGAGCTTCATTACCCCTAAATTGTAGGGATTAAGCTCTTATATTTGTTATCAAATCAACAAATGTAGAAAGCAACATGAAAGCAAAAAGAAAGGAAAATGAAAGTTAATGGAAAAGACAACTAATCTAATTGGATAAAGGTAAACCTACACTATTACATAAGAAGAGAAGAAGCATGTAAATAAAAAAGAATTAACATTGCATAAAAGAAAAGAAAATTACATGAAATAAAATGGCTAAGTAGCCATGGAAAGAAAGAGAGCTTTGATTTATTTTCTAAACTAAAACTAACTAACTAAGAGGAAGATGGCTACATGAAACATAAGGGGTATATATACAAGTTTTAAAACCCTAATTCACTTTTTGGAGAATGCCCAAAATGCCCCTTAGGAAGTGTGGAGGCCAAGTAATCATTAACATGTCTTAATCCCCCATTAAGTGTACATGAAGCCATTAAGTCCAAAAGCATGTGCATTAGCCTTTAATTTGTACATTAAGGTAGGTGGGTAGGTGGGGTCCTCCATGATCTTCACTTTGAATTATTTCCATCTTCATTCCTTTATATCCATTTTGTGCATGCATGTTTCTTCATGAACCCACCAATATGAGAAGCTAAATTCCTACAAAATATTATAGAAATTTCCAATTAAATTCTTTCAAATTAATATACACGCGCAAATGGCCATTTTGCCCTTATATGAAGATGAATATGTGAAAATTTGGAATTAATATGAATTTTGGTTAAAACAAGTTAAAATACCCAATATGATCGTTTATTTAATTTAAATAGAATAAATATGGTGGTAAAAATATGCACATTTACGTGCACATCAGATGATGATGAACCGTCGTGCCCGGAGAGGTACTATTTGGTTTACTTGCTTTTTGGACTTTTGGTTGTATGAACTCTTATTTGTAATTTATTTTTGATCAGCATTAATGCGATGAATAAAACATGACATGGTTATGGTTCCGACCTAAGAGATGAGGCAATAACCTCACGGTGTGAATCCCATCGTTGGAGAGTAACATGATGGACTCGTACATGGATTAAGCCCTTGACTCGAGAGTTGAGGCTGAAGAAATGAAGTCGGTATGGAATTGATCGCTTTATGTCCCTGGCCAGAGAGTCAGGGACTTGAGTGCGAGAAGTGAATCGCTTCGCTAGAGAGCGGCATGATCGACTGGCCTATCGATGTTCCCCTTTCGTCGGAGAGCGAGTGGATGGTGGCTGGCAAGATCCCGTAGAGGCTATGATGGCATAAGAAGGCCATGATATCGCTTAATGATCAAGGGCACTAAACCGAAGTGTAGGAAGTAACGTCGCTTTGCCAGAGAGTGATAGGATCGACTTACTTGTCGTTGTTCTCCTTGTACCGAAGAGTGACAGGATGGGGTGCAATAAGAACCCGGAGAGGCTATGATTGGTCCAGAAGGATCATAACACCGCTATATACCCAAAAGGACCGAAGTCTATGAGGTGAGTTGCTTCACCGAAGAGCGACAGGATTGATTTACTCATTGTTAAGTTTGGATTGAACTTCGTGGGGATCCGGAGAGACCATTGGTCGGTTCAGAGAGACATAAACTCGGATAACAATTCAGAAAGATTATGGACTGGCTTATTGACTTCCATGATTTCAAACGGTTATAGATTTGGATAATGACCCGAAGAGGTTGCAAACTTTGATATTGACGTAGAGAGGTCATGGAGTTGGATATCGACCCAAAGTGGCCATGGATTTGGCTAACGATCCAGAGAGATCAACGACTTGGACAATGATCTGAAGAGATCAAGGCTTTGGACTTGGCAAACGATCTAGCAAGGCCATAGATTTGGTTGATGGATTTGGATGGATGTGGATTTGGCTAAGGATTTGGAAGGGATTTGGAATTGGCTATCGACCCGAAATAATTTCAGATTTCATTAACGGACTCTCGGGTGGACCTGGGATAGCTCACAGCAATTTAGCTTGGCAATGGATTAGATTCTGGATTGGTTGGCTTCGGACTTGTGGCAATTCAAAACACATCTTCCTACCGCAAGGCAAGTTTTAGAAAGGCAAATGTTATACCGCCTTTTGGCAAGGCAGTATACCAATGGATTAGGTCAAACAGATTTCGTGATCATCAAGGCAGGAAGGTTGGAAAGATGATTATCAAGCTCGAAGATCGGTTATAAACAAGGCTATGGACGATGGTTGAGTGAATTTGGACGGATGATACCTTGGAATTGACTACATATAGAATTGACACTTCCCTTAGGCAAGGGATTAGATCAGAATACTTCCCTCAAGTAAGGGATTGATCGAATCAATATGTTTATGGATTGCTCTGATTGGCAGCATAACTCAATGATTATTGCTCAATAACTTAACGAACATTGCGTCAACTTGGGAATCAACTTTGGAAATAAGAAGTAGGCAACATGGGGGACCCACAAGAGGGGTCGCACATCACCACGTGGCGTGGAGGAGGGATCAAGCCAAATCCCTCTATTTGGGTGCAATCGGTCTGGATTTTTGTGGGTTGGGTCTTCTTGGCTTGGAGATTCCAGATCTTATTTTGAGCGAGATATTTGCACGTCTTCTCCTATAAATACAGTAAGCTTGATATTCATTTAGGGAACTTTTTTCCATCTATTCTTCATTACTCTTTTCTCTTCCTTCATTAATTTTCTAAGGCAAGGACAACTGTACTTATGATCTTATAGTATAAATAAAAAGATTATTGGAGTGGACGTAGGTCTGAGTTTGTCAAACCACAAAAAAATTCGCATGTTCATTTACTTTTCTGCACTGAAACTGTGATCTGTGAACTTATATTATTTTCTGATTGGTACTGTTATTGGATTGGTGGTGCTTCCACATTACCAGGGTGTTGGTGGTCATTTTTGTCGTCAACAAATGTTATGGATTCCTTGGTTTGACGGTTGAATGAATTGTATTGTGTGATTGAAATATTGAATTGGAATCAATGTTCAATTAGGTAGTTGCATGCATATTAGAAACCATCAAAATGTATCTGATTTAAGTTGCGAAATTATAAAGTGGTTGTTCATTATTTATATGATTGGACTTTGCAAAATAGCAACTCGAACAGTTAAATTAACTCTATTTGATGAGTAGTATTATCTGGAGAAATTTATTTTATAATTTCGATTTCGATTGATTTGTTGTTTTGATTCATTTTGAAATTCAATATATGGTTTTGATTAATGGTTTTAAATATTTTTAAATTCCCAAGTGTGATCGCCTTTATTAAAATCAATTTGGAAATTTTATTAAACCATTTTATATTCTTAATCAAATTGTTCATTCAAAATTTCGTTTCAAGCTTTTAAACTAGTTTAATTATTCACAAAATCCTTTAGAAACTACTATTTCAACTATAGTCTTATTTACAAGATTATTTTAGAGGCAAATAAAATATGTTACTCTTTTATAAAAGATATTACAAAAGAAGTTATCTTATTTGAAGTGATCTTGATAATAGAAGTTATTTAAATATTTCTCAAAGTGTCTCAAGCTTTTGTAAATAAAAAACTCCTCCTTAAGAATGAAATTAAAAATTTAAAAGTAGTTTTGGGAAATTATAACTATGATTATTTATATAATTATTTTGAATTTTTATATTTTACTTATTATGGATTTGAGATTTTAATGACATTCGTGTTTTTCTATGAAACAAAGAATTATAGTAAACCGTTGAGTTATTGGATTGGTATAAGACATTTCATACAGTTTTTTCACTTATTATTGTAATTTATTAAATAGAGTTCAAGTGGAAATTACTATCTTTTAGTAAATACTTGAATTAACTATCTAGCATGGGAAAATTAATTAAATTCTTATGACTACTTGGATGGAAGTAATTAACATTTAAAGTTGTATTATCTTAGGATGTTTGGATCTCATTTTTTAGCCGATAGATTCCTTAGAGGTGACAACTCGTTTTTCATTGACCCGAGAGTTGATATACTTTTAGATTTAGGCCGGTAGACCTATTTTAAAGGTTTGCGTTTGTTATGGTGCATGGCTGATCTTTCATTTTTTGAATAGGTGTTATATGCATAATTAGTCTATAGATCGGATGACTAATATCTATCAGTTTATTTAGTGTACAGTATATAATGTTTGCTTATTTTGTTAGTTTAGGTAAACTCGCATGATTGTCTATTTTGAAGGTTTAGACTATTACACTGTGTGGCTATGTATTTTTGGTTCATTAGACTGTTATAAGTATATTTGGTTTGTTATACTCTTTTTCATTGTTTTTAAGCTGATAGTTGAGTACCATTATTAATTCATCAGTGATTATCATTCTTCATAGATTTTAGGATAGATATTTTGATATCATTTGGCTTTGAAGAATTTTGATTTGCTATCACTATTTTTTGATGATAGTTTATTGAAGATTTGATATGGATTTATGAAATAGTGATTTGGTTTGATATGCCTTATTATGCTTACTTTGTTTTAGGCATATTTTGAGATAACTTATTGTATGGTTAAGTCATAAATGGATTTACGAAGTGGTGATTTTAATTGATATGCCTTTTTATGATTATTTGGTTTCAGACGTATTTTTGTTATGGCTTATTATTATTAAGTCGTTTTTTACGACATCGGTATCTCATCTCTTTATTAAATATAGCATGACCCATTTATTTTATAATATTCTGGTCAGGCCAAGACTCTACATGTATAGGGACTTGTTGAATTTTGGATTTCTCCTAGCACTAGAGTAGACTATTTTGATTGTTTTAGTTTATTCGTCATTGTATATTGACATTTAGTAGGATATGTCATGTGTATTACTTGGCAGTCGCTACGTACCTGATATAGTATTTTGGATGTGATGTATATTATGCAGGTCTAGTATCGATATTTTATAGACTCGCATTTTATTATGTATATGATGTAGATATTCCACAGTGATTTGTGACTCTGGTTTTGAATTATCTATTTTATATATTGTTTTTGAATATTCTTAATCAGTGTGTTTATTACCTTATATTAATACTATATATGTCAAATTTTTCAGCTCAGATCCTCAAAGGATAATAAAGACGTGTCAGTGTTAGTACAAAGATATATTCACATTTGATTGCCCTTAACAACCACATTACTTGTAATATTTTTTTAATAATATGGTTATAGCGGTGGGGTGGTCGCAGCTTGGTATTGGAGCTGTATTCAGAACATTATTAAATATAATTGACATAGAATCGAGATCTAAACCTAGATAGACTTAGAGTCCTGTCCCTTGAGTGTGCAGGGTAGAATTAGAATTGATATTCCTACCTAGGATATAAATATATATGTATATATATAAATGATTACTGGGAACAGAAAACGAGACGTATTTGTAAAAAAAAATGAATTTCTATACCGGTTATTATTGTGAAAATGATTCTAAATTTATAACTCACTTCTATAAAAAGTGAGATTAAATAGATAGCATAAATGAGACCTTAGATGGCTTAGTATTAAATTGTTGTGTTCTACTCTATAAGTGATCAGAGTTGCACAGTAGAAGTTAGAAGAAAGCTTTCTGCTAAAGGTGATTGTTTGTTTATTTGATTGAAATGTATGTTATTTGCGTTAATATTTGTTTTTGTTTGTGCTTAGTTTAAAATTATGATATTGAACAAGATATTATCATATTTGTAGTCCCAATTGAATCTGGCGAACCCAATTATTAATAAAAGCCAGCGGTTTCTACGAAATAGGTTTTCCGGGGAACAATAAAAATGTCTAAGCAATTAATAGTTATAAAATATAGAATGATAAATAATATGTATCTCTTTAAATTGGGAATCTGAAAATATGTTTTGTAATGTATTGGTTGATGGATGCGTGGTTGTTTTAAGCTTGTTAGTGATTATGCAAAATTAATATTGAGTAGAAATGACTGTCGAGGATTGAACCATGCTCAATAATAACAATAAGAACTTGCAGTATTTTCAGTAGTGTAGTTACTGTGAGAAATGCTAAAAATTTAAATTTATATAAAATGAAATGTTAATTCATAAATGTGACAAATTAAATGTTAAGATGAATTAAAAAAATTTTGTTTACTTGAGGTATATATTGATGAAGATGTGTACTATGGAAATGTTATCAGTAAATTATTATTTCTATGATAACATTAAGATTGATTGAAAGGATCTTAATAAAAGCAAGCATCTATTTGAATTAAATTCATTTGATATTAGATATACATATATATGAACTTGATTATGTTTATTATAGATAAGCAAATAATTTTTGAAGGCTTAAAGTATGAAAAGATATATGCATATCATATAGAAAATAATTTTGTGCTAAATTACTGATTGAGTACTTTATGAATTCTTATCGGTACGAGTAGCTAAATTATCGATAGAGATTTCTAAATTCTTAAACGAGGCAGAATTGACACAGTATTTTGAAAATACATTAAGAAATGTTATACTTTGGAGTGTACATTGTTTTATAAATAACGAGTTAATATAGAAAAAATTGAAAACACGATTTTCTAAATTTAAATATTTTCAAAAATGTATATAGCCACAAATTAGCATGAAATTGAGAAAATAGCAAGGCATTGTTGATATAAAATTCTAGATAGTCAACATTACAGCCTACCGACGAGAAAAATCACTAAAACCTTATGGCGTGACAGCGTTGTATATTTGATTATAAATTAAATTCGGGAATCATATATAAAATGACATATTTGTTAAAGCTGGATTCAAAATCATTTTCTAAGAATATATTCATAGATATAATAAAAAAATTGAATTATTAAAAATAAATAAAAGCGAAAATTTCTAACAAGAATGAAAATGTTGTAGAATAGATTTAAATGAAATAAACGCAATGGAAAATATAATTATTATGGAAATAATAATAATAACAACACTATGAGCGTATAGAAGGAGAAACTTGTTTTGACTTTATAAGTTAGAATGCTAGAGAGAATTTGAATTTTTGTAATCATTGGGATTCAAAAATAAAGATATTAGAGTTTTGAATTTTCACATTATGTTTATTCATATTGCTCTCCAATTAATTTTACTACAAGATATCTATATGTAGTAGCACTATTAACTATACCATAAATGAATGTCATATAACACCTCTTTTGGATTCATATTTGGATGCTCAAATTCTATTTATGCTTCATAGAATCAAATATTTCAAATCTTTAGTATTTGCTAGCTGGTCCTCCTATACTATATATGATCCATTTGCCTTTCAAAAATGCTAGCAAGTATTCTAGTTGGCCACTATATAAAATCCTTAGATGTACAGCTGATTTCTTTTTATTACGAAAAATATTGTGTAATGGTTAGATTGCTCAATTTATATTAAGTGACCAAAGGTAACTATAAACATTTATAACAGACTTGTTTCAAATAAAAGACATTTAAGTAATTATTTTTACAATACCCTTTTATGCTTATTGGCAAACACTTTCGGACATTGTCTACGTCGTTGCTTTTCAACGTCAAGTATCTTCTCAAATCCTCAAAGTCAATAATTCATTCTTTATTAATAATATATTAAAAACGATGAATACTAGCTGAAAGAAGAGAGATTTATATTGCATCCTCAAATCTTCATTTCATCTATTTCAGTAAACAAAATTATTTACACTTTAAAATATTTCATATTTAACAATAACACTTTATCCAATTTAATATATCTTCTAAAAATTATTTTATTTATTGATTAAATTTGTTAAAACAAAAACTATTATTAAATAGACTTCAATTGAATAAAAATCTTATTATCAAAAATCGAATTCGGTTACTTTTATTATAATCAAATTTGTCCAATATTACATCTGTTTGCACCAAAATTGGTCACAACACTCTTCGAGAGTCGTTGAAGAGATAATAACGAAGAATGTAAATTCAAAATGAGTATTATCTAACAAAAACTCCAATCAATAGTAATGTAAATGCGTAGACAAGCGATTTATAGTGGTTCGGCGTGTTGCCTACGTCCACTGTGAAGTTCTTGCAGTTTTATTGATTCTCTTTCAACGTTTACAAGTGGTTACAGCAAGCAATAGTGGACTACAAATAGAAATTTGAAATCAACAGCAAGAATATGATGTAGGATGATGGAGATCTCGATCCGGCAGAGTCTAGGCGCTTCAGAATCCAAAGATCCTTTTTCTATTGGCTCTGGGCTCTATTTATAGGCGTAGGATGCAAATATTTCGCTGAAAATTCGGGAGACCATTTCTGGCGCGTGAGGAGGCCCACAAGCCCGGCCTCAGGAAAATTGGGCCCACTCTGGGATCGATTAGAACTCCATTCGAATCGATCAGAAAATCATCCAATCGAGGTGAAATTTGGTGTGGACATTCTTCAACATGTATGCAAGCTTCTGTGAAAATTTCATGGCATTTGGATCAGTAGATTGAGAGATATGGTCGATACGAAATGTGCTTCTTCGGTGGCTGTTTGGTTCGAATCGATTCGTTCGAATCGATTGCTTCGAACCGAGAATAGCACGCGCCTTGGTGATGACGTGGAGCGCAATCTTCGTGTCGATCCGCCTTTCTTGCCGAGTTGATCGAGTCGTTCCCAATATTTCGCCGCGCTCGTATCCATGTTTACCGCGTCAACCCAAGGTTTCTAAACTCGGTGGATTCGAACGTATTATCATGTATGGATTCGAGGCGGGGCAATCTGATGGACCTGGAGCAAGGTATCTGAATGGATACGAATAAAGGTATCTTGGTGGGTTCGAAGGACTCAAGCCTTCGGGTTCGAACCAGAGGGGAGCGACGTTACCGCCACTTCGACTGATCTGAAGTCGATGGATTCGAACTAAGTTTAACTTAGGGGTTCGAACGTGACGTGGTCCATCTGCTGATGGATTCGAATGGGACCGAGTCGAACCGAGGTACTTCTATGGATTTGAACTGATCGATATGAACCGAGACACTTGGATGGTTTCGAAGTTGATCGATACGAAGTGCGGCACTTCGAAGGATACGAAGTCACTAGAGCCTGATCGATTCGAAAGTGATGGGTACGAAACCGGTGCTTTTCCCTTCAAATTGAATTGATCATAACTTGAGCATATGAACTCGGATTGACTTGAAATTTGAGATGCTGACTTCTATGATCTTTCTTGTCATGTCCTATCAATTGCAGCTCAAACTGGACTCGGACAAAATTCAGCGATATCCATTGTGAAGTGAAGAATGACCAATCTCTGAGACGAACTGTCCTTTGTTTTCGATCGATCTTTTGGTATCACATCTTTGCCAAAAAGCGGGATAACATTTGCCCCTCAAAGTACGTCTTGTGGAAACATGACGTGCTTTGAAAAGCTGCGATTTCTCTCTGAACAATCATTACTCTCTTTTGTCGAAGGTTGTAACCTTGCTTTGATATGGTTGATTGCTGTAGAATAGCGCTTGGCTGTTGGCTGTTGTAATTGTAACAAGATGAGTATTCGATCCCTGTAAATGTTTAAAATCGAATGTTAGTCTGACATATATGCACATATGTTAGTTTGACCCTTGTTAACATCGTGCGTCCACGAGTCGTTGTCAGTTTTGTTTGTTGTTGAATTTCGTATCGATTCTCTCTTGAACCGATTTTGGAAATTTGAGTTGAAACAACGCTTGATGGTGTTTTGGATTATCCTCTTGTATCGATCCTCTCCTGAATCGATGTAAAAGGATAAAAAGTAGTTTTTCACGTCGATGCAAGTCGAAATGATGGATACGAAATGACAGTTCATATCGATGAGCTTGGATGGGTACGAAACGTCCATTCGTACCGATGAGAAAGGATGGATACGAAATTGCTGTTCGTATCGATCGGTTGTAGATGGAGTCGTGAACTTATTGATGTGAACGTGGGCTTTGAACTGATGGAGTTCACAAACTTTGGTTGTCCCTGCCGCTTGCTTCGTATCGATGGATCTGTCGTTTATTTCGAATCGATGGAAGTTTTTGGTGATGGATTCGAAACTATCGTTCGACTCGAACGTTGGGGGTGACCGGTGGTGACTGGTCACATGGATCGGGAGGTGAAACGACCCGGTTCTTCTACGGCTCCATATAAATATCGTGGACATAGCCATTTTCACCCTTTTCACTTTTACTGTTACCTTGTACTCTCTGTGTCCTTGCATCGACTCGAAGCTTCCGAGAGCAGTTTGTCACGTCTTCGAATCGATTTAATTCTTTAATCCTTCGAAGTTAAACATTAAAATTAGGTAATTTAATGGGTAGTATCGTGTTTAGAATGATGAAACTCGAAGTTTCAATCCATCCCTCTTGCTGTTATGATCGGTATTGATGGATTTAAGGTCTGTGTGAGTGATAGAAAATTTGGGGACGGCCATGGAGTCGAGGTCTGTTTTGGAGAAGAAAGAGTTGTGAAGCTTTCGAATCGAAGGGAAGCATGCGATTTCGTATCGATACGAATGTGAGAGCGGCGATCGATGGGAGGCTGGTGTTCTCGGATCGATGCGAAATGGTGTGCCTTTGATCGATACGAAACTCATCGTTTCGAACTGGATCGATACGAAACTCATCGTTTCGAACGGATCGATACGAAGCGTATCAATTCGAAAATGGTCGATACGAAGTGTATCGATTCGAACATGGTTGATGATATTTCTTCGATTCGATACGAATTTGAACTGCAGCGACCGATTCCAAGTTGAAACTAAATGAACTTAGAGAATTTTTTGCACATAAAAAAAACTTGACTCCGACGAGCTTCTGCTTTGCATGATTGAACTTGACCGTAGTTGGATTACCTTTCGAAGCTCGCCGATGGAACTGTTACTTAACAAAAATGTAATGAACTTCAACTTGGGTTGATCGTTTGCAAGTGGATGGCACGGTTGTGACGGTCAGCGATGACGGTCATTTTCGGTTTGATTTTCAGAGTTTTGTCGTTCATACATTATAGTTTATTCCATAGAATTTGTTCAAGTAATGCACTGCACTGCACGACACATACACTTTACACGGGGAATGCACGGGCTTTTTCGCATCTAATGATGATTTCTCGTGAGTTAGCTAGTTATGGAAACTTCAAGTTCGCAACCGCAAGAAACTCAGAGTTCGGTCCCTCCCGTGCTTGAAGTACCGGAGATTGAGATTGAAGTTATTGGTCCAGCTCTGGATGAGTTACCTGACGCATCCTTCATTAGTAACCCATCAGATTCTGTTCCGTCTAACATTTCAGAAGACATGCTAGGGAGAATATGCTTAAGGCATGGTTTGTCGATGGATGACGTTCTACTGCCGGGGCCAAATGATAGACCGCACAATCCACCGGAGGGATATACCGCATTCAATCGACACGCATGCGCAGCTGGGACACTCCCTCCGTTCAACCAGTATATAAGAGAAGTATTCTCGTTTTTGAGGATCGCCTCCTCTCAACTGCACCCTAACGGATACGCGTTGCTCAATAGCTTGTTCATTGCGTTTATGGAATATCTCCATCGACCGCCACTTCCGATCGAGATCATATACTTGTTTAACTTCAAGAGTCGGGCCGATAGTCCATCTTTCACATTCTTGGAGGCGATAAGAAATTGCCAAGTGATTACGGGGGCTTGGACTAGACTGAGCTACTTTAGAACGGAATGGTTTTATGTCAGATGCCCCCCAGGGTTCGCTCGACGATGGCTATTTAGACGTAAGTATTGCTATCTTTTCGGGTGGTTGATAAAACCAATGTATTTGAAGTCGAACTCACATCTATTTTCTTTTTCAGCCGTAATTCAGCGACCTGAAGGTGAATGTTTCAAAGAGATAGTTCGGGTATTTCAGGAAATCCCGAGTGAAGAGAGGAATATCGAGCTGCTATTGACAGATAGGAATCTTAGGATTCTCAGACTGATTGAAAGAAGACAAAGCATAATGCTCGATAGTGTCTTAAGGACTGCCTCGAAAGAACGTGTCAAACGGAGAAAGCCTAAAGTTATCGTGATCGAGGAGGCTGACTCGGAGAGAACTCATACTGATGATGAGCCATTGGGAGAATCTGCGGATGTAGCCCAAGATACCGAAGAACAAGGAAAAGGCAAGGCAGTCGTTGTTGAGTCATCTAAAAAGAGAAGATGGAAATCAGTTGTTACGGCTCGATCCGCTCCCGAAGTTAGAATTTTGGAGATGTCTCCTCCGAGAACGGAGAATCTTTATGAAGGGCTTGCTGATATTCCAATTCCGGATGATGTGTCCTGCAGCACGATGCCGGATTGGAAGAATTTTATGAAGCCTTAGTTTTGAGCTAGTCTCTGCCTACTAGTGCGGTTGACACATCTGGTTAGTCAGGGGGTTGCACCCATATTCACACTTCACGGCACTACACGATACCTAAGTGTAATACGCTCATTGTGAGAGATTACTAATTTTTCTTTATGTTTTTGCTTCCCAGGTACTATGTCTGGTAGAGGTTCGATGCTTGGCAATCTCCGTAAGAAACGCCAGTCTTCTTCATATTATGAAGCGTATAGGAGGGAAGGAGACAGAGATTATGATTATGGGCGCTCGAGTCATGAGCGCTCTGACAGAGAAAAAGATTATAGGCGGCGGTCTCGATCTCGCACGCCACCTCCTAGAACTCACGCACCGCCTCCAATTCATGTCTCGAGGCCTCCAGAAACTTCACGGCCCAAGCCGTCTTCCCAACCACCGAGGTCTGATACTCACCGCAGAACGGAAATCGCGGCCTCCCCGTCAACAAAGTAGACATTGACGGAGCCTTCGGGGGAAGGAGCGGCTAGGCTTGCTCAACTGAGGAAGGAATTTCCTGAAATTTGCTTCGACAGGTTTGTTTTTCCCCCGCATCTAAAGAGGATACCGTCGATAGTCGCTCCTATGATGCACGATTATCTCTCGGACGTATTCTTCCACTATCAAGAGTGGTCGAAGACTGCTAAGAAAGCATCAAAAGTGGCCTTTGATCGAGCGGCTACAATCGAGAAGTTGGAGAAAGAACTTGGGCAAAAGGACCGCATCATTCAGGTGCTCGGCAGTGAGGCCGAATCTTCTCGAAAGTCAGAGATTAAAGCTCTCAGAAAAGCGGATGAAGCTCAGGCAGCGATGGATAGGATGAAGCGTGAGCATTACGCTACGGTGGAGGACATGGGCCACTGAAATACCATCGTGACTGCTGAGCGGGATGCGGCCTTGAAAGAGCTAAATGAGCTCAAGGCCAAAGTTGCAGAGATTGTGAAGGAAAGAGACACCGCTAACGTTTCCGCACAGGAAGCATGTGACCAAGCGGTGGAATTTCGGAAAGAGAGAGACGCCGCCTTGGAGAAGGTCCGTGAGACAGAAGCCGAAGTTGATGAGAGAGTTCGTCAACCAGAGACTATGTGCTGAGGCATAGAAATTTGACATGGCTTGATGACTATCCAACTCATTTGTTCAACGCCTGGAATTTACTAGTTGAAGAAGAGAAAGCATCACATCCAGACGAAGTTTTTGATGAATTTGAGTTGGAGAACCGCATATTGACTGATGAAGAGAAGAAGGTTCTCCACGATTTCACGATCTCTCATGCTAGAGAGAAGCTGGGTACCCAACACTTGGAAGTTGGGGAAGGGTCTGGCATTGCGCATCCAGCTACAAGTTTAGAGTTGATCACTTCATCCGGAACAGAGTCGATGCCAGCGACTGAGCCACAGTTGGTCCCAAGCTACGACCCTGAGCAGCCACGCTTATCTCCCATCAGGGAGCATTCCTTTGAAGCTTCTCAGTCAGCCGCGAGTCAAGTTGAGGAAGGTACTCTACACAAATCTACTATGTGTTTGAACTGAAGTACTTGTATTGAAGCGTGTTCTGACAACTTCTTTTCTTTCTTGTCCAGTGAGTAAAGTAACATCGACAGCGCCTCCTGTAGTCCAAGAGCCACATCAAGAACAGGAGGCCATTATTACTGAAGCGATCACCACGACGGCAGCCGCGCCGACTGAGGTGACACAAGGGGGTTCAATTACTTTTGATGAACAAATGATGAATGAACTCCTGAGCCAGCACAGTGACCCCTTTGTTGACATGTCATTTGTTCTTGGCACGTTCCCACCTGCTTCTATTGCATCGTCACAGTCCACCGCTACCTATCATGAGACCCGTGCTGCTCGTGAGACTGAGATACTTGCTCAAATCGAAGAAGAGATGGAAGCCGCAGCACACGGCGTTAGTTCTGAGTGTGTTACGACGGCGGTTGATCCCACTCCTCTCATGGTGACATCTTCAGGGGACACGCTAGTCGGAACCAGCGCGCCCGTTCCTCCCCCGGTGGCAGACCCGACTCCTCCGACTCCTCGGGAAGAGAATATTCCTTTAAGTTCAAGTTCGGAGGAGTATATTGATATCATGCCCTCGTCAGAGGAAGATCCGCCAAAGGGTACGGGGTCGAAGCGGAAGACCGCTAGTAGTTCCAATGGTTCCGCGTTGAAGAGGAAACCGAAGAAGAAGAAGTAGATGATTCCCTCTAGTGCATTTTTTGGCAGCTAGGAAGTCATTTTTATTTTCCTTTCATAGGCTACGTATAGATGTAGGCTTGGCCCCCTGCTAGTAGGACTTTTTTGAAAGAACTTGTACATGAATCTTCACATACAGTTAGTTGAAATAAAATTCAATTTCTTTGTTTCAATTCTCATTTCTTTTGTGCTTAAGTGTTTGCAGTGTTTGGTTTTTAGTCCGGTGTACTTGTGGTGTTTTTACCGTCAAGTAGAGTTCGTTTTATTTGCCAAGTCTGAAAATCTTGGTCACATGTTGTGATCGATGAATAAGTTGAACTTCGGACATTGTATCACTTTGGTTAGTGACTAAAACTTAGCTTTTCTTCCCCCAGTTTCGGGGAACAACATTGGTATTTCGGTGGTCGATCGCACTTATTGCAAATCTTAAGCATATGTCCACACTCTGGGACTTAGGATAATTTGAGATCGATAATCTGGTTCGTACTCCAGGAGCTTGAGAGTTATCGATGATTGTAATTCGGTTCGCGCTTCAAAAACCTAAAATTGATGTTTATACTCCACTTCACGCTCTGGGAACTTGGAGTTAGGTTTGATATTTCGGTTCACACTCCGAGAACTTTGACTTGGTATTTGTGCTCCAATTCACACTCTGGGAACTTGGAGATAGCATGTATGTTTGGGTTCGCGCTCCGGGAACCTGTAATTTTATACTCTGATTCATGCTCTGAGAAGTTGGAGTTAGCACGGATGCTTCGGTTCACGTCCTGGGAACCTGGAATTGATGTTTATACTCCAATTCATGTTCTGAGAAGTTGGAGTTTACCGATAGATGGTCAGTCATACCTATTTGGGTTTTTTAGGAATTCGTTCACACTGTGGGAACGGTGGATTTGATGTTTATACTCCAATTCGCACTTTGGGAATTTGGAGTCCGTTCACACTCTGGGAACGAGTTATTTGATGTTTATACTCCAATTCGCACTTTGGGAATTTGGAGTCCGTTCACACTCTGGGAACGAGTTATTTGATGTTTATACTCCAATTCGCACTCTGGGAATTTGGAGTCCGTTCGCACTCTGGGAACGAGTTATTGGATGTTTATACTCCAATTCTCACTCTGGGAATTTGGAGCCGTTCGCCTCTGGGAACGAGTTATTTGATGTTTATACTCCAATTCGCATTTTGGGAATTTGGAGTCCGTTCGCACTCTGGGAACGAGTTATTGGATGTTTATACTCCAATTCGCACTCTGAGAATTTGGAGTCCGTTCGCACTCTGGGAACGAGTTATTTGACGTTTATACTCCAATTCGCACTCTGGGAATTTGGAGTCCGTTCGTACTCTGGGAACGAGTTATTTGACATTTATACTCCAATTCGCACTCTGGGAATTTGGAGTCCGTTCGCACTCTGGGAATTAGTTATTTGATGTTTATACTCCAATTCGCACTCTAGGAATTTGGAATTAGTTGTAGGATTGTCGTGTGTTGGTCCAGTTCAGCCTTTGATGTGATGGCATGCTCCTGAGCTGGGGTTTCACTTAGTGAGTGGCCGGTCGTATCACAGTCACTTGCTATTTGAATAAATTCCATTGTTTGATGGAACTTAGCTCTTCGTGTGTCGTGATTGTTGAACGTTGCATTCGGTGAATCACCGCTCTAGCTTGAAGAGATTGTATTTTATTGCTGAAATAAGAAGATATGGCGAAGTCAGTGCCTTATTACAAATTCAAATTTCATAATGTAAAGGAAATTGCAAAGTGTTCATAGATTGAATGAGCCTGTCATGTATGACAGTGACGAAGATCTTCGTCGTTCTAGGCTCCTGACAAACTTGGTTCGCCGCTGATGGCGTTTATCACCAATCTTCCGCCGGGACAAGTGGAGTCCTCCTGTCTCGGTCGATTGGGTTCATTGTTTTGATTTGATGGGCCCGCTTCTCCAGGCTGCGGCGCCCGAACAAACTGTTCCAGTTTCCTTTCTCTGATCAGTTTTTCTACGAGATCTTGTAAGTGACAACATTCATTCGTATTGTGTCTGTAGCTTTCATGGAACCTGCAAAAATTTCCCGTCTGGATTTGCCTCTCTGACGACGATTTTGGTGCAGGTTTTTGGTACTGAATTGTATTACAAGTTTGTAAATACAAGTTCTCCAGTGAAGTATTCAGAGGGGTGTAACTGTCAAACATGGGATTCTTGCGCTGCGGGCCACGATTTTGATCTCATTTTTTAATTTGATTCATGCTTTCTCTCCGCCGAGCTTGTTTGTTTTTAACGTTCAACTGAACTTTTCCGGAGCTCTCACCGGACTGTTTGATTGCGACATTTCTTTGGATCCCTTCTGTGCTTGGCCCTGCATCAGTTTGCTTTTTAGACTGTTTCACATCTTCCCTTCTCAGGAATTGAGACGACTTGGCGTGGAAACGGTCCAATGATGCAGGTGGTTTTCCATCTAACCAGTTTCCAAACTCAAAATAGGGGTCGATCCCCTTAGTCAACGCCATAAGGATGGAGTTATCACTCGGATTACTTATCTCTGCACATACAGTATGGAATCTCTCTAAGTAATGTCTGAGCATCTCTCCAAGAGCTTTAGTGACGCTAGACAGAGTGTTGACATCTTTCGGCCTTGCGACGTGCATGCGAAATTGTTCAATGAATTTTGTGGCCAACTGGTTGAACGAAGAGATGGATCGAGGTGGCAATCGAGTGAACCACATGGTAGCAATGCCCCCCAAGGATATGGGGAAACTACGACACTTCACTGCATCGTCGGCTCTGGCAGCGGTCATCAAACCATTCATATTTCAGAATACGTTGGTTGGGGTCGGAGTTTCCTTCGTACATGGGTAGAGTTGGCATTCTGAATCGTCGTGGGGGTTCAGCAGTAAGAATATCGTCCGTAAAAGGAGTGTGACTTCGGGAAACTCCCCAATAGTCATTTGTGAATCCCTGGCTCTCACGGATCATCTGACGTATCATAGTTGAAAGATCCGGCATTTGCGCGTTTTGTGCGGCTTGCGCCGGAGTATGATTACGTCCCATTCTTTGGGGTTGGACCGGATGATGTCGATGGTCCAAGTCTTGCCTTCTTGGCTCATAGTCTTCTGGGACGTATGGTTCAGGAGTACGTTCGCTATGATGACGATCCAGGTTTGACTGATCTTGGGCATCGACCACTGGTTCAGCCACGACGTTAGTGGTGCGATATTCTGTTGATCCTGTTCCTCTTGATTGATAGCGTTAGAAGTGGTCCTTGTGCTAACCATATTGAAGGTTGAATTTCTTTCCTAGACTTTGCACAAATCTGAATAGAAGGGAAGGGAGTTGGATTTGATGATCCGGATCTCTCTCTTAGATTTATTCAATCCGATATCGATGATAGATCCAAAGAGCGAGAGAAAATATGGGTTTTCTCAGTGAAAGCACCAAAGTGTTTGCACCAAAATTGGTCACAACACTCTTCGGGAGTCGTTGAAGAGATAATAACGAAGAATGTAAATTCAAAACGTGTATTATCTAACAAAAACTCCAATCAACAGTAATGTAAATGCGTAGACAAGCAATTTATAGTGGTTCGGCGTGTTGCCTACGTCCACTGTGAAGTTTTTGCAGTCTTATTGATTCTCTTCCAACGTTTACAAGTGGTTACAGCAAGCAAAAATGGATTACAAATAGAAATTCGAAATCAACAGCAAGAATATGATGTAGGATGATGGAGATCTTGATCCAGCAGAGTCTAGGCGCTTCAGAATCCAATGATACTTTTTCCATTGGCTCTGGGGCTCTATTTATAGGCGTAGGATGCTGATATTTCGTTGAAAATTCGGGAGACCATTTCTAGCGCGTGAGGGGGCCCACACGCCCAGCCTCAGGAAATTTGGGCCCACTTTGGGATCGATTCGAACTCCATTCGAATCGATCAGAAAATCATCCAATCGAGGTGAAATTTGGTGTGGACATTCTTCAACATGTATGCAAGCTTCTGTGAAAATTTCATGGCATTTGGATTAGTAGATTGAGAGATATGGTAGATACGAAATGTGCTTCTTCGGTGGCTGTTTGGTTCGAATCGATTCGTTCGAATCGATTGCTTCGAACCGAGGATGGCACACGCCTTGGTGATGACATGGAGCGCAATCTTCGTGTCGATCCGCCTTTCTTGCCGAGTTGATCGAGTCGTTCCCAAGATTTTGCCGCGCTCGTATCCATGTTTACCGTGTCAACCCAGGGTTTCTAAACTCGATGGATTCGAACGTATTATCATGTATGGATTCGAGGCGGGGCATTCTGATGGACCTGGAGCAAGGTATCTGAATGGATACGAATTAAGGTATCTTGGTGGGTTCGAAGGACTCAAGCCTTCGGGTTCGAACCAGAAGGGAGCGAGGTTACCTCCACTTTGACCGATCTAAAGTCGATGGGTTCAAACTAAGTTTAACTTAGGGGTTCGAATGTGACGTGGTCCATCTGCTGATGGATTCGAATGGGACCGAGTCGAATCGAGGTACTTCTATGGATTCGAACTGATCGATACGAACTGAGACACTTGGATGGTTTCGAAGTTGATCGATACGAAGTGCGGCACTTCGAAGGATACAAAGTCATTGGAGCCTGATCGATTCGAAAGTGATGGGTACGAAACCGGTGCTTTTCCCTTCAAATTGAATTGATCATAACTTGAGCGTATAAACTCGGATTGACTTGAAATTTGAGATGTTGACTTCTATGATCTTTCTTGTCATGTCCTATCAATTGCAGCTCAAAATGGACTCGGACAAAATTCAGCGACATCCATTGTGAAGTGAAGAATGACCAATCTTTGAGACGAACTGTCCTTTGTTTTCGATCGATCTTTTGGTATCACAGCTTTGCCAAAAAGCAGGATAACAACATCTTCAAAAATAAGGTTGCTATAGGCCTCATCTTTATGAAATTGCGCCCTCATAATTTCTTATATAAGGATGTCAAACACATACTCTCAACCATTATTTGAATTTGACATCTATAATAAAATTGAAGCTAGTTTAATTCTCTAAGCGGTTAATATTAGAATCACTTTATCATATGTCATATATTTAAATAGATTCAATCATTAACTTCTATTTTATTATGCGAAAAATTTAGTAAATTTTTCCTAAGTGTTGGGACTTACGGAAAAATTCGACAGAGTTCTCTCTGTACAATGTTTGCAATTTCACAAATACGATATATACAACATACATCGACCACATGGTCAGAAACACAATATATATTAATATTTCTAACACTTTTGTATTTTAATCTGAAAGTGTACCTTTATTTTAGCATAAATAGGAAAATTCACAATTACTAAGCGAACAAAAGTATATCATCATCGCCAAATAGTCCAAGCTTGCTTCATATGTACCTAAACCCAACTCAGCTTCAAATTTTAGTCGTTTATACTAGGATTTAACGGGTATGTGTAATTTTAATATGTAGATAACATTCATTTTAATTAAACCTCTTCTCAGGAAGCTTTAAAGAGCAATGATCATCAAATTAGATGAGAAATTTAAAGTGGATTTATGGCATATTGTATTGGGGTTTATAAGAAACTCCCAAATCATCAAAACATAAAATATACAAGGAATTGTGCCACATTTCACAAAATGCCAAAATCTAAAGCGATGTTTAAGTAGAGGTCCATCTATTAGCTTCGTGATTTTAGCTAGGAAAATCTCAAAATTTCACAAAGCACTTTAATTAAAAGTTGTAGTATATGTCTCAAGTTTTTTGGAATCGGGGAAATCATCGAAATTGGTTAATCCGTTCAAAAGTTATGAGCCAATGGATTAAGCTCAGTTTTGCATCATTAGCTTTTTCGAATAGCGACCTACGTCTCTTTTAGTTCACGTTTTAATATTAGTAAACTTCAAATTTTTGAAAAGCGACGAACATGAAAGTTTTACCCTATTAACATATCTTTCAAATGAAAGAAATTTCTTCATTGGGCAACAAAATAAAAATTTATGACTATTTATATAACATTTTTTGAAACGTATAATTTTTTTTACTGGGCTTCCATTTCTAGGTTTGAGTAGGCTAACCTATTTTGGAGGTTGTTAACCGGGCTTTAACCTAGCAGAATTCAAAAGGAGTTAGAACATTCGAATTAAGCCAGAACGACTCGAGACTTGACTGGGAGGCCTAAAAGCACGGGACAAAGGAACCTTGTCAGTTTGACCCAAAAATATGTAAACACTTTGGATCGATACCTATCCAAGATTTTGGCTAAAAGTTTCTCTACACCACTTGCATTATATTTTTACCACTGTACTAAGTCTATCTTTCAAGTTTTATAACAATCCAAGCATCCAAGTTTGTGAATTAAAGATTTATCAGATTCAAAACTAAAGTCCAGTCAAACTCATGAGTGAATCATCATCAAAACAAGTCAACAAACTACGAAATTGCATGGACAGCCTCATAAGAAAGCAGTGAAGCCCATTGGAAAAAAGTTGTGCAAAAATTGCACAACTCTTTAGATCGGTACCGATTGATCCAGAAGGTTAGCTTGGAATCTCTTCAAATTTTTCGTGTTTCTTCTTATAGACAATTATAGGCTTCTAGTCTGACATAAGCGCTCTCTAAATCCTATAAATACCATCCGACCTCCAATAGAAAGGGGGTTCCTAACTTGACCTTTGCAGAAGCTCTGCTATTCTTTCTTCACTCCTCTTTTCTCATACAACAACCAGCAAGAGACAATTGAGATCCACCTTTTGTTTCAAACAATTATGGCTTAATCTAACATAAAGAAGAGAAATCATTTTGTAATTAAAACCCCTCTTGTAACAGTAGTTACTTTTTGGTGCTTTCACTGAGAACCCAACTCAGGTTCATATCTAACTATCTACTTTGGATTAGATAGGTTCAGAAGTAAGATCCTCAATCTCTGCTTAGAAGAATCGCTGTTGACATTTAATAGTGCCAGGAAGAAGGAGAATTGCTTCCAAAAGATCCATAAGAGCTGCAATAGCGGGAGAGAAACCAATCCTTAGCAAATTGAAGTCAATCGTGCCAATAACCCATTAGTCAGACCAAATTCTAGTGCCAACATAAGAGGTCAGGTGCCATGATCTTCTATTCAGCATGAATTTGTCGTTAGAGATGAATTAAATAAGACGGTTGATGAAATTAATCAGAAGATGGAAAATAGCCAAAAAGCTCGTATGGACAAATTGTATCCTTCCTAACCTTACAATCAGTTGCAGCTCCGAAAACCATGCTAGAGCCAATGGCTACCATAGAGCAGGAAAATTCCTCCATTTCTTGCCTGAATAGGAGAAATGAGCAAAAAGGAATAGTAGGTGGGGCTGCGGGAATCACTATAGAAGGAAATGCAAGCACTCTACCAATTGCAAAGCAGCCTACCGTAAACTTGAATCTGGGGACAAAAACCTTATAGTAAGATATAACTCTGAAGATGGAGAACAACTTGACGGCGACGAGTTAAAAGAGAACACTAACGTACTCAATACCGACAAAGAGGTCCACACTGCCTTGGTACGACCAACCGCAAGCCAACATAACTCCAAGGGAGTGGCTCTCCTGAAGACAGGAGAGCCTAGGCTTCAGCCTACTTATCAAGACCGTTTGCACAATAAAACACTTGGTACAGTCACTGATAGCCAACCCATGGATTACCAAACATCCAAGGCGTATATTGCAGACATGGTCAAGCGCCTAATGGACGAAAGTATGAATTGGAGAAATTATGAATGGGGATCCGCTCCAAGCCGGACTCCCTTCACTGACAACATTCTGAATGAACAGTATTCTAAAAATTTCACTGTGCCAAATATCCTATCTTACGATGGAATTAAGGACCCGAAACCACACTTGTATAAGTAAAGTTGGTATATGGACGGAGCAAATGCTTCAAATGTTGTTCAGTGTAAATGTTTTCCAATTTTTCTAGAGGGAATTTCTTCCATGTGGTTCATCAGGCTCCCAACTAAATCCACTTCCACTTTCAATGGGTTAACAACAAGGTTCTGTGATCAGTTTAGGCTTTGCACGGCACAACCAAAAGACGTGATGTCCTTATCGGGCCTATTCTGAGGATGAAATAAATCTTTGAAATCCTTTACGAGTCATTTTAACGCCATTGTCACTGAAGTAAGTAACCCAAATGAAGATATGGTCTTCATGGCTCTGGTTTGCGCTATCCATCCTAACACTGAATTCGAAAAATGGATCAAAAAGAAGCAACCCACCACTAGGAATGACTTTAATCGAAAGGCGAGCCGGTATTTGAGATTTGAAGGAGCATAGGAGCTAGAAGGAATACCTGCTAACGTACAACCAACCTACGTGGGGCAGAATGGTATAACTGCGAACCAAACGCATATGCCTTCGGGACCACTATAGGAAATGCGGGAAGGATGGGAATCAAACTAGGAAGAATCAAAATGACAACAAGCTTCAGCAGTATGTGAGGAAGATGCAAAATCTAGACTAGTCTGCACCACTTCAAGCTCCTAGAGATCGGGGGAACCAAGCTGGAACCAGCGAAGAGAGAACCAGACAGACCGACTAGAAACTTATTATCAAAACAATATATGGAGGACCTCATCCCACGCAGAAGAGTTTGGGAGAATGAAGAGATATGCAAGCTCATTAAGCCACGTTCTGAAAGATCTCTACTTTTGATCGAAGATGAAATTCCTACTAAGAAGCAGAGGACCTTGAACGATGACATAATGTTTTGAAATCGAGAAACTAAAGGAATAGAAGCCGACTCTCGACCTCGTGGTCGTGATAGTAGGAATTGAACCAGCCATGGTTCCACGAGTATTGATAGATAGTGGCAGTTCTGTGAATATCCATTTCAAATGCACCTTTGATCAGATGAAATTCATGTGAAAGTTGTATCTTATTGCTGAACAAAATCCATAGATTTAATGCTGAACCCGATCAACCTGTCGAAATAATTGATTTACATGTAGAACTCGGGAAGGGGAACAAAGAGTTGACCTCATCCAAACCTTTGTGATCGTAGATGGAATATCGCCTCCAGTGCCTTTTTGGGATGGCCAGCTTTGGCAGATTTCAGAATTGCTTTAGCTCAGGGGTGTCTAACCAAGAAATTTTCTATGGAGAATGGAGTTAGGGTGATCAAGGGAGACTAAAGTGTCACTAGAGAATACTATATCACGAATCTACGCAAGTCTAAAAGTAGGGAAAATGGGAAGAATGTAGGGAGAACTCTCAACATTTGTGTATCTACTTAATAGCAACTACAAACCCGCCCTGGCTTGGGGACCATAGTCGAATTGATAAGGCTTTGGACCCTGAAAAGAAGAGCTCAAGGGAGGATCGCGCAACACCGGCATAATTGATGGTGTCTGTTATTGTCGATATGGATGACCCAACATGGATCCTAAACATTAGATCACATCTTCAAAACAAGATGCGACTGGAACTCATCAAATTTCTTTGTTTCAACCGGACGCATTCGCTTGGACACTTTCCGACATGTGTAAGGTGTCACCAGAGATTGCATGCCACGCACTCAACACTGGTCCCAAGTGTACACCAGTGAAGTAGAAGAGGTGCAACTTAAGACCCGAACGGTCCAAAGCGCTAAAAGAAGAAGTGGGAAAGTTGATGGTAAATGGTTTTATCTACGTTGCAACCTACCCTGAATGGGTATGTAACCCGGTCTTGGTTAAGAAGCTCAATAGGAAATGGAAAACTTGTATCGACTACTCAGATCTAAATAAAGCTTGCCCAAAGTACAGCTTGCCTCGGCCCATAATCGATCAGCTTGCAGATGGGACAACTGGACATGAATTTTTATCATTCATAGATGCTGACTCAGGATGCAACTAGATCATGATGCACGAACTTGATCAGGAAAACTCCAGTTTCATTACTAATCTAGGATTATACTACTTCAAAGTGATGCCATTAGGCTTAAAGAATGCTAGGGCAACCTACAAAGTGATGACATGTTGGTTAAATCACGTATAGCTACAAATCACTTGGACAACCTCACGAAAATGTTTAAAATACTTTACAAATATGGAATGAAACTCAATCCACTTAAATGTCACTTCGGGGTAGCCTTTGGAAAGTTATTGGGATTCATCATATACGCCAGGGGCATAGAAGCAAACCCCGAACACATTGCTGCTTTACTGGAAGTTGAAGCCCCAAGGAACAAGAAAGAGTTGCAAAGCTTGAATGAAAAAGTTGTAGCACTAAGACGGTTTATCTTAAAAGAAACCGATAAATGTATACCATTTTTTGACGCATTAAAGAGAGGAAAGAAGAACTTCGAATGGAATCAATTTTGTCAAACTGCGTTCAAAAAGCTACTGCGACATATTGAAACTCCACTAGTCATATCCAAGTCGGTAGACGGGGAAGGCTTGTTCATCTACTTAGTAGTCTCACCCCATGCATTAAGTGTAAGAGTCTCGTGGATCATATTTTATCTAACTTATGCATAATATGCAAGTGTATAAGTTAATGCAATAGCATACATTAAATAGTAAAGTATAAAAAGCATGCAAACTAGAGTTTTTATACTTGTTCAGACCTCCCGTCTTATGTCCAGTCCCAAAGCTCCCCTTCGGTATTTCCTTTAACCAAATTACCCTCACTTCGTTCGGAGGAATAGGTTAATACAAAAGTATTTATAACAATCTTGTATTCTAAATAACATGGTTTTTGACTTATAGTACAAATCTTCCTATGATTTCCTTTGAGTGTATGAATATGAATGCTTTGAGTTATAGGAAGTGATTTAACCAAAATTATATTTTGGTTGTAATGGATTGAGAGTATGTGAACAATGTATATATAAGTGTTTAGAAATCAAGAGAGAAAAGAAAAGATTAATTCATATTTGTCAATCAAAGTAGTATTTATAGATTTAAAATGGTGCAAATGAAAAGTTATTACTATTTGAGAAAGTCTATTCAATTTAATGGCTGCAACCTTTCGTTGAAAGGTGATTTCTTTTTGAATGAAATAGAAGTGTCTTTTGAAAATTAACATTTTTTGCACATGACAGATGTTTGTGATAAAACCTTAGACGTCTGTGACTTCAAAGAATTTTTACCCGAGAATTGTCATATGCGTCCATGGCTTTATCTTAGACCTCTGTGAGGTGTAAAATTAGTTTTTTAACTTAATTTAGATGCATATGAAATTATATCTGATCGTGTATGCATATATGCTAAAGTATACCTTAACAATATTTTATCCATCTCTTTTACAGTCGAATAACCTTACTAACAGCAGTATGGTGAATGAATCTTCGTTTTCTCTTTGAGTCTTAATCTCATCGAGCACGGTGTCTTCTTGTAGCATATACCTACAACCTTGGTAGGGTCCATATATATGTATGTATGTATGATTATATAGTTGTTATCATTGAAACATAAAATGGAGGTTCTAACAATCTCCCTCTTTTTGATGATGACAACTATGCAATCAAAAATCAACTATATAGTCCAATATCAACTATACAATGGAAATGTTAATATGTTTGTCTCCCCCTATGTATATGAATAAATTTCTCCCCTTTTGTCATTGTCAAAATGGAGGGGAAAGATATAAGTTACGGAGATATAAATTAGACATAGCATGTTACCACTTAAGATCATGGGAAATCAAATATGGAATTTCAAAAGGATGATGAAATTTTAAAACAACAGCAAGACAAATTCCTCAAATCAAACATCAATGAAATGCTTCGGATGTGATAAATTTGTCCATATGAAGACTGACTGTCCACTACTCAATAATGATAAAAAGAAAAAAATTCAAAATTTTCAAGAAAAAGAGAAGAGCATTTCAAGTTACTTGGGATGACTCCGACTCTTCATCTTCATCCGATAGCGATAGTGACACAGAACAAGCAAATGTTTACTTCATAACTAGCACATATGAGGTATGTCCTGAATTAACATATGATGAAATTCTCAAAATTAGTATAGAGTTAGATGACAAGTATAGAGAATTAAAAAAAAAAATTAAATATAGAAAATGTGTGAAAATTAAATAGAGCTGAATTCGAAATTGGATTGTTAAAAGACGGGAAAACTATTTTAGAAGAAGAATTAGAATTAGCACAAAAAGAATGTAAAAAATTATCATCTCAAATTGCTACGTTAACACATGATATAAAGAATAACAAAATAGAGAATTATATACTTGAAAAAAAAATATGAATTGAAACAAAATTTAGAATTAGCTAATAAGGAAATTTTTGATCTTAAAAATAAATTAGATAAAATCACTAATAATATTTCAAAATTTAATAAAGGAAAGAAAAATCTATACAATCTGATAAAAATTTCAAAACCATCAGGAAACAGGAAGGGATTAGGCTTTCATGAAAAAATTCTTGAACATTTTGGAAATAATCTACTTTCTCATAATAATCAAAGATTTAAGAAGTATAGTGCATTATATATAAATTTTAGAAGAAAAAAACTAAATATGAAAATAAGGGGAAAAATGATTAAAATATGGATTCCTAAAAAATAACAAATTGATTAGATAAAAACACGTAGATGTACATCTCTAAAGGTTCCAAACCCTCATGGGTATGGCTACCTTCTCCTACTAACATATAGGACCCTAATGAAGGAAGTAGGTACTAATTAAAACTTTTTATCATTTTTCACGTATCCAAATAAAAAATCAATAATAAGGAGAAATAGATACTTGATAGTGGATGCTCTAAACATATGACAGGAAATGCACACAAGCTATCAAACATCACTTGCATGGACGGCGGCACGGTCACTTTTGGGGATAATTCCAAAGGATATGTTATCGGAATTGGAAACATCATCAATGTCGGTACATCTATTTCTCTTACTATTTCAAATGTATTATTAGTTAAGAACTTAAAACATAATTTACTTATTATAAGCCAATTATGCGATAGTGGGATTTAGAATTGACATTGAAAAAGATAAATGCAATATATCTGATCAAAATAAAAGTTTAATTTTTGAAGGAATAAGAAATAAAAATATTTATATTCTAAACATGAATATTAATCATATTAATGATTTATGATTAACCGTAAATCATGATGATCCATTGATATAGCAAAAAATATTTTGTCACATAAATTTCAAATATATAAATAAATTAGCTAAAAACAATTTGGTAAGAGGATTATCCAAATTAAATTTCAATTAAAATATATGTGATGCATGTGAACTTGGAAAATTAAAGAAAAGCTCGTTTAAATCTAAAAAGAAAATCCCCACTAAACAAACTCTTGAATTACTTCATTTGAACTTATTTGACCCAACTCAAGTACGTATGATTAATCATAATAAATATGTCTTTGTAATTGACGATTTTAAAATAGGAAAGTGATACAATCAAAATGTTTAAAAAAATTTCTAATGAGTTAAGATTCTAATGGATTTAAAAATAAAAAGTATAAGGAGTAATCATGGTGGAGAATTTGAAAATGAATTATTTACAAACTTTTGCAATAAAAAGGGAATTTGCCATAATATTTGATTTCCACAAATGCCACAACAAACCAGAGTAGTTGAAAGAAAAAATCGCACCTTGTAAGAATGTTCTCAAACTCTCCTAAATGGCAGTGGCTTACCAAAGAATTTTTAAGCCTAAGTAGTTGACACTGTGTAATAAAAAGGGAATTTGCCATAATATTTGATTTCCACGAACGCCACAACAAATCAGAGTAGTTGGAAGAAAAAATCGCACCTTGTAAGAATGTTCTCAAACTCCCCTAAATGGCAGTGGCTTACCAAAGAATTTTTAAGCCTAAGTAGTTGATACTGCATGTTGCGTATTAAATCGTGTAACTCTTAGACCATGACCAAAAATATATGTTATGAAATGTTCTACAAAAAGAAACCAAAAGTATCTTATTTTCAAATATTTGGATCAAAATGCTTTATTCTGAATATGAAAAACAATCTTGGTAAATTCAATTCAAAAGTCAATGAAGGAATTTTTGTTGGATATTCCAATCAAAGTAAATCATAAAGAATTTTTAACAAATGAACAAATGTCATAGAGTAAAGTCTTCATGGCTAGAGGGAAACTGTACCCATAACTTGATACAGACGTCTATGATATGTATTTTCTAACATATAGAGAAATTTTTAATACAAATGAAAATTTTGTAAAATTTTCAATACAATAAACAATATACATACCAAAAACAAATAAATAAACATAATTTATATGATGTGTAACATAAGTTCTAGTTTTTGTCCGAGAATTTAGAATTATTGATTTGTTGTATATCCCATGAATTTGGTTCAACTTTTGTATCGTCAATTAATGGCTTTAGTGGAGACCAATTTGGATGAGCTAGAATGTCAATCCAAGCTTGGTTTGATGGTCCTGGTTTGCACAGATTTATCAGAGTGATGTTATGCGCTTTTATGGGAGTTTCTTGTAATCGAGGAGATTTTTAATGTATGCAACTTTTTGTTTGTGAATGACTACAAATTTCTAGAGTACACTTTTTGAGAAAATTTAGATGAGATCCTTGGCGTTGTTGCTCGTAATCCATTTCATGTTGAACGCCGATCATTTCTTGTTGATAGTGATATGTCTCATTAACTTTGTCGGTGAGAGATGTTAATTTCAAACCAATCGAATGTTTATCTTTATTTTCTTTAGGAGAAAAGCCAGTGTGGTATGTTAGTGATGTAACGATGTTTAAAGAAACTGAACGAGTTGATGTAGGTATGGATTTAGTTGGTGATACATAAGTGCTATCTGATGAGGGGGGTTTATAGTCAAAAGTTGAATAGTGGAGTCATGATCGGAAGACATTGTATTATTTGTTTCAATAATTTACTTGTATTTATTTATTTTTAAGTAGAATATGAGCTAAATTTATAGGATAAGGTTTTGCTATATTTAGAAAATAAGTTGAGGAAAATGAGTTAAGCCATAAAAATTTAACAGATACTAGTTAGTTTCTAAACAATTTTTATTTAAATTTTTTGTATGTGGTTGTTGTTAATTCTAAGTGTATAAAATTAATTGTTCAGTTGAAAGTCCATATAAGCTATAACAAATTTAAGCGAACAAAATATTATTTCTATAAATTTAGTTAACTAATTCACTATGCAAACAAATTCCTAGATTTTGTCTTAACTTATAAAGTTAGTTCGCTTAACGGTTTTGTAAAAATACTAGCTATTTGATTTTCGGTATTTAACAAATTCAAGAATTATTATTTCTTTTTCAACACTATCTCTCAGAAAATGGCAATAAATACTATATATTTTGTTCGTAAATGATTAATTGGATTTTTAGATAAATTTATAGCACTAGTATTATCGCAATATATTGGAATTTGTTTATTATTTTTCCATAGTCTTTAAGTGTTTGTTGTTGTTGATGCCAAAAATGGGCATCAACATCCAATAGATTCTAGTAGAGATAAATGAAGAATGAAATTAAAACAGAGCAAATATCATGAATGAACATGGAGAATTTTATAGTGGTTCGGCAATCTTCGCTAATGTCCACTTTGTATTTTTATTGTATCTTTCACTTGATTATGATTACAAGAATGTTTGGATCAGTTGTGATCCATTAATATAAAAGTGAAGAAGAAAATTGCAGAGCCTCGACAAAGAAAGAAGGATCCCTTTTTTAACACCATGCTGCTTTTTTTATCGAGGAAGACATGCATGGATCGAACTAAAATTTTGGCAGAAGGTTCGAGAGACCAAGACAAGGCTACCCAAAAATTTGCAGGCCCATTGACACCCACAATAGAGATCGGTGCTGGTCCTTATTAATGCATCCAAATAGGTTTCAATACCTATAAGGGATGCCCCATGATGTTAGCTACTTTCTCCCTAAATCTCATGCAATTTCGATGTACGGTTTGTGAGATATCGCATTTTCCGTGAAGTAGTGTTGCTTGAATTTTGATTTATGTCGATCCCTCTAGAGGGATAGGCACTGATCTCTCTAACTTGCTCCCAATGCCATGCAATCCTTATGGGGTGTTCCACACATCCTAATTAACTTATACACCAAGTTTCATGTCAATAGAAACTGTAGGTTTTGAGTCATTAACCGATCATCGTTGCAATATATAGCGAAAGCTGAATATGGACGATCCCTTTTATACCGATCCCTTTGGTATTTTAAGAAATTTTTTTCATAACTTGAACTCCAAATGACTTGAAACTTGGAATGTAGCCTTATGGTGCCTTCTTTGTCACTCTATATGGATTACCAAGTTTAGGACATTAATTGAAGATATGTACCGATCTTCTAAGGAAAGGGATAGGCACTGAACACCTGCTTAGTGGAGGCATTATTACATACTTAGAATATTCTAGAGATTCTATCCATTAGTCTCGATTGATCGTCACTTCATATCATTACCTGCGCTTGATCTCTGAGCCTAATAATCGTCTCTTCAGGTTGTCTTCCTCAATGATCGCCTAGTCTAACTTGTCCAGTCAGTCTGAATATAGCTGGACCAAAAGGCTGGATAACACTTGCCCTCCAAAGTACGTCTTGTTGCATACACGACGTGCTTTAAATTGAAGAAAGTTAGTGTCGCCAGATATAAATCCATCTAGTTTCCTAAATAGTCGTTATCCTTCCATTTTATCCTCTCGAAGTGTTGTATCCCTCTTTGATCGTCGTGACGCTTGGTAAATTCCAATAGTATAAATTTAGGATTGTATTTCATTAGTTGCTATATGTGTTCGATTCTATAGAACTAGTAAGCTTTGGCTATCTAATCAAGTCTTTTCTTCAATAACTCCAAGTGAAAATTAAATATTTATCCATTTCAAGAAGTCGAAAATTTTGAATATACACATGCACGTTCAGGTACATGTTCTTGTCATTGACTTCCAAATGCTTTTATACACTCATGATTCGTTACCAATTCCTTCTAGTTTAATTGCAATAGGATTGCAATTCCTTGTTTATATATTATTTTATAATGAAATAGGGGTTGCAAAAAGTCACTTGATGAGAAGAAACTTCAAGATCTACAGGGATGACGGCCTCGGAGCCGTAAGCAAGGGTGAATAGAGTATGGCCAGTCGTGGACTTCTGGGTGGTTTTGTATGCCCGTAATACTGATGAAAGTTCATCAATTCACATACCTCTAGCCTTACCCAAATGTTTCTTCAGAACGGACTTCATGATTTTGTTCGCAGCTTTAACCCGTCCATTTGCTTAAGGCCGAGCAACTGTCGCAAATATCTTTTCAATATGATGCCAACGGTAGAAGTTTTTAGATTTAGCACGGTATAATTGGCTTCATTATCAGTTATAATGGTTCATGGAGGTCAAAATGACAGATGACATTTCGGACAATTATGTTGATTATTTTCTTCATCGTGATCATGATTAAAAGTTCCGCTTCAGCCCATTTGGTGAAGTAATCAACTGCTACGATGGCGTATTTCGCACCACTTTTAGGATCGGTAAGAAGATGACGATGTCAATGCCCCAAGTGGAAAACGGCTATGGATTGGCCATTTGAGTAATTTCCGTCTTCTATCTCAGAATTTCTGCAAACATCTAGCACTCAGCCCATTGTCTAGCATAATCATCTGCATCTCAATTGACAGTGGCCAGTAATAAATGTAGTAGAGTATTTTCTTTGTCAAGGTTTGCCCTCTGGTGTAATGGCCGCATTATTTTTCATTGACTTCTCACATGACCGTTTGATATCATTATGGGTGATACACAAAAGCAGAGGAATGGATAAAGTACTTTCTGTACATGACTTCTGCTTGGATGATTTGGCATGAAGCTTTAAGGAGGATCTGTCATTTTACATTCCTCCATCCAGGAAGAATTCCCTATTGTAGGCAGCCTTTGATAGGAGTTACCCAGACTCCTTTCCTGGTTCTGTCTCCAAGATCTAGTCCATCTCCATCTATCAATGCTTGGAATATTAAGTACTTCAATCGAAGCAAAGTCTATTCACTACACATCCCCAGAACTGACCTACTTGGCCAGTGACTCGATTTTTTCATTTTATTCTCGAAGAATGTGTGTAATGATGTAATGTTCGAAGTCGGCTAGTAGCTTTTGGACCCGGCCGAGATAAGGAGCAAGACGTTGCCCCCTAGCAAGATTAATTTCCCTGACTTTGCATAGTACTTACCACGTATCACTAAAGATATGTAAAGTTTCCGTTCCCAGTTCTATAGCAAGTTTAAGGCTGGCAATTAAGGCTTCATATTGAGCTTCATTGTTTGTTGCAGGGAAGTCAAGTTTCAGGGTGTAATAGATCAATCGTTCCTCGGGAGTCATTAACATAACTCCGGTGCTAGAACATCGATCATTAGATGCTCCATTCGTGTACATTTTCCATCTACTGGTCGATTTTCCCTCGCTCTACAAATAATCGTTTGATGCGGTGAATTCAGATATGAGGTCTGCTAATTTCTGTCCTTGGGTAGCTTTTCGAGGGAAATAAGGGACATCGAATTGGCTTAGTTCGATATTCCATTTGAGTAGTCTTCCAAATGTCTTAGGTTATTGTATAACCTATCGCAATAGCTGGTTGTCATGGACGTTAATGGGGTGGCTTGAAAGTAAAAGCGGAGCTTTCAAGATGAAATCAATAGGCATTACGCAAGCTCTTATAGCTTTGGGTAGTTTTCTCTTAGTACATGTAAATCGCTTGGTCAAATAATATATTGGTCTTTGGATTCGGTTCTACTCACGTAGCATTGCGGTGCTTATGGCATGTACCAACATGGCAAAATAGATGTATAAATCTTTGTGATCCACCAGCTTTGACAAGAAGAGAGGTCTCTTTAAGTGGTTCACCAAAGCTTGGAATGCGTCTTTACAATTTTGTATCCATTCAAAATTCCTTTTCCGTCTCTTGATTAGGTTGAAGAAGGGAGTACACTTGTCAATGGCCCTAGAGATGAATTGATTTAGGGTGATGACCTTCCCATTTAGATTCTATACCTTCTTGATTGTCTTCGGTACCTAGATGTCTTTAATTGCATGAATGTTGTTAGGATTGGCTTCGATTCCGCAAGAGTTGAGCATAAAACCTAGGAACTTCCCTGACACCCTGCCGAAATAGCATTTCAAGGGACTAAATTCCATTCCATATTTTTAGATAGAACTGAATATCTCTACCAAGTCATCGATATGCTTGTTTAATTTTCATGATCAAGTTATCTACATGTACCTCCTTTGATCGCCCGACCTAGTTTTTGAACATCAAGTTGACCAACCTTTGCAAAGTAGCATCAACACCCTTTAGTCTGAATCTGAATGGCATTACAGCATAGAAATATAACCCCAGGTCAGCAATGAAGTTGGTATGTTCCACATTGGGATTTGCATCGGGATCTATTTGCATGGGAGTATTCAACCATGAATGAAAGCAGCTCATGTCAAACGGTTGAGTCCACTAGCTGGTCGATCTTTGAAAATGGAGATTTGTTCGTCAGGTTCACCTTGTTTAAGTATGAGTAGTCGATACATGTCTGCCACTTTCCATTAGCTTCTAACATAAGAACTAGGTTGGATATCCATTTCAGGTAGAAGGTGTAACAGGTAAACCTATTGTTTTTGAGTTTATCTACCTCCTCTTTAAGTGTAGCAAATCCCTCTAGATCTATGTCACATTACTTTAGTTTCACTAGGACATGCCTCGGGTTGATACTCAATGCATGGCCCGTGATAAATGGCGAGATTCCACACATGTAAAAATGGGTCTAAGTGAACACATCAAGGCTCTACATCGAAGAAAGCAAGCTAATTCCTTCATTATTGTTGCATTGGGCTATGATCCAATCTTCAATACCCATGATTGGTCGCCATGGCTGATTGTAATGTCGATTGTTAGCTCAGTGAGTGCAGTCTTGGATTCCTTGAGTTCAAACGTAACTATTTCATGTAACAATCAATGTGAAATCTAGTTGGGTTGGTCAATGATGACGATTACTTCGGTCGAATCTTAGAGTCTAGTCATGAGTTATTGAATCTAATAGTGATGGTTCTAGATGCTTTTAGCGATTATCTGCAATGGTTGAAGATCAGACTTAAAGGAGCGCATTGAATCAAATGTCGAGTAGGGTTCAGCCTCGTGTTGCGCTCAGCTGCATAGCAGGCTCTTGCTTTGAGTTTGCATCTGCTTTTGTATTCGAGTAACATGCTTTCCATTCAATGTACTCGCAATCTATTACTCATCATTCAGGTTAGAAAGATAGTCAGTTGCCTATAAGTTTGGGCATCGATTCAATTATTCAATCTTTAGGCATCCTTTTGGTCACAGCCTCGAGTCATTGTAAACACTGGATATGAGTCACAGTATTGAGCTATCACACTCATTCTTTGGATGATCACATGTCTATCCCCGATCTCGGGTTGATAAATGCACTGCATGGACGGTCGAGTCTTGTCCCGGTCGTGTTGACACTCCCACCTAAGCTCCAAAGACTTAAAGTTTATCAATGAATGGTCGGTTCACATTCATCTTGTTTCTCTCTTATGCCCTTAAGTCTGGGGAATACGTTGATAAGTAGGAAGGCAAGCTGTGTCCACCTTAGCCTTATGTCTTTCCTGGTGATTCATGGGATCAGGTTAGTTGATTGAAGGCTGTCTCGGTTATCCTGGATTGTATTCTGGTTTTTCCTTTCAGAGGGAATACTTTGATGTTTTGTTAGATTTCGAACATGTGTTAGGCACTAGACGGTCAATCACGTCCACTTTGATTCATATTCTCTAATCAGATCTGGGGTAGAGTTGGCTCAGGTGCAGTCGGGTCATGCTTATCCAGTTTCATACTCCTGATGGATCGAAGGAGGGTGCTGGAGAATTAATGATCAAGTCTTTGTTGTTTATTCTCTTATCCATTCTCTAGGCCAAAGTTATTTGAAGGACTTATGGGCCACATCCATTTGTGGTTGGTGCGGATCAATATTGACCCTCGCTCAGATGGTATGATATAGTTGGTCACCCGTAACTTTGAATGTCATTTCGATTGGTTTCGTATTGAGGCCTCCTTGCAATCGTTGCCTTAAGTTGTTAAAAACACCAAGCCAGAGCTATAATGAGCTGTCGTATTCAACTTTTAGTAGTTTGTACTCTTATTGTCGAGTTTAAATTAGAGTTTATGGGATAATGAGTGGTTGAACCACACTCGTCCATTTGTTTATACTCATTTCTATACTCTGGGGATAAGAGTTTGTTGGTGGGTGATCGAATCACAACCCATTTGTGTTTATACTCCAATCCATGCTTTGGGGACCAGAGTTGGTCAGTGGGTAGTCGGTCACACTCGAATTGTTTATACTCTGGTCCACACACTGGGAACTTAGAGTTTTCTCATGGGCAGTCGTTTTTCCACCCGAATTGTTTATAATCTAGTTTGCACCCCGAGGACTTAGAATTTTCTCGTGGGTAACCGTTTTTCCACTCGAGTTGTTTATACTTCAGTCTGCACTTTGGGGACTTAGAGTTTTCTCATGGGTAGTCATTTTTCTACCCGAATTGTTTATATTCAAGTCCACACTCCGAGGACTTAGAGTTTTCTCATGGGCAGTCGTTTTTCTACCCGAATTGTTTATATGCTAATCCGCACTCTGGGGACTTAGAGGTCTTCTATTGGGCAGTTGTTTTTCTGCATGAATTGTTTATACTCCAGTCTACACTCTGGGGACTTAAAGTTTTCTCGAGGCAGTCATTTTTCTGTCCAAATTATTTATACTTCAATCTGCATCCTAGGACTTAGAGTTTCTCGTGGGCAGTCGTTATTCTGCCCGAGGCAGTCGTTTTTCCACTCTAATTGTTCATACTCTAGTCCGCACTCCGAGGATGTAGAGTTTTCTCGTGGGCGGTTGTTATTCTTGCCCGGGGCAGTCATTTTTACGTCTGAATTTTTTACTCTAGTCCGTACTCCGAGTACTTAGAGTTTTCTCGTGGGCGGTCGCCATTCCGCTCGAATTGTTTATACTTCACCCATACTCCGAGGACTTGGAGTTTTTTCTTGGGCAGTCATTTTTCCACCTGAATTGTTTATACTCCAGTCTGCACTTCATGGACTTAAACTTTTCCCCTGGGCAATAGTTATTCTGCCCGAGGGAGTCATTTTTCCGCTCGAATTGTTCATACTATAGTTCGTAGTCCAGGGACTTAGATTTTTCTCATGGGCCGTCATTGTTCCGCTGGGGGCAGTCGTTGTTTTGCCTGAATTATTTATACTTCATTCTGCACACCAGGGACTTAGAGTTATTTCGATCGGTGGCCAGTCATACCCATTTTTGATTTATACTTCAGTTGTCAAGTCTAGGTTAAAGTTGTCAAATGAACGATCGAATCATGTTCATCCATGGAATGGAATTCTACCCCCAGTATTAAGGATGAAATTTGATAAATGGACGGACAATTCTCGTCAACTTGGTAATTGTAGCTCTTCCAATCAAGTCAAGGAAGGAGGTAAGTGATGGATGGTTGGACCACATCCATGTTGGGGTTGGATAATCAAGTCTTGTACAATTTTCTTCGTGCTCTTCCTAGTAAATGGAGGTATAGAGTTATTTGGTGAACAGTTATGTCGTATCTATTTTAGGCTGCAGTCAAGTCCATGTGTTGAGAGCGGTGATTGATGAGTAGGCAGTCAATCATGGCTACTTCAAGTTGGGCTTTCGAAATGCCTCTTCTGTTTAGGGTAGGAGTTAATGTGTTGACGATTGAGTTACGTCCACTCTAGTTGGATTCGACCAAAGCTTCGGTAAAGGCATATGTAATTTGTCGAGCTTCATTTTATGATCTGGGTAGTGGATGATTGGATCACACACTCCAAGTCTTTCTTAGGCCTCCAAGTCAAACGCAAAAGTTGATGAGTGGCTGGTTAGTCGCGTTCACTTTGTATTGGATCCTGACCTTGTCGGGTTTTTCCACTTCGAGTCCTTGGCCCTAAATCAGGGGAATATGGTAGCTGATGAGCGATTGAATCATGCTCGTCTTGATGAAACTCCATAGGTCTGATCACGGTTTGTGGAGATTGGATGGCGGCCAACTCTAAATCTTGGTCCCCTGCATGATTTTGGAAGTATTTTAGTTCAAATTGGTCATAATACACATTGAAATTAAAATAAAATAATTCACAGAAGATTGGAATAAATCTCATTGATAAGTGAAGCAGCATCATGTGCTTGCTATTCCACTTTGCCCCTAGCTCCTTTCAGTGCGATGTCGACCATCAGCGGCCCAATTGATAATCAGAGTTCTTTATTGATAGGCATTAGATGTTCCTTGCCTGCTATTCTACATGGCTTACAAATACTGTCGAAGCTTTCCTTTTCGAATCAGCATTTCGATCTCATCTCGGAGATGTTTGTAATCACCTATGTTAGGACCGTGTGCATCTTAAAATATACAACACTACCCGAATTTTCTCTAGGCTTCGATGGACTCTCTCGAGGCTAGTTTTCAGTGCTACTCTGAGTCGTGAGTCTCTAATTAGAGGCTATGGATTGAACCATTCAAATATGAGTCGAATTTTGAGAACCTAGGTTGTTTACATGAATTTGAATCCTTAGCCAACGAGCTAGTATTGTTCTTTCTCCTAGTCTACTCTACCTGCTCCTTGCTTTGGTTCTGATTCACATTGTAACAGAAACGACCCAAGGTCATAGGAGGCTCTCCGGCTAACTAGCTACCAAAATCAATCTAGGGGTCGAGTCCCCTCGTCAACGTGATCAGTTGATGTCCTCGCTAACGTCTGGAATAAATTGGATAATGACATCACATCCTTAGTATTAGTCGCACGCATTCTAAACTACTCGACAAACTTCTGATCCGGTTGATTGAATGAGGAGATGGATTTGGGCGGTAATCGCATAAACTGCATGATCGGTACACCTTCGAGGATTATAGGAAATCGTCTGCATTCGATGGCACATATCATTCTGACAGAATTCACATGCCACTTGAATTTCATGAGATGTAGTTTAGGGTTGGTTTTCCTTGAGTAAACCGTTATGATTGGTACATTGAATCTCCTCGGATATTCTGCACACTGAATGGCTTTAATGAATTGGCTTCGAATGAGGGAGATGCTTCAGCCATTGACAATCTGATTCATTTTTAAGTGTTATGTTTATGAATGATGTATGCATGCCAAAGATATGAGCAAAGAAAGATGGACTGATATTGACGGAGCAGTGGTAAGTTACTTGGAGTTGGATCCAATAAAATCTTCTATTTGCTTGAAGGAAGCAATTGGTTTGCTTGGAGTTATGGAATTCAGAGTGCTGGGTCAATGAAGAATGGTGCTTGTAGTCATCTTTGCATTTGCTTGGAGAAAATCTTGGTTTTACCCAAGTTTGGCTTTCGGCCAAAATTTCTTAGATTTCCATAGAGCCACATCACCTATATTCTCCAACCTTTGGGAGTATCATTTGAGCAGCGGTTGCTTGTTCATTCCTCGATTGCAATTGAGAAGCTGCCGCTTGATCCTTGTGCCCCAGTCAGTCATAGGACATAAGGGAAGTGGATAAAACGTACTGCGTTTAAGTTGAGTTCTAAATCCAAAATATGGGGGCACTGCACTACCGCATGGGTTTGGGTGCTTAGCACCTGGAAAAAAATTTAGAGTTATTTTTAAAAAATTTGGATCGTACCCGATTCATAAATTTTAAAAAAAAATGGATGGTACGCAATCCACATTTTTTTGGTATAGGGATCGGTAAGATAGGGCTTTTAGGAAAGGGATCAGTAGTATAGGGATCGGTTGAATTGGCTTGATAAGGGATCGATAGTTTTCCATATGAGAGGGATCAGCTATGAGGACATGAATGAGGATAAGCCAAAGGGAATGGTTATGGACTAATTTGTAGAGGGATCGGTATAACTATTTCGTAGGGGGATCGGTATATGTACTTTGCAAAGGGATTGGCATATGTACTTAGTAGAGGGATAGGTATACATACCTTGGAGAGGGATCGGTATATACCCTTTGGAAAGGTATTGGTATACTTACTGAAGGGATCGGTATTGATGTATTTGGAGTGATCATTACATATGCGTTTTGGAGAGATCGGTACATATGGAGGGATGGGTAGTGCATGTAATACTTTAATAGAGGGATCGACATTTACTCAGTATATATGTTAGAGGGATCGGTATACATATATTTTCCTTGGTGAGGGTTCAGTCATTTAGGTTAAGGGTTCAGTTGCAGTTGAGATTCGAAGGGGATCGGCCATTATGGCCTTTTGAGAAGGATCGACCATCATGGCCTTGAGAGGTATCGGCCCTTCGCTGACTTGAGTGCAAACTTTGACATCTAATCCCAAGAACTTGCATACATGAGTGAATCTGATCCTTTCCAAATGGACATGAACACATGAACGACTCTATACAAGAACACTAGCATAATTAGATCCTCCAAAAACACGAGAAGTAGACTTAGTCCCTTTAACCGTGGCTATTAGCTTCCTTTATATCTTCTTCAAATCTGAGTCGAATAGAAAGTTTACAGTTTGAAAGTGGGATCTATCTCGCGAACATGGAAATCCACCAGTAGATTATGAGATCCAATCAAGCTGAGAATTCATCTCTCAATGAAAGCACCAAAATGTTGGCACCAAAAATGGGCAACAACACCCAATTAGCTTACACTCCAAGTTTCATGTTGATAGCAACTGTAGATTTTAAGTTATTGACCGATCATTGTCGCAATGTTTAGTGAATCTGAATATGGACGATCTTTTTTACACGATTCCTTTTGATAGGTGAAGTAATTTGCTCATAACTTGAGCATACGAACTCCAAATGACTTGAAACTGGAATGTAGCCTCATGGGCCCTTCATTGGCACTCTATATCGATCTAACCAGATTTGGGACATTAATTGAGGATATGCACCGATCGTCTAAGGAAAGGGATAGACACTAAACCCCCACGTAGGAGAGGTATTATTCCATACTTAAAATAATCTAGAGATTCTATCCATTGGCCTTGGTTGATCGTCGCTTCATATTATTATCTACGCTTGATCTCTGAGCCTTATAATCATCCCTTCAGGTTGCCATCCTCGATGATCACCAAGTCTAACTTGTCCAGTCAGTCTGAATATAGCCGGGCCAAAATATTGGATAACAGTTGCACATATATTAGTTGAGCGCAAGCTAAGCAGCAGAAATAGATTCGACTTCACATGTTGAAAGAGAAACACAATTTTTCGTTTTACTAAACTACAAAAGTAACGATTGAATTAATTATTGACATGTATTCTAAATTTCAAATTATACAGCACGATCTTATGGAACTAGGAGTTAAATTCACTAATTTTGATTTAGTCACACAACTTTTGAACTCTCTGACAAACGAATGGGAAAGAAATATTTTAGCCATCGAAGAAGCTAGCGATCTTTCCCAACTCAAAGTCGAAGAGATAATAGAAAATCTGATATCATATGAAGTTAATTTACAGGCAAGAAAAGAACAAAATCAAGAAAGGAAAACATCACATTTCAAGCGAATATTGACAACTTCGACTTTGAAGAAGATGAGATTGTTTTCATCGCTAAAAATTACAACAAGTTCAAGAAGTTTAAAAAAGGGGCGATTGTTAAAACCTCCAATTTATGTTCAATGATAACAACTATACAATCATATACATATATAAACCTTATCAAGATTGCAGGTATATGATACAAGAAGACACCATGCTCGAAGATTTTGAGATGCAAAGAGAAAACCAAGATTCATTACACCATGCTCGAAGATTTTGAGATGCAAAGAGAAAAACAAGATTCATTTGATTTCATTTTAAAAGATGAAAATTGATTTTATAGAATAGAAATTTTTGCTTTCTTAACTTTGTGTGTTCCTTAATGCATAGTTTATGATGTACGCCATATACCATAAGTAGTAGTGCAAAGCATGACTCAGGAAAATTCATTTTTATCTAGTGAGAAAAATAAAACATTCATAGCTTTGGCATTCGTTAGATGCCTCTGCTTTTTATGCATCAGTCTATGTGCCAATATCTATGTTGGGTGCTTCATATTTATTTTGAGTAGCTAGCCATATTTCTAATCCATTCGCTTTCAGAAAAATTTGCATGCGTGATGACCAACAAGCATAATTATAACTAGTAAATAGTGGGGGACAAGCAGTTGATTGACCTTCTTGAAATGTACTTGTCATTTTAAGATTTTCAATTACGTGTTACTATAGATCGAAATAACCTTGCTCTAATACCAATTGACGGTCTCGTGGATTGTATATTATCTAACTTGTGTATAATATGCAAGTGTACAAGTTAATGCAATGGGAGACAATAAATAGTAAAGTATAAAAAGCATGCAAACTAGAGTTTTTATACTGGTTCAGACCTTACATCCTACGTCCAATCTTGAAGCTACCCTTCGATATTTCCTTTAATCAAAGTACCCCTCGCTTCGCTCGAAGGAATAGGCTAATACAAAGGTATTTTTGACAATCTTGTGTTTCAAATAACATAGTTTTTGACTTATAGTATGAATCTTCCTATGATCTCCTTCGAGTGTGTGAATAGGAACGCTTTGAGTTATAAGAAGTGATTTAACCAAAATTAAATTTTGGTTGTAATAGATTGAGAGTTTGTGATATATGTATATGCAAGAAAGTGTTTAGAAATTAAGAGAGGAAAGAATAGATTAATTCAAGTTAGTTAATTTCTATTTCTCAATCAAAGTAGTATTTATAGATTCAAAAAAATGCAAAAGGAAAGTTATTACTATTTGAAAAAGTCTATACAATTTAATGGCTGTAGCTTTCGATGAAAGGTGATTTCTTTTTTATTGAAACAAAAGTGTCTTCTCAAAATTGATAGTTTTTGCACATGACAGACGTCTATGGTAAAGCATCTGGCATTCGTGACTTCAGAGAATTTTTACCCGAGAATTTTCACAAACATCCATGGCTTTATCTCAAACGTTGTAAAATTAATTTTTTAACTTAATTTTGATGCAAATGAAATTTTGTGTGATCGTTTATGCATATATACTCAAGAAGACCTTAACAATATTTCATTTAGGACTCTTTTACATTAGAATAACCTTACTTAAGTCAGTATGGTCGATGAATCTTTATTTTTCTTTAAGTCTCAATATCTTCAAGCATTGTGTCTTCTTTTAGCATATAACTATAATCTTGATAAGGTCTATATATATATATGATTGTATAGTTGTTATCTTTGAAACATAAATTGGAGGTTCTAACAAAAGTGCTGCACCTGTACGAGAAGAAGTTAAGATCCAACGACCTTTATATTACATCAGTAAATGATTCACTAGAGCCGAGAAGAACTATCTGAAATTAGAAAAACTAGCATATTGCCTCTTGATTACATCAGAGAGTTACGACCATACTTCCATGCATACCTGACCAAAGTGCTAACAAATCAACCTTTGAAGCAAGTGTTGTACCGTCCTAGACCTTTGGACGGCTTATCAAATGGAACATCGAATTGAGTCAATATGAAATAACTTACCATCCTCAAAGGGCCATCAATAGGCGGTAGTTGGCAGATTACATTGCTGATTTTACTATACATGATAATAAAGAAGAAACTGCTCTAGAAGTGGAAACACGTTGAAAGTTGTTCGTCGGTGACGCATCTAACAATTTCTACATGGGGGCGGAAGTAATGCTTGAGACTCTCGTAGGATGGTCTGCTTGCTATGCCTTACGCTTGGAATGCCCTGAAACAAATAATGAAGTAGAATACGAAGCATTGATTGCTGCACTCAAGATTGTGAAGGAACTCGAGATAAAATCCACCCACATCACTCAGCCAGTCGTATGTCTGGTGAAAAGTGAGTACCAGGCTCGAGGAGAGAACCTCGCCCCGTATCTATCTAAAGTGAAGGAATTGCTGAATGACATCGAACATTACACCATAACTCATATCCTAAGGGAAAAAAATGCAAATGCGGACTATCTAGCCAAATAGGCCAGTTCTGGAGAAGCTAAGTCATTAGTGCTAGTCCCAGTTGAATCTCTGACCACACTAACCATAAGCGAGATGGAAATCGATTGGATTTTTGAGAAAACCAAAGAACTAGAAACATGGATGATGCCAATCAAGGGTTTCCTGCTCAGAAGAACACTCCACGTAGACAAGAATCAATGAAAAAAGCTCCTTTGAAAGGCACCACAGCTCATAATACAAGATGAGATACTCTAATGAAGAGGATTCTGTACACCCTTGCTCAGATGTGTGACCAACAACGAAGCACAAAGGATTCTAAGAGAAGTTCATGAAGGCAACTACGGAGATCACAAGGAGGGGCAAAGCCTTGCTAAGAAAGTTCTCTGCTGTGGGTATTTTGGGCTAACAGTAAACCGTGATGCAGCAGATTACGCCAGACAATGCGGCTAATGCCAAAGATTCAATAAGATCAAAAGAAATCCTTCAATAGAGCTAACGTAGATGGACAGACCATGGCCATTCGCAATCTGAGGAATCAATCTGATCGGTGTACTACCAATGGCTTAAGGAGGGGACAAATACACTATCGTTGCTATTGATTATTTAACCAAATTCTCCAAAGCGGAACCATTAGTGTGACGACCCGGAATTTCTAATAAATTAAATTGGGATAATTAATTGATTTTAAATATTCAGAAGTTAATTTTAAACTTGAATTCCAAATATTAATATTTACTTGATAATTAAATCATTGAATTGTATAGTTTAAATATTGAATTTAATAATTGAAATTGGGTAAAATGTTGAATATGGAAATTCAAGCCTGTTAAAAATAATTTGAAGGCTTATAAAATTTATAATGATGATACCGAAGATAATAAAATGGTTGAAATTTAATTTAAAGGTGATTTGTTCAGTTTTGAAGATACATCGTTTAAATCGATATTTAAAAATAGCCTTCTGAGGCACAGTCTCAGAATTCGACGAAACCAGTTCCATTGGGTCCATAATAGTTAGTTATTATCGATTTCAATTTTCGTAGCAATCGGAGTTGTCATTTGACCCTGGCGGCTCAAAACGCGTAGAACTATTTTAATCGATTTAATTTAAAATTGATCGTTTACTTCCGTAACTCGCGTATATGATCGAATTAGCTTCCGAAACACATTCCATTGTGTTCGGAACGCGGGTAAAACCTTATAATCGCCTTGCGGCATTCCTTAAGTGGAGTTCAAAAAATTTTAAAGGGGCTATTAACGAGACGTTTGAAAGTTTTATAATATAGTAAAATTTAAAGACAAATAGCAAAGATATTTTTATTAATAGGAATGCATACTCAAGAAGCCTTCTTCCAATCGTTATCTTATCCCCGTCCTCCTTTCTTTTCTAAAAAAAAGCAGAAGTCGAACTCAAATTAAACAAAAAAAAATGGCCGAAGCCGTTTAATAAAAAAAAAGGGAAAATGGCCGAAGGGGGAAAGAAAGTCGCACGGCATGGTTCATCAACTCAGGTGGTGGTCGCGTCATGGATTTTGCGAGGGAAAGTGGGTTTCGTCGTCGACTTCAATTAGGGAAGAGGCGGCTCAAGCTCTAACACTGGCACGTCTCCATCTCCTCGTTCTTTTGTTCAAATTGAAATCAAAGGAATCACGAGTCAAAAAAAAATTGTGTCGACCTCGGCGTTCTGCTTGAACTCGAGCACGGCAAAGGAAGAGAGATAAAAAGGCGGGTCGCGACTGGTATGGCTGAGCGCGTTCGATTAGGGTTGCGCGGTGACATCGGCTTCAATGTTGGGTTGAAGTACTTTTGGCGACGATTGGGACTTGATGGCGAGCAGCATAAGCATGCAACAGTTGGAGACAAGCTCGCGAGAAGGACGGTTTTCTTCTCTGGTAGGTGACCGTAAAGGTATTTTCTGTCTGTTTTATTTAAATTATATATATATAAACATAATAAAGGAAAATTATTAGTTTAAAATTAAAACATCAGTAAAAAAATGGTGATTAAGCTGTTGTAATTAACTTGTTTAATTTTTGAGTTGCTAAAAATAGTTTGTTAAAAGAAACTATTGATTTAAAAATTTTAAATCAAATAATGAGTTAAATTGAATAAGTGAATGGTGATCAATTGTTTGATTTATTCAAATAATAACAAATCATAAATTGTTTATTCAAGGTTTGAAATCTGAAAAGAAAACAAGCTGGTTGGAATGGGTTGCAAAAAGCAAAATCAAAGGTGAGTAAACCTCACGCTTCTGGATTTTTATTTAAGTTTAAATGGTTAAGTTTTAATGATTGGTTGAATGGTTGAACTGAATTGATATGCTATATTATATAGAAATATCTAGTATATATTGGAATGATCGGTAGTCTGGGATGATTATTATTGGCAGTTGGAATAATGAATGCTGTGAGTTGCTTGAATATTTCGGTACCCTGAGTTATCGAAATATATAAATTTGATTTTTTTTGTAAGGAATATAAAGGTGAATTTTGAAAGTGAAACAATTGTAGAATAAAAATAAGAATGAACTGGAAAGAAATGAAAATGATATTTAAAAACTGAAGTTAAAATTGCAACGTAGAGATTTAAAACGAGATTCTATATCAAAGTTAAATCTAATAAATTAAGTTTTTAAATATTAAGTGTTTTAACAACTTGAATGTTGAAGTGTAATTGTAAATTGACTTGAATTTAAAAATAAATTTGGTTTTAAATTCCTTTAAATTTCTATTTTAAAACAAGTAATTAATTTATTAATTAAGTAAATAAAAAAGATAGTTAATTACAGGTTGAGATTAATCGATAATGATTAATATTATGGTTGAATTCAAGTAATTAATCTAGATTAGAATAAACTAAAATATAAATTGGAAGTCATTAATTTATATAATTAATGATGAAATCAAAGATTGATCAATTAAGAACGATTAATCCATAATAATTGACTTATGAGAAATTAATTAACATCAGTAATTAAAGATATATGTAATTAATATAGTTAATTAATTTATGAAGTAGTTAAGATTACTTATTGATTTTGGTTACGAATAATTAAGATCGTGTAATTAAACAAAGATAATTACTTGAATGTAATTGAAAAATAATTAATCCAAGGTGATTAATTAAGATGAATCATGAAGGGTTGACTAATTTATTGATTTGGAATTAATTAACGTTAAATGAAGGAATCTAAGTGATTGAGGTTTGAAATTCAATTAGAATCAATTGAATTGATTTGTATGTGATTAAGCTTTGCTTCTGAATGATTGAAAGGTATTGGATGATTTGAAGGAGTTGATAACTCTGATATGAAATGTTGTGTATTTCATTTGGATAACTTGGGATAGGATGATATGAGATTCGAAGAGACCGGGGTCGGGTATTGGGTAAATACCCGAAACCACTTTGAATTTTTATAGATTGATATGTGAAATCTATAGGCTGGAATGAAGTGATTTAAAGGAATTGGACTATTTAAATCTAAACCACGGTACTTAAAAAAAATTGATGTGTGGAATAAGTGATGTCTATAATAAATTGGGGCTTTGTGAATTGAAATGAGTTACCCCGGGTTTTTATATAAGTTGTATGCTTTGTATTCCATGTTAGATGGGTTTACTCACGCTGGTTTGCAGCCTGACCTGGGTGTTACTTTGGTGTGATGCTCGGATCAGACCGAGTATTACAGATTTTCAGGTAGGGACGTTCTGGAGCTCAGGAGTCGAGCGGGATGGCAGGAACATATAGAATATTTCCACTGTACTATATTATTGTATATCTAAGATATGATAATTGTATATATTCACTGACTGTATATATGTGAAACTCTGATGTATATTAAATGTAATCGACGGAATATTATTCTTTTCTAAACTGTTATTGTTTATTATTTTATTTTATCCGCTGTGAATGTGAGATGTTGGTGCTTCTGATCTTCTTCTTCTATCTTTTTCTTCTTTTTCATCACTATCTGGAATTTTCGGCTTTAGAAATTTCGGGTCGTTACATTTGGTATCAGAGCGGAAAGGTTAAGCGAGAACCTTGGCTCTGGTGGGAGTTACTCATTAAATAGAGTCTGTAGCACTCTAGAATGGGTTGAGTGTGTGTGTGTGTGTGTGTGTCTATATATGAGAGCGTACTTGTTATTTTCTTATATAAAGGTTTTAAATGATTTTATATAAAACTATATTTTGATATATAAAGCAATATTTCCTTCTAATAAATATTAAGGTGATTGGTTGTTAAATTATTGGAATTAAAATTTAGAAGTAATATAATACAACCAAACTGAAGTCTTGAATTGGAAATAAATTAAGTAGAAATAGAAATACAACCAAATTAAAATTTAATTGATTGAAAATGAAATTCAAAATCTGGTCCCAGAATTTGAAAATTTTGTTTCAAAGTAATGAAAAATAATCAATAAGTATTATTTGGATAACTGGGACTTGTTGCAAACAATGGGTTGTTTGAAAATTTGATTTGAATTAAAAACCAAAAGTGGTCTAAAATTTTAGGATGGCCTCGTGTGTAAAGGAAATGAATAAGGAATATACATAAACCAAAAATAGTTTGAATAAACTCTAAATGTCGAGTTTGAAATTTGGAATGTGATGTGATACCCAAAGTGATAAGTTTTTAAGTGGGAAGATTATTATTGTGAAGTTTAAGGATTGAATGAGGTTGATTGGATTAAGTAAATCGAATTTAACTTGGGAGAAGTTAAATAAGTTTGAATGAACAACTTGAATTGGAAATTTTAAGATGCAATTGGAATTTAACTTGGAAAGTTAAATGGTTAACTTGAATTGGTAGTTTGTGTGATTTCAAAATGGGTTTGAGATCTGGAAATTGGAAATGGATGGACGTTTTAAAATAAATTGGATAATATCATCCTATTGTTATTAAAAATCCTTAAATTGTGAATTGGATTTGTTTAAATGAGTGAGAAATGAAGTATGGTAATATATCCATTATTGAGATAAAAGAGAAATCTAACTTTAATTTGAAATTAAGGATATGGAATCACTTTAAACTGAAAATTTGAATAATTGAATTGTAAATTAAACTTGTTTAAGAATTGGTTTCAAATTAGAACATAAAATTGGGTAATAAATTAAATTTTTAAGATAAAATTGTTTTGAACTCTTATGTAAACTTTGAAATAAGTATGTAAAGATAATTTAAAATGAAATTCTAGAATTTGAGCTTAGAAATTAAATTGTTTAAAAGCTTTTAATAAAGGTTAATTTGGTTTAAAGGGTTAAACCAACCTTAGAGAATTCAACTCGAATTTATATAATTCGAGATGGTTTAAAATTGAGATTGGAATTGAATTAGTCCAAATTAAATCTAACTTGAATTAATTGGACTTGAGATTGAAGGTGTATAAGTTTAAAAATTCAAATGGAAAATTTGGGCTGAATTGAAATGATTGAAATTGAAGTGGGTTCAATTGAATGGATATTAGTCCAAAGTGATTGGAATAACTTGGGATTGTAATTAAAGTTGAATATGTTTAAAATCAAACGGAATTTGATTTAAATTTGAAAAGAAGTTGAGAATTAATTCAACTTGAATTGGAAATAAATCAAGTCCAATGGAAATTGAAGTTATTTAAAATTGGAATTGGGTCAATTTAAATGGAAGTGGAAATTTAAATTGAATTGATGAGAATGGAGATTGGGAATTGAACAGTTCTGACTCTAGACTATTCTCAATATAAATTGTTTTAATATAAACTTATTTTTCCAAGCTATTTAATACATATAACCTTACTTTTTAAAGTCACATTATTTTATACTTGTCTTGCAATCATTTCGGAACTATTAACAATTTTTCAACTGTTTTATAAACTAATTATTATTTTTCAACTATTTTACAAATTAATTACTATTTTACAACTATTTTGCAATTATCTAAAATTTCTAAAACTATTTAACTATTTACAACTATTTTGCAATTATCTAAAATTTCTGAAACTATTTAACTATTTTCCAACTATTTTACAGCTATTTTGCAAACTAATAATTATTTTTCAACTACTTGTCTATTTTTAAAATTTCAAGCTATTTTCTAGATATAAATTGGTCGGAGTTCAAACTGTTATTGGTTAAATACCCAATTGAGATAAGAATTGAAGGTATAATCCAAATGAGAATTAAGGCAATTGTGAATAAGTGAATGGGATTAAGGCAATGTGAGTAAGTGGATAGAATCTAAAGGAAATGTGAATAGAAAGAGAAATTGATTTGGCTAAAAATCAATGAAGTTAATTACGTAGGATGTACGTTTATTATTCTATTCGCATAGTGATTTGATCCAGATTCGAGCATAGAATTTTGAGATAATTTATCGATCCGAGTTGGGATTTTTTTCCACTCGATTTTCGACGGCGAACCTGGATATGGATTGTTGATTGGTTCTGGATATTCTCTATCATAGTTATAGCTATGCAAGGAGAATGACGGTTTCTGATCAAGAAACCAGATCTAAGTCCGCACTAGGAAGTCGGGTGGACGATACTAGTTCGGAGGTGAAACTGTGTGATCGAGCGAGCGATCAGATTGGTATAGCGTACGGATGATAGATATACATCGTACAGATTTGAATGGAATTGATATTGAAAAGAGTAATCAAATTTGAATTTTTGATTTTGAATAAACAAGTCATATATCTTTGTTATATAAAATAAATCTTCCCTTGTTGAATCTATTGATGGAGGAAAAGGATTTTTGGAAGTATTTGAAGTATAAAAGGAGTTTTATACAAATTTGAAACGATCCAAAGTTTTTTTTTAAAAAATTATACATATCTGAATATACATATAAAGGATCTTATGAAGATTTTGGAAAAGGGTTTTGGAAACATTTGGATTTGGAAGGCTTTTGATTTTTAGGTAAAATCAATATTAAAATTTGGAAAGCCTAATTTGAGAATTATCGATTTTGGGATAATCGATTTTGAGTAAAGGAGCTTTGTATGAGATCATACTAGGTGTATGATTTGAAAGATACTATATGTATAGTATAAAGTGTTTTGATGATGGCTTTGGGGAAAAAGGCGCTCCCTTGAAATGAACTTCTCAGGAGTGCCACCGGGTGGTGCTGCCTTGAGCCCCAATGGGGGGTTCTAAAGTTGATCCTGTGAGGAGTCCGGACAAACTAGTTACTGAGGATTATTGGGTAGCGAAAGTCAAGGGCACTGATGCTTATAGGGGCATTTGGGTTATGCTGTGACGACAGTGTAACTCGATGTCACTGCGATCTACTGTGGGAACCATAGCGAAAATCATGTGGAGGATGAGTGCCAACAGTCTACACTTGATTTTGCCAGGAAGGCAACGCAACATCGGTAGACTGCGATCTATGGTCAAGTGGAGTGGAGAAGTTTCATTCTTTTGGCAGCGAAATTCGAGGGCGTTGATGCCTACAGTTATATGGGTTTTTGCTGTGATAGCTACGTAACCCCAGTTGTAATTGCGATCTGTAGCGGGTTCCATGTTGTAATCGAGGGGCGCGGAGGTCTACAGTTATCTATGGATTTTTTCGGGATGGCAACGTAACCATCGAGTTAACTACGACCATGGATGGGGGTGATGATTCTCAGAGCATTTTCACCAAAGATATTTCCTCTATTTTCCAAAACTGTTTTCTATATTTTCAATAAAATTATTTTTCAAGTATTTTCACCAGGTGTTGAAAATAGGTTTACCAAGTACTTATAAATTTTCAGTCCTACGCCTGATCAACATATGACTGAATTATTGTGAGAACAAGGATGGACTGGTTGAGACATCGAGTTTTAAGGAATATTTTTATTAAAAGCTATTTTAATAGTATTATCTGAATTTAAAAGCATTTCTAAAATTTTTAAATAAAGTTGTTGAAATTTTGAAAGATGTAAGAAAATCCAAATTGGAATTATAAATAAGATTTAACTCGAAAAAATTTAATGAAGTAATTTTTGTAATAAAATCGAATATTGATATAAAAATTGAAATAAGCTAATCAGCTAAATAAATTATTTGATAGAATATATTAATAAAATTTAACTCGGTTAATTAAAATGGATTGTAAGTTAATAATGGAGCTTGGAAATGAACTCGAATTTTAAATAGAATTCGACTTGGATTTGATAATGAATTAAATAAGAAGGGATGTTGTAAAAATAAAAATAAAATAGAGTTGGATCGAAATAGTGATGGTTTGAATTACAAATAAGATTCAAGTGTGTTATAAATAATATTTAACGAAGTTTGCAAGTAAATTTGATATAAGGGAAGTATTGTCGAATGAAATGAAAGTAAATTATAATAGAAATGGTTTGAGTTGCAAACAAAATCCAGATGAGTAGAATTAAATTGAGAATGGCTTGGTATAAATAAAATAATTCGCAAATGAATTAAGTAAGTGAATTAAAAATATAAAGTGGGGAAATAAATGGGTTAATTGAATTAAATGGATGAAGTCTGATTGAATAAAAATTTAAAGCAAAGTTTCAATTGGAATTGGATTATCAGATGAACTTAAATTAAGAGGCGAATTAATTTGAAGTAAAATTACTAAAATTAAAGCTTGGTCTCGAGTGAGAATGGAAGACCATTATGTAAAGTTTGGGTTAAATTTAATTGGAAAATTGGTATTACTATAAGCATCGAATGTTGTCAAGCTCAATGAAATAGTTTTATAATGAAACCAAGGCGGTGATGAAATGGAATTAATTATAGAATGATTTGAGCTTAATTTAAAGTAGATATAGACTAAAAATAAACACTCTATTAAGCGAATATTGTCGAATTTGCATAGAATGAATTGTCGTTTGACGTAAATGGAAGTAATTAAAATTCTATGAGTTGATAGAGATTAAATAAATTGGTTTTAGAATTAATTGAAGTGAATATGAGCTTGTTTGGATTAAAAATAAATTGAATGTAAGCACTTGAGTTGTAAACCATAAAAATTGAATGAAATGGCATATAAATTTGGTTGAAAACAATGGAATTAGTTTTAAAATCATATAAATTGCTTGTGGAAGTTATTTAGAATGCATTTCTTTTAGAATTGATGTGTTGTAGTTGTTTAAGTAAGAGAAATGTTATAAACTTCATATATATGGCACTTACATATTTAAATTGAGTAAGTACAGGTACCTGAAGGCCGTTTGGCTGGATTTGGTTGCGCTATTTGCTAAAATAGATTAGTTGCTTGCTTAAAATGCTAAATAAAGGTACGCCTACGCAATAAAAATAGGAAATATGAATTGTTTTGCTTTTTCCGACCATGTGGGTCGATGTATACATATTTATATCTATTGTCAAATTGCAAAAGCTCCTCCGTACAAAGGAGACTCTGCCAAAAAAATTCGAAAATTTTGGGAGCTAGAAAAAATTTTGAAAAAAATTTTGTTAGCAACAAAACGATTTTAAATATGAAAACTGAAATAACTTAGTAAATGAAACTGATATGAATCGGTTATAAATGAAAGATAAAATTTAATATTCATAATTGAAGACAAATTGAATTCGCATGAAAACGGGGAAAACTAATTTGAATAGAAGTAGAGGTGAAAACTTCTGTAAGGAAATGTATGGAATGATTTTAAAGGGCGTGATTGAATATTATGGCCAAGTAAGATATGCAAGTATTATTAAGGGAAAGGAAAATTGGTATTTGACTTCAGGAGATAATTTGAATTGCCTGACTAAAAGGTATGTATTTAAATTTCGGTATGAAATTGGATTGGGTTTTTGATCTAGCCACTTGGCTTTCTGTTTTCTTTTTGGAATTTGGGAGCCCATAGAGGCCTTTTGTAGTTGTACCGAGCTAGCAGCGCAAAGGAGACGCTGGCAAAAAATTTCGAAAATTTAGAGAGTTAGAAAAAAAATTGAGAAAATTTTGATAATTCAAAATTTGGTTTTAAATTGAAATCTAAGTGATTGAGCAACAGGGTTTTGTTTGAAAACTATAAAAGGTTTGGGAAGTTGGTTAAGGGGTAGTGGATCTTTAATAAAAGACAGTTGGTAGGATGTTGATAAAACTGTTGGTTTTGGGGGAAAGGTAACGGGTATCGGTCCATTCTCCCTAAATAGTAATTTCAGGGACGAAATTCTTTTAAGGGAGGAGGAATGTGATGACCCGGAATTTCTAACAAATTAAATTGGGAAAATTAATTGATTTTAAATATTCAAAAGTTAATTTTAAACTTGAATTCCAAGTAGTAATATTTACTTGATAATTAAATCATTGAATTATAAGTTTAAATATTGAATTTAATAATTGAAATTGAATAAAATGTTGAATATGGAATTTTAAGCCTGTAAAAAATAATTTGAAGGCTTATAAAATTTATAATGATGATACTGAAGATAATAAAATGGTTGAAAATTAATTTAAAGGTGATTTGTTCAGTTTTGAAGATACATCGTTTAAATTGATATTTAAAAATAGCCTTCCGAGGCACAGTCTCGGAATTCGACGAAACTAGTTCCATTGGATCCGTAATAGTTAGTTATTATCGGATTTCAATTTTCTTAGCAATCGGAGTTGTCATTTGACCCTGGCGGCTCAAAACGCTTAGAACTATTTTAATCGATTTAATTTAAAATTGATCGTTTACTTCCATAACTCGCGCATATGATCGAATTAGCTTCCGAAACACGTTCCATTGTGTTCGGAACGCGGGTAAAACCTTATAATCGCCTTGCGGCATTCCTTAAGTGGAGTTCAAAATTTTTTAAAGGGGCTATTAGCGAGACGTTTGAAAGTTTTATAATATAGTAAAATTTAAAGACAAATAGCAAAGATATTTTTATTAACAGGAACGCGTACTCAAGAAGCCTTCTTCCAATCGTTATCTTATCCTCGTCCCCCTTTCTTTTCTCAAAAAAAAAAGCAGAAGTCGAACTCAAATTAAACAAAAAAATGGCCGAAGCCAATTAATAAAAAAAAAGGAAAATGGCCGAAGGGGGGAAGAAAGTCGCACGGCATGGCTCATCAACTCAGGTGGTGGTCGCATCATGGATTTCGCGAGGGGAAGTGGGTTTCGTCGTGGACTTCAATTAGGGCAGAGGCGACTCAAGCTCTAACCCTGCCACGTCTCCATCTCCTCGTTTTTTTGTTCAAATCAAAATTGAAGGAATCACGAGTCGAAAAAAAAATTGTGACGGCCTCCTCGTTCTGCTCAAACTCGAGCACGGCAAAGGAAGAGAGATAAAAAAAAACGGGGCCGTAACTTGTACGGCTGAGCGCGTTCGATTAGGGTTGCGCGGTGACATCGGCATCAATGTTGGGTTGAAGTACTTCTGGCGACGATTGGGACTTGATGGCGAGCAGCATAAGCATACAACAGTTGGAAACAAGCTCACGAGAAGGAGGGTTTTCTTCTCTGTTAGGTGATCGTGAAGGTATTTTCTGTCTGTTTTATTTAAATTATATATATATATATAAACATAATAAAAGAAAATTATTTGTTTAAAATTAAAACATCAGTAAAAAAATGGTAATTAAGCTGTTGTAATTAACTTGTTTAATTTTTGAGTTGCTAAAAATAGTTTGTTAAAAGAAACTATTAGTTTAAAATTTTTAAATCAAATAATGAGTTAAATTGAATAAGTGAATGGTGATTAATAGTTTTATTTATTCAAATAACAACAAATCATAAATTGTTTATTCAAGGTTTGAAATCTGAAAAGAAAACAAGCTGGTTGGAATGGGTTGCAAAAAGCAAAATCAAAGGTGAGTAAACCTCACGCTTCTGGATTTTTATTTAAATTTAAATGGTTAAGTTTTAATGATTGGTTGAATGGTTGAATTGAATTGATATGCTATATTATATAGAGATTTCTAGTATATATTGGAATGATTGGTAGTCTGGGATGATTATTATTGGCAATTGGAATAATGAATGTTGTGAGTTGCTTGAATATTTCGGTACCCTGAGTTATCGAAATATATAAATTTGATTTTTTTTAAGGAATATAAGGGTGAATTTTGAAAGTGAAATAATTGTAGAATAAAAATAAGAATGAACTGGAAAGAAATGAAAATGATATTTTAAAACTGAAGTTAAAATTATAACGTAGAGATTTAAAACGAGATTCTATATCAAAGTTAAATCTAACAAATTAAGTTTTTAAATATTAAATGTTTTAACAACTTGAATGTTAAAGTGTAATTGTAAATTGACTTGAATTTAAAAATAAATTTGGTTTTAAATTCCTTTAAATTTCTATTTTAAAACAAGTGATTAATTTATTAATTAAGTAAATAAAAAAGATAGTTAATTACAGGTTGAGATTAATCGATAATGATTAATATTGTGGTTGAATTCAAGTAATTAATCTAGATTAGAATAAATTAAAATATAAATTGGAAGTCATTAATTTATATAATTAATGATGGAATCAAAGATTGATCAATTAAGAACGATTAATCCATAATAAGTGACTTATGAGAAATTAATTAATATCAGTAATTAAAGATATATGTAATTAATATAGTTAATTAATTTATGAAGTAATTAAGATTACTTATTGAGTTTGGTTACGAATAATTAAGATTGTGTAATTAAACAAAGAGAATTACTTGAATGTAATTGAAAAATAATTAATCCAAGGTGATTAATTAAGATGAATCATGAAGGGTTGACTAATTTATTGCTTTGGAATTAATTAACGTTAAATGAAGGAATCTAAGTGATTGAGGTTTGAAATTCAATTAGAATCAATTGAATTGATTTGTATGTGATTAAGCTTTGCTTCTGAATGATTGAAAGGTATTGGATGATTTGAAGGAGTTGATAACTCTGATATGAAATGTTGTGTATTTCATTTGGATAACTTGGGATAGGATGATATGAGATTCGAAGAGACCGGGGTCGGGTATTGGGTAAATGCCCGAAACCACTTTGAATTTTTATAGATTGATATGTGAAATCTATAGGCTGGAATGAAGTGGTTTAAAGGAATTGGACTATTTAAATCTAAACCATGGTACTTAAAAAAAATTGATGTGTGGAATAAGTGATGTCTATAATAAATTGGGGCTTTGTGAATTGAAATGAGTTACCCCGGGTTTTTATACAAGTTGTATGCTTTGTATTCCATGTTAGATGGGTTTACTCGCGCTGGTTTCCAGCCTGACCCGGGTGTTACTTTGGTGTAATGCTCGGGTCAGACCGAGTATTATAGATTTTCAGGTAAGGACGTTCTGGAGCTCAGGAGTCGAGCGGGATGGCAGGAACATATAGAATATTTCCGCTGTACTATATTATTGTATATCTGAGATATGATAAATGTATATATTCAGTGACTATATATATGTGAAACTCTGATGTATATTAAATGTAATCGACAGAATATTATTCTTTTGTAAACTGTTATTGTTTATTATTATATTTTATCCGCTGCGAATGTGAGATGTTGGTGCTTCTGATCTTCTTCTATCTTTTTCTTCTTTTTCATAACTATCTGGAATTTTCATGTTCGGAAATTTCGGGTCGTTACAATGAGCCACTATTGCCACAAAGAAAGTTATTAACTTTGTTGCTAAAACGGTATTTGTAGGTTTGGGGTGCCACAGAAAATCATCATAGATAATGAGACTCCATTTGAAAGCAATAAGTTCAAAGACTTTTGCAAATGCTTCCAAATCGAGAAAAGCTTTTCCGCTGTTACATATCCACAAGCAAATGGCCAAGTGGAAGCATTGGAAGCAATGGACAAGGTCATTAAGTCCACCATCAAAAAACGGCTTATTAAAGCTAAAGGATATTGGGTTGATGAACTTCCACTCGTGCTATAGGCTTAGGACAATGCATAGATCTGCAACTGGGCATTCTCCATTCGTCCTAGCATAAGCAACGATCCCAGTCGAGTTGGAAATCCCTTTCCATCGAAGGCAAAACTTCAATCAAAGGCAAATTGAGCAGCTCATGCTCGAGTCGGTCGATATGGTTTATCAGAAGAGGAAAGAAGCCAAGTTAAGAACCATCGCTCCCCAAAAAAGGGTCGCACGGTACTTCAACTCAAAAGGTCCATAACTGTATTTTCGAAGTGGGTGATCTTGTTCTCAAACGGGTCTACCCTGTACCAGGAATATTCGGACCAAACTAGGAAGGGCTCTATGGAATTGGTCAGAAGCTAGAGGATGACATATTCAGGCTAACAACCGTCGATGGAACCCAAATTCCCCAAGCATGGAACAGCGAATCGATGAGTCGTTACTTTTTCTAAGACTATTTTTTGTACTCCTATTTCCAGCAAATAAGCCATCCCGGAATGCTGAAGGCATTATAAATGAGCAGAACTTGCCCAATTTTTGTTAATGAAGTTGTTTTCCGTTTTGAACAAATAAACTATGTTCATAAAAGTAACCTGCTGGATCGACGGGGTCAAATCAACTCAAACCGTTGGATCGGTGGAACCCGATCCCTGCTTTCTAAGAACTAAAGTTGCTCCAATGACATGGGGAAGGCCCCAATTTAAGTCATGCAACCCCATAAGCCACGTATTACTTCTTGAGCCATGGAATCACACTCTTAAAGCGAACTCCTCACATTACCCGAAGATTGGCATCATCAAGAAGTTCCAAATCATCCCAGATCAACGGGTTGTATCAATCTCATATGCCACGCATTAGATAAGCCACGAATTTAATTAGCCATGCACCGCTTCTTGGGCTGTGGAATCACACCTAAGAAAATATAATTACTTAAGCCGCGCATTTCATAAGATGTGCACTCTTAGAAACCATGCACTTCGCACAAACACTTCTTGGTATTGCTTCGGCACCATCAGTAAACCATTAAGATTTTATAAGTACCGATATTATCTTGGAAACACCGGAAAACTCATCTATTGCAAGACTAACAAGAATCAATCCACTCCCACTATCAGAAGTAATGCACATGAATCCAGCAATGTCGCACAACTACATATCGATAAAGAATTCCAATCATTGACCGACAAAATCTTTCGAATTGAGATGCTCGAATCACAAGTTCTAGAAGATAGGAACCGCAAAATAAACTCGGTTATATACATCCGAGGAATCGCTCGAATCGACCAGTCATTTGTCAAATGTTCAGAGCAAATAGTCCCGTGAACGAAGGGTGCACACACCAACACTCAACCAAAGTAGTAAATACTTCACAGTTCTGTTACTCCAAACAAAGAATTTTGACAGTAATTATGGGGCTAAATAAGACACTGATGAATAAAACTAGAATAAGTGCATGAAACATATAAAAGTAGACATATAAAGCTACAATCAAAATTTCAATAGTTTTATTACTTATAATATTTTTGATGTACAGCAACAAACAGCGAGGGTCGTGCCCGCAAAATATTGGTCAAGAATAGGAAAATACAAACACCACTATGGCAACAATAAGAAAAAATGCTAAGTTCAGGCTCTACACTTATACAAAAGGTAACAATAAAACAAAAGGGCCAAAAAAATCAAGGCTTCTTCTCACCGATTCCCCAGTCACCTTGAGATACAGAGGGTCATCTAAACCACGCAGCCCTGCAATTTTCCCGGATTGCGAACCGGCTGCAAGCCCGATGCAGAGACGATGGTTGATGCAGTAATGTTGGCAGCAGATCCATCATCATGATGAGGGGGAAACTCAATAGGAAGAGAAGATTGCTCTACAATGTCAGAATAAAAGGCGGTTACCACGGTAATTTCATCAGGCGTGAATTGAAGTCTTCAAGCATAGGACAAATAAATTACCTGCTATGGGGGTTTGTTCATGCATAAAAGCTTCGAAGCCTTTCTCATTACCTCCTTTGATGGTTGCACGATTACAGGAGAGTAGAACGATTCCCTCATCAACATGAAGATGCGAGGACGGTTCACCCGGGCCTAAAGGAAAATGCAAAATAGCGGCCTTAGCGGTAGACGTGGCATCGATGGTTTAACGGTCCCTTTCCAGTCTCAAGATTTTTTAGCCTTCCACTAAAGCTAGGCGCAGTGTAACCACCGCCCATGTCTTCAAATCGTGATAGAACCACTTTCCAGACTACAGCAAGCGTGCAAGGGAACAACGAGCCCAAGTAACTGAGGCTTTTTTGTTGTAGCACGGAATTAATGTAGAAGCCTAAAATAGTAGCATCAAGACTTTCATATTCTTCACAATGGTGTCTCGAAGTTTTGAAAAGCTGGCTTTTGTGCTAGCCTTATCTACCGTCAGCAGGTTTTTCTCAGTGTTCAGAGTCGAAATTTTCTCATGAAGAGAGGCAATTTCTTGGGTCTATTCAGCAATGATTTTCTTTTCCATCTCAACCATCGTCTCGCTTATCCTCAGTTTTTCTGTTAAGGCTGCCTCGTTACTGTAGCACTTCTTTATTTCATCCTTAAAGATGAGTGCGACCCAGCCGGTGGGCTCCTTCGGCTCCTTAAATAAAGAAACACTTTTACTTTATATCTAGAGGGCATCATCCCTCTCCTTCTTCAGCCTCTCAATCTTTACATCATAATCTGCAAGCTACTTCTCCTACTCATCCTTTTTGAACTCGAACGAGAGAATTTCTTGAAAATCGTTTCGACTAACAGTGGAAAGCTGCATGCATAGTTTTTCCCACCCTCGGCTTGTTTCAAACTGCTTTGAATTGCATGGAGATAGGATGACTAAGACTGTGCATGGACCGATTTCAAATTAGGCTTACCAAAAAACAACCTCACTTAAGAACAAGTTACGGAATGCAGCTTGCACGTGTAGGGGACCAGCGGGGAGAATGTAAGGAGCACATCTAGAAACTAGAGGAGAGGTGGTCATAGTCGCATGAATGAAGAAGGTCATGAGACTGGAAGAGAACGATTATTCCAGTAGAAGCAGGAACTGTGAAGCGGGTTCCTGCCCTTGGTCTTTTTTCAGCTTCTTCGATAAATTTTCCCGCTCAGCCAGGCTTTTCCCCTTCTCATGGCCACTTCCTGTACTGTGGTCTTGATCCTTCTTAGCATAGCGATGCTCTTCCACCTCTCGTCCTTCCTTTCCTTCCTTTTCTCATCGGTCTCCTAGGAAGCGTGATACTATAATGTGTGTGATCCTAGTGAAGTGTGAGCTCTAGTTTAACGAACCCAGCAAATACACAAACCAAATCGGTCACCGACTAGTCGGAATTTCAATATCAATTTACAACCAAAATCACTTGGGAAAAATCTCAAAAATTCACAAAAATTAGAAAATATCCTTCTCTTTACTATATAAAAGTTTTGAAGCCATAGACCATAACTAATTATTTTAAATATTTAAAACCAAAATTAGGCTATTTTCTCCTTAGGAAATTCATAAAATAATATGTATAATTTGGAATATTATGAAATTAGAAACTCACCTCCAAAATAATGTTTCATATAACATATCAGAAAATCAAAGCATTTGGAGATTAAAATCTTAGTTTTTACCCTTAAAACCCGTTTAGACAATTTCACAAAAATTCCAATAACCATTATCTTATCCAAACAATGATTAAACAACCATATCTGGGTAAAACAAACGTCAATAATTTAGGTATTATCCGTAACCTAATTCAAAAGCAAAAATACAAAGATGGAACACTTATTATTCATCTTAGATTAATTGTTGGAGTTGATATTTGATATGGCTTTAATCTTCCTAAGCTTCTTCTCCTTTGAATTCCCACTATTTCGTGATTCCCTCACTAGATTATGGCCGGCCTATTTTCTTCTTTCTTTTGATTCTTTTGTTTGAGTAAAAATGAGAATGATATGATGGGAGAGGGTTTTTAAGGTGGATCTACCACGAATTTATTCGTTAACACCTGAAATTAGCTATTTTCCACATAGAAAATTCATAACAAACTATTGCTTCATCCAAAAATTACAAAAATTCTCCATTTTAATATAAGAAACATCATACTCAAATGATGTGACATTTGGAGAAAATCATATCCTAAAACATGACCGAATTCTATTTATTTAAATCAATAAACACATACAAGATTATTTCTTGCTATTAAAACATGTTTAACAATGTTTAAAACAGCCAACTCATATCAAATCCGAACCTAAATGAGTTTGGAAATAATTAGAGGAAGTTTTATTTGCCTAAGTTTTAAAAACTTTGATTAACTCTTTCCTCTTTTTCCTTTGAAATGAAAGCTTCTCGTTAGATTAGTTTTTCCCTCTTTCTTCCCTTAAAATGGAGGTCGGCATTGGAGTCTTAGTAGAGTTTTGTTTCATTTTGAAATGAAATAAATGTAAAGGACGAGAAGGATGTAGGCAAGACTTTGTATATTAATGATTTTGGCTTTGGCTGAAATCCCTCTTGCCAAGTCTCATTAATCTATTTCTCTTAATAGAAGATCCCCCTCATTTCGATTTTATTTATTCTTATCTTTTATGACCGAATATAATTACACTAACCACTCCAGGCCCATTCAATTAATATTTTAAGTGTCTCATACCCAATTAATCAAATTTCTCTTAAATGATTTTCCCAATTAAAGCATCTTAATTATCACTTATTACTTGTAATAACTCGCACCCCGGTGGGATTTCAACAAGGATCTCTTATTGAGATAAGTGCATGAATATTTTCTACGTATTGAAAATATATGGATTGGTGGACATATCTTTGTAAAAGTACTTTTATACAAGTAATTTACAAAGTGATTTTATGGGATGATAGATTTATTAAAGGAGGCTAATGATTGCTTATGTTCTTAACCAATGTTTGTTTTTCCTTTTGAAGTAAGTCCCTGATTTTGATGTGTGTTTTTTGATAGTTAAATAACCGACTGTTAAATCTTGACCTAAATATGTAATCCTTCTTCATTTTAGTGGTACAGAAATATTCCCTACTTAACATCGAAGGATATAAACTCGTGAAATATCTAGGAGAAACACGAGAATTATACAGTGCCGTTATCGTCGGTGGTGCTATATTGTATGTATAAACTCGTTTTGTTCTTCTAGGACAAATGATGAGGAGGTCCATCCACTCAAATAGTTGGGGCTGATCCCTGTTCTTATGTATTGTCTAATTAATTCCTAAAGAACCGGTATTAAACATTCTAGAAAAATCGACGATTGGTTTTTAGAGCGCCAAGGAAGCGGAATAGTGTACTCGTAAGAGATGACTCGAAAGCCGTAACCACCCAGAAACCATCTATAGTTCTATGGAGGAGTTTCATGATATATTGAGATGTTGGAATTCATATGTGGTTTTGAGACCTGTTGTGGTATGGGAATCCATGTAGGATCCTTTAATCTATTTTGGTGGAATTGGGTGGGTTAACTGTGTCGGTGATCATTCAACAAGTGATCGGGTCCCTATTGCTGTTGCCTTAGCATGTAGTCCTAATATTGATTCCCATAACCTATTGAAAAGGCTAATTGATCTACATGCTTCAATTAGCCCAGTTCTTTTCATAGCACCGTACACTTTTCTATTCGTTTTCTACCAAATGGAATCAAAAAGAATAGTGGACTACCAATCCCGAACTAGGCTCCTTTCTTTTATACATTTCCCTGTTATGCTTATTACTTAATGAAACTAGGAGTGGTTCTCATAAATACATTGTGCCACAAGAGCCAGGTAATTCCTCCCTAAGCAGCCAATGTTATTATCTACTTCCTTCGGGCTAAGAGCGGAAGTTGGCGGCTCCTTCGGGCTCCTTTTGCAACCAAGTCCCATTGGCCTCAGCTTAGTGTAAAGGGGGGACTCGATGTCGCTCCTCGGTATGGTTTCATCAGAATTCCCTAAGGTCACATCTATAGGAAAAGGTGTGAAGTGAAGACTGGAAGCGAAGCTGTTATGGCAATTGACTACTTATTTTGTGGAAGCGGTGGGAATCCAAGTCATTAGCCTAGCCTGAGTGAATAATGACTTCCATCCGTATCCCCGGCAACTGCCATTGGTTCAACCTATTCATTGGGAAAAATGTAAAATCATAGGTTAAGCGATCGATCCAAACTATTATTCATGATTTTCATTTGCACTAGGTTTAATCTATCTCCTAGTTAGGTTGGTTTTTCGTGAAATCCCGCAGAAGCAAAAAACAATGAGTTATTGCAATTTCATTGCAATTGATTCTATCCCACTATTTGATTATGTAGCTATTCAGTCGAATAACGAGGGAACGCCTAGAGCAAGAAAACAAGATAAATCCGATTAAACATGCACGAGGAACACGAACTTGGATTTTGTTGAACAGTCCAACCAGCAACATATGAATTCCAGGTGCTACCGGTCTGCAGACCTAGGGAAGACTGGTTATTACTATTCTGATTAACCATTCCTTTCGTTGATTCCGTTGTCTATTTGTTTTGCTTCGCTTCCTCTCCCTACCAGAATACCTAGGCATCCTTCCTCTTAGGACCAAAGTGTAGTATCTTTTTCCTTAACCGAATGGTTTAGCCGTCTATCTAATGCTAGTGTGTAAGAGTGATTATCTGATTTTGGGTATGAGAGTACCTTCGCCAATACACAATATAGGAACCACGAAATCCATTCAAAAAAGCAAACTTGTGAACACCGTACCTTCCTTTGAACCAACCGAAAACAGAATCAACAAGTTCAATAGAAGCCCTATTGACATACTTGGAGGGGGAGATCTGAAAAGCATTGCCCAAAACCCTATCTTACGCTTCTCAATCGAACAAACAGGGCTTTCTATCGGTTACTCAATGAGGAAATATGCACCCAGTATAAACATTGGTAATCGATTAGAATGACGAGGCACATAGTACACCAAGTCCCAAACTATTATAAACATTCAAGGAGTAATAATGGGGATCGTAGAGATGTGGAGGAGTCACCTGACCTATAATAACAGCGAAATGAGGATTCAGGAGACATAGATTTCATGCAACCAAGATTGGCAAGGAAATATGCACTGGGGTTGTTTCTAATTTTTGAACAATAACGAGTTGGTCAAGTCAGACTAGCACGATCTATGCCTCATTCCTTTACGAATAATGACCTCACCTGGTATATTAGTTTAGGACTATATGGCTAAAGGAAATGTTGTTTCTCGGTTCTCTGGCTTTGAGACTTTGTAAGCAGCCTAGTCATTCGATTTGGCATGAGCAGCCATGGATTTTCCATTGACCTTTCTCTAATTTAGTTGATTAGAGTGAGCATATTTTAATGTATGAAGTTTGTACATGATTTCATGAATCTGACAAGGAATATTGGGTAATTCATCCCGGATATGGAATCGAAATTTCAGTTATCTGGTGAAGTTTGCACTTCTTTTCACTCCTATATGGCCGAACTGCCCCCAAAGGAAAACTTCGGTTTTGACTCACGCTTCTAAATATCTATTGCGATCAGCAAAGCTACGCATTTTCACTTTATCCCCAAACTTAATAAAACAAGTGTGAAATCAACATAGAAAATTTGGTACCTAACTAATACCAAGAATCTTAAAGATGGCTCCATCCTGGACTGCTACAAATAGAACTTCACTTCCTCTCTTTCGCCAGGTCTACTGGGGCCTTCTGCTATGCACCTGGTGTACCTTTGCTTCCCATATCAGATTGATTGGTGAAACCTCCTATCAGCTAGGTGGCCCGCTGTCGAAACAGAATTCTCATTTTAAATAGATTGTCAATAGGGTGAACTCAAAATTATTTAGCAACCAAAAGTGAGATTTTCTTTGTTCTATGTAGAAGGCTACTCTATGAGATTTCTCTCGTGCTTCGTGTTCAGCTTCCCTTTACATGAACTAACTGATCTACGGATTCCGACGTTATTAAAAAGGTAAGGTGGTGATCTATTTACTATAATAGAAGAGATGGAGGCCAATGTTTATACTGTCTAATTAATATACTAGCGCAAGGTTCGGTTCTTCCGAGTTGCATAGTCTGTCTATAATGTTGGTGGTTTGTTGTTCACCCAGTATAAACACTGGCCTAATCTTAGATATTTCTTTGAATTGTAGTTGAGAAAAATGAAATGTACATGATCAACCTCATCGTATTATTTAATTTTCTTCAAACCTAAAAAAAATTACACGTGTTCGAATCCTTTCAGAAAGAAGCAGCTCTACTCCCCCAAGACCTAAGGGAACGGAACGACAAAAATCTCTAACAAAGCCATTCGGAGGCGGACAATTGAGGACACTTAAAATACAAAGACAGTGGTTAGTTTACCTCTTCCTACCCCATTATGACTTCTTCTTATGTGCGGTCTACCCCTGTCTTCTTAAGGAGGTCTTTCTTGTAGTACAGTACGGATAGGTTATGCAAAGTTGACTTATTCAAGAGGTCCCACCGATTTTATTTCCAAATGGTTTTCAATCCTAGGAGCTTGGTTCTACTGCATCCGTTTTTTTGGCTTGTTAGGATTTCCATGCCATCTATGCCCGCCTTTCTGTACTGACAGGTGAGGCCCCGAATCTCTCTTAAGGTTAGGGCCCAGTATAAACATTGGTACCAATAGATCATATGGTCGCCTTTGCCCGTTCTTCCAGCCCAACAAGTGGCTTTTCCTAAGTGAGCTCCTTTGTGTAATAAAGTAATATAATAAGTAGTTGACCTTACCCACGCTTCCCGCTCTGGAGTCAGCTTTGGCATCTTGTCTTTCGTTTAATGGATAAAGATGTGTGGTGAGATCTCTTATGATCTCATCAATAGGCCCATCATCTTGAGTGTTGTTGTCCCATTTCGACTAGCGAGCTAAGGGCTTCATGTAAGATCTGTATGATAAAAGAAGAGGTCACCTCTTTTTCGTTCTACTTAGGTGGAGCAATCTGAACTCTTGACAGAATAGAAAAGAGGGCCGTAGGCGTGTAGACACCTCAACGAACTCATGTGGACACTCCTCAGCCTGAGGACAATTTCTAATATACAAATTATTAAGACTCGTTTTTCTTTTCTTTGTTGATTCCCCTCAACGAAATTTGCCATGTTTCACTAAGTTACTTACGGATGTATGCATGCAGTCCAAGAACACTTTGGGGTGAACACCTATCTAAACAAGTAGGGTCAATAGTTCGGCATTTAAGCCATAACATTTTGTAAAAAACAAATCTTTAACCCAATAAGTGCTCTCCAAACCATGATAGACAGTTCCTATCACTAGGCTCACCAACCAACCTAGACTTTGATTCTTTTCTTTTACTGGATATCAAAATCACAAGGATTTTCCATTAGTTTCCATATGACATTAGTGCTCTTGGGTGGAGTAGGCCATCATTCGCTATGTCTTTGAGTGCCCCAGTTAATATACTAGCCACATGGTTGGTGCACTAGGTGCGTAGCGACTCTACTATTAGGATTCGGCCCTGTCCGCTAGTTCTTTGGCTCTACGTCCGGTCGTCCATGGTATATTCACGATTTGTACAAATGAAACGCAATGTGCCTTCCTTTATTAGGACATTCCATCAAAAATTTCGAAGGTCTCATATTTGATGGTCGGCATGGCAATAGGCTTCGCTTCATAGACTGGTTTCCTAGCCATTGCAAAGACTTCACGAGAATGGTAATGGGTGGCATGGGGATACAATTAGCCAAGCTAGGGGAAGCAAAGCCCTCTACCGGATTAGGAATGCGAAGGCCAGGAGACCCGGGAAAGAAAGAGCTGTGCTATTGACCGACCCTTTCGTAGTTACTTTGAATCAGGAGGACTCTCATTTTTCATGAGGAGGGACAAATAGATAAAAAAAATTAAAAGATAGGGGAAGGCCTTTGATTTTGTTTAAGGCTCCCTTTTTGGTTGTTGGAACTCCAGATTGTCTAAGTTCCCACAAGATGACAACTAACAAGGCGCCTATGATTCCTAGGAGGCCTCTCGCTTACTTCGCTCATCTCATGCTTTGATCTCCTTCGGTCCCCTTCGCTGGATGGAGTATGCTACTTCTATTAGAATTAGTGCCATTGAGTCAAATTGATCGTGTCATATGCAACGTCCATCAATGATGGTTCATTAATGCCCATTGATTTAGACTCCTTCCCTTATACGAAAAAGATCAAGAGGTACTGTGCGCTCGAAGACCTTGAGAAGGGCCTGAACCAAACCAAGAACGGAAACAGATTCGACTAACTCTCGTATAAAGAACCTTACCTAGGCGAGTTGGCCTTCCTCCGAATGCTTGTTGTTCCCAAGAAGATGCACGGCAGAGGTATGGTATGCCCAGCACGTGGAGGATCCACTGAGAGTGTCCGTTGTCTTGGTAGGGAACAGTACCATCACAAGCACTGATTGTCTTGAAAAAAGAAAAAGGTAAGTGCTAATATACTTGACCGGTCCTCTATTATTTGATCTAATATTGACTGAGGGCAAGCCCAATGGTCTAAGTTCCTGCAAGGTCAAAGTGACCCAATTAATATAAGGTTAGCCATCACCGCAATTAATATACTGATGATTTCATAGTTTGGACTTGATATACTAGGCTCCAAGTAATATATTGGATGTTAATTGTCTAAGACCAATGTTTATATTGGTCAATTGATTGGGGTCTCCAATTAATATACTAGCACCTTTCTTTTGAAACCGCCCTTTGATTTTCAAAGTAGTAAGTATACAACTACGCTACCTTGCTTTTATTTTAAGAAAGTAGACGGGGCCAATTTCTCATACTTGCTCAGTATGCCCCTCTTTCGTAGAGTTCCCTGCCCGGTTCACTGGGCTGTTGGCCTACCAAGCACTTGCCCGCAGCCTTTACCGTCAGCCAAGCAGGTAGAGCGCTTATTATCCTTACCGTTCTCTCTACTGGGGCCACCTCCTATTGCTCTAGTTATAAGCTATGGCAGCTACAGCTCACATCTACTCTGGCGTACCCTGTGAGGCTAGAGAGAGCTTAATGATCAAATCCTAACGTTAGGGGGTCTTTCGCTTTTTCCAGATATATAGATATATTACGAGTCCTCCATGCTAGATTCCCTTTGCCATTTGGTTCACCGGTACTACAAAAAAGTCTCATGCTTTAGTCATTGTTAGTGATATAAGCCTTATTTAGGACCACGAAGACTCCGGTTATTCTTTCGGTTTCCATTCCCATCATCGTATTGAAGGAAACTCCTTGTGCTCTGCCATTAGAACTTGGAGTCTGTATTAAGGTGAAGGCATTGTGATTCTTACTCAAAAAAACGGACCAAACACATTCGAGTTATTGGCTCATCCAACCCTGCTGCATTTATGAGTCGCTCGTTCAACTGTCCCTCAAAGACACGGTCGATAAGTGGCATGTATTGTGGCCTCCCATCCTTCTCTCCATCCCATCCGGGCCCGGGTAATAAAGAAATTGATCCAAAAAAGGGACTTCTTCTATGGGCTATGCCACCCATTACTTATGAGGGAAGTCGCATCCGCTCCATTGCAAGCACCTACAATGTCATGATCACATTGGTTTACCTTTTTGATAGTTCAACAGACAGTCACCCCTCCAATAAGAAAAGGTAGAAATATGGAAACTTCTCTGCCATTTGGAACTGGAGGAAATTGGGTTTTAAATTTTGAAAAATCGCACGATTATATAGCCAAAGGGAATACGCCCCGTCTAAATCATCCCAAGCACTGCTAATGTGGCTACTAAGCTATTTCTTTGGAATGCTCCTACTAATATCGAAAAATTTCCTTATATAGTTGCTAGTAGCAGGTGAACTCATATTTGTCAAAGTGGAAGAGAAGGAAATGGTAGGGGGATTTGGCATGGTGCTCATTGAACCTCCATAATATTTAACAAGTCGAGTCTTATGTCGGTCATATAGAACATCAACATATAGAAAAAGGGCTGGAGGAACTAGTCCATAACTTGACATCGGTAGAATGCTACCTCCAATTCCCTGTATGTTTGATAGAGCCAAATGTTCACCCCACTGATCGAAGTACAGCGATTACCCTCCGAACCGTACAAGATAGTTACCACATATCATACGGCTTTCTAATATAAAAAAATTGGCCGTTCCGCTCTATCGAATCGATGGTAGTCTCAAAGATTTATAAACCCCAACATTTTTTACAACACGGTTCGTTCTTCCGTTTTGAGTAAGGCATCTTTCTCCCCAGGTTATAGTATCACATTGTAGACCCCTACCGCAACTCTATCTTCTTGATCAGTGAACCATAAAATAGTGCATTGGTACTCTTCGATGCTGCGAGGACGAGACGGCATGACATACTTCAATTCGAGCATTAGATTATGCCTTCAAGTAAAGCAAAAGGACATATTTCTCGGTCGAAACCATTAGATTATGCCTTCAAGTAGAGCAAAAAGACATAAACCCAATAAAGTCGAAAGCACTTTCTTTTCAAATTATTCTAATCATCTCTTTCAAAACCAATTGGGTTGTATTTAAATTTAACAAAAGGGTCATAAAAACCTTTTAATTCGAAAGCCACTCTTTCGAAAGCATTTCCTAAGTAAAAAATGATGGTAATGGAACCACCCCTTCGAAAGCATTGGAGAAATGGGCAGATTTTCTAAAACAAAACAATCCCTTCGAAACATACAGGGTCGAAAGGTAAAAAGACAGCAGCTAGGTGTATCGATTTAGTTGAAAGCATCCATTTAAAACAAAGATTCAACCCAATCGAAACCATTTCCTTTAAATCGTTTAACCTAGTCAAAACCCAACCAAGTTGAAAGCATCTTAGTCGAAAGCAAGCAGGCATCCAATCGTTTTGACCTAGTCAAAACCCCATGGTTTCGACCCTGTACCTTTCACCCACATCCAATTCATTACATTTATTGCATACCAGTTGTCTGATACCATATGCATTGATTTCGACTGTGTCGGGGGCGATAGTATGGTGGTTGAACTTGGTGTCGAAGGAGACAAAACAGTGAAAAACCAATTTATTTGTACTTTTGAACTATTTCTTTTGTACCTAACATGCCTTGTTTGTCTAAATCTAATTGGTTGCCATATTACTTTTTTAGAAATGCTGCCATTTTCTAGAATTAAACAATTCAAATTATTTACAGAAAGCCCCTTCTCCATTTTAAAATAAATAAAACATTTAAGTCTCATACTTTAAATAATTTTATATACCTATCAAAACTTTTAGGAAAAAATCTGAAAACATTCCAAAAAATCTTTTTTAATATATTTTATAACATATAAAAATTTCAGATCCAAACCATATATTATTTACCCGTAAATAATTTATAACCCAAATTATCATTTTCTTTACTAGAAAATTCATATAAAATACACATTAATTCCAAAAACTATGAAAATTGAAACACACCTCCAAAATATTATTTTGATCTTCAAAAATTATCTCAAGGCATAAAGATGTCATTTAATAGGGTTTTTACCTTAAAACATATCATAAAATCAATATGAACATGTATAAATCATCAAGTGCATATATAAACATTCCATCATTAAAAAACATGGCAAATCATTGCAAAATATTCGGAATTCATCTTAAAACCGAAAGCACGATCAAAAATGAGATGTAAACATTATTCACCTTAGCCTTTATGATTAAAAAGATTGAGATATGAATAGATTTGATTTTCATAAGCTTCTTCCTTGCTTATCTTCTTCCTTTTTCCTCTTTTCCTTATTAATGGTGGTCGGCCTTGAGTTTTCAAAATTTTGAAATGAAATGAACGAATTATATGTGGTTATGGGATAAAGATATAGGAATGACCTCTTTCCCATTCTACCCCCTCCCCCTCTAATTCATTTTAAACCCCTCTCAAATTCATTGTTAAATGGCATGGCTACACTTAAAATAAAATCAAATCTCAATACCCTAATCATTACATTATTTTATTTTATTTATCCAATTAAATATCCAAAATAATGTTATCAAAATTATGGGGTGTTACAGACTCCCTTCCTTAAGGAATTTCGTCCTCGAAATTACGATAAGGCACACAGCAATTCAAACAAGAAGGTAAAACATACCATCAAACAAGTTAGGATAGGTACCTCTAATCCTACTCTCAACCTCCTAAGTATAGTCCTTGTCATTGTAAATCCACTGGACTCTAAAAAATCTGACCAACTTGGTTCTAAGCCTCTTCTCATCTCTTGCAACAATGCGAACTGGCTTCCTCACTATGGTGAAGTCCAGTTCTACCACTAAATCATCTAGCACTGTCGGTGCAATAGTAGTCCCCGGATCTCTAACACACTTTTTGAGATGAGAAACATGAAAAACACCGTGAATCCTACCAAACTGCTCGGTGACTCAACCCTATATGCGAGTTTCTCGATCCTCTCAATAATAGGAAAAGGTCCAACGAATCTCGATGCTGAATTCCTCGATTTTCCAAACCTAATCACACCCTTCATCGATGTCACTTTGACAAAAACATGGTCCCCAACGAAGAACTCTAGATCTTTCTGTCTCTTATCTACATAACATTTTTGCCTAGATTGAGCCTCCTTCATTCTAGCCCGAATGACCTCAATCTTTTCTCCAGCTTCTCTGAATAAATCTAGACCAAGAATCAATTTATCCCTGATCTTTAACCAACATACGGGAGATTTGCATGGCCTTCCATATAAACGTTGTCATTCCAATACTTGTCTGATAACTATTGTTATATGAAAAATCGACTAAATGCAAATTATCTTTCCATGATCCCCCGAAATTTAGAACACAAGCTCTAAACAAATCTTTCAAGATTTTGTTAACCCTTTCCATTTTCCCATCTGTCTGCGGATGGTAAGCGCTGCTCATCTTGAGCTTTGTTTTCAAACCTTCATGTAGACTCTTCCAGAACTCGCTAGTGAATAAGGGATCTCTATCACTAACTATACTTCTAGGAATTCCATGCAGTCTAACCACTTTCTTCAGGAATAACCTCGCCAAAACAGGTACCGTTCTGGTTGACTTAGATGGGATGAAATGGGCACTCTTGGTCAATCTGTCCACTATGACCCCTACACTATCATTTCCTCTATTCGACCTTACCAACTCATCAATAAAGTCCATGGATATAGAATCCCACTTCCATAGCAGAATATCTAACGGCTAAAGCCACCCACTTGGCTTCTGGTGTTCGGCTTTTTCCTGTTGGCAATTCAAGCACTGCTTTACACATAAAACAATATCCTGCTTTATACCTTCCCAGAAGAAACTCCTCTTCATATCCTGATATATCTAACCGGATGAATGGTGAATTTCGAATGATGACATTCCTCCAAGACTTCTTTCCTTATGTTTCATACATTCGGAACACATAATCTTCCTTTCTTTCTCTACCATCCACTTTGGTCAAGATCGAAATCTTTCAAGTCATCGCTCTCAATTCCTTCTCTTAGCTTCATGATCCATTCGGCTAACACCGGATCCTCCATCTGTTCAGAAGCAATCTTTTCGATCAACACTGTAGAACTTCCAAACAAGATCATACAACTGTATTTCCACTAGACCTAGCCTTGGATTTCCATTACACTCTGTAATCTGTTAATGCTTCCAAATCCTTCCACTCAACGATCATCGCCGAAGTTGCACTCCGATGTTTCCTGCTAAGTGCATCTGCAACCTTGTTGCCTTTCCCTAGTGTGTACTCAATTCCAATATCATAAGCGGCTATAAACTCTAACCACCTATGTTGTCTCATGTTCAGCTCCTTCTGAGTGAACAAATACTTCAGCGCCTTATGATATGTATATAACTCAAACCTTTCTCCCAAAAGGTAATGTCTTCGTACCTTCAAAGCAAAAATCACTGCAGCCAATTCTAAATCATGCGTCGGATATCTGACCTCATGTGGTCTAAGCTGTCTAAAAGCATAGGCAATCACTTTACCTCTCTGCATCAGCTCAACTCCTAACCATGTCCCACACGCATCGGTATAAACCACCAAAGTCTGACTCCCCTCTAGAACAACCAACACAGGTGCATGGGTCAATTTGTATTTCAACTCTGGAATGCTTCCTCACACTTATCGGTTCACACAAACTTCACATCCTTTCTTGTTAGCTTAGTAATCGGCGCCGTTATCTGTGAAAAATCATTAATGAATCTCCGATAATAACAAGCCAACCCAAGGAAACTCTTCATTTCGGTTACTGTCTAGGGTCTCTTCCAACTGTTTACTGCCTCAATCTTAGTCGGATATACTGACAACCCTTCCTTTGAGACTACATGACCAAGAAACTTCATTTCTTTCTTTTAGAAGTGACACTTCGAAAACTTTTCTTTTCAAATGATGGTGCCTCAGCGTCTTAAGCACCACATCTAAGATGAACTTCATACTTTCTTTCATCCTTAGAGTATATCAAGATATCATCTATGAAAACTAATACAAACCTATCCAAATTCTCTCGGAAAATCCAGTTCATCAAATCCACAAAGAACGCTGGTGCATTAGTCAGTCCGAGCAGCATAACTAACTATTCATATGACCCATATTGGGTCTTAAATGTCGTCAAAGGTAAACAATCCTATGCTACCCTAAGCGGATGGAAACCTGTCGCTAAATCCAACTCCGAAAATACCTTGGCTCCACTCGATTGGTCGAGCAAATCGTCAATCCTGGGCAATGGATATCGATTCTTTATCATCCTCTCATTCAACTTATGATAATCGATACAAAGCCTCAACAATTCATCTGGCTTGTTAGAAAACACTACAATTGCTCCCCAAGGCGAATTGCTTGGCCTGATAAGACTTTGGCCTTCTAAATCCACTAACTGCACCTTCAACTCGCTTATCTCTGAAGGGGTCATCCTGCTTGGCGGTCTACTCACTGGTTCTACTCCCAGAACCAAATCTATCCAAAACTCAATGGTTCGTTTCGATGATAATCCGACTATAGGCTCAAACACATTTGTGAATTCTGTAACCACGAAAACTTGACTTAGCTCATCTTCTGACTCCATATCACCCAACAAGGCATACATCTCACCGCAAGAACCTTTTATGGTATTAACAACCTATTACTACAATCTAGGTGTCTAAGCGATATTTTTCTATCCTAGCATCGTACTCACTTAACCAATCCACATGAAGAATGCTTCCGAACCCCATAAAATTAAACACATATAAACTGCAGATAAAAGCACGACCTAATAAGTCAAACTCTAACTAGTCACACCTCAACCTAGAGTTTCATACACTCCTATTGGATTTGCAACCCATAAGAAAGTAACTAAATATGTGGGTACTAGGTTAATCTTATCTATCAAACATCTAGATATAAAAAAATGTGATGCACCAGTATCAAATAGAATGCTAACAGACATACTATGAATCTAAAGCGTACCTCCCAAAACTGCTTTCCCTTCTCTTGAGCTGATGGTTTCGAGGTAGCAGACTCCAATGCATACGCTTTACACTTTGCCCTTTCCATCCTTAGCGGACACCTTGCACTGGCCCTTATAGTGGCCTATCCGGTCACAGTTGTGGCACCTGACATTCTTCCTTCCAGCCACTTCCTTTGCCTTCCCAACACGACACTCATTGACAAAGTGCTTCTTCTTGTCGCACTTGAGACTGAGAATCTTAGACTTCCCTTTCTTAGTTGCTCCACCCTTCTGAGCACCTTTCTTAGTAAAGAATTTCCATTTCTGACCCTGCCCAACCGAGACTTCTTTAGCCTTACTTTTCTCTAGGGAATCAAGCGATTCCTCATGCCTTAAAGCCATCTCCACTACAAAATCAAAAGGATCACTAATATGAGGTTAGATAGCCCTGCCTAACTCAGGCTTCAAGCCCCTGATAAATTTCTCGTTCCTCTTCATGATTGTATCCACTGAAGCACACCCATATCTGGCCAACTCCTCGAACCACCTAGCATACTCCAGAAGAGATATCTCTCCCTGCTCTAATTCAACAAACTTTCTTATCGTGCTGACTGTGCCAATGCAGACATGAACCTTTCCTGGAACATTCCCTTGAAATCTTCCCAGGTCATGGTATCCTCATCCACGGTCATACTATTTCACCAGAACAAAGCAGCTCCACGAAGCTATCTAGATTTCAACCTCCTCTTCTGCTCATCATTGAGCCCCAAATTTGCAAAAAATCCTTCATAGTGCAACAACCAATTCTCTACCTCAATGGTATCCTCCGTTCCAACAAACGGCTACCCTCCAAGCTTAAAGTTGTCCCTACTCGACTTATCATAGTCGTTAACAACTGGAGCTCTCAAAAATCCTCCTTCTACTATTCCAACAGCAACACTTGCCTGCACCATATTCACAAAGAACTGATACATTGCTTCCATTCCAACCTGCATGACTCCAGCACCCACATTCTCTACTTCTTCCTGACCTTGACCTTTTCTTACGTTAGGCCTGGCATTCCCATCGGTACCTTCCAGTCCTGGGTTAATTCTTCCTATCCTTCCTTCCATATATGTATTCAAACCTCATGAGATACATAAAATAACCAAACAAAGATATGAGACTAAAGATAAAGCGTATACTTATATATAGCAAATACAAGTACGTTACCATAGCGTTATCCCATACCCCAACTTTACTTCTTTTGAATTATGTTTTAAAAAGCATTTTTGGTTAAAATTTGTCATAAACCTATGCTATGATACCAAGTTGTAACATTCTGTATCTAGAGGCCAAAAGTTAAGCGCTATAGATGTTGTAGTCATCTATAGTATTGACTTCTAAAGACAAAATACGGCAATGCTAATGGTATTCATAATATCAGAAGCATTTGAATATGAACCAAATCATAGATTTCCAAACAATAACATTTCTAATTACATTTCAAACAAATTTATATTCAAATTACATAATTCCCATGTCTGTTTCCTAGGTAAAGATCAATTATAATCATTATAAAACTATGCCAAGAGCGACATATGACGATGCCCCCTTGGTTGACCAGAGAAATATAGTCATATTTGACTCAATATACACAACGGAAAAATAAACAGAATAATCTGTATTCCTGATCAGCTATCCGTCAGCCACCTGCTCATCTTCGGAAGCTTTATTCGCTAAAGTATCAAAACCTGAAAACCTTAACCATCGGCCTACTCAAATCAATTTTGAGCACCCAAGAGTATAAGGGGAAACAAAAACTTTGAGTCGGGCATAAAGTCTGGTGCAAATAATTCTGTTATATCTCGATTTACTGATATTAAGTGAGACCACACCGCTTAGCGTAACGGGTTTCCCCTCACTAATATCCTTTTCAAAACATATATTTTGCAAATTATTTCTTGCAATCAAATTGGCTAAACAAATTGATTATATCAAAATAGCAATATCCTTTATGCTAATAAATGGACTATCTGTCTATAAAATAAGTAATATGTGAACTATTTGGCCACAACATAACAGCTAGGTCTGTTATGCTATAAATGGACCATCTGTCCGAAAAATAATAGCAAGGTCCGTTATGCTAACAAAATGGACTGACTGTCCATAAAACTGGGACGAGTGCCCGCAAACTGGACCAACTGTCCAGATTAAAATGGACTAATTGTCCGAATCATTTTCTTAGGGTTAATTACCCTTTAAATTTTTCTTAAAAACCTTTTCCAAATGATTTATTCCTTCAAATCGTATATATATAAGAAAAATATATCTTTAGCTTTGCTCTAAGACATTTTGCCATGATATATATACTTTACTCAAAATAATGTTGATGAATTTTAATGAGGATTAACTATCTTTCCAAAACAGATTAAAACTTTTTTTAACTTGAAAATACTTAGGCTATATTGCATGTTCAATACATTTGAAACCTTTGTTTAAAACCTTTAAACATCCTTTCGAAACCTCTGAAGGTAACCCTTCGAAACAATTGAATGTGACCCTTTCGAAATCTCCAAAAACATTAGACATCTTTCTTTTAAAAACCTTTAAACATTACCTTTCGAAACCATTGATAAACCTTTCCTTTCGAATCCATTCGAAACCATAAAAAAACAACACCCTTCGACTCCTTCGAAACCTCTGGGGAACCATTGAACCTCTTTTAAAACCTTTCAAAAGCATTAAACCTAAAAATTTTGAAAGCATTTGGATTCAATTTACAGCATGTGGAAACCTTTCGAAACCATTCAAAGTTAGCTCCTTTAAAACCCTTTGAAAATGTCTCGGTCGAAACCATTTGATTATGCCTTCAAGTAAAGCAAAAGGATATAAACCCATTAATGTCGAAAGCACTTCCTTTTGAAATCATTCAAATCACCTTTTTCGAAATCAATTTGGGTCGTACTTCAATTTTAAAAAAGGGTCATAAAAACTTTTAAAAATCTCGACTAACAAACCGGTAATCCGATCTAAACACCTCGATAAACGATCGGTAATCTGATCCCAACACCTATGCGCACCTTTCGCAACATAAATTGCACATCTCAATGACACTCCACATGCTACTCTATGATATGTAAACGCGAACTAAGTCTGCTATCTCAAATAAGAACACCTAAATGTGTCTATGCTAATCAAGCAATTTAGAGAACAATAAGGCTCATACACTTATAGGCTCAAGGCCTCAAACTATCTACTAAGTCTAAAATGACTTATGATAGTCGATCTATGCTAGTCTTAGTCATTTTTCGATAATCCAAATATCTTTCAATTTACCCGCTTAAGCAAACTAATCCATTTCACTCGATTATTAGTCTTAATCCATTTAGTTTTTATTTCAATTTGGCTAACATGTTTTTTCTATTTTTATTACATTTTTTGCAGCATTTACATTATTCCAATTGCAAATAAAAGATGTCAAATCAAATTTTAACATCTGATTTATGGTTTTACAACTTATATATGTCAATTACAATTGGATAAAAAGATCCACTATTCCAAATTTCCAATTTGATAATTTAACGGATTAATCTCTGAATTAACATTCAAATAAACATAGGGTAGAAATCAAAATCAATTAATTTAATTAACTTATTATATCTATGCTCACTCTCCTCTGCCCTAAATTTTAGGTTTGCCTCCGAGAACGCAAGCTTTCTCCTCGAAATTCGCTTAGGCCACTCCTCCAATTGCTAGATCTCCTTTTATTTTAATATGGGTTGAGGTTTAGAATAGAATTGGGGTTTAGAAATTGATTTGGGAAACTAGGAGTTGGGGTTTTATTTTAGTAGAGCTTCATTGTAATCGAGAGAATTAGATTTTAGGTTAGCCCTATGTAACAACCGGCAATTTCAAACCATTTAAATCGACAATAATCCACATATGTCAGATTTGAATTGCTCAAAACAAAAGGTTGTTAATTAATTTATATTTGGCATAACTTAGCATATATGGTAAATAAATCAATCACGAAATCACGGACACATGGTATTATAACAATATGCAGTAGAATAGATAAATAATAGTTCATGAAACTGCTACAGAACATCAGAGTCTAAACAAAATACAACAGAAATCCAGTACATAAAAGTCTCAATACAAAAGCAAATGACAAGTCTGAACATAATAACTAGGAATAACTGAAAAATAACTAAAAAGCTGAATAGATGAAAGATAGATCTCCAAGCAAAGCTCCAAGCTCCAAAGGCGAGTCTCAAATGCTATGACACTCAGTTTGACCCGAGCATAATGCAAAACACAAAGCACTCGAGTCAGGATTAATATTCTTATGCCAATAAATCAACTTAAGTGAAATGTCCCAGTGAAATGCAATATAAATTAAAGGATGTTTAGGATTCCCATCCTTTAAGGATCCGTGAAACTATCTACAAACATAGTACAATACGCTACATAGATAATGTCTACGGTAAAGTAAAATACTAAAATAGCATTAAGGCGTTACCCATATCCGCATAACACATTTTTATATAAACGTCGTAGTCTATATAGTACCATAATTCCTCTGTAAACTGGAGGGCTATCAGAGGGCACTTCATAGTATACGGCATAAACCAAACTCATAGTGGGTGCGATAAGACATATGATAAGGCATGCGAGGCAATGCCCAGGGTAGGATACTACTGTTTTGGGGACCCGGACTGGTGGTAACACATACCAGCTACTATCGCCAATCTTGAGACACACTCCCATAATCAAAGGTGAACCCAATCAAATCACAAAGCAATAGATATTGTTCGAAGAAGCATGCTCGATCGGAGGCGCGACCTCACTTGGCCCAACGTGGCTCCCGTTTAGTCATACCAAGCTGACCCAAGGGGGTCGGGGTTGTATTCATACCTCATACAGCCGTTCGCCAAACCATCCTACTTCATTCTGGAATCTCCACCGTGTGCACACTTGTTAAAGTGGTTTTCGGTATTGGTAGAGAGTATCATAATATCTGATCCTGGTCTCTTAAACAACCAAACGCTTATTTCACACCATGGTCACTTTACAAAAATCACTTTTATAAACATTTGAATAAAATTATCAAATCAAGAATTTAAATCAAAATTAAACATTCAATTTCAATTGTATTTAAATATGAAAATATCCACTTAATCACTTTTTATAAACATTTAAATAAAATCTCAAATTATAATTTTAATCAAAATTAAATATACAATTTCAATTTATTTAATTTTGAAAATTTTTGCTTTTATAAATATTTAAATAAAGTTCAAGTTATAAATTCTAAATTAAAATTAAATATCTAACTTCAATTATATTTAATTTTGAAAATATTCACTTAATCACTTTAAATAAAATTTCAAATTACAAATTTAAATCAAAAGTAAATACTCAAAATTAGTTTTATTTAAATTTGAAATATTTATTTAATCACCTTTAATTTAGAGATCAAGTTATCAAATTATAAAATCGTATCTTTAAAATCTCAAAATCAATATGTCCAAATCAATACTTATTTAAATTCAATTCTTAAAAAAATTAAATTATAAGCCCACTTTAACTTATCTTTCCAGCCTTTATTTATTTAAGTTATTACCAAAATATAAATAATAACATAAAATCAAATAAATATTTAAACATTTTAATTATATATTGAAGTTATTACAAAATCTATTTTAAAATATTAATATAAACTGTAAATAAATATTTAAAACATATTACATATATATATATTAGTTAAATTAAATTCTTATTAAATTTTATTATATCGATTATTAAATTAAATATTATTATTATTAAATCAATGTAAATCTTATTTTATATATTTTAAAGATAATAAAGTTATAAGTAAAATTTTATAATTTACATTTTAAAACTTAAGTTATAATTTTAAAATTTCCAAAACATATAATTTTAAAAATCTAAATTTTCACAAATATTAAAATAAAATCGTTTATATTATATTTTTAAAATCTAATATTTATTTAAAACACATATTTCAAAATTTTGGAAATCATTTTAAAAATAGACCAACGATATTCGTATGTAGTTTTCTAACTTATGGTCAAGTGATATAGATATTTATCATTTCAATTCGCAATAATTTAATATTTACGGGTATATATCATTTCAACCCGTAATCCTAGAATTCAAAAATCGATAAAATCGCTTGGGTTTATCATTTCAACCCATAGTGATTTTTCCTAATCCATAATATCGTTTGGGTATGTATTATTTCAACCCATAGGAATTTTCTAAACTAACAGGGAACTTACAGTGTGAGAATAATAAAATAATAGTATAAATGACATGGCATATCAATGGAAATTATGATCATAATTAACAATTTAAATATAATATATAAGCAATAGGTTATCATTAACATATGTCAATTAACATAAGTAAACAAATTAAATAATAATATATCATATCAATAATTAAATTTCTAACCAGTTCAATTTAACAACATATTTCAATTGTCATTTCATGTGAACTAAATTTACCGAACTAATGAATGTTAATCGTGAGTGATCGCTCACCTTTCGAGGTTATGAAATTTGACAGCACAAACAAGCTACAAATTTGAATCATGAACTCGACAATCGACCAATCCAAACGATAACTTCCAAAGCAAAGCAAGGTGAACACAAATTCGAGAATCAAATATATATATATATATATATATATATATATATATATTAGAGGAGCCTAATATATAGTATATAAATTATTTTCTATATCATAATAATGGCGGCTGGAACAAGTATTCCCGAAACCCTAGACGTAGATGAAGATGACGGTGGTGGCTGGAAGGAGGTTAAAAGTAGGGGAAAAGCGAAAATAACGTTTGCTGAAGCTCTTAAATCCAACAAGGAAGCAACTAGAGCCAGATCTTGGATCGAAGCAATCGGATCTAATATTGAACTCAAAGGATCTGCGAATTTTTATGCTCCACAGAAAAATGGGGAAGAGATCTATCAATTGATAGATGATGAAGACTATGAAGAGTCTAAAAAGCTATGGCAACACTCGATTTATGCGTATATGGCTGGGAAAAGGCCTTACTTTGTTCACTTCAATGCCTATATCAAACGAATCTGGAAGCCAAAGGGATCTTGGGATGTTTTCCCCCGTGATAATGGATTCTACTTAATTAAATTTGAATTAGAGGAAGATTTTCAACGCATTATCAACGGTGGCCCTTGGTTCATGGACAGCAAATTAATTTTGATGAGGAAATGGGAAGCAGATTTCAATTTCGAACATGTTATGCTAACAACATATCCAATTTGGATCAAATTCAATAATCTGGACCTTGCTTTATGGAATATGAGATGCATCAGCAAACTTGCAAGTATAATAGGGAGGCCAATTGATATTGATGAGAACACAAGGAAACTTAAAAAAATTAAATTTGCAAGGGTACTGGTAGAAATCTCAGCTAATACAGTGCTACCAAAAACAGTTAAAGCTATTGATAAGCGGGGATTCATTTACAATCAGGAGGTGGAATATGAGTTCGTTCCACCAAAGTGTGGTGAATGTTTTTGTTTTGGTCATACAAATTTACAGTGCCAAAATAAAGTTACTGACAGACAAAAGATTTGGGTTGAAAAACCAAAAAACACATCATTTCCATTTGAAGCTAGTAACCCAAAAAATCAGGAGGATACTACAAAAAATTTACAAAATATATCCCCCATCATCATACCTAGTGAATTGCAAAATGTCACTATGGTGTCGGACTGCGTAACAGAGCAAGAATCTCATCTATCTCTTGCTCAGAAAGAGAAGACACCCTGTTCAAAGGATCATCTGAAGAATGCTGAACATGATGAACCACTTCATGATCAAGATCAAAATCTGGTACTGCAGGCTGAGGTACCTCCAATTGTTGAACATAATAAGGAGGAGGAGGAGCTTCCAAACTCCCTAACAGATATCCACAAGATGGACATTGATTTGGAATCAACTGATGAAGAAAAAGAAGAAGAAACATCAGAAGACATAAGTAAGTATACAAAATGCAATACTGAATATGGCAATCAATTCATTCAAATTGATAAAGGTAGACTCAAATCAGTCTCGGTGGGTAATGCTCCGGTTACACGGAGTAAATCTACCAAAAAATAATGTCTATCATATGCTGGAATGTGAGAGGTCTCAACAATGAAACACGTAGGTTAGACCTCCACATTTTAAAGGCTTATCATAAGCCTACTATTGTTGCTCTCTTGGAAAATAAACTAAATAACTTTAATTTGGAGTTACTGAAAAGTCAGTTTGGTAATCAATGGCAATTTATCACATCTCAATATAAAGGCAGAATTATTGTAGGATGGGAGACTAATTATTGGAATGCAAACATTGTTGATAATGGTGAACAACAAATCTCTATTAAATTTCATAACAAAGGGGGATTACAAATAGCAACCACGTTTGTGTATGCAAAAAATCTAGCATCTGAAAGATTGAGTCTATGGAAACAAATTACTGAATTAGCTAAAGATATTAACATTCCCTGGATAGTTACTGGTGATTTCAATTCTGTTCTTAAAACTAATGAAAAAAAAGGAGGACTTACACTGCGTGTTTCACAAGTGGCTGAATTCAATAATTGTGTATTATCTGCGGGTCTTGTTGAAGCTATCCACTCTGGCCTAAAATACACATGGAGAAGTGGTAAGTCAAAGAAAATTACTTCTAGATTAGACAGAGTTCTGGGTAATGCGGAACTATTTACAAAAATTACAAATTTGAAAGTGACTGTTCTACCTTGTTCAACAAGTGATCACTGCCCCCTTTTAGTACAATTCAATGATGATGACAAAATGCATAAAGGAAAACCTTTCCGATATGCAAACCACTGGCCTCTTATTGATGGATTTGATGAAGTGGTGAACTTTAACACTGTTATAATTCCTCCAGGTAACCACATGTACAGTTTTGTAATGCTCATTAAAACCATGAAAAATAGACTCAAGGAATGGAACAAAAACAGACCCAAAAACAATGATAATATCACAAAATTCCATCAACATTTAGAGGAAATACAGCATAGACTTGATGAAGATCCGCTAAATGAAGACCTAAACAATGAATTCCACACGGTTCAAAAATGCCTTAAAGAAGAAATACACAAGAAAGCTGTTGAACTGAAGCAAAAAGCAAAAGAAAAATGGTTGATGCAGGGAGATGAATGCAACAATTTCTTCTATGCGAAAATGTCCATTAGACAACATCATAACAATCTGCTTAACTGCATAGACGAACATGGTGATACATCAAAATACATACAAAATATAGAAGAACAAGCTATATCATATTTTACTAATTTATACAATGGGGACAGCAATGATCACTTACCTCAGGTCAACTGCAGAAGGATCATTTCCACTGAAGGAAGCAGTATGCTGATTGCACCAATTCATGAAAGGGAACTGAGAGAAGCTATTTATTCCATCCATAATGACTCCTCCCCCGGACCTGATGGAATGGGGGCAGCTTTCTTCAAACAGCACTGGATAAACCTGAAGGATTTAATGTTAAAAGCTTATAATGAGGCCTTACAAACAGGTAAGTTTATTAAAGAAATTAATCATACTTTTATCTCTCTTATCCCTAAAGTTAAAAAACCAGACAGAATTGAAGAATATAGACCAATTGCATGCTGTAATGTGACATACAAAATCCTCAGCAAGATTATTTGTACAAGATTGAATAAAGTACTGCCAGATCTGATATCTCAATGTCAAAGTGCATTCATCAAAGGAAGATGTATTTCAGAAAATTCTCTTTTGGCTCATGAGTTGATAAGAAATTTTAATAAAAAAGGAGCTGAAAAAATTTGTATAAAAGTTGACCTCCAAAAAGCTTATGATAAAGTCAATAGGAGCTTTATTATTCATATGCTAGATTCGATGGGTGTTCCAGTGAAGCTTTTAAAACTGATAAAATACTGTATAGACACTCCAACTTTCTCTATATTGGTGAATGGCAAACCTACAGGTTACATACAAAGCAACAGAGGGATTAGGCAAGGTGACCCCCTTTCACCATATCTCTTTGCAGTAGCAATGGAGTGGTTTACTCTCCAAATGGAACTGGCACACAATCAGGGCTTAATACAACCAGTTTTCAATCATCAACCATATGTAACTCATTTACTTTATGCTGATGATTTACTGGTAGTAATAAAAGGGAACTTAAAAGCAGCAGAAAAAATCAAAGATATATTCAGAGATTTGGAAAGTTTTGCAGGGCTAAAATTAAATGAAATGAAAACTAAATGCTACTTCAACAAATTCTGCTCAAACAAACAATCAATGCTAGATAAACTGGGATTTACTGAAGGTTCCCTCCCAGTCAAATATTTGGGAGTACCTCTATCGAATAATAATATTACTGATGTGGAGTGTGGTAAACTTATAAATGAAATCAGGGATAAGCTACAAGGATGGAGATCAAAACTTCTGTCTTTTGCTGGAAGAGTGGAGCTAGTTCATACAGTTATAACATCTAAGGTCAGATTCTGGCTTCAAACTTTCCAAATACCTGATTGTTCTATTGCAAAGATTAACTCTGTTTGTGCTAATTTTATTTGGAGAGGAGGGATACACAAGATTAAATATTCAGACCTATGTAGGAAAAAGAAAGAAGGTGGAGTTGGATTGAAAAATCTATTTGAACTCAAAAAGGTATATTGCCTTAAACAAGCCTGGAAAGTATTAACATCTAATAAATTATGGGCTACTTGGATGCGAGCTAGATATTTGAAAGATAACTTCTGGACTACTAAAATAGACAATAATGCTTCAGTTACTTGGAAAAATATTCTTAAAATCAGAAATGATCTCCAAAAACATTTAGACAAACAAATAGCAAATGGTAGAAATACAGACATTTGGAAAGACCCATGGTTGAACTCGAAAAGTTTCATTGATAGACTTGGTTGGGATATCTTCTCGACATATGGTACTCCTAATTGGAGGGTAGCTGAAATAGTGGATAATGGTACCTGGAAATGCAATAATCATTCAATAACTCTTAACTATATTGAGGAAATCAGGAAGAAATACATTTATACAGATAATTCTGAAGATAAATGGGTATGGAAGGCTAGCATGAAAGATCAGTTCAAGTTCAAAGACATCTGGGAAGAAATACGAGAAAAAAATACAGAAGTTATCTGGTCTGATGTTGTCTGGAGCAAATCTATCCCTCCCAAAATGGCTCACACCCTTTACAAAGCGATAATGAGAAAACTTCCAACAAAAGACAGATTAAAAAAATGGAAGATTTTGGATGACTCAAAATGTAATTTCTGTTGCATAGAAGAGGAGACACATGACCACATCTTCTTTGACTGTGAATTTTCAAAAAGAATCTGGAACACCCAAAAATGCAGACTCCAACTCAACAAATGCGCTACAAACCTATAAGAGGAATTAGAATACCTGCACAGTAGGAGTCACCTCTCTGATTTGATGAAGGAGATTGGAAAAATTGGCCTCGCAGTCAGCTTGTGGTTCATTTGGAAGGAGCGGAACGGCAGGACTTTTGAAAACAAAAAGCAAGACACTTTAACTATTACAAAGCTAATCAACAGAGAAATTGCTACTGTAATTGGAAGAATTCCGACAAAGAAACTTACCATTGCATCGGAACAAGAAAAACAACTACTGGAGAAGTTGAAGAAGATGGAATTGATCGAACGAACTCCACCAGGGAATTGGCAGCCGCCATAATCGCCCCAATTTGGAAAGTTTGGAAGTTATATTGACTGATCTATGTTATGTCGGCCTGTGATATATTTGTAATGCTATTGGGCCGCAAAGCCTGTTTAGTAATTCAATTAACCAATTTTCAAAAAAAAAATATATTAGAGGAGCCTAGGGTTTCGACCAAGGAAAATAAGGTAGCTGCTCGGAGTTTGGACATGTGGCTGTTACGGCAGGTGCTGCATCGTGGCGAGCTGCTGGGTTGGAGGAGCAAGGAGTGGTTCCGGTGGCAGTTGGACGTCTGGTGGAGTGCTAATGCGTGTAGGATGCTTGGCGTTGTGGGTGGAGAGAAGGTCGTTGTGGCTGTCAGGGAAGGAACGAAGGTAGTTCGAAATGGCAGACGACAGTGGCGTTCGGCTGCGTGGAGGAGCAAGGTGATGCTGTGTGGAGGGAAATGGTGGAAGGCAGTGGGTTAGGTAGGCCAGAGTAAGGAGGCTGGAGGGTTATCGCGGGGTTTGCTAGGTTTAGGTGATGGTGGCCATTGCTTGGGTTGATTACTAGCGAAGAGACAAGTCGGAGTATTTATTTGTTGGCTATGTGGCAAACTAAAGGACAGGCTGAGGTATGGCTTGCATTCGGTGGAAGGTAAAAGATGTAGAGATTTGGCTGGAGAATGGCTTCGATGGTAGGTTATCGGGTCTGGTGGTGTTGTGAACAAGGTCAAAGGGATGGGTTGTTGTGGGTAACGTAGTGGGTTAGGAGGGGAAAAGCTAATCGGCGGCGAAGTGTGGGTATTACTGGGATTTAGCACAGGGGGAAGAATGGCTGAGGGATGGGTTGGCGATGTTCGGGAAGGGTGGTGCTGGCGTTAAGGCAAGGTGGTCGGGTAGGCTAGAGGCGGATGGTGCGAAGGGAAGGGGCGATGGCGAAGGGAGGTCACGAGCAAAGTATGGTTCAGGTGGAATAAAGGTGACGAACAGCTTTCTCAAAAAAAATGCAAACTTTTTTTAGCATAGAACAAAACATGGGGAAGAGAGAAATGGAGAAAATGAACGAACCAAAAATGAATAGAAATTTTTTAATTGAATATAGGGAATGGAAAAAGTCAAAAGCCGACTTTTAAGAAATATTAATAGCAAATGGTGGTTAGGTTTAACATGATGGATAATTGAAAGGACATAGAAAACCAAAAGGCTCAAATGCGGAACCAATACACCTAATCATTTTCAGATTTCACCACGTACTGGATGTCGAAATACATAAATGAATATACTACGGAGATCAGTGCGATGAGTCGAACAAGGTGGTACATAAATATCAGCAAGATGACCAACCTATCAAAACTTGATATTCACTGCCAAAACTGCAGCTAAAACGCCGAAAATAAGATAAATGGGGCTAGAGCAGTTCAAATTTGACAAAATGAATTATGACGTCTCAGTTAGAAAATGATTTACAATTTTATTATATAAAAATATTTAGTTTTCAAAAATATTTTATTTCCAACTAATTAACTGATTTTAAATTTTAGATTGAAATTTTACAACCAAACTTGCATATGTTCTGATAAAAATCTGACACTTGCTATGCTTAAATAGACGCATACCAATACCAAATTTTCGTTACTAAAATTTTATTATATATTTTCAAGAAAAAATTAGTTAATTATGTTATTTAAATTGTTAAAATTAACGGGTCGTTACACCCTAGCTATCAGTTTATAAAGGAATACCTAAACTCACTACCATTGGTTCCAAGTCCCAAATCATCTTGTTTGTCGCCCGAAATCGTAGCCAGCACGCAACAATCTCGCACGCACGAAACTAACCAACTCCTAGTTGTGACCCTAGGATGACATAGGATCGAGTCGACCACCCTAGGGGTTAATCGATTACCCTAGGGGCCGGTCGACCTAGCCCTTAATCATTTTTATGTATATTTTTTTTAATTCCTTATTTATTCAAACCTTTATAACTTTTTCGTTTTAGCTCGGATTTCATTAAGTTATACACGAAAGTTGTCCAAAAAATTTCTACGGACACAATGATGCAAGTCCCATGGTCAACTTTGAAAGTTTGTAAAAATAATCCTTTTAGGTTCATTCTTATCTTTTAATTATACTTTCTTATTTACTTTCGAGAAAATCCTTGTGTGTTACGATTAAAGTCTTTGGTCAGAGCATTTCAATTAATAATAATTATTTGTATTGAAAAAGGATTTTGAATTTGGACTATAAAGTTGAATATCGAAGATATTGGAATTTTGACCATTACCAAATTTCGTAAGTCCAAAGTTGTATGGTTTTTAATAAAGCGAATTAGTGTAAATAATTGTCACTAAAGGGTATCGCCTTACTATTTGCGAAATTTGATTTTACTGAAAAACATATAAGTGATGAATTTAGCCAAACTATCACACCACTATCTGTGGTAACGTGTGAACATTGATATTTGAATTATTTAACATTAATCGCTGATTAAATTCAAACCTTTTGAGTCGTACAACCACATTTATGTTTTATCCAAAAACCTAATTTATTTCTAAAATGTTGTATTTGATTAAAGTAATTAATATTTATGAAATATAAATTATCGTTAATTTATTTGATGTTTAAATACATTTGATAATTATTTAAATGCACGCACAAAAGTTATATTTGCATATATCGATTTGATACCGATATAATTTTAAACAAGGTTTGAATAATAAAATAATTACATAAAAGTATTTTCCTTTTATTTCGAAAATTTACAACCATTAAGAATGTGCTTGGACCAGCCATATAATGGTGAGAGGAGGAAATTAATTAATTGAATTGATTGAAATTTAAAAAGGAACTAAAGACCTTTAATTCTATTAAAAACTAAAATCTCCTTATTTTGATTTCTTTAATAGAACTTGACTTTTTCTTTCCATTCTCTATCATTCATTCACGGCTGGAACTTCTTTCCAAAAAACATCAAAACAAATTCAAATCAACATCAAATTAAATTAGAGAAAGGTGGTTCATCCTTCTCTTGCAAGGTGGGATGCTGATTTACTTAAAATGTAAGACAAAGTAACAAATTAAGGTGTGGCAAAGGGCAAGGTTTATTGGGTGGTTTATAATTCATTCGTGACGTTTAAAATTATTTTTACATATATGTAAGTTGTAACAACTTATAAAAATTAAATTTAAAATTATTCTATGAATTGTGATTGACTATGAATTCTATTTGTGTATGGTTTTGAATGTTCATGATGTAATTGGATTTGAAATAATTAATTCTCTGGAATTAATTTGTTATATCCTTTTAAAATTGCTTGATAATTTGTCTAATCAAATAATTTATGTTTTATTCATTTGAGATCCCAAAAAATCCTACTTCTACTATCTTATTGTATGTTATTGTATATCTTCTTCATTTTAATAAATTACTCTTGTTGTCACACTCATTGCCTTTTAATCATAATCAAATTTAGATAGATTGAATTATAAAATTATGTGTATGTATCGCATGTATGTATCTTTGTGTGCATATATAAATAAATAAATAAAGTCTTCTTCATACCTTGAATTGTAAACCAGTATTAAACTAAATTTCAGTTGATTGATTCGTTTTCAATTAATTTGGTTTCATGTTTCAAAATTAAATTTTAGTTCATTGCATATAAATTTATACCTAAATATAAACTCCTTTTTCGGATCTAATTATTAACATTAGGTTCAGTAAATTAATTAGGTTTTAAATCTCATACGGTGTTAAATTAATTGTTTAATCGGTGATTGCCAAAAAAGGGTACAATAGAATTATACTTGATTATTTCCCTTTTTCACTTAAATTTGTTGAGATTTAATTTCAACAAAAATTACTTTTCCATTTTCACTCTTCTAATTTACTCTACATTAATTGTCTCTTTATGTGAATTATTTTCATATCTTCTATTTCTGTAAAGGTAAAATATTAGCGGCAACAAAAATTACACATACATACGTATGTATATATGTATGTATGTATGTGCATATATGTTTAAACTACCTATATGTGGTACTGCCAATATATGTATACAAACCATATACATATACTATAGTATACACAAACATATGTACATACTTAGGTGTTTATATTCCCGATGCACGTGCAAGATGTAACATGTATATGTAAGTACACACACAATAGATATAAATTCCAATATCTTGATGTACACACACACACACATGTTTACATTAGTTCATTTATGATGTCATATATTCGAATGTATGTTTCCAAAAAACATTTAACTAAAATGTTATCATATTTATTTAAGAAATTATCAATCTAATTAAAGAGAGAGAAATGAAAGGTTTCTCTCTCCAATTAATATTGTTTATTCCCTTAATTAACTGCAAAAGTATTTAAGAAGGACGCAATTTTCCTTCTTAAAATTAATTTCAATAGCAGCTACTACATATATGGATGAATTTGATACACTCATTCATTTAATTTTATATGAAATTCAAACTCTTTCAGCCTAATAAAATAAAATAAAGTATTTCATTTAAAATGCCTTATAGACTGGATCTAAAATCTCTTTTGACTTCATAGGCCTAGTAGATCCAAAAGTGAATTTTTTTTTAAATTTACCCTTTGACTTAGATGTGGGCTGGCCCGGTTTCAACAATGCTATCAGAGCCTAATAGCCTATACGGTCTAAATTAATCATGGCAACGCTAACAAATTAAGCTTGCCCACTTACTATGGTGTCTAGAAAAGTAATATCTAAGATTGGAATTGGGTAATCAAGTACTATGTCCTGCTAAAAAGGTAATGTTTAGAAAGGTGAAGTGAGCCGAAAGATTGCTCCTAATAGAAAAGTCCCAGTTTGAATTGAGATTTGGACTAATTTTCAAAATAATTTTGAAAATTAAGATAAGATTAAATGTAAAGTAAAATCATGTTTATTATAAAAGGTTATGATATAATATAAAAATTTTAAATGTTTGAAAAGGCAATGAAACTTTCAAAATGTTTAAAAATATTTAAATAATAATCTTGAAATTTAAAATTTATTAATAAGATTAATTAATTAAATAAGTTAATTAATCAATACTTATATGCATGTATTACATATATATTGATATGTGTTCTGTTATTTTAAAGTGTTTAAGATAACATAAATATACATATATGTGTATAAGATAAATTTTCCAAATTAATATAGCTTAATTAAAAAAATTAAAAAAATTAATTGTATAAATTAATTAAATGTTATTTGATTAAATAAATAAATTATAGGTTGATTAATTAAATAAAAATACACAAATATAATATATATATATATATATGTTATACTATAAAGGTTATAACATGTATGTGTGTGTATGATATATAGGTATTATTATAAAGGTTATGGTACATACTATAAAGGTTATAATAGACATGTCCGTTATAAAAGTTGTGTTGGGATACTGATGTAAAATTATGAAAAGTTAATTAATTAAAATTAATTAAATAAGATTTAATTAATATAATATTATACATAAGGCTATTATGTAAGTGATATGAAATATAAAAGTTATATAATAATAAAACTTATATGATTTGAATGTGTAAACTAAAAATGGAACATTAAAGAAACCCAATCAAACTTAAGAGATAAATACATATGCAAATGTACGTACACCGTGATCTCTGATGTGTTCGACACTTGAATTACGAGGATATTTTATAAGAAATGCTTTCTTTCATAAGTCGATATCACTCAATATAATATATTGAAGATTATGTATCTTCAATAGAATGTTGTCCTTTGCTATATATATTAATAATTTACTTGCACAGTTGTTAAGAAAACTCAAGCTAGGGATGTTATGTGTAGTATTAGCAATATATTGAATAGACGAGATTAAATACCTATATGTATTTATTGAGCAAACTCAAGGTATATATACTATATTTTAGCCGTTGCGATATGGTAGGTACGGATGAATAATCTCTTTAGACTTATTGAGCAAAGTCAAGGTCAAAATGAGAATAGGAAAAGGAACCATGAGTTAGGAGTTAAATGTGATACAACTGATTATGAGTTATCCATCGTTTGTGGGGTTATGATTTGTTAAGCAAACTCAATGTCAGAATGTCAAGACGAACGAGTCCTAACATCCACTAGTAAAGTCGAAAGACTTCTATGTTTCGATTTATGGTTTGGTGAAATATAAAAGACTGGTGGGAGCCTTATTGCTAAAATAAAATGATAACGTTTAACATTTTTAATATTGTGAGAACATATACTATAAAATGTTATAATAATCTACAACGATAAATTTATGCATTTAAAATTATTGATAAAACGTTTATCGATTAAAATGTACAAATGAACTGAATTGAAATTGAAAAATAGAAATATATAGATATACTTACTAATAAATGCTTATTACTTGTTAACATTTGACACCCATGAAAGCACCTGATTTTACAACTACTTAATCCATTCATGATTTGACCACTAATATGTTTACTTGGTCTATTATATTGCATTCTATGAGTTCTGACTCAAAAGTAATACAAGACTATGGATATTTGATCCATATACGATCATATAGAAATGTTATATGGTGAATGGTCATTTATCGTAATATACGATACTTCGATGAAATTAGTTCATTTAAAGCAAACAAATAAACCTTACCGTGAGATCGAGTATTCAATTTGATTGATTACAACAAAGATCGTATTGTGTTATCACAGACATGGACATGTGTATTTGATATGCATGTATAAATCCATGATAAGCTCACAAAATATAAAATGGAAGTAAACAATATAACATGCAGACTAATTGATTTTATTTGATCAAACCAGTAAGTATATTGGAAAGAGTTCCATCATTATGCCACAAAATGAATCATATAACACTGATCGTATGACATAAGGTAGATTTTCTATATACCCCACTTTTTTACACAATACATGACAAAATTATTTGTTGTCTGAAGGGCCATAGAATCTTTCATCTATTGTCTAAATGGCCTGTGAAATCTCTATGAACAAGCTTGTTATTCAGACAACATTTTATATGTCGTTTGATTTAAGTTACAAAAATTTTATTCTTGGCTCTATCCTTTCCCTCTCAATTATTTCATGGCCACACTTTTTATTTTGTTTCCCCCATGTATATTTTTGTTCCCCCCTTTCTTTCTATTCTATTTTTTACTCGTTTCTTTCTTTCACTACATATCAAAAATTCGACCCTTTTTGGAATTAGGGCTTCAGCCGCTTTGAAATTCGTTTGAATTGTCTTGCTCCTTCAATCACCTTTCTTCTTCAATTGTCTTTCTTTACGGGCTCGCTACTAAGTCGAGTGCGTGCTTTGATTTAGGGTTTCTAATTCGAAACCGCCAGTTTGAAATTGTTGAAATGAATAACCTTTTTGGATTAATAGGAAATTTATGGTTGCAGCTACTTCTTGTCGAGAGTTCTTCAATTTAAATTGGTACAATTTCTGCCCTTTTCGACTTATATTGTTCTCAACTTCTATATCTAAAGCCAATGATGATTTGGGTATATTTATAGAATTTTATTCCCTATATTTTTTGTTTTGAAAATTTCATTCTTTGATTTAATTTGTTCCATGTCCAAACTCGTGTGTGTTGTCTGTACTTAATGTACAATGTTGTATTTCATGCTTAGTTGATGATAAAGGCAGTTTAGTTAGTCTAGCTCTGATGCTTATGTTGGCTGTTGTTTGAGTTGTTTTCTATGTTGAATTTGATTTCCCTAGAGCTTGCTTGTGTGTGAGTACATTTAATTATGTTTATGCTTATGTTGGCTATTGCTTGGGTATATTTATAGGATCTTTCTCGGCTGTGGATTTTTATGCGGTTTTAATTTTTCTTATTCATCTTGGTGCATGTCGCTTTTATTGTCTTGGTTCATCCATACATATTGTTGAGTTTCCTTTTTGCTCACTATGTATGTATATACATGTATATACATATGTGTATATATGTATATTGGTGTGCCTGGTTATGTCGAAATGTGTATGCTTGGTTATGTCGGAATTGTCCCTTGTTTACTGCATTTGTACTGGCACTTATATATACATATGTGTATATATGTGTGTGTATGTTTACATCTGCATATCACTACATATGTGTGAACTTCCATGTATATACATACATATGTATGTATATATGTGTGAATGTTCTTATATCTACATATATATGTATATGTATATGTATATGTTTTAATTTGTGGCACTTGCTTTTGCACTTGATTCCTTGCTACACTTTCAATTATTTGTTTTAATGTGTGAACTTCCATGCTTGAACCATTTTTAGGTTTAGTTGAACTTGTTTTCAGTTCTGAACCATTTAGAATTGTATTTGAGTCAATGTGTGTGCTTGCTTTTGCTGCTTTGTTCAAGGAAGTGTTGAAATACTTTTGATACTTTTGAGATGAACCAATTCTGAATTACTTGAGCTTGTACCATTTTGAGTGTATACATATATACGTGTATATACATATGTGTATATATTTATATTACTTGAGCTCTGAAGCTTGTTGTATGGTTTGCTTGTGCTTGTGCTTGTATATGTGCCCAGTTTGTTTTGATTGACTCCCTGATGCTTGCTGTTGGTTGAATCTCTAAACATGTGTTGCATATATACATGTATACATGTATATACATATGTGTATATGTGTATTGCTACAGCACTTGTTGTTTTGCTTGAGCTTGTTTATGTGCACTGTGATTTTTTATTACATTTTCAATTGCAAATCTGTTTATGTTCAATTCTTGTATATACTTGTGTGTACTTGTATGTGCTTGTATATATTTTTGTGCACTTGTATATACCTATATACACTTGTATATACTTGTATATACATGTATGTTCATATGTACACTCGAGCTTGTATACACTTGCTTCAGCACTTGTTTTTTTTCTTAAGCTCGTTTATGTGCACTTTGCACTATAGTTTTTTCCAGTGCACATTGTCCATGTTGCACCCAAGTTGAATTGTTTCTGCATATATATGTATGCTTACTGCAAACACATGTATATACATGTATGCTTTGAACTTGCATTTGTTGCACATGAGCACTTGTAGTTGAATTATTTACTGCATAAATATGTATATCCACGTTTCACATGAGCACTTGCACTTGTTTACTGCATATACATGTATACTTTGAACTAATGCATATATGGTTTATTATTAGGTTTAAAACTCAAGTTCTCATTGTTTCCTTATTTGTTTTGATGCTTAAACCAATTGTTGAATTGTTGTACCTGAGCTTGTCTGTTCCACTTTTCTATATTGTTTATTACAATATGCTCTTCTAGTTTAAAATTGGATTCAGCCTTATTCATGCTTTGTTAAAGGCGGTGAATACTGGACTTATTTGTGCACTTATTTGTGGCCTATGAAGTTGAACTTGAACCATTTTTTGAACCGTGTTGCTAAACTGTATTGCTTCCTTTTGTTTCATTTTCTTATTTGATTTGCATTCACAACAAGAAAACTTGTTATTAGTTGCATTATTTAGTAGCGTTTGAAAGCTAAGTTCAACTATTGATCATTTGGAAGAGCAAAAGTAAATTCATAAGCGCTACCAAAATGTTCTCGCCAAGTATTCCTTGAAATTTCGGTGAAACATTTTTAGTCCGCTCATATCTATTTTTCCTCCACTTAACAATGAAATATTTCGAATAACTATCTTTCATTTAGGAATAAAAACAATGGTGAGCCTAGATTTTAGCCGCTTCTCATCATCTCCATGTTTCCCTATCTCTCCTTTCCAATCTCATCCCTTTCTCAACCTTCTCCTCTCGTCCAATTCACCTCCATCCTATCCACTCTTCCACTTCTCTGTTCATGGGCTTGTGAAAGGCTACAAACCCTAGACTTAGATGTAGACATTGTCTCAAGCCATAAACCTAGATCGGCACCAAAAACACGTTAGAAATTCTCTTCGACATGAAGTCGAGTAGCTGCCCACTACCACCATCATCCGTTGCACCAACAAAATTTCTACAGACCACATCTCTACCACTACAATCTCCAAATCTCCACTTGAGCTCACACCATCCACCAGCCTGAGATTATGGATGCTGTGAAAGGTATTTTTTGTTATTTCCAAATAAAAAATTAAATATCAAATTTTGTAACTGTATTATTAATTATGTATTGTTATGGTTTGACCATGTCTAGTGATGGAGATGATGGGTTTGTACAGAAAGGTGAAAGTTGATTTATGTTTGATTATGGGTAGGTCTTTATGGTGAACTCCATAACCATTTATTTTAGTGTAAAGTCTAAGTTGAACGAAGAAAGGATATAAGACTTTTTCTCCTTTGTCCCTTACTATTAATCACGTTGTTACATTGTTTTTAAATGTCCATCTTTTCTGCCATAGTTTTTATATGAATGTTTTTCTTATTGCTTATTATTATGGCCTACAACAATATTGATATCCTCACATAATGTATTATCTTCATCTTACCGGCTTCAAATGCTGTAGAGAACGATGGCTTAAAACTATGGGAGTTTAAAGGTATATCTTACTATTACTGATTATAATCCTCATATAGATTTTGGAACCTCGTTGTTGGAGAGGTTTTACTTGCACTTCAGGGTTGTCTCATCCTGAGCTTTTATTTATTCACCTTGATCAACTTTAAATCTATGTTCTGTGCATAACTTATGCATGTTCAGCCACTTGGACCCATATTTGCTAAGCTCTTTTCAGGCTTTGGTAAGTGGTGTATTATTTGTATTTGATTTATGCTTGGTTCATCTACTATCAATTATTTAGTAAAATAATCAAAGGAGGACTTCCGAAAAGTGATGTTAATAAGCGTAAGAGGAAGATGGAAGAGTTGGGGCCAAACGACCAAAGGACCGAGGGTCATAAAACAAAGCCTCGGTCATGGTTGGACAATAGGGCGAGTAACTGGCTGTTGATAACAAGGGAAAGGAAGATGATAAGGCTACATAGGACGGTTTTTGACAAAAAAACACTGACGAAAATATCCATTACAATACTGCGATGTAAATATACTGCAAAATATAGTAGCTAGCACCTGAAATGATTTAAATTGCTTTCCGTATATGCATAAGTTGTGGTAATGAGATCTGAAGTCGATATAACTCACGCTATATCTGGACATGTCTGAAATTGCAAAATATCTCTTTTATAGGGTCATAAATAATTATAATTTTATTATGTGAATGTCCTTTTCTCATTCAAATTTTCATTCTGCTCACCTTTCAGTTCAAATATTACAAATATAATGGTATGATTTGTCTACTGCAGAACTACAGTTTCTTGAACTTATTTACGATTTCTGTCAACAATCATGTAAAATTCTCTAGTCTCTACACTTCTATAGCTAATTACAAATACTTAAATTATTTTAGTGCCTTGCTACTGTTTTTGAAACAATTTGATATTTGTTTCCAGTTATAGACTGGGAATCATTGGACTAACACTGTCTCAAGAAATTTTACTTTCTAACATTTATGAGTATTGTAGTGTTGATGTATTGTAACTATATAGTAGGAAGAATTTTGATATCAATCTTATTCTATAACATTTTGATGAAGCTTATGATATATCACATGTCATAGTGCAGTAATACATAGGTGCACTATTGAGGATGAAGCATTTGTTGGAATGGGTGCAACTCTGCTTGATAATGCTGTTGTGGAAAAGCATGGCATGGTTGCAGCTGGGTCTCTTGTAAGACAAAACACAAGAATTCCAAGTGGCCAGGTAACTTTTAGTATTTCATTTGCAATAATGAGGAGGCATTCATATGTAATTTAGCAAAATTTAATGGTCAATTACAATTTGAAAATTGATTACTGTAAATGAAAATCCATAATTTCCGCATAATAAGCACGGTGCATGTAGGGTTGAACCTGTACAGTATGCAAGGGTTTGGAAGAAATCACCTTGAGGGCTACTATATACTTGAAACAATAAAGATCTCAAGAGGACAAAACTTGAACTCAAACTTGCGACTAATAGAACATATTGGTCTGCCGCTTTATTGACTTGACTTGCTCTTAAGCCAAGTAAAATTGCCCACGGAATACTTTGATGCTTTTCTTTTTTAACATGGTTTTATGAGACAAGTAGATCTTAAATGTTTTAAAAATGTATGTAACAAGGGTCCGTTTCTTTTTACGTTGATTTTTAGTTTTGTTTTTCCATTTTTGTTTTTTAATCACACAGCTGCAAAGAGCCAAAACAAAACACCTCAATCTCAATTTCTTAACTTCTAACTACTTGTAATAAGACAGCCTTTACTTGTATACACCCAATGGCTCACAGCTAAACTAACTGTAATTTTGGAGGGTAACAAACCCGGTCAAAATTTCATTAACCAGAGTAAGGAGAAAGGGATTTTTTCGTTTCTGTTTTATAATTGTTTTATAATTCCTAATCAGAAACATGTCTAATAAACTCCTATCTGAATTGACTTCACACAAATTATTGTTCATTATGAATCATATCCAATTCTTCATGCAAACTATTTTTGTCACTTATCTTTTAACTATAAAATATTCAATCAGGTGACAAGGTTGTTTAATCGGTTTTAGGGCACCTGTGCATACAACCTATGTAGATGTATGTGCAGAGGGGATTCTATGGGCAGTTTGTATGATGAAAATTGGTCACTGCTTGAAATTGTATGGTTGTTGTGGGATGTTTGAAGCTGTTGCTTGAAGTATAGCTGTTGCTTGAAGTTGGTCACTGCTTGTGGTTGTTGTGAAGTGATTGCAATTGTAAGTGGAGAAGGGGGTAGGCAGTGGTTGAATGTTAGTGAGATGAGGGACTGGTGGTGACTGAAGTGGTATTAGTGTGGCAAATTGCTGATGTTTGTGGATGTGGTTTGCTTGACAGAAATGGATGTTGCAGTGATTTGAAGTGGATGAAGTTTTGTGCAGTCAAGTTGAAAGAAGAAATGGTGGGAGTTGAAGTTTGTGGTTGGAATGTTGAAGGGTGGTATGATATGTTGTGGTGGGTGTGCAGTTTTCTTGTCAGTTTTAATTTTCTGAAGGTATATGGCACAGTTTGGTAGTAGTTGCAATAGAGTATTGGTGGATGGAGAAGTGAATGTAATAGTTTGAAATGGTGTGCTGTGATGTTGACAGTAAGCACAGTGGTGAAGTTTGTACAACGATATGGAAATGTTAAGGTGGAAGTAGTATTGATGTTGTGATGGTGAGTTGTAGGAGGTGCGCTGGTAGTGGAAGAGGTTAGAAATCGATTTTTTGTGCAGTAACTATGTGGTTGGTATGAATGACAGTATTGGCTTGAGATGTTTTTTCTTATAATGTTGAATGAAGATGTTTTTGATGTCTGGATAGTGGAAGTTGCTCTGTTGCAAGCAGTTGATAGTTTCGGTTTGGTGAAACTGCAGGCAGTAGAATTATAGCAGGTCGGTCGTGGTTGGTTGATGGTAGCTCATTTTGGTAGAGATGTTGGAATTGGTTACGAACTACTTTCAATGGTGGATGGATAGGTTGGCTAAACGTGTTGTGACCAGAGGATGTAGCGTGGTTGAAATGATTAACAGTGGGATTAAAGTGGTAACTGGAAATGTGAATTTGTATGTTATAACTAGTTTAACAAAGTTTTATAAATAAAGACGATGATAACAAATTAACTAAGTTTATAATAATAATGATAATAATAAATTAACTAAGTTAACCAAGTTAATAAAAATTAACTAAGTTTTGCTAAAATTAAATAAGTTTTATAAAATTAACTAAGTTTAAGATAACTAAATTTCATAAATAATAATAATAACTAATTTAAAAAAGTTTTAAGTAATAATAATGACGATGATGAAGAATTAACTGAGTTTAGAAAAATTAACTAAGTTTATAATATTAATAATAGTAATATAATTAAGTTAACTAAGTTTTAATAATAATAATAATAATAATAAATTAACCAAGTTAATAAAAATTAACCAAGTTAATAAAAATTAACTAATTTTTGTTAAAATTAACAAGTTTTATAAAATTAATTAAGTTTATGTTAACTAAATTTTATAAATAATAATAATATAAATAATTTAACAGTTTTATAAATAATAATGATGATGAATTAACCAATTTATTTTAAAAATTAACTAAGTTTATAATAATAATATAATTAAGTTAACCAAGTTCTAATAATAATAATAAATTATCTAAGTTAACCAAGTTAATAAAAATTAACTAAGTTTTGTTAAAATTAAAGAAGTTTTATAAAATTAACTAAGTTTAAGTTAACTAAATTTTATGAATAATAGTATGATATACTCATACAATGCTGTAGTTGTTTGATATTAGATTTGAAGTCTTACGAATCAACATAATTGTTTGATTATACGTTGCAATTTCACTTGTGCAGGCATTGAATTTTCAAAGAGAGCAAGGTTGGACTTTTATGGTGCTAGCTTTCACTTTTGTATGTAACAAAGAATTATAGGTAAACAAGCGTTTTGTTAGCACCAGTTGTGTGACTATGTACAGTTATGTACTACTTCTGTATCAATGTATGGTAATGTAGTACTTGTGTTTATGGTAATTCATTTGTTCATGTATTTTTTGTTTATTATTGAACTATTTATTATTACTGTTTAATATAAATTATGAATAAAGTGAATTGGAGAGTGAATGAGCTAGCAAAATATGAGAAATAGACAAAGAAAAGCAAAAATATTTAGTGGCATTTATCAAACGCTACAGAAAAAATATAATGGCAGAAAAAACGCAACAAAAAAAATATTGCTGCGGTGAAATATACGGCCTTCAAAATGATCAATCTATAACAGCGTCTATTTAGTGGCATTTAGAAAACGCTACGGAAAAAATATATTGAAAAAAATATCACTTTTGATGGCGTTTCAACATGCTACAAAAAAAGATTTACGGTGACGTTTTTTTTCCACCGTAATAAGGCACATTATAACGGCGTTTACAAAAACGCAACCAAAAATATTAGTTTTTTAGTTGCATGTCGTATGGCGACGTTCTCTAAAACGCCACCATAAGTTATGGTTGCGTTTTTTGTGCGCCACCAAAAGTACTTTTTGGTGTAGTGATTTTCTTTTGCACCTGAGTAGAGCCTGAGGAGGCTTGGGCTAGACCTTGTGCACATTTGCACTGTTTTGAGCCATCAGCCTTGACCTTTGCAATAGTCCATGAGATTTAATTGATGCCCGACCCTGTGATATTCGCCGCGAAACACTATGCATATCATAAGTGGTCTATGCACATATATATTTGTCCTTGCCTAAAACATAAGAGAAAAAACCCATAAAATGAGCCAATATTCATATAATATTCAATTTTATTTTTGCAACTTAGGTTTGTTTCCTTTTCCATTTTACTGCATTATTTATTTAGCAAGTATGGGAGATGGCTGGACACAAGCATGAGCAAGCAAATCAAGAATAACATCCAAAACAAACTCGTGTGAGTGTGAGTTGGAGTAGAAAAATGTCATATATGAGTGTAAAGAAATGTCGTATATATGGGAGTGATTTTGAAAGATGTATTTGAAAATGTAAGTAGAGTGATAGTGAAAGTTGTATTGTATTTGAATTTTATTTGAAATAAAATATTTGGTTAAATAAAATATTTGAATTTCGTTTTGTGAATAATTATTCATATTAGACAGTATTTGTATTTTGTATAAGAGTAATTTCTAGAAATGATACTATAACATTAGACAACGTATGGTGTGTGTTTTTTTTGTTCTGTCGGTGCATATCTGTAACAACCCGCACATTTTACGATTATATATTTAAATGTTTTATTTAACTATAGCATCTTTAGTTGAATTTAAAATCTGAAATGTGAATTTTTATAAACAGTCAAATCCGGACTCGAGACCACTTCCATTGAGTTAAAACGACGCTTAAAACTTGTTTTAAGTATGAACATCGATATGTTTGGAGTTAATTAGGATTTTGGTATTTTCAGTTAGGCTTATAGTTGTATTCTAGCCCACTAACCTAACAAGGTAACCCAAACCTTCTACCTAATAGCTCCCACTCCACTCCTCTTCACTCATGCATTCCACTCATAGTTTTCTAATACTCAAGCCCTAGGAAAAATGGTGGAAAGAGGAAACTAAATTCCTAAGCCCTAGCTCTCTTAGGAATTCAAGTTCTAGTTTCATAATCAAAGAGAAGCTTAGGTAAGCATCCTCTTCATCTTCTCCATCTCAATCTCTCTTTAATTTTTAGAATTTCCTATAACCTAACTTAGGAAAAACTTTGCATTTGATAATAGATTGAAGTTTCTAGAGTTATAGTGAAGAGGAATTGGTCTTGCTTTGTTTTAGAGCTTCTCATTCATTGTTTTTGAATTTAAAGGTGAGATCTTGATCTCGCATCTATGTCTGTAGCTTTCATTGTTGTTAGGTATGAATTCCTAACATCTATTTCATGTTCAATTGCTTTTGACTTGAATTGATTTGGTGAATTTTTCAATTTTGATTTTGAAGTCAAAATTTATGAAAATCCTACCATGGATGTTTGGACATGTTATTTAGGGTGTATCGAAGAGCTTATAGGACTGGGTTGTCGCTTAGCATAAATCCCTAGCCTTCATCACTCGTTCGATCGTCTCCAAATTGATTTGGCCATCATTGGCCCAAGTAAAATTTTGCCCAGCATAGGCAACCAGACGTCTGGTTGAAAAATCCAGACGTTTGCTTGGGGTTCCTGAGAAAAAGAAAACGGCAAAAAAATAAAATGGCAGAGCCAAGAACCAAACGTCTAGTTAAACCCAACCAGACGTCTGGAGGACTTCAGAAAATAAAAAGGAAAAAGAGAAAAAAATAATATGAACTTCCAAAACCCAGGTTCAGACGTCTGGTTAAACCTACCAGACGTCTGGTCCTATTGAATTTTGCCTATTCTGCCTGTTTATGAGTGGATTTTCAATTTTTATCAATTTTTTTGATCCGATTAGTTGTTGTCGTTTATTATCGATTTTGATAACTTCATTTTTGGATTTTTGAAAATATCCATTTGATGGATTTGATATTGATTTTTTATGGTTCTAATTCACGTCATCGAATGTGGATTTTAGTGATAGATTTTTTTTACAATCATTTCTGTGATTTGTCACTTTAAAATACAAAGGTTTTTATACTAGTAGTAAATACTCAAACTCTTTCACAAAAAATGATTTCAATATTTACTTTTAATATAAAGCTCGTTTTTAAATCCGTTTTTCAATCTGTTAGTATGTATAAACCTTTAACTCATTCGTGTGAGAAATCCAATTAAACGACTTAGAAAAAAAAGTGGTATGAAACGCTTACGTTTACTTCGTCGGTTAATTCTTAGACTTGTTCGATTGAACTCTCGTGACAATTTTCAAGTGGAAATCTACCATTTGTTCGTGAATATTTTAATTAAGCCAGTGGTTATGGGACATGAGCCTAACTCATTTATTTAATAGCTTAGTGTAATTTACATTTATTGATCAATGATGATCATTTTGTGATTTAGACAAGCAATGTGCGATGTCTCTTTGTGTACATGGGGGACTAAACCACGTTTCGATGGAGCTTTGGCTCAAATTGGTGGGGTAGCGACCCATGGTCTTCGGGCCGTTTGTGGAGTTTTGGCTCAAAAATTGATGGGTTAGCGACCATGGAATAACGTTCCATTTGTGATACACATGTTGGTGAGTTTTCATGCTCCCGTTTGTGATAGACCTCCCCCTTTTTGGTTTTCGGGTTTTCTAGTTATTGATTTCTGGAATTTGTGTTTCACCAATTTTTATGATTTGCATTGATATGTTTTGTCAATATTTGAGGTTTGGTGAATAAGCTAAAGAATATGATATTCTTTTTGGATATTTAAGGAGATTTAAGATAATGTATCATTTTCATTGTTATCACATATATACTTGCCATAGTATGACATTATTGTTATCATATATTTTTATCATATCTCTTATCCTATCTCATCTTGTATGATATTTGTAGCTAGACTGATCTGTTTATTATTTTCTTCTTAAATGATACTCAGGTCAGACCGTGATATTTCAAGTGCTTCCACTTGACTTCTTAGCAGGGAATAGCTTCTGACTTTTGGCTAACTACTTTAGCTTAGTAGTTTTTGTTTTTATACATTCGATATAGAGACTCCTTGAAGTATACCTATTCTTTTGTCTAACACTTGTACTTATTCTTTTGTCTAACACTTGTACTTATTCTTTTGTGATGTAGTGGATCTTGTATGACCACTACTTTGATGTTCACTTCTATGTGTTATATTCATATCTGTTTCCGCCTTAGTGATATGAATGTCTGTGGATGATTTTTATTGTTATGATTATTTTATATTTATTTCTAAATGCCACATAGCCACTGTGTAGTAGCTTTGAGTTTGTATTGGATACGTCATATTTCCTCTTATGTCATACTATCTAACATATCGGTACTCACACAAAGCAATTACACAGATGGTCGCTCCTCAACAACCTTATTCTTTGTGCTAGTCGACGGCACTACCCCATAGTGTTCTTGGCTAGTGTGAGTATCACAGCTTGGTATCAGAGCTAAACTTTGGAACAACGTAGAATAATCTAGCAAGGATCATTGTCCTAAGTCTCTTTTAAGAATCGTGCCTTAGGATTTAATTCGAGTCTAAGACCTGTTCTATCATGTTTTCTTTTATGATGCCTTGTTTTATCAATCAAGTTTGTTTGATATATATTCTAAGAATAACATTTTTCTTCTTCTTTCTTTCTTTCTTAAAGAAGAGAAATGGTTAAACCTGGCCATCCCAGCGCAGGTCGATCTAGTGTTTCTCCTTAGGATGGCATATTCATGTCTACCCAACAGCTTTTGGATCTTGTAAAGAATGCCCAAGCTGCCGGACCCATCCCTGAGCCTACTCACCCTAAATCCGGGTTTGCATGCTTGTGTGGTGATTTTACCAATTTGGGTGGAAGGTCATTCAAGGGTTCCGAAAGCATTATAGAAGTCCAAGCTTAGCTTAGAACATGCGACCGTATCTTTTCTCGCATGAATCTTGTGGATCTACATCGATTTCAAGTGACTTCTAACATGCTGCAGGAGAGAGCATTAGATTGGTATAAGCTTTTGATTTCGAAAATTGTTGAACTGGATCTTACTTGGGAGTAATGCCGGGAAAGGTTCTAGTTGAAGTTTATACCGGAAGCTGAAAAAGTAACTTTAGCCCGACGCTTTATTGACCTTTTTCAATGTGAATCTTCTATGATGGATTATGTCGCATCTTTTGAATCCCTCTCTAAATATGGGTCGAGTATATTAATACCCCGTTGAAGAAAAATCAGAGGTTTATCTATGGGTTGAATAAGAATCTCAAAAGGGCTTTACTTTTGAAACTAGAAGTGCCTTTCAATCAGCTTATAGATATCGCTCTTCGACTTGAAGAGGCCGATAAAGAAAGTGATGTAGAAGTTGTGGGTGCCAAGAACAAGAAGAAGAAGAAGACGCAGCTCGATAGTAAGTTCAAAGGCCCTAATCCCAACAAGAAAGGGAAGTAAGCAACTTCGGTAGCAAAGACTCATACCTCTAGTCATGGAGAATGCTACAATTGTGGATCTAAGGACCATTATGCAAATAAGTGTCTGAAGCCCCTTACTTGTCGCTATTACAAAAGTTCGCGTCATTATATATCTTCGTGTCCCAAACTTCAATGCAAGAAAGAGAGAAAGTTCAATGTTGTGCAAACCCCTAGTAACACTTCTCTTGGTCAAGGTATTTCTCATTCTATCCTTGATGGCATTATTATATTTCACGATCATCCTATTCGAGTTCTTTTTGATACGAGTGCATATCACTCTTTTATATCAAAAGAACTTGTCGATACTTTGTCTTTAAATGTTATGGGCTTCATGACTTCATTGAGAATTGCAAATCCGATTGGTGGATCCGCAACACTCAATTTATTTTGTATGGATGTTGAAATTATTTTCTGTGAATGCTTTCCATGCCAATTTGTATGCTATGCATTACTTAGGTTTCGGAATGATTTTGGGAATGGATTGGCTTAATCGTTATGAAGCCCACATCCGATGTCTCGAGAGGACTATATTGTTCTTAAAGATTCAAATTCCAATTCGATGGCATCCTTATATTCTCTAAATCCACATGATGATGACAATAATGATGAGGAAGATTCCCTCATTCATGTTGTTCGTGAATTTTCCAATATTTGAGTCCATTTTAGGATTACACCCTAAGCGAGCAATTGAGTTCAGAATTAATCTAATCCCTAAAGCTTTACCTATCACTTGTCCTCCTTATCATATGTCCAATAAGGAAAATGAGGAGATTCCTAAACAATTATCCAAATTGGAAGCGAAACAGTTTATTCGATCTAGTTCCTCTCCATGGGGAGCTTTAGCTATCTTTATGAAGAAATCCGATGGTACCTTAGGCTTTGCATTAACGACTGCAAGCTTAATGACTTACCATTAAGAATAAATATCTCTTACCTTGGATTGATGATCTATTCGATCAACTTAGCGGTGCTAGAGTCTTTTCACATTTAGACTTAGCAACCGGTTTTCATCAGCTTCGAATTGCAGAGGATAGTATTCCTTTGACGTCGCTCCGTACTCGTTATGGATCTTATGAATGGCTTGTTATGCCATTTGGTTTAATGAATGCTCCAGCCCATTTTATTGACCTTATCAATTGAATTTTCAAAGACTCCCTGATCGATTTGTTCTCATATTTATAGATGATATTATTGTTTATTCTAAAACCGAGCAAAAGCATAAAGAACATCTTCGAATTATGTTGGAAACCCTTAGGAGCAATCAATTAAAAGCAAAATTTTCTAAGTGCCACTTTTTGCAATCCCATGTGAAATTTTTAGGACATATTATTTTTGAATCTGGAATTTCTATGGATCCTTCAAAGATTGAGGCAATTCAAAATTGCAAGAGACAGGAGAGTGTGACGGAAATTCGTAGCTTTCTAAGATTGGCGGGTTATTACCTCATCAAAGACTTTTCTAAAATTTCTGCACCTCTTACTAGTTTGACAAAGAAGGGATTTAAGTACATTTGATCAGACAAATGTAAAGCTGCTTTTTAGAAATTAAAAGAACTTCTTTCTGATGCTCTTATTCTTGTGATTCCCGAGGGGAACCAAGACTTTATTGCTTATACCGGTGCTAGTTGTGTTGGTTTGGGAGTTGTTCTCATAAAAGGGAACATGTTATCGCTTGTGATTCTAGGCAATTAAAGCCTGCCGAGACTAGATATGCCATTCATGATTTAGAGCTCGTGCCATTGTTTCTGCCCTTAGAATTTGGCGTCATTATCTTTTGGGATAAAAATTTGTTCTTTACACCAATCACAAATCTTTGAAGTCTTTATTTTCTCAAAATGAACTTAATTTGCATCAACAACGTTGGCTCGAATTCCTTGCATATTATGATCTTGATATTCTCTATACTTTCAGAAAGGGAAATTGTGTTGCCAATGCCCTTAGTCGAAAGCAATAAGCGGTTGTTTCCATGATGGTATCTGAATGGAATGATCTTGAGACTTTGTCCACTTGTGAGATTCGAGACCGTGAATCTGATTCATTTTTATCTCTTCTTTTATGTATCCTTGAGGCACATCCATCTCTTTTGGACCGCATTCTTGAAACTCAAAAGCATGATCCCGAATTGGCTCATCTTAGCCAAATTTGTAGGGATAGAAGTATTGATGGTTTGAAAGACTTTGAAATCGATGCTCGCGGAGGCTTCGAAAATTTGGTAGACTTATTGTGCCAAATATTAATGATCTTCGTAAAGAAATTTTAGAAGATTCTCATCGTTCTAAATTTACCATTCATCCCAGTAGTAGTAAAATGTACGCGTACATGAAATTACTTTATTATTGGAATGGAATGAAAGCTGGTATTGCTAACTTTCTTAAGTGTAGCACGACTTGCCAACTCATAAAGGCCGAGCATCAAAGGCCCGGTGGGTTATTGCAACCTTTAGACAATCCCATTTGGAAGTGGGATCAAATTTCCATGGACTTTATTGACGATCTTCCCCGTTCTCGTTGTGTTCATGATAGTCTATGGGTGATTGTAGATAGACTTACAAAATCTGCCCATTTTCTTCCCATTCGGTCTAACCGTACCATGCCTCTTTTGGCCAAACTTTATGTCAAAGAAATTGTTAAATTGCATGAAGTTCCAACTTCTATTATTAGCGATCGTGATCCATTATTTACTAGTGGATTTTGGAAAGGTCTTCAAAAAGCTTTGGGAATGAAGCTTAATTTTACCACCATTTATCATCCTTAGTCCGATGGACAAACCGAGCGTGTAAATCAAACTCTTGAAGATCTTCTTCATGCATGCGTTCTTGATTTTGGTGGAAGTTGGGAAGATAATATTTCCCTTCTTGAGTTTTCCTACAATAATAGCTTCCAATCTAGCATTGGTATGGCACCTTTCGAGGCACTATATGAACGGCCATGCCAATCTCCTTCTTGTTGGCTTGAAGCCGGCAAGAAGTTGGTTTTAGGTCCAGATTTTATTCGTGATTCCACATAAAAGATTGATCTTATTCGTCATAAGATAAAAGAAGCTCAAAATAGACAAAAATCCTATGTTGATAACCAAAGGAGGAATTTAGATTTTTCTGTGGGAGAGTTGGTGCACATTTGTGTTTTACCTATGAAGGGCGTTGTGCGTTTCAATCGATCGGGAAAATTAGCACCTCGATATATTGGCCCATTTCCCATCACTGAACGCGTCGGTTCCGTGGCTTATCACCTTTTATTACGGCTCAATTTTCTTCTATTCATGACATATTCCACGTCTCTTAACTACGAAAATTCCTTAGAGATTCTGATTCTATTCTTGAGCCCGATGTTATTGAAGAAATTAAAGTTTCACCTAATTTGACTTATGAGCGACATCCTATTCATATTATTGCAACAATGGTTAAACACCTTCAAAATAAAGATGTTCCGGCTGTGAAAGTTCAATGGTCTGCAAATCCTAAGGATTGTTCTTGGAAATCCAGAGAATTCATCAAGCGAACACATCTGGACTTACTCTCTTGTGCTCCTTAAGGTGAACTTCTCACTTTAAAATTTTCTTTTGTGTTATTATACCTTAAAGTGATTGTTACTCTTTATTTTCTTCTTACGTATTGCGAGGACGCAATTTCTTTAAGGAGAGGAGTCTGTAACAACCCGCATAATTTACGATTATATATTTAATGTTTTACTTAAATATAGCATCGTTAGTTAAAATTAAAATCCAAAATGTGACTTTTTGTAAACAGTCGAATTCAGACTCGAGATCACTTCCATTGAGTTTATAACGACTTTTACAACTTGTTTTAAGTATAAACATCGATATGTTTTGAGTTGATTAGGATTTTTATATTTTCAATTGGGATTTGGGTTGTGTTCTAGCCCACTAACCCAACAAGGTAATCCAAACCTTCTACCTAATAGCCCCTACTCCACTCCACTTCATTCATTTATTCCACTCATAATTTCCTAATACTCAAGCCTTAGGAAAAATGGTGGGAAGAGAAAACTAATTCCTAAGCTTAGCTCTCTTAAGAATTCAAGTTCTAGTTCCAAAATCAAAGAGAAGCTTAGGTAAGCATCCTCCTCGTCTTCTCCATATCAATCTCTCTTCAATTTTCAGAATTTCCTACAACCTAACTTAGGAAAACTTTGCATTTGATAATAGATTGATGATTCTAGAGGTGTAGTGAAAAGGAATTGGTCTTGCTTTGTTTTAAAGCTTCTCATTCGTTGTTTTTGAATTTAAAGGTGAGATCTTGATCTCACATCTATGTCTATAGCTTTCATTGTTGTTAGGTATGAATTTCTAACATCTATTTCATGTTCAATTGCTTTTGATTTGAATTGGTTTGGTGAATTTTTCAATTTTGGTTTTGAAGTCAAAATTTATGAAACTCCTACTATGGATGTTTGGACATGTTATTAGGGTGTATCGAAAAGCCTTTAGGACAGGGTTGTCGCTTGGCATAAATCCCTAGCATCCATTGCACGTCTGATCGCGTCCGAATTGATTTAGCCATCATTGGCCTAAGCAAAATTTTGCCCAGCACAGGCAACCAAACGTCTGATTGAAAAATCCAGACATCTAGTTGGGATTCTTGAGAAAAAAAGGAAACGACAAAAAAAAATGGCACAGCCAAGAACCAGACGTCTGGTTAAACCCAACCAGACGTCTAGGAGACTTCAGAAAATAAAAAGGAAAAAGAGAAAAAGATATGAACTTCTAGAACCCAGGTTCAAACATCTGGCTTAACCTACCAGACATCTGGTCCTGTTGAATTTTGCTTATTTTGCCTGTTTTTGAGTGGATTTCCAATTTTTATCGATTTTTGTTGATTCGATTAGTTGTTGTCATTTATTATCGACTTTGATGACTTCTTTTCTGGATTTTTGGTAATATCCATTTGATGGATTTGATATCGATTTATGTTTTTAATTCACATCGTCGAATGTGGATTTTGGTAATAGATTGTATTTACAATCATTTTTTTGATTATTATTATCAAATATTTTTATCATATCTGTTATCCTATCTCATCTTGTATGATATTTACAGCTAGACTGATCCGTTTATTATTTTTCTTCTTAAATAATACTCAGGTCAGACCGAGGTGTTTCAGGTGCTTCCACTTGACTTCTTAGCAGGGACTAGCTTCTAACTTTTGGCTAACTACTTTAGCTTAGTAGTTTTCGTTTTTATACATTCGATATAGAGACTCCCTGATGTATACCTATTCTTTTATCTAGCACTTGTACCTATTCTTTTATGATGTAGTGGATCTTATATGACCACTACTTTGATATTCACTTCTATGTATTATATTCATATATGTTTACACCTTAGCGATATGAATATCTATGACTAATTTTTGTTTTTATTCTTATTTTATATTTGTTTCCGAAGGCCACATAGCCACTGTGTTGTAGCTTTGAGTTTGTATTGAATACGTCAGATTTCCTCCAATGTCATACTAGATGACATATCGGTATTCGCACAAAGCAATTACACAATTGGTCGCTCCTCAACAGCCTTATTCTTCGTGCTAGTTGACAGCACTACCCCGTAGTGCTCTTGGCTAGTGTGAGTATAGCGGTGGGGCGTCACAATATCAAACGACGAGGCATCTCTGTGGTCTGATGTGCAATGAGACGGCATGGGATTTAACGACATATAGGTATGCATTCAAACAACGGAGCATCTATGTCGTCTGATGTGTTTTTTCCCATAGTGCATGTGTACTTGATATGAATAAAAATTCGATCTCAAAGATCACTCTTCCCTATAATACAAGATGATGTACTGGTAAGGAGTAATCAAGCTTCGTTGGACAAAGCACAATTAATGATGAGTGAAGTTGAGTTAAATTCTTCATATAAGATGTGTACTTAAGACTAGTGCACAAGTTTAAAAATAATATCATCCAAACATATTTTATGAAACTATATAAGATACAGGTTTATAATAAACCCCCTATTTCCTAGGCCAATGAGTTGACAAGTTGTGTGAGTCAAAAGACTACACGTAATAAGTATATGTAAGAGACCTTGTATGAACCGTCCTAAGAGAATTTTTGAAATGACGTCATTAAGTGACTAATTTATGTTGAGTCATAAGTTTAGATTCATGACAAAAAGCTTAAATAATCAGTGATGAGACTATACGATCAGGCGACAAAAAGAGAATGAGATATGCTACTAAAACTACAAAGGAGACAAGACTTCAAAACTGAGTATATAATGTTTATTTATTGAAGTTTTTAGTCTTAGAATTGTTAAAATGTATCCTCAAATAGTTTACACAAAATCAAAGTTATTTTAAAATTCGAATTCTTTAAAAAAAGGTGTGAACTATGCACTGACAACTAGGTTAGTCGACTGACCAAAAATGACCAGTCGACTGAACCTGTTCATTTGCACAAGTTCACTCTGTTTTACACAATCTTTGAATATTTAGTTGACTGGTCATTTTTTGTCAGTCGACTGAAAGATTCTAGTAGCTATTTTTCCTAAAGAGACATTTCCATTTACAAAGAGCTACGATTCAATTTGAAGAGACATGGCTGCATCTTTTGATTAAAACTCTTCACGAATAGTTGTAGTTGTTTATCTACTATATAAACACGTGAGATTCACTTCTCAAATCACCAAATTTTATTTTGTTTTCTGATCATACTCTCTACTATCTATCTTTGCATTCTACAAGCAATCACAATTTATATATTGCTTGAATCTCTGAATTAATTATCTTATTCTTCGATTCAAAGCAATATTTTCCTTTTTAATCTTTACACACGCAATATATACTTGAGGAAAAGATTATAGGAAGGATGTACTATCAAAGACAAATCAGTGTTATCAAGAACATAAAGTGTCAAAACAATTTTATTGAAACTGTTGAAGTCCTATTAGTTTGTATTAGGTGGAAAAGTCCTCTTTGGTTGTTAAGGCGGAAAAATCATGTTCGGCTGCTCAAGCGTTGTTTACCTATTCCTCTGAGATTCCAGAGAGAAGTCTGGGATTAGACGTAGAACGGGAAGTTCGAACCAGTATAAAAAATCCTGGTGTTCTTATTCTTATTTTCTTTACTATTATTATCTGTTTCCGCATTTAGATTATAATACATTCAATATTACACGATCTTAAGTGATAGCTACCCACACAGTAGCCACTTTCAATTTATGTTGTGGGCATAAATATATTGTGAACTAATGCAAAATAAGTTTTATATAAGACAATCCATAAAATGTTTATGAATGCTCATTTCGTTGCACTAAGAAATAACTATTAATTCAAGAAATACCAACTCCACAGTAAAGGAATTTCTTTAAGAAATTATTAGTATAAAATGGATTTGGATATGATTTAAGGATAAAATAGATTACATGAGATGAAATAAAATTAACCAAACTTAAATGAACACAACATATTAGAATGTCTAATAAGTATTCTTGTACTTTGAAATGAAACTATGAGTTTCTTATCAATATTGAGAATAAATAATCATCGGCATTCAATTAAACCATTAAGAGTACTGACTCTACGATATGATATGATGCACAAATCCGAAATAGATTTCAAGTACATCATCAAAATATGAATTTGAAAGTTGTACCTGAAGGAATATGATCCATTGGCCGTAAGTGTGTCTTCAAGGGAAAGAAAATTGTAGTTGGAATATATGTGCCACATTGATAAGAATAATACCATAAAATTCAATTACTGAAATTAATATAATAGATTTTCCATTCGATGTTCTTAAGTAGGTTCGGATTTTATTGATAATATTATTGCATAATATGACTTTATATTCTGGTACATCTACGTTGAAATAGAAAATTCTAAATAATGATTTAGAGTAAAAAAATTACACATAATAACCAAAGCGTCTTACAGTCAGTGGAGCAATATTGAGTTTGTGAGTTTTCAAAAATGATCTGAGAACGGATTCAAAAGTATCATTCAGCAAAGCATCAAACTTGAGCAAGTGTTTTGATAGAAATATCAAGCAGTTTAATTATCGATCAAAATGCAGAGGAAGCATTTGTTCATAAGGAAGAGCCTTAAAGGTACATTGATATTTCTAATCTATAAATAAACATGTTGTTGATTTTTAACGACGTACTCATGTTAAAATCAACTTTAGTTGTTTTAATACTAGCCATTGGATATGTAAATGATGTCTTTCATAGTAAGTATAAAAGATATAGGGAATGTTCCAAATGATATGGAAGGACACTTTATTAAAATGTTTAATTGAAAACATAAAAGAAGGATTCTTTATATATTTGTAGTAGAAATTATCATACATGTTATGATGTATACAATATCGTGATTTGTTTATTTTATGATACATGAAGCAAATATGAAATCTAAATTAATATCACTAGACGGTTGTTTGAGGTTTTCTTGTGTGCTTATGAAACGCAAGAGAATTATTTACAGAAACAACAAACTCCTTATGAAGGAGTGTTCGAACTGAAATTTTCATAAGTGATACTGAATATAAAATGTCAGCAGTAAATTCAAGCTAAGAATCTTTAAGTTAGAAATGTTTTAAATGAAAGACCATGGCTGATTCCATAAAAAGAGCTAAGTACATCGCCTTGAATAGCGCTACAACAAAAGCGATGTATATAATATAAATGCATAAATTTATGGTTGAGCTAAGGGTGACTCCAAATGTTGAGAATCCCATACTATTGTTATATGATAACAATGTCACGATATGGTTCATAACAGAACTTAGAGCTCACTAGAAGTTAAAAGACATACTCTGAATTGTTCCACGTGACAAAGATAGCTTAACAACATTAGAGAGAGTTGGTTGACAGAGTAAAAAATTGAAATGCTTTTGGAAAACTTATTGGAGAAGTTGAAATGAGGTTCCATAATTGATCCTAAGTGCAAGTGAGAGATTGATAGAGTTAGAGGTACGCCTTATGGGCAATTATGTAATTTGTTACATATATCTTACTTGATAACCAATCTTGTTTGGAATAAAAGGCGTTTTCTTTCTATTATATACTTGATATAATGTGTATATATTAATTAATTTATAAAAAATATAATTAATAGAAAATCCATAAATGGTACGTTTTGTGATAATAGTTATAAAGTGTTGTAACCGTGGGTAATTTATCACAATGAAAATAAATATATAATTTCAAATATTCCTAGTCAAGATGTATCAAGACTGGATATCGATAAGTCCATTGAGACTAAAGTACGTAACTCTCTCCAAATGTTGGACAGTGCATTACTTATGGCTAATGGAGTCACCAAGGGGTCACGTACTAATAGTTATTGGATAAATATGGAGTGACTCACTCGATAATTTTATATTGGTTAATATAGTTAAGGACAAATAGAAATATCGATACAACTAATTTACATATTTCTTCCGACTTGAGAATACTATTGATTTTCAATGTGGAAGCCCCGCTTTGATTATAGTTAAATCGTGGCACAACATCCATCGAACGACTATAGTTGGGTCGAGTGGAAGTAGTGGATATTGTTGATTCTTGGGTTTTGATTCATGACACAATCTTCAGGGATCATGAGATGAACTACAAAGAGAATACTATACAAAGGCGACAAAAAGAAAATAAAAGTATATTGTGCACTGCAAAGGAGACAAGGCTACAATCCAGAGATTAGTATTAATATTTTATTATATTGAGTCTTAGAATATTGTTCAAATCATTCCTCAAGTAGTCACACACATACAAATAGTTGTATATTACTTTATACTTGAAAAATATGATCTGTGCACATAACATCAGGTCGGTCGACCGACCAGGGAATTTGGCTGACCGAACCTGTTGTTAGTGCACAGACATGCTCTGTTTTATATACGATTTTAAACTCAGCTGACCGGCCAGAATCTTCGGTCAACCGACCTGGAAATAATGGCTATTTTTCTGAAGAGTTGCAATCGTTCGTGAAGAGGAATCACCTTCAATCCAAGAGATATGGTCACAACCTTTGATTGAAACTCTTCATGAAAGATTGTAACCATTCTACAACTATATAAACATGTTTAATTCATTCCTACAATAATCAATTCTTGTTTATATTTCTAAAATCTATTCTCTATTTATTCTTGCAAATAAAAGCATTCATTCTCATTCAATATCTCTAGAATCTATGAATTAATTTATATACTTCGATTCTACGAGATTATCTTCCTTCAAAATCTTCACATACACTACATACTCTTGAGGATTTGATTATAGGAAATTGTACTATCAAAAGACAATCCATGTTATTCAGAACACACTCGTCAATAAAGTATTTGTGTTAAGTTGAAGTCCTCTTCGGCCGTTGAGGTGGAAAAATTCCTGTTCGGCTGCTCGGGTGTAGTATACCTATTCCTCCGGGTTAAGTGAGGGGTTTAGTCTAAATCCAGAGGATATTCTGGGACTGGACGTAGAACGGGAAGTTCAAACCAGTATAAAAATTCCTGGTGTGCTTACTTTAATTCTTACTTTACTGCTATTATCGGTTTCCGCATTTATATATCATATTACACAATCCTTAGTACTGCACGTACACTTTCATTTGGTATCAGAGCAAGGTTATCCTATAACCGTCACAAAGTTATTTGATATTTATTTCTAGTAATATGGCAATGACACAAACTAACAATGTTGGCACTAACACTAATACTAGTTTCATAGAAGGTCAATCAACTTCACGACCTCCACTTTTTAATGGTTTAAATTATAATTATTGGTCAACTAGAATGAGAATCTATATGCAATCTAGTGGTTTTGATATCTGGAATGTTATACAAAGAGAGTACATAACTCCTACTGGAGAATACTCAACTTGGAGTAACACACAAAAACTAGATGCTACATCAAATGAAAAGGCTATGAATATTTTATTTTGTGCATTAGATAGAAATTAATTTAATAGAGTTAGCATGTGCACTTCTGGTTATGAAATATGGAGAACACTTAAAGTAACACATGAAGGAACGAACAAAGTTAAATTAAGCAAAATTTCTATGTTGAAAAATCAATTTGAAAATTTCGAAATGAATCCAAATGAATCTATAAATGATATGTATTCTAGATTCCAGGATATTTATCATGCTCTACTATCATTAGAACAACATTTATTGATTTTGATGTTGTCACAAAAATCTTAAATTCTTTAACCGACGAATGGGAAAGAAAAGTCCTAGCCATTGAAGAAGCAAGTGATTTGTCAACATTAAAACCAGAAGAATTAATAGGTAATTCAATTTCCTACGAAGTAAATTTGCAGGCAAAGAGAAATGTAGCACAAGAAAAGAAGAATGTGGCATTTCAAGCAGAAAAAGATAGTTCCGACTCAAAGAATGAAGATATGACAATGATTGCTAAAAATTTCAAAAAGTTTCTGAAATTCAAAAGAAATAAATTCAGGGGAAACAAAAATAATTCCAACAACAATACCAACAGTAGCAAACCATCATCTTCAGCAATGGAATGTTATGAATGTCACAAGAAAGGTCACATGAAGAAGGATTGTCCAAAACGTAAAAAGAGCAATTTTAAGAAGGACAGAACCAAACGAAGAGCTTTTTCAGTCACTTGGGACGACACAAACTCATCATCCTCATCAGAAAGTGAAAGTAACAATGAAAATGAGCAAGCTAATGTATGCTTCATGGCTTCATCAGACGATGTAAGTGATCTTAGTTTTGAAGATCTAATTGAAGTTAATTCTGAATTAGTAGACTTAGCAAAGCAACTTAAAAAGAAAAAAAAAAGATTTACAAAGAAAATTAGATAGGACAGTCTTAGAAGTAGATATGCTGAAAGATGAGAAGAAAATATTAGGAGAAGAACTTGAAATTTCTCAACAATCAAATTCTAACTTATCTTCTCAAATTTCTTCAATATCTGAAGAACTAGAAATTCAGAAAAATAAAAATGATGTTTTATTTTTTGAAAATAAAAATTTACATTCTAAAATTAAAGATTTAGATTTAGAAAAATTTAGTCTAAAAATAAAATTTGATGACATCTCTAAAAATGTCTCAAATTTCAATAAAGGAAGAGAGAATCTTTCTAAAATACTAGAAAATTCTCAATCCACTAACAATAAATCTGGACTAGGATTTAAGAAACAAAATAATTTTGCTAAAAGTAGAATTAATAATAGTAGTAAAAAGGATATTAAGAAAACAGTTTGTTCAAACACTAAAACCATTAAGATATGCATTCAAAAATCAAATAATATTTTAATAAGAAATAAACATATCAAAATGTTCATGGAAACTGTTCGTAATAACAAAAACTTTGTTTATAAAGGGAATTCTGAACCCGTATGGGTTTGGCTTCCTAAGATCTAACTCTTAGGACCCTAAAAAGAAACGGGTACCAACTTTTTATGAATTTTTGCAGGTACCACATAAAAGGAAAGGAAAATGGATTTTGGATAGCGGTTGCTCAAAACATATGACTGGAAACAAAGAAATGTTGTCAAATATTATCTACTCAAATGGAGGATCAGTCACTTTTGGAGATAACTCTAAAGGTTATATCATCGGTAAAGGCGATGTCAGCAGCAACGGTACCACTAATTTACCTCTCATTACTGATTTTTTATTAGTCAAAAATTTAAAACATAATTTATTGAGTATTAGTCAGTTATGTGATAAAGGTTTTAATATAACTTTTCCAGAAAATAAATGCAATATTTTCGATAAAAATCATAACACTATTTTTGAAGGAATAAGAGATAAAAACATTTATATTTTAAATATGAACATTAAAAATGATTCAAATTTGTGTTTAATAGCTAAGGAAAATTATTCCTGTCTTTGGCACAAAAGATTTTGTCACATCAATTTTAAAACCATCAACAAATTAGCAAAAAATAAATTAGTTAAAGGTTTACCTGACATGAAATTCAAAACGAATATATTTTGTGATGCGTGTAAATTAGGAAAATTAACAAAATCTTCTTTTAAATCAAAAAAAAGTAATTTCTACAGAACAATCACTTGAACTTTTACACATGGATCTTTTTGGTCCAACACAAGTTCAATCTATTAATCATAATAGATATGTGTTTGTTATTGTAGATGATTTTTCTAGATACACTTGGATTTTCTTTTTAAAAAATAAAAGTGATACTTTTTATAATTTTAAAGTGTTTGTTAAAAGAATTCAAAATATTAAAAGTTTGAAAATTAAAAATATCATAAGTGATCGTGGAGGAGAATTTGAAAATGAACTTTTTGAACAATTTTGTAACAAGAAAGGTATTAACCATAATTTTTCATTTCCTAGAACACCACAACAAAATGGCGTTATAGAAAGAAAAAATAGAACGTTACAAGAATGTGCAAGAACTTTATTAAATGGAACCACTTTATCAAAACATTTTTGGGCAGAAGCTTTAGCTACTGCTTGTTATGTATTGAATCGTGTTTCCATTCGACTGTTAACTAAGAATACTCCATATGAACTTCTAAATGGAAGAAAACCAAATATTTCATATCTTAAAGTTTTTGGTTCTAAATGTTTTATTTTGAATACTAAAGATCAGCTAGGAAAATTCGATCCAAAATCCGATGAAGGAATATTCGTAGGATATTCAGAACGAAGTAAAGCTTATCGAATTTTGAATAAAAGAACTCAGATTATTGAAGAAAGTTCACATGTTTCATTTGACGAAAATTTTAAAAATATAAAATATTACTATCGATTCTGATGATGAATCTATTCAGAATAAAAACAGTACTACTAGCGAAAATTTTGATAATATTAATGAAATTACTGAAAATACAAACATTACTACTAATATAACAAAATCTCCACCTAAAATTTTATGGGATCATCCTATACAAAATATAATTGGAGAAGTAAATACGAACATTAAAACCAGAAATCAATTAAATCAAGTTGGTCATGTAGCTTTTCTTTCTAACATAGAACCTAAGAATATAAAAGAAGCCTCAACTGATGACTACTGGATTCTTGCCATGCAAGAGGAACTAAATCAATTTGAACGAAACGAAGTTTGGGAACTTGTTCCTAGACCAAGTAATCAATCAGTCATTGGTACTAGATTGGTTTTCAAAAATAAAGCAGATGAATTAGGAAATATAACTAGGAATAAAGCCAGATTAGTTGCACAAGGATATAATCAAGAAGAGGGAATTGACTACGAAGAAACGTTTGTTCCAGTAGCCCGACTTAAAGCAATACGAATTTTATTGGCGTTTGCATGTTTTCATAATTTTAAACTTTATCAAATGGATGTTAAAAGTGCATTTTTAAATGGTTACATAAAAGAAAATGTTTTTGTTGAACAACCACCTCTTTTTAATCATGAAAAATTTCCGGATCATGTTTATAAACTCAAAAAGGCTTTATATGGTCTAAAGCAAGCACCTCGTGGTTGGGATGATCGTCTTAAAAGCTATTTATTAGAATCTGGTTTTGAAATTGGCAAAGTAGATCAAACTCTTTTCATTAAGAAAACTAATAAAGATATTTTGATAATTCAAATTTATGTTGATGATATTATCTTTGGATCGACAAATGATAAGTTATGTCAGGATTTTTCAACTATAATGACTAATGAATTTGAAATGTCTCATATGGGAGAATTGTCATATTTTCTTGGATTACAAATTAAATAAATTGAAAATGGAATTTTTATTAATCAAGAAAAATATTGTTATAATTTAATTAAACGATTTGGTCTGGAAAACACTTCTGCCAAACCAACTCCTATGAGCACAACGATTCATCTCGATAGAGACGAGGAGGGCAAAAGTGTTGATCAAAAACTATATCGTAGTATGATTGGTTCATTATTATATTTAACAGCTAGTCGACCTGATATAATAATGAGTGTTTGTTTATGTTCTAGATTTCAAGCAAATCCCAAAGAATCACATATGCGAGCAGCTAAACGCATTATTCGTTATCTAACTAAAACCAAAGATTTTGGACTATTTTATCCAAAAGAATGTCCTTTCGAATTAGTCTCCTATAGCGATGCTGATTTTGGAGGAAGTCGGACGGATAGAAAAAGTACTAACGGAACATGTCACTTCATTGGACATTCCTTAGTCTCTTGGTTCAGTAAAAAACAAAACTGCGTTTCTTTATCGACATGTGAAGCAGAATATATATCTGCTGTTTTGGCATGTGCACAAGTCATTTACATGCAACAAACACTTTAGGATTTTAATTGTCATCTTGAAAAGTCTGTAATTTATTGTGATAATACTATGCAATAAATCTTTCTAAAAATCCTGTCAATCACTCACGAACAAAACATATAGATATTCGTCATCATTTTCTTCGTGATTGTTTGGAAAAAGGATTGATAAATTTAGAGTTTATTAATACTGAAAATCAGATTGCTGACATTTTTACTAAACCATTAAATGAAAATAGTTTTATAAAACTTAGACGAGATTTAGGAATAATGTCTCTAAAAGAGTTATAACTAAATATATGCAAAATGTTTAAAACAAAATTTTTCTGACCAAAGTATGATTTGAACCCATGACCTCTTGCTTGCTTATTATATGATGTATTATAGCCACTTGAGCTATATTTGTTTCTTGTCTCAATCACCTTTTTAGTTTGAACTATATTTTCATACCACTATTTTTTACAAATTATTTTGCTATTAATTACCTGTGATTAGAATTAAATACTAACTATCAACCACCTGTTTTTAAGTAAACAAATTCGTATATAAACAATGTTCAGGTTTCAACCAACTACTAAGAAAAGTTTATATTCAGAATTATTTGAAAATGTCATCCAACAATGATTCTTACAATTCCGAAAACTCTCATTTATTGTACACATCTCCGGACGATGATTCCGATCGTATTCCTGAAAACGGACCCTATCCTATTTTTCCCTTACCTAACTGTGTCCTTAAATTCTCTCCTTCACCGGATAAAGACCCACGACATGGTTGGAAACCATGGAAGAACACTCATACCGGTTATACACCGGAAAAGAAGAAAGGCAAGAAAGCTATGGTCTCATCTCCTTCAACTAAACAGAAAACAGATGAGATACACCACTATCAACATCAACAAATGGAACTACAAAAGGAGTTATACTATGAACAAAAAGTTACGGCAAGACGTTTGAGCTTTCTAGAACGGATGGCCATAAAAATATGTTCGTCGAAAAAGGAAGACATTGTGAAACCAACAACTAGACCCTTAACCTCCTCAAATCTTGCTCAATCACCTGTAGCTCCTATATGGTCACCTATAGAGAATGTTCCATCTCCAAATTCTTAGGAACGTCGATATTAACAACCGGTGGCTAAGCACTTTTTAATATATATATATATATATATATATATATATATATATATATATATATATATATATATATATATATATTGCTGATTTTCTATAAGTTGTATTAATATCATTTAGAAATAATAAAATTTCTCGTGATACAACTCTTTAAATCAAAACAATCATTACTGGGCAGAACAACAGGATCGGTCGACCGAAAATACTGAGTCGGTCAGCCAATTCCTTTCCCGAAAACTCCTTCTATTCATTTAGCAGAGTCGGTCGGCCGACCAGACATTTCGGTCGACCGAACGACTTGAATCTGATGAGACCGGTTACAAATTTTAACCCACCTATTCACTTTTTCACTTACCTTTTCATTTTTTTTCACTTTCCCAATTTCAGTTTTCTTCTTTAAATTCCATTAAAATTTTATCAAATTTCAGTGGCTCCTAGAAAGAAAACTAAAACTACCGGTGCTTCTTCATCAACTCCAGTGGATTCTCAAATAGCCTCATGGCTTATGAACGATAATGCACTCGAAAGATGGATTAAACTTCAAGATGCCAAGATCTTCGAGGAATCCTTCGTAAGTTACGCCGATTTCTCTTCTTACGGTATTGAAAATGCTGCAATTGAAAGTGGGCTTGATACTTTTCTTGACCATAGAAAGAATAATTTGAAAATTAATCACATTATGGTCAAATTATTTCTTGCTAACCTAAACCTTGTTAATCCTCCTAGAAACATTGAAAATTGTGTTTGGACATTGGTATGTGGTACACCAATTTTTCTTTCACTAGATAGAATAAATCATATTTTGGATATTCGATCGGGTGGAATATCGTTACATGATGTGGATTGCAATATAATGAGACGCGATCAAATAAGCCATCTTTTCTTTGAAGATGATGCTATTGATCTCCGACAAACGTCATCTCTTCGACCAAAAGCTCGACTTTTTCATCGTTTCATGATGAAATCCATTGTTCCACGAGGCGGATCCTATCACTTAGTGTATCCTGAAAATTTTAAAGCTCTATATGCTATATGTGGGAATATACGAGTCAGTTGGACACAATTACTTATGGATGAGTTTCTCTCATTTAATCAAGGCAAGATGCTTCATATTTATTATGGAGAATATATAATGAGATTAATCAACAACTTAGTCTCACATGCTCCAGAATCCGAAACTACCAAAGTTCATCATTTTGATTCAAGGACCATTAAATTAATGAAGTTGTCGGATGCTCCACCAAGATTTATGAATTTTAATCAATGGCGTGCTACTTCTAGAGATCAACTACGCCGTAGCCATTCCACACCACATCCAACAACTCATTCTACGGAACGCTTAACTCGCCAGTCCACAATTCAAAGACCAACACCTGGACTTAGTACGGCAGCTGCTATTGATCTTCTGGCTCAAAATCAATTAGTTTTAGATGCCCGTCTACGGAAAATAGACGGAAGGTTCAAGAAAATTAAAGGCTTCTTTGTTAATCTTTGGGATGCGTTATCATGCACTTCTGAAGCCAGTGCCTCTACTCTTGCCCCTGGAAAAAGACCAGCACCTAATTTTCCTTGGTCAACTTCGGAAAATTCAAGTTCAGGAACATCAGGAACTCATACTTCTCATACTCAGCGTCGTGGTAAAGAACAAGCTCCTCCTGAGGAAAATATTCGTCCAGAATTTTGGGATTCCGACGACGATGAGGAGTGATCTTGTTGGTTTATTTCTATTCTGGTTTTATTGTGAACAATATTTCTATTTTATGCTATGTTAAGTACTGTATCATTAACATTTCATTTGTTTTCGGTATGTAACTTTAATTCTATGTTCCTAAAATTTGATAAATGGTTTCGTATTTTTTTTACATTCTATGCATCATAAGTATTCCTTTTTGTCGATGACAAAGGGGAAGAAATATATGGAAGCTAACAAGTTTTTTGCAGAGAAGTCGCAGGTGGAGAATTACAATGCATATTACTTCGTCACATAAGTATTGTCATCAATCAAAGAGGGAGAGAATGTTGATTCTTGGGTTTTGATTCATGACACAAGCTTCAGAGATCATGAGACGAACTACAAAGAGAATACTATACAAAGGCGACAAAAAGAAAATAAAAGTATATTGTGCACTACAAAGGAGACAAGACTACAATCCAGAGATTAGTATTAATATTTTATTATATTGAATCTTAGAATATTGTTAAAATCATTCCTCAAGTAGTCACACACATACAAATAGTTGTATATTACTTTATACTTGAAAATTATGATCTGTGCACATAACATCAGGTCGGTCGACCGACCGGGGAATTCGGCTGACCGAACCTGTTGTCAGTGCACAGACATGCTCTGTTTTATATACGATTTTAGACTCAGCTGACCGGCCAGAATCTTCGGTCAACTGACCTGGAAATAATGGCTATTTTTCTGAAGAGTTGCGATCGTTCGTGAAGAGCAATCACCTTCAATCCATGAGATATGGTCACAACCTTTGATTGAAACTCTTCATGAAAGATTGTAACTATTCTACAACTATATAAACATGTTTAATTCATTCCTACAATAACCAATTCTTGTTTATATTTCTAAAATCTATTCCCTATTTATTCCTGCAAATAAAAGCATTCATCTCATTCAATATCTCTAGAATCTCTGAATTAATTTATATACTTTGATTCTACGAGATTATCTTCCTTCAAAATTTTCACATACACTACATACTCTTGAGGATTTGATTATAGGAAATTGTACTATCAAAAGACAATCCATGTTATTCAGAACATACTCGTCAACAAAGTATTTGTATTAAGTTGAAGTCCTCTTCGGCTGTTGAGGCGGAAAAATTCCTGTTCGGCTGCTTAGGTGTGGTATACCTATTCCTCCGGGTTAAGTGAGGGGTTTAGTCTAAATCCAGAGGATATTCTGGGACTGGAGTAGAACGGAAAGTTCGAACCAGTATAAAAATTCCTGTTGTGCTTACTTTAATTCTTACTTTACTGCTATTATCGGTTTCCGCATTTATATATTATATTACACGATCCTTGGTACTGCACGTACACTTTCAGATATGAAACATTATCCAAGAGAGGATTCATATCCGCGATTATATGAGGTTAGTATCATGATCATAAAGCCAACTCAAAGTCAAAGTCTTTGACCAAGGCAATTCTATTAATACTTATTATTATTAAACAAAGAATTTTGTGTTTAGACTATGAAGTTGAATATAGACGATACTAGAATTTTAACCATTACCAAATTCCATAGGTTCAAGGTGATAAAGTTTTGGCAAAGAGAGTTGGTGTAAATAATTATCACTAAAAGGTACCGCTTAAGTTTTTATGAAATTTGGTTTTATCAAAAAGACTATAAGCAATAGATTTAGCCAAGCTATCACACCACTAGGTAAGGTGATGTGTAAACATTGATATTTGAATTATTCAATATTAATCACTGACTGAATTCACACTTTTGAATCGCATACAGCATTTGTGATTTCTCCAAAAACCACACGATTTAATTAATTTGTAAAATGTTGTAAATTAATTAAATTAATTGATATTTATAAAATATTAATTATTGATAATTTATCCAATACTTGAACATTGTTGGTAATTATTTAAATGCATATGTAATTTTTTTGCATATATCGATATGCGATATCGGTATAATTTTAAACAAGGTTTAAATAATAAAATATCTACATAAAAGTTTTTTTCTTTTATTTAGAAAATTTGCACATCAAGAATGTGCTTGGACTAGCCAGATAACGGTGAGAGGAGGAAATCAATTAATTGAATTAACAGAAATTTAAAAAGCAATGAAAGAAGGAAGTTTTGATAAGAAAATGAGAAAGGTTCTTTTAATTCTATTAAAAATTAAAATCTCCTTATTTTGATTTCTTTAACAGAACGTAACTTTTCTTCCTCTTTTCTATCATTCAGTCATGGTTGAAATTTACTGTAAAAAAATCATTAAAACAAATTCAAACCAACATTAAATTAAAGAAAGGTGGTTCATCCTTCTCTTACAAGGTGGAATGCTGATTTACTTAAAATCTAAGGAGAAGTCACAAATTAAGGTGTGATGAAGGGTAATGTTTATCGGGTAATTTTATAATTCATTCATGATGTTTAAAATGATTTTTTGACATATATATAAATTATAGCTACTTATTAAAATAATTTTAAATTTGTCCCATGTATTGTGATTGAATGTAAATTCTATTTATGCATTGCTTTGATATTGATAATTTAATTGAATTTGAAATAGTTAATCGTTTTGGAATTGATTTTTTAAATACTTTTGTAATTTCTTATAATTTTTCTAACAAATAATTTATTTATTCATGTGAGATCTGAAACAAATCCACCTTTTTTTCTCCTATTATATATAGTTGTATACCTTCTTTTGTTTTAATAAATTACTCTTACTGTCACACTCATTCCTTAGTAATCATGCATCAAATTTTAATAGCTTGAATTATGAAATTGTGTATGTGTCATAGGTGTGTGTTTGTGTGTGTATACATAAATTAATCGAGTCTTCTTCATATCTTGAAATTGTTAACCTATATTAAATTAAATTTCAATTGGTTGATGTGTTTCTAATTAATTTAGTTTCATTTTTCAAAATTAAATTTTAGTTCGTTACATAGATGTTTATACCTAAATATTAACTTATGTTTCAGGTTCAACATATCATTAGGATCAATAAATTAATTAGGTTTGAAATCTCATATGATACTAAATTAATTCTTTAATTTTTGATTGCAAAAAAAGTAAAGTAGAATCACACTTGATTTTTTTATTTTGATTAGATTTAATTGCAACATAATTACTTTTCCATCTTTGCTCTTCTAATTTACTCTTACATTAATTGTCACCTTATGTGAATTATTTTCAAACCTTTTATTTGTATAAATGTAAAAAAAAAGTGGCTGCAAAGATTATATAAGTATGTGTGTCTAATTATATGTATATGGTACGGCCAATATGTGTATATAAACCATATATGTATATTATGGTATACTCAAACATATGTATATACTTAGGCATTTATATTTTTGATATGTATGTGAGAATGTAACATGTATATGTAAGTACACACACATGTATACACACACAATAGATATAAATTTTAATATCTAGATGTACACATACATACAAACACACACGTTTATATTAGTTCATGTATGGTCATATATTTGAATGTATGTTGATGCATTCCTTAAAATGTTTAATGAAATGTTAACATGTTCAACAAATTTATAATCTAATCGGAGCAAGAGAAATGAAAGTATTCTCTCTCTTCAATTAATGTTGTTTATTCCCTTAATTAATTGCATAAGTATTAGAGAAGGACACAAATTCAAACTCTTTCAAACTAATAAAATAAAATAAATGATTTTATTTAAAACGCCTTTTAGATTGGATCTAAAATCTCTTTAGGTTTCACAGGCGCAACAGATCCAATGAGGACTTTTTTAAAATTTACCCTTTAACTCCACTGCTGGCTAACCATGTTCCAACAAGATTAAGAAAATAACCTATACGGAAAAAGTGTAACATATTATTGAAATGTTATATGCATGACTATTTGCATGACAATATGATAAAACAAATTATCTGTCATATAAAGAGGTCATGTAATTGTATTTTCCATATTTTGTATGTTCTATCCCACAATTTTTTGGCATTACCTTCCACCAACTTTTTTTCTAATGGATTCATTTGCTCGATCCATCGCCTCATAGAGATATCCCATATTTACTTTATCATCACTATCCATAATTCTTAAAACTTTCACTGGTGCCTCAAAAACATGGTGATGGCAGCAACACCAGTCCAAAATCTAAGTCAATGTAGAGCCAAAGTTTGTTTTTTTTCTATCTTTAGTATTAAGTCTGGGACTCGTGATGTTTGCTCTCTCGAACCAATTATTCTTTTCAGGTCATCATTATCTTTATGAATAGAGTCTAGTGCGATGAAATGTGTTGCAAACCGCGCTACTACTTGTCTATTCAATTCTTTGTTTTTAGTCTCTTTGCCTATGATGAAAAGTAGACAACCATGATTATATATAAATATCATTATTAATTGAAAATTCGAGATAATAGTTGTTACCTTTGGTTTTTTGAAATATCTCCAAAATTAAATCAATGCAATGTGTTGTACATGATAAATGCCCTCTTTTCTACATCAACAATTGACCATCAACTTTATAATTTGCTTCGCTACTTATAACTACTTGCACTACCCTATTTTCATCGATTGTTTCAACGAAATCATTCATTAATCCACAAATATATTCCCTATATTAGAATTCATCTATGGCATCCACAGATTTGATAGATAAATACAAGAAAATTTATTATTTTTCATCGATTTTGTATACTCCAAGCATCTCGCATTAATATGCAACCATATTCATCCCAGAAATTGTGTAACATTTTAATATATCACACAACTTCTTAAATTTCAATTTTAAGGTGTGAATGTGTTTCATACGGTAGGTAGATCAATTCCACGGCCATTATTGTATAGTATGAACTATTAGCAACGTAATTTGCAATATGGATGAAAATAAAAGAATCTAGGAACCGCTCGACCTATAGGCTATTTACCATCTTTAATACCTTTCATTGCAGAATTAACAGAAGGTTGAGTTCTATCTCCTCAATTTTGCATATATGAGTCAATTCGTCTAGTAGCATGAGTGTCAAAACCACCATATGCTCTGCTAGAATTTTCACGTACATTGCACTCTTTTGGCTTGGATCACCACCTGATTGTCTAGCAGAATGAGATCTATGCATTTCTCTATCTCTAAATGCATCTTTACCCTCCCGCATGATGCGTCGAACTTCTTCATCTTCTTCATTTTCGTTGACTGACACTTGTTGCGGTCTGTTGTTAACTCCTCTTATGAGCATTTCTTATTTAGTATTCCTTTATTTCGTTCACTTCTCTTTTGAATGGCATATGATTGTACAAGCTGTTAACTTCTTTGAGGAATACGTCGCCCACCATTTCTACCAAATGTTCTTTCAGATATTTCACAGCATCGTCATTAACTAGCTAATTGCAAAAGTTATATTTTATTTTTCAAAGATTGCAATAGATTAATTACAGTATCATAATTCCAATCAATTTCAGTTTTATCTGCCATGATATACCTGAAATTATAAATAAATGATATAATAAAGTATTAATATATTCATAAATTAAACAAAAGTCGACTTAAAAATATAATAGTCTAAGTCCATTAAAAAATAAAATAAATATGAACAACAAAACATTCACCCAAGTCCAATTTAATTTTCCATGTTTAATGTTCAAGTCCAAATCCAAGTTACATTTAATATTCCATGTTTACTGTGCAAGTCAAAGTCCATTTAATATCCATTCAACCCACCTATTTACTTAACCTTAATCTTCTATTGCATCTCACTACATACAAACAAAAACATGATAGTAAAGACAAATGAAAAAAGTGAAAAAAAAATTCACCCATGATGGGTGGATGCTTGAAGCTGATCGTCATCGCTCCAATTTTATTGAAGCTCCTCGATGATGCTCAAACTTGATCAACTCAACTCATTAGTGCTTGGGAAGCGGTTCACTAAATCTCAATGTGGTATTATGTTTTTAATTGCTTTTATAAATGATTTTTTGATTTGATTTACTGTTTGATCACGTTCTTTCTCATATAAAACTCTAAATTAATGTTTTATTCGATGTTTATACTATGTTTCATTTTTGCTCTTTCTTAGATTCAATTTTCATTTCTTATTTTTGTTGCTTACCTCTTCTTTCTCTACCTACAAGAATTTTGAATTTTTTATTTTATTACCATGGACAGTCACAGGATGGAATTTCAACCTAATCACATTCTATCTTCAATCAGAACCGATTCGAGATGATCGGAATCTCATGATTCCGACCGGAACTATACACCATGGTTAAAACATACATATCCTTAATTGTCACTGCTTCACATAAAATGGATGATTCTGGTATGTGTACACTACGTGCAATGCCATCCCAGTGCAAGTTGAGACAGTTTGCACTATTGTCCCAGTTTGCACTAGGACATTGCAATTTTTCCAAATGCACTGTCCATGCAAACTGTGGAATAGCAAAACAAATTGTCCCAGTTTGCACTGGGACAATTTGTCTGGTTATTTTGCACTTTTTTAATCGTTTTTTCACATTTTTTTCCATATTGTTTTTTCAATAGACGATGTTTTAATTGTTTTTTTCCATATTGTTCTAATCGTTCTTTCTACATGATATTGAACTCTTAGGAGGCAGCTTGGATTTTCCACGATTCATATTTTCTTCTTTTTGTTATAGGTATTATTTATGCTTAATATATTATCTATGCAATGTATGAATATTAACTGTTTGTTGCATGAATTGGTGTAATATTAATTTTGTTTAATATATAATGTGTTTAAGTTATTAAACTATATCTGCCAGTGTTATTTAATAGAGTGATATAGCTTTTAATAATAAAAATTATGGCTATTATAAATTCTTTATTATCAAATAATTCATGGAGGGAAAACATCGTTTTACAAATGCTCTAAAAATATGACATTGATGAAACACTCCAATAATCATTTAAAAATGTTGTAATAAGTATACAAAAGCCTTTTTATAATGATATTAAAAAATCAGAAAATAGGGACGCTGTAGAAAGTAAAATATGACAAAAATAAATGTTACAAATAGTAAATATAAAGAAATTAAAACATTGACATGACATAGGCGGAAAGCTGCGATAAATATTAAAAATGCTGTAATAAATGTAAAAATAATTGTTTGCACAAAAAATGGGCAAATACCTCCAAGTCGTATGATTTAGTTGATTATATGTTGTTCTGAATGGTTTGGATGATTTATGCAAATATATGAAATAGATGGACTAAACTGTAAAAGACACGCAGATTTATAGTGGTTCGGCCGGAACGTGCCTACGTCCACTTTATATGTTATTCTCCTTTTCTATTCAGATTACAATTACAAAGCTTTGATTACAAGTAACTGAAAGTTGTTTGAAAGTTCTATCCGTGCTTGAGCTCTCAAACTCGTCTGCCATTGTTGTACCCCTGCCCCTCTATGTATAGAGTGAGGCTGGGGGCAGGGGTCTTGGATGTATATAGCTGCTGGTGGACTTGGGCCGAGACAATATGGCCTGGCAATGTTGGTTCGGCATCCTCTTGGTTCGGAGATGGATGGATTTGTTTTTCGGTCCGGTGGTGCCTTGGATCGGTGGTGTGGAATTGGAGAGGCTTCTGGTTCGGTAGAGGATGGAGAGGCCTCGGTTCGGTCGAGGGCGTAGCTCGGTCCGGTTAGGCTGGTTCGGTAGTGGTGTGGCTATGCGTTGGTTCGATGGTGACTTGTGAGTGGGTTGGTCCGGTGTTGCTTGGGAGGTAGGTGGTTCGGTGGATAGTCCGGTCCGGTGACTGTTTGGACCGGTGGTGTTGCCTTCTTTTCTTGGTTCGGTGGTAGGTGGAAACCTGCCCAACATTTGCCCCCCAAAGTAGGGCATATACCCGTATATGGCATGCTTTGTTTTAAGTTGGGTATTTTCGTCTGGCCCTATGCGCCGAACCATCCGGTCCGGTCATTGAGGTTTGCTTATAAATAGGGGCCACGTGCCTTCGTTATTCCTTACCAACCGAGCCAAACCTTTTGCCGAATCAAACTCTCATTTTCGCCGAACCAAAGCGTTAGCCGATCCAGGTGAGACCCCTTTGCCACCAAATGAACTTTTATATTGTACTACCGAATGAACTTGAGGGTTCGGTCGTCGAATGAGTTTTGAAAGTTGGAATGCCGAATGAGATTTCATACCTGGAACGCCGAATGAGCTCTAGGTTGGGCCTTACTGAATGAACTCGGGGATTCCGAGTGTTGAATGAATCCCTTACCGGATGGACTTTTATACTTGAATTATCAGTGAAACTCTAGATTACATAGTTTATGTGTTTTAACGATATACTTTCTTGTGTCGCAGATAAATGTCTCAAAGAGTGGAAACCCGATCAGATAAGAGGAAATCTATGGACAGGAGAGAGTCTCCCGCCGTCCCCCCAGTCCAGCCGGAACCAGTGCAACATGGACCTGCCCCGAGGTCATTAGTGGACGGATATGGCCCTCAAGAGCTTTTGAACTCTCCTCCCGATTGCTTTCCGAGCTTCCTTAAAGAGGGACAACTTGATGTCATCGCTCGTTCCTTTGGGATTGACAGAGCGAGTATGCTGTTGCCGGGAGATGGTGTGATGCCGTATGACCCTCCTGAAGGATATTTCGCCTATAGCCGATACCATTGCATGTGCGGGGACATTCCTCCGATCAATGCCTGGATAGTCAGCTTCCTTACTTACTTGAAGGTGGCTCCATTCCAGCTTCAGCCCAACTCCTATGCGATCCTGGTGTGTTTGTTCATCATTTTCCAGAGGAAGTACGGGCGCCCCTTCCAACCGGGAGATTCGGTACCTATATAATTTGAGAGGTTACAAGAAGGGGTCCGTATACATCAGTTTGGAATCAGCCGTGTCCTTCAAGCCGGTCTTGGACTTATACTCGAAGTTCACCATGTTTAAGAAGGAATGGTTCTTCGTCAAGGACGACTCCGTTTCTTTTATCCTTTTCACTTCTGGCTGTAAGTTGAATTTCATTTGTAATTTCTCTGTCCCAACTGCAATGCTTCTTCTTATATGCTTCTGTTTCTTGCTAGCGACAGGTGGCTTTGCGGTCATGGAGAATGATCGCCTGGTACAGATGGCTGCGGAGATAGTGGCCATCTCAGGAAGGGATATGTCAGCTTCTTACCTGATCAGGAATGCCACTCTCCTGGAGCACAACTTGATTTTGCCACGTCAATCTGTGGTTAAGCAGAGAGATACAGCCGAGGAGAGGGATGCCAAAGCTAAAGGCGGGGCCATGACGAAGAGCAGCAAGAGGAGACCCTTCTCGGTCCTCCAGTCGTCGGGGGGAAGAAGCTCAAGAAATCTGATGGACCCTCTCCCAGCACATGCCCAGATGCTCCGGAGGAGGAAAGTGGAGAGGAGGAAAGAGGCAAGGAGGAGAGCGGGGGCAATGGAGAAGGTGATGGTGGTAACGGTGGCGAAGGTCAGGGTGGTAGTGGCGTTGGTGCCCTGACCTCTGGGCAAGCGAGTGAGATTCAAGAGTGGACGGATGATGCTTTCCGCCAAGCCTTTGAGGGGTTGGAGGAAGGGCCGGCCTTGGTGGAGAAATCGAAGAAGTCTGATAAGGCCGGGACTGGTGCCAGTCTATCTTCTTAGAGTATTTCAGCTAAGGCAACTCCGGCGGTTCAAGGTGAATTCTTAACTCCTTTTCTAACTTCATATGTTTCTTGAATAATAGTCTCATGCATGCTTGTAACACTTGGTTTTTATTTCAGGATCGGTTGAGGCGGCCAAGACATCAGACATTCGGCACCGCCTTAAGCAATTCAAACTCTTCAAGGCTTCTGTTAAACCGAAGCCCTCGACTGACCGTTCCGGGAGCGTAGTCATTTACCGTCCTCTTCTCGGAGTTATCGAAGAAGATATTCAAAAGAGAAAGAGGAGGCATTCCATGTTCGAACCTTCACTTGGACCTCAGCCCCCAACCCAGCCTATTCATGATATCACGGAGGAAGATACTGAGTCCATACCATCTCTGCATCCATCAGAGAATCCTTCCGTTACTTATATTGATCATCCCGGCTTGGCTCGTAACCCATTTGCGGGTCATCCAGATCTGGACCCGAGTTCTCATGATATTTCCTTCGATGAGGTTACCGGTGAGCACCTCCTACCCCGCAATCCTATGGTAAGGGTACTTGATGAGGCTAAGGCTTTGGATCTTGACTTGTTGACTACTCGGATTGTGACTATGGGGGATGAGGCCAAGGCAAACATCGATCGGGTGGCTGAAGAGACCAGGAAGTTAACGGAGCATCACGCCCGACTGGTCAAGGCTGGAGAGGAAATCGGAAGTGCTAACATTCGGCTGCGGCTAATGGTTTTCGATCAAGCCAAACAGCTTGCCGATCAGGCCATTCAGATCTCTCAGCATGAGGCGGCCTCCAGACAGCTAAAGAAAACTATGGAGGAGGCTAGTAGAGCCGAGTTGCGAAAAATGGAGGCCACCTACAAGGAACGAATTGATATGGCCATTGCCACTGTGGATGAGGTTCGGAGAGCGGATCTTGAGCAGATAGAGGAGTTGTCTGGGAGGCTTGAGGCCGCAGAGCTTGCCCAGGCCAAGCTGAAGGAGGAGATGGAGGCGATGCGGAAATCCCTTCAGGCTGACTGCTCGAGATACCGATTGGAGAGAGATGCTGCCGTCGCAAGGCTGTCGGTTTTCGAGCCCCGGACGAGGGTGTTTGAGGAAAACGAGGGGATGATGGATGAGATGCTCTAGGACATGTACTTCCGTACTTGGAAGCAGGGTAACCTGTCCTGGATGGACAACTATCCCTGGGTCATGGCTAGGATATACCTTCGGGCTCTGGAGGAGGCTAAGGCTGATGCGGATAAGGAAGGTGGTGCGGCTTTCAGGATGGATGTGGTTACTGCTCAGTTCACCAAGGAGGAGAAGGTGGTGGTGAAGGAGGGCATGCGGCTGCTTACAACCGATGAAGTGGGTGTGCAGTTGGAGGACGATGATCAGGGAGCAGGCGCTGGTAAGTCTTCCCTTTTAATCTTTCCCTAACTTGATCGCCTATCGTTTGTCTAATAGATTCTTCTCCTGAATTGGACAGGTGGGACCTCTAGCCAGCATGTTGGGAGTTCTGATCCTGTGGTCAAGTAGATCCCGGAGGGCTAGCAGGATAGAGGCGGAGCCCTGCTGCAGCCGACTACTTTTTTTTTGGTTTACTTGGCACTCCTGTATATACTAGTTCCAAAACATTAGTGTACTTTTGGGCTGTAATTATGTCATTTGTAATGAACGGTTTTATGTAATTTTATAACATAAACTGATTCTGCTATATTTGAATGCTTTTGTTATTCTGATGTGTTGCATAAGAAATATAGCTGTGCACATGCCTGTGATTCAATTGTGTTTGATGTCAATTTCTTGCTTAAAATATGATTTCATATCTTGCAATGTTTGTGTGATGTGCGAATAAATTATGGTTACATATTTATGTATAAGAGAAGAAAGTACCGCCCTTCAAGTTTTGGCTGTAGACGGTAGCTTTGAATGCCTTGTGTAATTGGATGTAGAATGCAGTTGAGTGTCATGTCATCCAGTTGTGAGTTCCTATTTCCATCGGCGGGCGTCTCCTATTTTGTGTCCTGAACTTTAGGGATCATTATAGAGGATAGGAGGAAAGTTTTTATAAATAAAATGGAAATATAAGAAATAGTAAAACTTCCAATCACGGAAGGCCTTCGATGTGCTTAAGTTCGTGGCAAACGGGTTTTGTAGTCACTTTCCCTAGCTGTGGGTCTTGGAGACATTCGTCACCCATCTTACGCCTCTGCGGGGAGTTTTCTTTTTTACCACAGCCGTACTTAAGACACATCGGAGCCGAGATCGCGCACAGTAACTACCCGGGCCATTATGGTCCGTAATCGTCGGTATTATTCGATTTACCGTGGCCGGCTAGCGTGGGTGCCGATCGTCAACTGTGAACTGCCCCTGGCTGGCCACACCTTATGTTGGGGCTTGTAATCGGTTCACAGTCGCCGGCGAGCCGAACGCCGTAATGAGCTGCCTCGGCTATAGTCGGCCTTCTCGGTGGCTTATGATCGGATCATTACATTTGGCTTTGAGGGCCGTCACGAGCAATGAGTTAACCCGCAACAGAGGGATGCTGGAGCAAAAGTGTCTCATTGACGAGGGCATAGATTCGTGTAGTACCTGTTAGGTTTTATCTAGGTGAGGTTGTGTCGTGAAGTGTCCAGAATGGAAATGTCGTTATACATGATTTTGTTCAACAGAAAAGGATAAAGCTTAACGAGCAGCCAAGATATAAAGGAACAAGTTAAAAAGAGACAAGATTTTTAAAGTGGTTCGGCACGAAAATGCCTACGTCCACTGATTCTCTTTGTTAATTCACTTCATATGGGCAGTACAAGTTAAGAAAAGTATCGACGGAGGTGTTGGATGTTCCATGCCCTTTGGAACACCTCTCCGTCCACTGTTGACAAAATATAAGCTCCGTTGCGGATATCTTTATGAATTACATAGGGTCCGTCCCAGATTGGATCTAGCGCTCCGGGGCGCAGGAAGATCCGCTTGAGGACAAGATCTCCTTCTTGTAAGCTGTGGTGCTTGACTTTGGAGTTGTATTGTGTTGCCACTTTTTGCTTGTGAGCTGCTGCTTTGAGTGCTGCATCGTTTCTTCTCTCCTCAATCAGATCCAAAGACATATGGAGGAGTTCTTCGTTCTCTTCTAGGTTGTAGTGCATCCTACGGTGGGAAGGCACTACAGTTTCAACTGGGAGCATGGCCTCTGATCCGTATGCCAAAGAGAAAGGAGTATGCCATGTTGATGTTCTGTAAGATGTGCGGTAGGCCCAAAGTGCCGTAGGAAGTTCATCCACCCAAGCGCCTTCTGACTTTTCAAGTTTCTTCTTGATTAGAGTTTTGAGGATTTTGTTGACAGCTTCGACTTGTCCGTTTGCCTGGGGATAAGCCACAGATGAGAAGCTTTTGTGAATTCCATGCTCTTGGCACCAGCCGGTGAATTCCTCGCTGTCAAATTGAAGTCCATTGTCCGATATGATTTTGAGTGGAACCCCGTACCTGCATAAAACATTTTTGATCAAGAAATTAATAACTTTTGCCGAAGATATTTTATTTAGAGGCTCCGCTTCCACCCATTTGGTGAAATAGTCAACTGCCACTATGGCATATTTGGCTCCGCCTCGGCCCACTGGCAGTTCGTCAATCAAGTCAATTCCCCATATTGCAAAGGGCCAAGGGCTGGTCATTTGAGTAATCTCATTTGTGGGTAGTCGAGGAATCTTAGCAAATTTCTGACATCTGTCGCATTTTTTGACGAAGTCCAAGGCGTCTTTGTTCAAAGTGGGCCAGTAATACCCGTATTGGAGTATTTTCTTTTCTAGAGTCTGCCCTCCGGTGTGATCTCCGCAACTTCCTTGATGGATGTTGGACAAGACTTCCCTGGCTTCCCTTACAGCGATACACCTTAATAAGGGATTAGAGAAGCCGCGCCGATAGAGGACGCCTTCTTGTAATGTGTAGCGGGAAGCTTTCCTTAAGATTTTCTTAGCTTCGTTACGCCCGTCGGGCTGTGTGCCACTTTGTAAGTACTTCCGGATGGGAGTCATCCAAGTTTCCTCTTCGATTGCAGCTATCATATTCATTGGCTCGTAACTCGGGGCTAGTTGCTTTGAGATGGTTATTGTTCGGGAAACGGTGCCATCCTTCGTGCTAGCTTGCTTTGCCAGTTCGTCGGCCTCCTGATTCTCTTCTCGAGGAATGTGTTTGATTAAATAGTGATCCAATTGATTGAGCAGCAGCTTGGTCTTCTTTAGATATGCTGTGAGTCGTTCTCCTCGAGTCTGGAATTCTCCCAGTATTTGATTTACAATAAGTTGAGAATCACTATGGAGACATAAAGAACCGACTCCAATCTCCAGGGCAAGTTCTAATCCGACTATCACTGCTTCGTATTCTGCGTCATTATTGGTGGCAGCGAATTCCAACCTTAGGGCGTAGTGCAGCTTCCTTCCCCTGGGGGTGATTATCACAACACCTGCCCCCGAGCCTTGTTCATTTGATGCTCCATCTACGAAGAGATTCCACTTGATATCTTCTGCTATTTCAGATTGCTCCTTACCTTCGTTAGTAGTGAATTCGATAATGAAATCAGCTATGGCTTGCCCCTTGATAGCGGTGCAAGGATGGTAGGTGATATCATATTGACTCGGTTCAATGCACTACTTAAGTAGTCGCCCAGAAGTGTCGGGGAGATGGAGTACCTGCCTTAGCGGTTGATCGGTTAAAACTCTGATGGAATGAGATTGGAAATAGTATCGCAGTTTCCATGACGTGATTAGCAAACAGTATGCTATCTTTTCAAGTTTAGGGTATCTGGCTTCTGCCTCTGTAAATCTCTTGCTTACAAAGTATACGGGCCGCTGCGCGCGGTTGTCTCCTCTCACCAAAGCGGCGCTTAAAGCATGGGACGATACAGCAAGGTATAGGTATAGTTCCTCGCCTTCATTTGGAGTTGAGAGTACTGGTGGTCTCTGGAGGTGTTCGATTAAGTAAAGGAAGGCTGTCGAGCATTCGTCAGTCCATTCGAACTTTCCTTTGTCTTTCTTTAAAGCTTCAAAGAAAGGGATGCATTTGTCGGTTGCTTTAGAGATGAACCTGCTTAGGGCGGCCACTTTCCCGTTTAGGCTTTGCATCTCTCTTCGAGTAGATGGTATCTTGATATCTTGCAAAGCCCGAACTTGTTCGGGGTTTGCTTCAATCCCCCTGGCATGGACGATGAATCCCAAGAACTTTCCCGACGATACTCCGAAGGAGCACTTTAGAGGGTTCAGCTTCATTCCATATTAGCGAAGTACTTGAAACATCTCGTCCAGGTGGTTTATATGATCGTTGGCTTTCCTCGATTTTACCAGCATGTCATCCACATAAACTTCCATTGTTCGTCCTATTAGTTCCGCAAACATCTTGTTGACGAGGCGCTGATAAGTAGCTCCGGCGTTTTTAAGTCCAAAAGGCATTACTCTGTAGCAGTACAATCCCCGGTCAGTGATGAAACTAGTGTGGTCTTGATCGGGGGCGTGCATAGGGATCTGGTTATATCCTGAGTATGCGTCCATAAAAGATAAGAGTTCGTGTCCAGCGGTGCTGTCCACGAGTTGATCGATTCGGGGGAGTGGGAAGCAGTCCTTCGGACAAGCATCATTTAAGTTGGAGAAGTCGATGCATGTTCGCCACTTTCCATTAGCCTTCTTTACCAGTACCGGGTTGGCGATCCATTCTGGGTAGATGGCTTCTCGTATGAAGTTATTGGCAAGTAGGTTCTTTACTTCTTCCTCTAGGGTTGCTGATCGTTCTGCCCCCATGCTTCTCTTTTTCTGCTTTACTGGCACCTTGGTGGGATCGATGTTCAGTACGTGGCATGCTATGTCTGGGGAGATTCCTGTCATGTCAGCGTGCGTCCATGCAAATACATCCATGTTGTGTCGAAGAAAATCAATGAGTTGATCCTTTAATTCTTCATTTAGTTGAGATCCAATTTTCAATAGTCTACTTGAGTTATGTTTGTCTACAGCTACGAATTCCATAGCCTCTGCAGGCTCGGCGGTGGCCTCCTCCTCTTTGTCCCTGGGGTCTAATTCATTGAAAGGATCACTGGTATATCAAAGAGGAGGGGCTTTCTTTAGTTGCTATTCTTCCAAGTTTTTCATGCAGAGAGTAGTCTCTACATTTTTTCCTTTATCTTTTCTGCGGTTATTGTGAAGTTCAGTTACATAGCAGTCTCGAGCAGCGTCTTGATCTCTCTCTATTTCTCCTATTCCGTTATCTGTTGGAAATTTCATCTTCAGGCACCATGGGGCTAGGACAATTTGGAAGTCAGACAAGGCTGGTCTTCCCAAAAAGGCGTTGTAGGCCGAGTGGTTCTCTATTAGTACAAATGTTTGTTTTCGCACAACGGAGCGGGGATGACTTCCTATTTCAACAAAGAGGTCCAGTTGCCCGAGGGGCATCTTCGCATCTCCAGTGAAACCATGTAGTGGTTTGTTGCAGGGAGACACATCCTTCATTGACAGCTTCATTTTGTTGAAAGCATGCTTGAATAGGATATTTACTGAGATTCCAGTGTCTACTAAAATTCGAAAAACTTTGGCTGGACCGAACTAGGCAGAGATGACCATAGGATCCATGTGTGGGTACTGCCTTCCCTCTAGATCACGCCTACTGAATGTGATGTCGTCATTCTCTATCCGTTTCGAGTGGCGTTCTTCCATAACAGAATTAACGTAGCCTTCATCGTTTCTAAGTGACTTACCGTATCTTTCCATCTCTGCCCAGCTTCTGTCGGCGATGTGTGGTCCTCCTGATATGGTATGGACCACTATCTTCTCTTGACTACAGCCGCTGGTGTTGCGATTTCCTCCGCCTACTTCTGTGAGGGGTAGCCCTGGGTTTTCATTGGCGGGAGCTGGAGTCCTGTTCTAGCTTTTTACATAGCGTTCCAGTCTCTTCCTTATAATGTGTTCTTCAATCAAGTCCCGGAGATGGTGGCATTCATTGGTGTCATGTCCATGGGATTCGTGGAAGCGGTAGAACTTTCCAGACTTGAGTGCGTTATCTGACTCCTTCTTGTGCGGGGGGTGCTTGTATCTAACTTCGTCTTGAGTGGCTAGGAAGATGTTTTCGATTGTTTCATTCAAAGGAGTGTAAGAGTCAAATCTTGGCCCCAGCATTATCTCTAGAGTCATTTCTCCGAACATCCTTTGCTGCAGCGGGAACCCTGTTTGTAGCTGTCTTAGCATGTTACCCTGACTGCCTCTCAGTGGCAGCGTCTTCAAGTCTCATATATTTTCTAGTTTCGTGGAAGAAATCAGGTAAAGTAGCTGGTTTTTCCTTGATTAGTCTTCTAGCAAATTTAGTATCCGGATGTACACCACTGCAGAGGGCCATTAGGATAAGTTTCTCGTCGGCATCTTGGACTGCGGCCGCTGCGGCGTTGAATCGGGTTAGATATTGTTGCACTGTCTCTCCGGGTTTCTGTTTGATATTAGATAAGGAATAAGCGTCCTTAGGTTGTTCCACATGAATGCGGAACTGGCTGATGAACTTTTCTTTCAACATTTCCCATGAGCTGATAGACCCTTGGGGTAGGTGGCAGAACCAGGAGGTAGCTAGATCTGCCAAGAATAGCGGGAAGCATTTACACAACACTCCCTCTGTTGCTCCGCTCATGAGCATATGCTGGGTGTATCTTTGTAAGTGTACAATGGGGTCAGAGGTTCCCTTGTAAGGTTCCATTGTTGGCATTTTCCATTCCCGCGGGGTGATGGCAGTTTCGATATTGCGGGTGAAGGGGCTGGTTACCCTAGCGCCTATCCCCCGATCCCTTTGGTCCCGTTGGACGCATTCTCTTAACAATCGCGCCATCCTTTCATCAGAATTTGGGGCGGATAGAAATGAGTTTGGTTCTTCCCTACGGGGTTGATTCCGTCCATACGACTTGTAGGGATGGTATCGTCTCTCGCTCCTAACATTCTCCAATGGCTGCCTTTGGTCTTCCGGGGGCACGCTGGGGTCAGCCACAGTTGGCCCTTGCCTTGATCTTCCCCTGCTGGGTTCTGTTCTCAGCACTTCCTCGGGTCCAACTTCGGGCTGGACTCTAGCCCGGCCCCGTCTGCTGGTGTTTCCATGGTTAGGTAGCATGACAGGCTCAGCTACATCCGACCCCTGCCTAGTACCTCCCCTATTGGGTTCGGTTCCAAGTGTTTCCTCGGGTCGGAATTCGGGCTGAGTCCGGGCTCGGCTCCTACCATTGCTTTTTCTGTTGTTAACCTCTTCGAAGAAAAAAGACCTTTGTCGTCTCCCAGATCCTCCAGACCGGGACTCACCCCATGATTCAGTGTTGCGGTTGGATTCTTCAGCATCCCTTAAGCGTGACATGAGTTGGTCCACCAAGACTTCTTGTTGAGATGTGAAGCGGTTAGTTACTTCAGCCACAACCCTGTCCAGATCCGTCCTTGTAATTGGTTGTTCCGTAGCAGGGGCTGTCGGATCTGCCTGATTTCCATTTGCTGTTGGAACCGGACGATTGTCTTAATTTCTGATTACTGGATCTGGGATACTGCTAGTTGCGATGTTCTTTCCTTTGTTAGCATCTTTCTTCCATCCGGGAGGCATGTTTTCCAAGCAATGAACGATGTTGATAGGAAAAGGGTTGAGTGGGAGAAGCTGAAGCTTCGAGCTCCTGCTCTTAGTGAAAGCACCAAAAATATTTGCATAAAAAATGGGCAAACACCTCCAAGTCGTATGATTTAGTTGATTATATGTTGTTCTGAATGGTTTGGGTGATTTATGCAAATATATGAAATAGATGGACTAAACTGTAAAAGACACACAGATTTATAGTGGTTCGGCCAGAACGTGCCTACGTCCACTTTATATGTTATTCTCCTTTTCTATTCAGATTACAAGTACAAAGCTTTGATTACAAGTAACTGAAAGTTGTTTGAAAGTTCTATCCGTGCTTGAGCTCTCAAACTTGTCTGCCATTGTTGTACCCCTGCCCCTCTATTTATGGAGTGAGGCTGGGGGCAGGGGTCCTGGATGTATATAGCTGCTGGTGGGCTTGGGCCGAGACAATCTGGCCTGGTAATGTTGGTTCGGCATCCTCTTGGTTCGGAGATGGTTGGAGTTGTTTTTCGGTCCGGTGGTGCCTTGGATCGGTAGTGTGGAATTGGAGAGGCTTCTGGTTCGGTAGAGGATGGAGAGGCCTCGGTTCGGTCGAGGGCGTAGCTCGGTCCGGTTAGGCTGGTTCGGTAGTGGTGTGGCTATGCGTTGGTTCGGTGGTGACTTGTGAGTGGGTTGGTCCGGTGTTGCTTGGGAGGTAGGTGGTTCGGTGGATAGTCCGGTCCGGTGACTGTTTGGACCGGTGGTGTTGCCTTCTTTTCTTGGTTCGGTGGTAGGTGGAAACCTTCCCAACAATAATGATTAAAAATGATGTTGAAAAATCAACAAAGAAATAGGAAATTTGCAAGAGTAATACACCGTGGAAATTTGCAAAAATACTTTTTTGTTGTAGTGCCTATTGTTATACATGCACACGCGCATGTGCACATACACTCTTTCTCTCTGCAAATCCACTCTCCTTATCTCTATTTCTTAACGAATTTGTAATCTATTAAAAAGTCAAAGAGTCCATATTGAATTCCTGACCATTTACTCTCTGTTCTCATCCTATTCCATAAAGAAATCAAAGATATATTGCAATTAAAGGTCCACAGGAAGTTTTATTGAATACTACTTGAAATTATGATCGAAAGATTCACTTTTTCTAGATATTACTCTACTATTTTTTTATATAGATGTATCCTACCATACGTAGAAAGTTAGGATTGTATATGTGACCTTGACCTTTTGAAGAAAGTCAAGAGTCAGGGTTTCTTGCCACCAATTAAGTGCAAAAGGTTAGGTGCATCCTACAAAGTCAAGACAAGTGTTATTTGCCATCTAGTTTAAAGTTAAGTTGCAAAGGTTTGTTTTACACCTAAGGAAGTGCAATTGGTTATAGTGAAATGTTGTATGGTATACCGGACCAAATGTAGAATTGGGAATCCGATTCAGTATAAAGTTCATGGTGTCTTCTCTTTATTTTTACTACTTTTTTTTAATTAGGTACTTATATAGTAACACATATTAGTGCTACAATTTTTATGTGGTAGATAATACACTACATGTTAATATATGTTCAACAGTTCGAATCACACTATGCATGACATCTCACACCAAAGTCGGAGTGTCTAACCACTGGAACAGTGTTGTTTTTATTAACTATATTTATTATACTACTGCCTATGAATCTGATTTTGTATTTTTAAATTTGATAATCACAAAATAAATTAGTAATAAGTTCTAAAATACCATGCATCCCCCTCTAATGTTACATCAGCCTTAAAGATCAATTCCACACATTATTAGGGTTGAGCATCACATACCCCACATATCAAATCGTGATGGTCGAAGGTTTTGATGGTCAAACCGATTAGACTATGAAACCGAACCAATTATTATTTTATGATTATATTAATATAAATGTAAAAGACATATTAGGTTTAAAGCAAATAAAAATGATTAAAACATAGCATAAGTTACTAGCCTTGAACCTATAGAAGGAAAACAAGTTCATTTGTAGCTTAATTAACGTTAGTCTAACTCAACAAGATTTCATGTCAAAAAAATATAGTTATAAAATACAGACCAGCATTAGACACTAAATCTGTGCATGTAATATATAACATTCAAAATTACTAATCTGCATAATTGACGATCATTATGCTTTTAAGAAGTTAGCTACCACGTATAAAAATACGAAAAATCTTGTTTCAATTTCTCCCACATGGGCTGGTAAATGATAATTGCCTTACTGTTTATGTATATATAAGCGGCCCAGCCTTTTAGCATGAATTACTAATTTGTAGGCTAGTTTATGAAGGTTCTTGTAAGCTAGGCCTTAGCTAAATACATAATATTGAGTAGAATCGGTTTACCTTCTTAAAATAAATTAGATTTAATAAATTCAGATTGAGTTTAATAAGGTTTTAGTGATTTGGTTGAATTTAAGGTTTAAATGAATTACAGGTTGGATTAGCTTATGTTTCACGATTTATCCGATTGATTTATCTAGTTCAACCGTTAGTCCAGTCTGATTTTTAAAATGTTGCTCACAAGCATTAGGTTTCAAAGTACTAACATTTAGAGAAAATCACAAGACTATTTAGACAGGTCATTCCAAATAATATGCCCAAAACATAGAAGGTACATAGTAGCACATTATAAAGGTAAAATCTACATAATCCACTTTTGATGTGTAAATAAAATATTTATACATTTATCATTGTACTGGTGCAAGGCACCTTTTGTAAATAATCTAAGTATATGTACTGAATTGAATTAATTATGAATATTTAAAAAAAATATGCAATAACAATCCAATTTTAAAACAGGGTCGCATGTGTATAAATAAAATAGAGTGACATATATGAGTGTATTTATGTTTAAAATTAGATCCGAAAAATTATCTTTCTACGAAATGAGCTTGCCAAGAGTCAGTACATTGTTTGTTCAGCGTTTTCTCTTGGAGCATCACCATCTCCTCCTTGCAACGTGACGAAAAGGCTTCACCACGGCAGGGACAAGGGGAGTCCATGGTAGAGGGGGCATAAAAAATGTCATTCCAATTATGGTAGTATTTATAGTTAAAGGTCTGCCCCTTTCTCTCCACCAAATCCTCTAATATTTAAGACTTGATAAAACCCTTAAAATATCCCGTATATGGCCAACGCTTGTGTTGACTTAGCATGGTCAAACACTCCTTTGACTCCTCTTGAATCATTATGTACTTAGTTAATTTTTGACTTCGAAATCGCTCCAACCGTCGTATAACTTTTATGCATCATTCTATCTGATTTTAAGTCTAAATAAATAATTAAAATTACCCATAAATATTAATGCAATGTTTGTATTAATCTATAACATTTATAAATTAACTTGAATTCGAAAATAACTGACAATGTAACTCTATCGGCTCTCTAATATGAGCTCGATATGCAATCAATATTCAAATAATTTAAATATCAAGCCTGCAAGGACTTTCCTTAATCATAGTGCAAGTCAACACTTACAGATCACTTAGGTGAAATCGTATTTATGACCTAATATAAGATTATCTAGTAATGGCAGTTTGTACACATATTCTTCCTACCATTACCGTATCACTTAGATATTAGAGCTTGGTCCAAGGTCAAAAACTTTATTAATATCTTTATTAATTGCTTAGGTTAATTTTAGAGTCCTTAGTTCTACTCGATGATATTTATCAATTAACCGATATGCTCTGGCTAGAGAATGTGGCTTACCAATTACAGTGATATACCGACCCCTTATAACAAAGCAAACAAATCTTCTCTTGAGTAGCATTTCATTTCAAGTATTTCAGTGTGTACCCAACTATGGTTATAATATGGTCGGTGTGTCATGTGGTTGCTCATAATCAAAGTATGGTCTACATACTTAAGCTCGACGATACTCTCAAGTTAGAAGACTATTGTGCACTGTTACCTTGAAATCTTTTATTTTGACTAAGTTATATAACTTACAATAGACTTTCCTTGAGTCGTTATGTTATTATTCCAAATAGCCGCAAGTAAGTAACTCCTATATGCCCCAAATGAACCTGAATAAATCACCATCCATCATATTGAGAGTGTTATGTACACTGGTTTCATCGTATTGAGAGCATTATCGTAACTGAAACCATTAATATGCTTTTTCTACGGATTGTCTACTTATATATTTTAATTTATGTAATTCATTATATATATATAAAGACGTATATAAAAGAAAATAAAACCAGATGCTTACATCATTTGAACGGGATTCTCTTATAAGAGTTAGGTTATGTAGTAAATTATATAATTGTCTATAAGGCACATCCTTAACTCTATCAATTACAACTCATAAAATACGCAAATCAAAAACTGCTGCTCCAGTTCATAAATGCTACTATAAAATAGATTTGGAGCTAAAATAAACACTTCATCTAAAAAATACTAATATTGTTTATAAACCACTACTAGTGTTCAAAAACCGCTACTAAAATTCATAATCTACTTTGCAATACACAAACTATTATTGTAAGATAATATTATCAGCTAAATTGTACATATTTTATCTACAAATTCTATTACAATTAACATGATATAACTACAAAATAACATTATAAGTAGAAATTTGCATAACCATTTTTTTAAAGATATATAAAACTAATATTGGACGATATCTTTGCCATCGTTATCTTCTTCTACAATTTGAAACTACTTCTCCTTAACAACCATTAACACATCATCTTCAAAACATAGTTGGCCTCTTCATTATCATCGCCATGACTATTTCACTCCAACCTCAAAACATCGTCGTTGTCCATTTCTAAATCCTAGCCGACCTCTTTTGATCGATACCACCATAGCATCTGCCATCCTCGATATCACCGCATCAACATCCATCCATCGATACTACCATAGTAGCCGCCATCATAGAAAGCCTAAATTTTTTATCAACGCCACCACATCTTCCTTTCGCTAGTAGCGCCTATTACTACATGTGATTATTTTATCATATGTCGTCCTTGAGACAAAGAAATAACCGGACCATACTTGGATCCAAAAAAGACCCTAAGGCTTCATTTTGGAGTTTTGTAGTACCGATCATGAGAGTGAGAACATCGATTTTAATCGTCAATGTTCTGTTAAACGACGGAAATTCTATCGAATTAGAAAACCGTCGAAAAGTTTTAAAATTAAAATAACCGCAAGCGCACGGTGTATTATCGTAGTACGTGGCGAATACGGGTCGATCCGTAAGGAATTGTTGGTTTTAAATATCTATTCAGTCAAATTAAACCAAAGTCGAGTGAAAGTTAAACTAGAGAATTAGAAAATTAACTAACTAACTAACTAAAAGAAAAGAAAAGTAAATATAAGAGTTAAGTGACAATATAGAGAATAAATTCACTCTCTAGATCATGCAGTTCAACACATATGAAATCATGATCTCTCTTTTATGGTCATTAGTGCTTTAGTGGTTGTGCTAATCATAAGTATGACATATTTATGCTATTAATTAGCCAACATAAGCCATCAAACTAAAACACACCCCTTAAACCATTTACTAACTTTCATGAAACTTGACAATGAAAAAGAAATCTATTTTAAGTATGGTCTATTAACTATTGATTAGAAATATAAACCATCAAATTTGAATTTCAAATCACTTTCTTATGCCATAATCATATTTTGATGAAGAGGCATTTGTGTTAGTGATTGTTTAAGCATAACCTATTTGGTATCAATAATATAGGCTATCAAATTCAAAGCAATAACAACAAATAAAATACTTCGTTAATCATCATTAAGCACAAAAAGAGAGCATGAATTAACAAACGGTTGAAGCTATATAATTAGAGAACTTTATTACTCCTAAATTGAAGGTGTTTAGCCTCTCATATTTGTCATTTAATTAACAAATAAGCTTGCAACATGAAAGCAAAAAGAAAGGAAAATGAAAGAAGAGAACTAATTAAAAAGAATTAATACTAATCTAATTTGCATGAAAGTAAATCTACATTACAAACATGAAAGGAGAATAAACAAGAGAAGAAAAGAGAAATATATTAAAGTTGCATAAAAATTACATAAAAGAAATGGTTAAGTAGCCATGAAAAGATAAAGAGAGCTTTGAGTTTTATTTTTGAGCCTAGACTAAACTAAGAGAGACTAAGGAATGAGTGCGCCTTAAAGAGAGACTAAGGAAGAGACTGGTTACATGAAACATAAAGGGTTATTTATACAAGCATGAAATCCTAATTCATAATTTGGGGAATGACCAAACTACCCTTGAGAAAGTGTCGAGGCCAAGTAATCATTAGCTTCTACTAATCATAATTTAAGTGTACATGAAGCCATAAACTCCATAAGCATGCACATTAGCCACTAATTTGTTCATTAAGGTAGGTGGGTAGGTGGGGTCCTCTATGATCTTCACTTTGAATTATTTCCATCTCCATTCCTTTATGTTCTTTTTGTGCATGCATATCTTTTTCATAAAATAACTTGTAATTGAAATCATATTCCTATAAAATAGTATGGAAATTTCTAATTAAATCTTCCCAAGTTCATTTATGCACAAAAATGATTATTTTCCCCTTGGATGAAGATGAATATGTGATAGTTTGGAATTAATATGGATTTTGGTTAAAACAAGTTAAAATTCCCAACATGATCATTTATTTAAATTAATTAGAATAAATATGGTGGTAAAAATATGCACATTTAAGTGCACATCAAATACCCCCACACTTATTTTTTTATTCGTCCTTGAATAAACTAAAACTAAGATTATAACGACCCGTAAATCCATACACCTTTGAGCCGACAATATTCTCCAACAGTTCAACTCGAAGTGGATGGAAAAAAGAACCATTAGGGTTAAAGAAGAAAGAGATAGAAGAAGAAATAGAAAGTAACATCAGAATCTCACAAACGCAGCGGAATAATATATAATAGATAAATGACTAATCTTTATACAAAAAGAAATATATCAGTTTTAGACATTACATCATCAGAGTACAACACAAACCATACAAAATACTGGACAGTTATATCAACTTGTCCACATAAAAGCTGACTATACATCTTATACTGCAGAGCAGAATATACATCAAATACGTGTGATACGTCTCGCCATCCAACTCGTCTCCTGAGCTCCACAGCATCCTTTCATGTATTTATAATACTCGGGCTGACCCGAGCATTATAATAAAACAATACCCGAGTCAGTCTAGAAAACCAGTGTGAGAAAACACACTCACTTGGATTATTAAAGTTTTCAAAATCCTTTGAAATCAAAGGTATCTCGTAAGACCGCGCCATAAATAAACATGTCGGGTTTTTACCTTACGATAACCAAAACATTTTTATCAAATCCGTCTGATATTATAATAATGTCTATAGAAAGTAAAATAGAATCGAGATGAAATGCTTGCATCTCACGTTTCAGCAATAGTTGGGCACAATCAAAACCATACATGCGGTTATTGGAGACTGAATTCCATACAATGGTAGGGCTATTGGGGTACCATCCATCACAGTACGTGGTCTAGATCAGCGTACCAAGGATCCATCCTGATCCTCTGCTACCCCTTACTGGATAGTCCGAATAAGATCACCCCACGGTTGGGATCAGCAACCGCCCACACAGCCAAATAAAAAGGGACATATAGACAGGGATAAACTTACCCTAGTTGGTTGCTAGCCAATTAACCTTGCTGCACCTCCCCTATTTTAGTCATTCCCTGTTGATGAGGCTCGAGTCTATGCGTTACCTTTTTAGAACAAATCTCACTTAGAATGTTCATCGCCCTCCTGACGATGTTCTTAAAGCATTCATCCATACAAGTCCGTTTCGGGTCCAAATGAAACCGAAGGAACTACTCCTACTACATCCATTTTAGAATCACCCTCATGATTAGTAGCGATTAGCCCTTGCAGTTCACTACTTCATCTTCGAATCCAAGCTTTTGTCTTCCTCACGAAAATGTTCAAACTGGATCGAAGTGGTTTTCGAGAAATTAATCTCGATCTCAATCTCTTCGAAATGAACAGCGCATTGGCCAATATTGATAGTCGGTTATTTAACTATCAAATAACATAATCATCCAAACAATTGTTTTATTTCTACTAAAATGCACCAAGTCTTAATAACTTAGATTTTAAATAATTTAAATCACTTTATCCAAAGATATATACTTTAAAACATTTAAAATAAAAACTACTTAAAGACTCTATTTGAAAAAATCGTTATGAAATTCCATAATAATTTTCAAGTAAAACTTAGCCAAACTCCCTTTAAAATAAAAGTTATTCATATAAAGGATAAATATTTAGTAACTATCTTTTAAATCATAATACTAGTTTAACCTTTAAATTACTTTACTTATATAATTAACTTAAAAAAATATTTACTTTTAAAAAAAAATTAAAACCATTAAATAATTTCTTTCTGAACATTCTTTTAAATCAACTTTAAAACTTTTAACTTATATACTTAAAATCTGCTTGAAAACATACTTGGCTTTTCATGAAATTTCACATTCCATTCCAAATAAAATTGTCTAACCATTTACAAATCCTTCTTGATTTATCCCAATCTAATTTACGTCTCAACCCGTAAATTCTTTCGTCGCTTTAAAAATAAAACCACTTTTATTTTTAAAACACATTTCCCAACTCCTTTTAATTACTTTCAAAAATATATACTTAAATTCTTACATTAAGGCTACTAAAATTAATTAAATAAAAATAATACATAAGAAATTCTATAAGAGTACTGTGTAAAGCTTAAACCAAAATTTCCTTTTAAATAAAGTTATTATATCAAATATTTATATTAAATTTTCTTTTTAAAAATCATAATACTAATTTTACCTTTAAAAATAATTAACTACTATGATTAACTGAAATAAATATTTACTTTTCACTTAAAAATAATTAAAATAATCAATTTTCTAAAACATTCTAAAAAAATATTTTTAAACTTCTAGTTTATACTTTTAAATCTTTTATTTGAACATATACTTAGTTTTCCAAGAAAAATATACTTTCTAACTTTTAAAAATAAAATCACCTTTTATTTTTAAAATGAATTGCATCTTTTCTTATAAATTCCACCGGAATCTTTACTTCCAAATTTATCCACTGATTATTTCACTTCATTTATACACCCAGTTTAAAATTTTCCATTTCTCATTTTCCTTTAAAACACAGTTTCCAAAACACTAAATCGATTTCAACCGATTTCCTGGTTTAAATTCCCTTTAAAAATTATTATTCGATTTATCCAATTTCTAATAATTATTTACTTAAGAATTTCTTTTCATTTCCTTTAAAAAATCCAAACTTTATATTATATTTTTCAAAATACCAATATATATTTAGCCAAGCCATGATATTCAAAAATTCAATCCCCAATATAATCAATATAATCTATCACAGATCACCAAATAAATCACATCGCTGAAAATAAAATAAATTAACATTTTGAGGAATCCAGTTGGATCCTCCAACCTATTTTCCTGCATCCACAGATGTTGGCACAATATAAAATACCAATCCCACTTCGAGGAAGATATCGCGGTATATAGGATCATCCACTATTATACGGTGCGCATAGAGTCTCATCCGCTATATAATGCGGGAAATCAATCACTCCAATACATATATACTATATATAATATACCATATCCAAACTGATAATAAATCATCAATTCAAGCAATTAAGCCATAATTTAAATTTTAACTATTTAAATCTAATGGTAATCCAAATGAGTGAGATTAACTCATCTTTGACCTTATTTGCAATCCGTTCCAAACCGACTCGTTTTCTTCACGATTTCGGACCTTGTACAAACATTGTATGGTTTATTAATATTTGAACTAACCGAACAATCTATTAGTATTTAATAATTTAATTTAGACTAATTTGTCTTTGGATAATTCTTTAGTGACTAAAATAATTTAATTTTAAATTAATCTCCTATGATAAATAAATTTCCAATAACTAAAATAATTAAACTAGTTAATCGAATTAGTTAATCACCCTAACACACGTGCCAAAATGTGTATGTATATTTTATATGGATATAATTCATATTTATGTATTTTTCCTTGAAACTACCTATATATTAAACATGCGTGTAATATTTCTTTTGAAACTATATATACACACACTTCTAAAAATAAACTATATTAAAAATCTAATTTCTATAAATTCTTCAACATTTAAAACTCCAATGTATATCATTTCCTGCTTACATATACATATCATTAATTTAAAATGGTAGGTGAATATATATTTTTAAAATTCAATTAAAATAAAACAACCCTATACCTTACTATCGATCGAAATCCAGGCTACCCAAACGATCTGCTCCTCCCTCACGAGTTTGCGACTCTCTCGAATCCCATCTTCCCATCATCGACGAACTTTGTAAAGATCCTGACTCGACCTTCGAAAATCGGCACCGAATATGACACTCGTATTCAAATGCCGCAGATCCAAACGTCGAATCTGGTTCGCCGGAGCTTATAACACATTAAGTATAAGAACACAGCGGAAGAAAAAGAATAACATATATCATATATACTTGATATACAATATTTTATACAATATCAGATACAACAGATTGATACAACATGATGGTACAATAGAAAGATACAATAGATATCAACACTATCAGAGATACAAAGAATAGCAGCGGAAAGATAACGTCTTCAAATGCCAAACTCCAAGGACTCCATCTTCAAAACACCAAGGCTAGCTCGAACCCCCATCACGCTCCACCTAGACGAGCAAGGCTGGTGTGGTGCTGAAGTGTAGCAAACGCGATCCACAAATCCAAAGAGCTTCGAAGGCTAACGAATCTATACCTATTACAGGATTATCTGAAAACCCAACTCTAGACTGCCCGTGTGGAAAATAGTGGGCACCCAGAGTTTAGGAAAGGAACAATAAACTCCAGGTCAGTCATGGGACTGGTATGAGCAAACAAAACATTTGGTCTTTTAAAACAAACAAAAGAATTTAAATTTGAAATCCGCAATGCTTTTTGGAAAATGAAACTACCATAAGGCCTCCCGCCACACACACAATGCAAACGCAGAATTGGAGGAGATTTCTCCTTATGATTGTCAAAAATGCTTGATACGTGAAAACCATTTAATATTATTATTATAAGTGCACAGTGGAAAACAATTTCGAAAGTATAATATTAATCCTAGCCAGCATATGACTCTTCGCCGTATGCCTACTATAGCTACCATGTTCAATAGCAGGTTACCGCCACATTCCATGGCAGGTTATACAACTAAAACCGTACAAGGCTCGTATTGGATTGAATGGATTTCCAACAAATGGTCAGGCTAAGGAACTTCCTATTGCCACATGGGAACGCCTCTGGCGGGACGCCCCGAGAACCAACCTGTTCTCTGCTAACACAAGGCCGGCTACCCCCTTCCCGGGGAATAAAACCTGAGATATGCCACCCCCGGTCCTTTGGGACCTTTATCCGAGAGCTCTCCAACAACAACATCACACAGTAACAATATAGTGTATCCACATGAGTAAGTATCTGGGCTCCATACCATGATACTACCCTTTTCCAGAAGGAATGGTCTTACCCTAGGGGAGCTACCCCTGAAACCTTGCCGCATCTTTCCTGTTTCGACCATTACCGGTTTGTGAGGCTCGATGAGGTCTCGACCACAAAGCTACGCTTTTCCACAAAGCCATGCTTTGATCAACAAATGATCATCAACACACAGCAGCACTTAGCATGCCACACTACCAAATTGGGAGTATATCGCTGATAACCTTCAACTACATAACCTTTAAGCTCGTACGTCTCAGAGAAGGATGTTAAGCTAAGAGAATAAATTCTCCGCCACCAACAAATATGTATTTGAAAGGAATCGGCTTTATATCTCAAAGTGTAGTGTCATACACACGACCATATAAGTCTGTTCCGGGCTCGAACAGAACCGAAGGCACTTCCGAAGAAGCCCTTGCAAATCCGGGTATTCACAATCCCGATCGGACTTCCCATCACTTAAGGAATCTCTATACCGGCGCGACTCAGTGCAGAGACAATCGATAGGTCATCCTATCGCTCTCGCAAATACCCGGTCTTCACCACCGGTCTTCAATGCTATCCATAACGACGTATCACATATTCGGAATGGCCTATATGACACAAAGGTCCTCTCCCGGCTAAACCGAATAGTGAGCGCAATATTTAAAAACATATGGATATGGGATTTTAGTTAAGTCACAACTTAAAAATCCAAAGCTTTTTCTTTCAAAATGGTTAAACAAATCACCATTTTAAATCTTTACACAAAAAGATTTTATTTCACAAAGTTCACCCAGTTTCACAAAGATCTATTCATGGATTTCAAAACAATTCCCATTCAATTTGGGTTAACCCAATTAAATCTTTAAATTAAAGATTTATAGCTTCCAAAACACGTTTCCAAAGATTTATCAATAATTTGGAAAACTATTTTCATTTTAGACTTGAAATCCTTTAACACAAATTGGAAATTCATTCTTATGTGAAAACTTCAATCATTTGAAAACGAATAGTTTTCGTTTCAGAAAAATCCAATTTCATCTTTACAAGTTAAAAATTTTGGGTTAAATTTAAAGTTCCCAAAACAACGCTTTTAAATGATTTAAAAACTCATATATACTTGTATAACCCTTTAAAATCATAAATAGGATTTAATCTCAAATTTTGGATTCAATTTTAAATCAAATTTCAAAACTAAATTAAGTTATTCAAAAATAACTTTTATCTTTGAAATCCCTTTTTAAAAGCTTTTAATTTTAAACCCAATCCATTTCCAAAACTATTTGGATTCAAAAATTCAATCTTTAAAACTATTTCAAAATCTGTGACTTAACCCATTTCCACGTGCAATCCATATTTGTGTGTGTATAAGTGTGGTCCAGGGGTTTTACACAATAGTGCACAACATCATCATCACAGATTCAACCATATCGATAAGCGATATAACCCATAATGCTTATCTATATTCACAGATTCATAGATAAAGTAAATTATCAATCACAAAGATCTACCATTACGATTCGATGTGGGTGTCGCATAACCCACTGGAATCCGACTCCCTGTCGCATCGAAATTTAAATGTCGTTTTACGGGTCAAAGGGTTTCATATTCATACGACAGTATATTCATCACAAATATAGCAGATCAGCACAAAGTATCACATAGCATCACATCACATATCAAATATATCAATCCATCACACAACATTCAATAACAATCAGCATCTACAATTAAGATGAATAAACTAGGTGGTTTTAAATTTATTGCCTACATGATTACTTTCATTAGTAATCTTTAAATCAATGATTTATTGTCATTAACTACAATAACTTAAGCCTTAACCATCTTCATTTATCAATCATTTATTTAATTAATTATCTTAATTAATTAACCTTTAATTGAAATTAATTTAATCTTAATTACTTATTCTTTAATTAACTACAATACTTAATTAATCCTTAAATGATAATGATTTCTTAATCATTTTAAGTTAATTAACCCTTATTTATTATCCTTGATTTCATTACCTTAATTAACCATATTAGTAAATTATACTTTGAAGTAATTAAGCCTCAATATTTGATTAAATCAATCTTTAATTATCTACTATAATTACTTCCACTAAGTAATTGTTATTTTATTTAATCATTTATTACTTGATTAATTAACTTAATAATTAATGGGTCCAAATCATTTAAATTCTATTTATTTATTTTTAAGGTAAACATCTCTTACTGAAATAAAGCCTTTAAAACAATTCGTTTTCAAATTTAATTTAAATTTCATTTTAAATTTAAGATCTAAAATGAATACAAATTTAACTTAAACAAAGTTTTAAAAACAATTCAAAAACTTTTTGTATTACATGTTAAAAAAAATCTATTTGTCTTATAAAAGAATTTTAAAACCAAATTCAATTTTTAACTTTAACCATTTTAACATTTGACTTTAAAACTTGAACCTTGTTTTAATCAAATCTACTTTGGAAAACTTGATGAAATTCCTTTTGATCTAAAACATTCATTTTTTTTTTATTAAAACTTGAAAACTTTGAAACCTGTACCCATTTCCTCAAAATTTACAAGTCCAAGCACGTTCAAACCCACCAGCTAAATTTCATTTCCCTGAGCCTTTCTCTCTTCTTCTCCGATCCAACTACCCATTAACACAGACACACGGTGCACGTGCACACCCAAACTGGCGATCTCCAATCAAAACGCTGATCATCAATAGGTCAACGACCATCTAAACGAACACCCTAAACCCTCAGTTCCCACGAATACGTGAGGAAACGAAATCGAGCAAGATGAAGAAAACCTGGAACAGAAAAACAGGTATCACCCCAAACCGGTCAACGCCACATTCTCACACCTCCATCCACCGTTGCCACTGAAATTCCAACGAAGACTTCGATTAACCACCACCTTCCAGTACCCAAAACGTGATTAAACTCGATCAACTAAAATTGCCGTAATGATCGATTCTTCATAGCCCAGTAAAACTAGGGTTGCCGACCCAAATTCCCTTCGCCCCCCTCCAACACGATTTGGTAAATTTTCCTGCTATTTTTCCCTAAGTCTACGATCATCCAGCGAGCTTCAGTCTCAATCATGAGGTGAATCGACAACGCGATCACCAAAATTTGATAAAAAACCCTAATTTGTTCACTTCGCAAATGCCACCTTAATACACAACTAAAAATTCAAATTCTTGTCTTAAAAATCATCATTTTGAAATAGTTTTTAGGTGGTGCAATCCAATCTAGAATCCATGCAATTCGAAAATTTTGGGTAAACCTTAAATTTTCCCTGAATATTCCATTCCCAGACAAACCATTCCATGTCCTATCAAAATTTTATTTTCAAAACTAAATTCTGATGTTTTTGAACCTATGTTGTTTTTGTATTACTGATTTAAAAGGATCAGAGCAATTAGAATTGGGATTTGAACTTTTTTTTTTAAAAAACAGGTTTAAAGCCTGTAAATGTTGAACAGAGGCTATCTGCATATTTTACAAAATTGCAGACAAGTATACATACATGCAGGAACATTTGCACAATCACACAAGCCTATTTCACTTCATAGCTTCAAAGACTTCCACACACTTCCAGATATAACAACTTAAGAATTAAAAAGGGTAGTTTTGCTCACAGTTTTTTCTTTTCTTTTTTTTTCCTACCAGAGGCCTTAATATCTATTTCCAGATTTATGCATAAAGAAGATATCTACACACAGGCATAACCCAACATCATAATAATCAGATCATCACATGCAACAGATATTCAAACAAACCTAAGGCTTTAAGAATAAAGGGTTGCTCACCTGTATATTTGACAGAGGACCAAGAACAAAGAAAACTGAAGATGATCAAGCTTGCCTTTTTGGCTTGAAAGATCTGAAAACTAATGTTGAATCTTTACATTTGTTTCTTTGAATTACTTTATCTTCTCTCTGGTTATCATTTCCTCAGATTGAAAACAATAAAGTTAATTATTGTTTTAATTGCTTCAGATTTTAAAAATTCAAATTATGGTTGCTTGAATTACCTGAGAAACTTTAACTTGCATCCTGATTTCAAATTTCCTTTTTAACTGATTTGGTTTTCAGTTTTGAACTGATAATGGCAGATTTTCTTTTATCTTGGTTTGCATTTGAAACTGAAGTATTGAACTGAAGCTACTTGATTTGTATATTTCTTCCAGGTTGCACGCAGAGCCCATTTCCAGATTTTGAATCTTTGTTATTTGAGTTGAATTAGTTGCTTCAGGTTTGCAAATAGATCTGCATTCGAGTTGTATTTGAGATGATCTACAGGCTTTGGACTTCATGTTGCTATTTCTTTTCTTTTTCCTCCTTTTATTTTGAAATTTAAATCTGCAACTTGAGATTATGACACTTTGTTTAATCTCTATTGCATGCTCTTGTTTTCATTAATGTTTGAAAAATTCAAACTAAAAATTTTTAAAAGAAAATTTTACTTGCCTTTACTATTTATTTCCAGGTTTTCAGTTTTTCTTCCAGACTTCTTTTCCTGTTTCCCAAATCTGTTTTGCTTGATTAAGTTTGAGATGCTCTTATCTTGTTGAGTTGCTTTTAGCTTTTGTTTTTGAATCTGAACTTTGATTTGCTCAGGTTCTGTTTGAATCTGCTTCCAGATTTTCATTTGCATTGAGTTTTTCTTTTCTTTGCTTTTTTTTTTCTTTTTGCATTTCGAACTGAGTTGTTGTTTGTTTTTTTTTTCTTGAACAGCCTTGATATTGAGAATTGTGGAGGCAAATCTTATTCTCAGATTTGCTAAGATAGCCATGATTACACATGGGAAAATGAAAAGCTTCTTGAAATTCCAAATTTGATTAATTTTAAAAAAAAAATGGTGATGCCATTTGTTCATATATATGTATATAGATATCTATGATGTTAATGGACGTTTACATTTATTTGCATATACACATATACAATATTCTTATGTTTTTAAAAGAAATGTTCTCCCCTTTTTTTTGTTAACATAAGACAAATTTGCACTATGTATATCTCATATCTCTAATACTTGTAAATGTTTTTACATTTTAAATATATATTGTGTTTCAAAAGAAGATGTATTTTTAAATCTTTTTATCAAAACGAATAAGTAAGTATGTAATTGAATTAAATTCTTTAAATAGCTTTTTGTAGATTCAAATTCCCAATTCATTTATTCTTAAATTTCAAATTTAAATCTCTATTTAAAATCAAAATTATTTATCTGTTCTAAGAATTTTCTAATTAATTCACAATTTATTTCCAAAAATTAATTTAATTGCCAAATTAAACTTGATAAATTTCAGGAATGTTACAGATTTCCCCCCTTAAAAGAATTTCGTCCTCGAAATTGCAAGGAAGACGAGAAAGAATAAGTGATAGATAGAGAAATGATTGATCAGATCAGAATCGAATATTTATTCTGCATTCGGCTTAACAAATCAGAATATCGACAATATGAGAACAAACTCATATAATTATTACACAAGATATTCGGGCTCACCGGTCTACGAATATGCAAGGGCATTGATTAGTTTGAAGGGATAACTAATCGTTCGTAAAATATATCGGATCCCAGAGAAAAGATAGATGGGATTAATTTTCAACAATTCCCAAATGCTAGATACGGATACCAAATTCGGGTCGGAATACCCCAAAGTATATGGACTTTGATATACATACTAAGTTACAATTTTAAATTTGGTTTTAACCGATATCGTTTTATTTATACAATTCAAATTTAGCTTTACATTCTATTAACCAATTTAACTCAATTTAAAATTTTCAATTTATTTAATTTAAATCTTCAAATTCATTAGAGTTTAGAACGAAAAGCTGATAAGAAACCGATGAAGAAACGAAGTAAGAATCTTCCTGCAACGATTTGTAGGGCCATCATCACACCGAAACTTCTTTCTGGAGCTGTCACGAAACAATCAAAAAATTGAAAAGACGAATCAAAGGAGCTTGATAGAGAAAAGTTGTTTCCGCCATTGCGGGGTATTGACCATTGGTAGTGGTATTCCCCCGTCCCCTATCTCGTCCTCTTCTCGCACTCATACTTACTATCAGTGGATAGTAAGAGAATTTACTGAGGCATTCGAACGGATATCTTAGGGATATACTCATTCTAGGGTATATTTCACCCCATATCTAATGAGCTACTTAATGTGTTATACTCCTGAGCTAAAGTTTTAACCTTCAGCTCTGATACCACTGTAACGATCCTGACTCGACCTTCGAAAATCGGCACCGAATATGACACTCGTATTCAAATGCCGCAGATCCAAACGTCGAATCTGGTTCGCCGGAGCTTATAACACATTAAGTATAAGAACACAGCGGAAGAAAAAGAATAACATATATCATATATACTTGATATACAATATTTTATACAATATCAGATACAACAGATTGATACAACATGATGGTACAATAGAAAGATACAATAGATATCAACACTATCAGAGATACAAAGAATAGCAGCGGAAAGATAATGTCTTCAAATGCCAAACTCCAAGGACTCCATCTTCAAAACACCAAGGCTAGCTCGAACCCCCATCACGCTCCACCTAGACGAGCAAGACTGGTGTGGTGCTGAAGTGTAGCAAACGCGATCTACAAATCCAAAGAGCTTCGAAGGCTAACGAATCTATACCTATTACAGGATTATCTGAAAACCCAACTCTAGACTGCCCGTGTGGAAAATAGTGGGCACCCAGAGTTTAGGAAAGGAACAATAAACTCCAGGTCAGTCATGGGACTGGTATGAGCAAACAAAACATTTGGTCTTTTAAAACAAACAAAAGAATTTAAATTTGAAATCCGCAATGCTTTTTGGAAAATGAAACTACCATAAGGCCTCCCGCCACACACACAATGCAAACGCAGAATTGGAGGAGATTTCTCCTTATGATTGTCAAAAATGCTTGATACGTGAAAACCATTTAATATTATTATTATAAGTGCACAGTGGAAAAGAATTTCGAAAGTATAATATTAATCCTAGCCAGCATATGACTCTTCGCCGTATGCCTACTATAGCTACCATGTTCAATAGCAGGTTACCGCCACATTCCATGGCAGGTTATACAACTAAAACCGTACAAGGCTCGTATTGGATTGAATGGATTTCCAACAAATGGTCAGGCTAAGGAACTTCCTATTGCCACATGGGAACGCCTCTGGCGGGACGCCCCGAGAACCAACCTGTTCTCTGCTAACACAAGGCCGGCTACCCCCTTCCCGGGGAATAAAACCTGAGATATGCCACCCCCGGTCCTTTGGGACCTTTATCCGAGAGCTCTCCAACAACAACATCAAACAGTAATAATATAGTGTGTCCACATGAGTAAGTATCTGGGCTCCATACCATGATACTACCCTTTTCCAGAAGGAATGGTCATACCCTAGGGGAGCTACCCCTGAAACCTTGCCGCATCTTTCCTGTTTCGACCATTACCGGTTTGTGAGGCTCGATGAGGTCTCGACCACAAAGCTACGCTTTTCCACAAAGCCATGCTTTGATCAACAAATGATCATCAACACACAGCAGCACTTAGCATGCCACACTACCAAATTGGGAGTATATCGCTGATAACCTTCAACTACATAACCTTTGAGCTCGTACGTCTCAGAGAAGGATGTTAAGCTAAGAGAATAAATTCTCCGCCACCAACAGATATGTATTTGAAAGGAATTGGCTTTATATCTCAAAGTGTAGTGTCAGACACACGACCATACAAGTCTGTTCCGGGCTCGAACAGAACCGAAGGCACTTCCGAAGAAGCCCTTGCAAATCCGGGTATTCACAATCCCGATCGGACTTCCCATCACTTAAGGAATCTCTATACCGGCGCGACTCAGTGTAGAGACAATCGATAGGTCATCCTATCGCTCTCGCAAATACCCGGTTTTCACCACCGGTCTTCAATGCTATCCATAACGACGTATCACATATTCGGAATGGGCTATATGACACAAAGGTCCTCTCCCGGCTAAACCGAATAGTGAGCGCAATATTTAAAAACATATGGATATGGGATTTTAGTTAAGTCACAACTTAAAAATCCAAAGCTTTTTCTTTCAAAATGGTTAAACAAATCACCATTTTAAATCTTTACACAAAAAGATTTTATTTCACAAAGTTCACCCAATTTCACAAAGATCTATTCATGGATTTAAAACAAATCCCATTCAATTTGGGTTAACCCAATTAAATCTTTAAATTAAAGATTTATAGCTTCCAAAACACGTTTCCAAAGATTTATCTATGATTTGGAAAACTATTTTCATTTTAGACTTGAAATCCTTTAACACAAATTGGAAATTCATTCTTATGTGAAAGCTTCAATCATTTGAAAACGAATAGTTTTCGTTTCAGAAAAATCCAATTTCATCTTTACAAGTTAAAAATTTTGGGTTAAATTTAAAGTTCCCAAAACAACGCTTTTAAATGATTTAAAAACTCATATATACTTGTATAACCCTTTAAAATCATAAATAGGATTTAATCTCAAATTTTGGATTCAATTTTAAATCAAATTTCAAAACTAAATTAAGTTATTCAAAAATAACTTTTATATTTGAAATCCCTTTTTAAAAGCTTTTAATTTTAAACCCAATCCATTTCCAAAACATTTGGATTCAAAAATTCAATCTTTAAAACTATTTCAAAATCTGTGACTTAACCCATTTCCACGTGCAATCCATATTTGTGTGTGTATAAGTGTGGTCCAGGGGTTTTACACAATAGTGCACAACATCATCATCACAGATTCAACCATATCGATAAGCGATATAACCCATAATGCTTATCTATATTCACAGATTCATAGATAAAGTAAATTATCAATCACAAAGATCTACCATTACGATTCGATGTGGGTGTCGGATAACCCACTGGAATCCGACTCCCTGTCGCATCGAAATTTAAATGTCGTTTTACGGGTCAAAGGGTTTCATATTCATACGACAGTATATTCATCACAAATATAGCAGATCAGCACAAAGTATCACATAGCATCACATCACATATCAAATATATCAATCCATCACACAACATTCAATAACAATCAGCATCTACAATTAAGATGAATAAACTAGGTGGTTTTAAATTTATTGCCTACATGATTACTTTCATTAGTAATCTTTAAATCAATGATTTATTGTCATTAACTACAATAACTTAAGCCTTAACCATCTTCATTTATCAATCATTTATTTAATTAATTATCTTAATTAATTAACCTTTAATTGAAATTAATTTAATCTTAATTACTTATTCTTTAATTAACTACAATACTTAATTAATCCTTAATTGATAATGATTTCTTAATCATTTTAAGTTAATTAATCCTTATTTATTATCCTTGATTTCATTACCTTAATTAACCATGTTAGTAAATTATACTTTGAAGTAATTAAGCCTCAATATTTGATTAAATCAATCTTTAATTATCTACTATAATTACTTCCACTAAGTAATTGTTATTTTATTTAATCATTTATTACTTGATTAATTAACTTAATAATTAATGAGTCCAAATCATTTAAATTCTATTTATTTATTTTTAAGGTAAAACATCTCTTACTGAAATAAAGCCTTTAAAACAATTCGTTTTCAAATTTAATTTAAATTTCATTTTAAATTTAAGATCTAAAATGAATACAAATTTAACTTAAACAAAGTTTTAAAAACAATTCAAAAACTTTTTGTATTACATGTTAAAAAAAATCTATTTGTCTTATAAAAGAATTTTAAAACCAAATTCAATTTTTAACTTAAACCATTTTAACATTTGACTTTAAAACTTGAACCTTGTTTTAATCAAATCTACTTTGGAAAACTTGATGAAATTCCTTTTGATCTAAAACATTCATTTTTTTTTAATTAAAACTTGAAAACTTTGAAACCTGTACCCATTTCCTCAAAATTTACAAGTCCAAGCACGTTCAAACCCACCAGCTAAATTTCATTTCCCTGAGCCTTTCTCTCTTCTTCTCCGATCCAACTACCCATTAACACAGACACACGGTGCACGTGCACACCCAAACTGGCGATCTCCAATCAAAACGCTGATCATCAATAGGTCAACGACCATCTAAACGAACACCCTAAACCCTCAGTTCCCACGAATACGTGAGGAAACGAAATCGAGCAAGATGAAGAAAACCTGGAACAAAAAAACAGGTATCACCCCAAACCGGTCAACGCCACATTCTCACACCTCCGTCCACCGTTGCCCCTGAAATTCCAGCGAAGACTTCGATTAACCACCACCTTCCAGTACCCAAAACGTGATTAAACTCGATCAACTAAAATTGCCGTAATGATCGATTCTTCATAGCCCAGTAAAACTAGGGTTGCCGACCCAAATTCCCTTCGCCCCCCTCCAACACGATTTGGTAAATTTTCCTGCTATTTTTCCCTAAGTCTACGATCATCCAGCGAGCTTCAGTCTCAATCATGAGGTGAATCGACAACGCGATCACCAAAATTTGATAAAAAACCCTAATTTGTTCACTTCGCAAATGCCACCTTAATACACAACTAAAAATTCAAATTCTTGTCTTAAAAATCATCATTTTGAAATAGTTTTTAGGTGGTGCAATCCAATCTAGAATCCATGCAATTCGAAAATTTTGGGTAAACCTTAAATTTTCCCTGAATATTCCATTCCCAGACAAACCATTCCATGTCCTATCAAAATTTTATTTTCAAAACTAAATTCTGATGTTTTTGAACCTATGTTGTTTTTGTATTACTGATTTAAAAGGATCAGAGCAATTAGAATTGGGATTTGAACTTTTTTTTTTTTTAAAACAGGTTTAAAGCCTGTAAATGTTGAACAGAGGCTATCTGCATATTTTACAAAATTGCAGACAAGTATACATACATGCAGGAACATTTGCACAATCACACAAGCCTATTTCACTTCATAGCTTCAAAGACTTCCACACACTTCCAGATATAACAACTTAAGAATTAAAAAGGGTAGTTTTGCTCACAGTTTTTTCTTTTCTTTTCTTTTTTTTTTCCTACCAGAGGCCTTAATATCTATTTCCAGATTTATGCATAAAGAAGATATCTACACACAGGCATAACCCAACATCATAATAATCAGATCATCACATGCAACAGATATTCAAACAAACCTAAGGCTTTAAGAATAAAGGGTTGCTCACCTGTATATTTGACAGAGGACCGAGAACAAAGAAAACTGAAGATGATCAAGCTTGCCTTTTTGGCTTGAAAGATCTGAAAACTAATGTTGAATCTTTACATTTGTTTCTTTGAATTACTTTATCTTCTCTCTGGTTATCATTTCCTCAGATTGAAAACAATAAAGTTAATTATTGTTTTAATTGCTTCAGATTTTAAAAATTCAAATTATGGTTGCTTGAATTACCTGAGAAACTTTAACTTGCTTCCTGATTTCAAATTTCCTTTTTAACTGATTTGGTTTTCAGTTTTGAACTGATAATGGCAGATTTTCTTTTATCTTGGTTTGCATTTGAAACTGAAGTATTGAACTGAAGCTACTTGATTTGTATATTTCTTCCAGGTTGCACGCAGAGCCCATTTCCAGATTTTGAATCTTTGTTATTTGAGTTGAATTAGTTGCTTCAGGTTTGCAAATAGATCTGCATTCGAGTTGTATTTGAGATGATCTACAGGCTTTGGACTTCATGTTGCTATTTCTTTTCTTTTTCCTCCTTTTATTTTGAAATTTAAATCTGCAACTTGAGATTATGACACTTTGTTTAATCTCTATTGCATGCTCTTGTTTTCATTAATGTTTGAAAAATTCAAACTAAAAATTTTTAAAAGAAAATTTTACTTGCCTTTACTATTTATTTCCAGGTTTTCAGTTTTTCTTCCAGACTTCTTTTCCTGTTTCCCAAATCTGTTTTGCTTGATTAAGTTTGAGATGCTCTGATTCTTGTTGAGTTGCTTTTAGCTTTTGTTTTTGAATCTGAACTTTGATTTGCTCAGGTTCTGTTTGAATCTGCTTCCAGATTTTCATTTGCATTGAGTTTTTCTTTTCTTTGCTTTTTTTTTTCTTTTTGCATTTCGAACTGAGTTGTTGTTTTTTTTTTTTTCTTGAACAGCCTTGATATTGAGAATTGTAGAGGCAAATCTTATTCTCAGATTTGCTAAGATAGCCATGATTACACATGGGAAAATGAAAAGCTTCTTGAAATTCCAAATTTGATTAATTTTTTAAAAAAAAATGGTGATGCCATTTGTTCATATATATGTATATAGATATGTATGATGTTAATGGACGTTTACATTTATTTGCATATACACATATACAATATTCTTATGTTTTTAAAAGAAATGTTCTCCCCTTTTTTTTGTTAACATAAGACAAATTTGCACTATGTATATCTTATATCTCTAATACTTGTAAATGTTTTTACATTTTAAATATATATTGTGTTTCAAAAGAAGATGTATTTTTAAATCTTTTTATCAAAACGAATAAGTAAGTATGTAATTGAATTAAATTCTTTAAATAGCTTTTTGTAGATTCAAATTCCCAATTCATTTGTTCTTAAATTTCAAATTTAAATCTCTATTTAAAATCAAAATTATTTATCTGTTCTAAGAATTTTCTAATTAATTCACAATTTATTTCCAAAAATTAATTTAATTGCCAAATTAAACTTGATAAATTTTAGGAATGTTACAGATTTCCCCCCTTAAAAGAATTTTGTCCTCGAAATTGCAAGGAAGACGAGAAAGAATAAGTGATAGATAGAGAAATGATTGATCAGATCAGAATCGAATATTTATTCTGCATTCGGCTTAACAAATCAGAATATCGACAATATGAGAACAAACTCATATAATTATTACACAAGATATTCGGGCTCACCGGTCTACGAATATGCAAGGGCATTGATTAGTTCGAAGGGATAACTAATCGTTCGTAAAATATATCGGATCCCAGAGAAAAGATAGATGGGATTAATTTTCAACAATTCCCAAATGCTAGATACGGATACCAAATTCGGGTCGGAATACCCCAAAGTATATGGACTTTGATATACATACTAAGTTACAATTTTAAATTTGGTTTTAACCGATATCGTTTTATTTATACAATTCAAATTTAGCTTTACATTCTATTAACCAATTTAACTCAATTTAAAATTTTCAATTTATTTAATTTAAATCTTCAAATTCATTAGAGTTTAGAACGAAAAGCTGATAAGAAACCGATGAAGAAACGAAGTAAGAATCTTCCTGCAACGATTTGTAGGGCCATCATCACACCGAAACTTCTTTCTGGAGCTGTCACGAAACAATCAAAAAATTGAAAAGACGAATCAAAGGAGCTTGATAGAGAAAAGTTGTTTCCGCCATTGCGGGGTATTGACCATTGGTAGTGGTATTCCCCCGTCCCCTATCTCGTCCTCTTCTCGCACTCATACTTACTATCAGTGGATAGTAAGAGAATTTACTGAGGCATTCGAACGGATATCTTAGGGATATACTCATTCTAGGGTATATTTCACCCCATATCTAATGAGCTACTTAATGTGTTATACTCCTGAGCTAAAGTTTTAACCTTCAGCTCTGATACCACTGTAACGATCCTGACTCGACCTTCGAAAATCGGCACCGAATATGACACTCGTATTCAAATGCCGCAGATCCAAACGTCGAATCTGGTTCGCCGGAGCTTATAACACATTAAGTATAAGAACACAGCAGAAGAAAAAGAATAACATATATCATATATACTTGATATACAATATTTTATACAATATCAGATACAACAGATTGATACAACATGATGGTACAATAGAAAGATACAATAGATATCAACACTATCAGAGATACAAAGAATAGCAGCGGAAAGATAACGTCTTCAAATGCCAAACTCCAAGAACTCCATCTTCAAAACACCAAGGCTAGCTCGAACCCCCATCACGCTCCACCTAGACGAGCAAGACTGGTGTGGTGCTGAAGTGTAGCAAACGCGATCTACAAATCCAAAGAGCTTCGAAGGCTAACGAATCTATACCTATTACAGGATTATCTGAAAACCCAACTCTAGACTGCCCGTGTGGAAAATAGTGGGCACCCAGAGTTTAGGAAAGGAACAATAAACTCCAGGTCAGTCATGGGACTGGTATGAGCAAACAAAACATTTGGTCTTTTAAAACAAACAAAAGAATTTAAATTTGAAATCCGCAATGCTTTTTGGAAAATGAAACTACCATAAGGCCTCCCGCCACACACACAATGCAAACGCAGAATTGGAGGAGATTTCTCCTTATGATTGTCAAAAATGCTTGATACGTGAAAACCATTTAATATTATTATTATAAGTGCACAGTGGAAAAGAATTTCGAAAGTATAATATTAATCCTAGCCAGCATATGACTCTTCGCCGTATGCCTACTATAGCTACCATGTTCAATAGCAGGTTACCGCCACATTCCATGGCAGGTTGTACAACTAAAACCGTACAAGGCTCGTATTGGATTGAATGGATTTCCAACAAATGGTCAGGCTAAGGAACTTCCTATTGCCACATGGGAACGCCTCTGGCGGGACGCCCCGAGAACCAACCTGTTCTCTGCTAACACAAGGCCGGCTACCCCCTTCCCGGGGAATAAAACCTAAGATATGCCACCCCCGGTCCTTTGGGACCTTTATCCGAGAGCTCTCCAACAACAACATCAAACAGTAATAATATAGTGTGTCCACATGAGTAAGTATCTGGGCTCCATACCATGATACTACCCTTTTCCAGAAGGAATGGTCATACCCTAGGGGAGCTACCCCTGAAACCTTGCCGCATCTTTCCTGTTTCGACCATTACCGGTTTGTGAGGCTCGATGAGGTCTCGACCACAAAGCTACGCTTTTCCACAAAGCCATGCTTTGATCAACAAATGATCATCAACACACAGCAGCACTTAGCATGCCACACTACCAAATTGGGAGTATATCGCTGATAACCTTCAACTACATAACCTTTGAGCTCGTACGTCTCAGAGAAGGATGTTAAGCTAAGAGAATAAATTCTCCGCCACCAACAGATATGTATTTGAAAGGAATTGGCTTTATATCTCAAAGTGTAGTGTCAGACACACGACCATACAAGTCTGTTCCGGGCTCGAACAGAACCGAAGGCACTTCCGAAGAAGCCCTTGCAAATCCGGGTATTCACAATCCCGATCGGACTTCCCATCACTTAAGGAATCTCTATACCGGCGCGACTCAGTGCAGAGACAATCGATAGGTCAACCTATCGCTCTCGCAAATACCCGGTTTTCACCACCGGTCTTCAATGCTATCCATAACGACGTATCACATATTCGGAATGGGCTATATGACACAAAGGTCCTCTCCCGGCTAAACCGAATAGTGAGCGCAATATTTAAAAACATATGGATATGGGATTTTAGTTAAGTCACAACTTAAAAATCCAAAGCTTTTTCTTTCAAAATGGTTAAACAAATCACCATTTTAAATCTTTACACAAAAAGATTTTATTTCACAAAGTTCACCCAATTTCACAAAGATCTATTCATGGATTTAAAACAAATCCCATTCAATTTGGGTTAACCCAATGAAATCTTTAAATTAAAGATTTATAGCTTCCAAAACACGTTTCCAAAGATTTATCTATGATTTGGAAAACTATTTTCATTTTAGACTTGAAATCCTTTAACACAAATTGGAAATTCATTCTTATGTGAAAGCTTCAATCATTTGAAAACGAATAGTTTTCGTTTCAGAAAAATCCAATTTCATCTTTACAAGTTAAAAATTTTGGGTTAAATTTAAAGTTCCCAAAACAACGCTTTTAAATGATTTAAAAACTCATATATACTTGTATAACCCTTTAAAATCATAAATAGGATTTAATCTCAAATTTTGGATTCAATTTTAAATCAAATTTCAAAACTAAATTAAGTTATTCAAAAATAACTTTTATCTTTGAAATCCCTTTTTAAAAGCTTTTAATTTTAAACCCAATCCATTTCCAAAACATTTGGATTCAAAAATTCAATCTTTAAAACTATTTCAAAATCTGTGACTTAACCCATTTCCACGTGCAATCCATATTTGTGTGTGTATAAGTGTGGTCCAGGGGTTTTACACAATAGTGCACAACATCATCATCACAGATTCAACCATATCGATAAGCGATATAACCCATAATGCTTATCTATATTCACATATTCATAGATAAAGTAAATTATCAATCACAAAGATCTACCATTACGATTCGATGTGGGTGTCGGATAACCCACTGGAATCCGACTCCCTGTCGCATCGAAATTTAAATGTCGTTTTACGGGTCAAAGGGTTTCATATTCATACGACAGTATATTCATCACAAATATAGCAGATCAGCACAAAGTATCACATAGCATCACATCACATATCAAATATATCAATCCATCACACAACATTCAATAACAATCAGCATCTACAATTAAGATGAATAAACTAGGTGGTTTTAAATTTATTGCCTACATGATTACTTTCATTAGTAATCTTTAAATCAATGATTTATTGTCATTAACTACAATAACTTAAGCCTTAACCATCTTCATTTATCAATCATTTATTTAATTAATTATCTTAATTAATTAACCTTTAATTGAAATTAATTTAATCTTAATTACTTATTCTTTAATTAACTACAATACTTAATTAATCCTTAATTGATAATGATTTCTTAATCATTATAAGTTAATTAATCCTTATTTATTATCCTTGATTTCATTACCTTAATTAACCATGTTAGTAAATTATACTTTGAAGTAATTAAGCCTCAATATTTGATTAAATCAATCTTTAATTATCTACTATAATTACTTCCACTAAGTAATTGTTATTTTATTTAATCATTTATTACTTGATTAATTAACTTAATAATTAATGAGTCCAAATCATTTAAATTCTATTTATTTATTTTTAAGGTAAAACATCTCTTACTGAAATAAAGCCTTTAAAAAATTCGTTTTCAAATTTAATTTAAATTTCATTTTAAATTTAAGATCTAAAATGAATACAAATTTAACTTAAACAAAGTTTTAAAAACAATTCAAAAACTTTTTGTATTACATGTTAAAAAAAATCTATTTGTCTTATAAAAGAATTTTAAAACCAAATTCAATTTTTAACTTAAACCATTTTAACATTTGACTTTAAAACTTGAACCTTGTTTTAATCAAATCTACTTTGGAAAACTTGATGAAATTTCTTTTGATCTAAAACATTCATTTTTATTATTATTAAAACTTGAAAACTTTGAAACCTGTACACATTTCCTCAAAATTTAAAAGTCCAAGCACGTTCAAACCCACCAGCTAAATTTCATTTCCCTGAGCCTTTCTCTCTTCTTCTCCGATCCAACTACCCATTAACACAGACACACGGTGCACGTGCACACCCAAACTGGCGATCTCCAATCAAAACGCTGATCATCAATAGGTCAACGACCATCTAAACGAACACCCTAAACCCTCAGTTCCCACGAATACGTGAGGAAACGAAATCGAGCAAGATGAAGAAAACCTGGAACAGAAAAACAGGTATCACCCCAAACCTGTCAACGCCACATTCTCAAACCTCCGTCCACCGTTGCCCCTGAAATTCCAGCGAAGACTTCGAATAACCACCACCTTCCAGTACCCAAAACGTGTTTAAACTCGATCAACTAAAATTGCCGTAATGATCGATTCTTCATAGCCCAGTAAAACTAGGGTTGCCGACCCAAATTCCCTTCGCCCCCCTCCAACACGATTTGGTAAATTTTCCTGCTATTTTTCCCTAAGTCTACGATCATCCAGCGAGCTTCAGTCTCAATCACGAGGTGAATCGACAACGCGATCACCAGAATTTGATAAAAAAACCCAAATTTGTTCACTTCGCAAATGCCACCTTAATACACAACTAAAAATTCAAATTCTTGTCTTAAAAATCATCATTTTGAAATAGTTTTTAGGTGGTGCAATCCAATCTAGAATCCATGCAATTCGAAAATTTTGGGTAAACCTTAAATTTTCACTGAATATTCCATTCCCAGACAAACCATTCCATGTCCTATCAAAATTTTATTTTCAAAACTAAATTCTGATGTTTTTGAACCTATGTTGTTTTTGTATTACTGATTTAAAAGGATCGGAGCAATTAGAATTGGGATTCGAACTTTTTTTTAAAAAAACAGGTTTAAAGCCTGTAAATGTTGAACAGAGGCTATCTGCATATTTTACAAAATTGCAGACAAGTATACATACATGCAGGAACATTTGCACAATCACACAAGCCTATTTCACTTCATAGCTTCAAAGACTTCCACACACTTCCAGATATAACAACTTAAGAATTAAAAAGGGTAGTTTTGCTCACAGTTTTTTTTTCTTTTCTTTTCTTTTTCCTACCAGAGGCCTTAATATCTATTTCCAGATTTATGCATAAAGAAGATATCTACACACAGGCATAACCCAACATCATAATAATCAGATCATCACATGCAACAGATATTCAAACAAACCTAAGGCTTTAAGAATAAAGGGTTGCTCACCTGTATATTTGACAGAGGACCAAGAACAAAGAAAACTGAAGATGATCAAGCTTGCCTTTTTGGCTTGAAAGATCTGAAAACTAATGTTGAATCTTTACATTTGTTTCTTTGAATTACTTTATCTTCTCTCTGGTTATCATTTCCTCAGATTGAAAACAATAAAGTTAATTATTGTTTTAATTGCTTCAGATTTTAAAAATTCAAATTATGGTTGCTTGAATTACCTGAGAAACTTTAACTTGCTTCCTGATTTCAAATTTCCTTTTTAACTGATTTGGTTTTCAGTTTTGAACTGATAATGGAAGATTTTCTTTTATCTTGGTTTGCATTTGAAACTGAAGTATTGAACTGAAGCTACTTGATTTGTATATTTCTTCCAGGTTGCACGCAGAGCCCATTTCCAGATTTTGAATCTTTGTTATTTGAGTTGAATTAGTTGCTTCAGGTTTGCAAATAGATCTGCATTCGAGTTGTATTTGAGATGATCTACAGGCTTTGGACTTCATGTTGCTATTTCTTTTCTTTTTCCTCCTTTTATTTTGAAATTTAAATCTGCAACTTGAGATTATGACACTTTGTTTAATCTCTATTGCATGCTCTTGTTTTCATTAATGTTTGAAAAATTCAAACTAAAAATTTTTAAAAGAAAATTTTACTTGCCTTTACTATTTATTTCCAGGTTTTCAGTTTTTCTTCCAGACTTCTTTTCCTGTTTCCCAAATCTGTTTTGCTTGATTAAGTTTGAGATGCTCTGATTCTTGTTGAGTTGCTTTTAGCTTTTGTTTTTGAATCTGAACTTTAGATTTGCTCAGGTTCTGTTTGAATCTGCTTCCAGATTTTCATTTGCATTGAGTTTTTCTTTTCTTTGCTTTTTTTTCTTTTTGCATTTCGATCTGAGTTGTTGTTTGTTTTTTTTTTCTTGAACAGCCTTGATATTGAGAATTGTGGAGGCAAATCTTATTCTCAGATTTGCTAAGATAGCCATGATTACACATGGGAAAATGAAAAGCTTCTTGAAATTCCAAATTTGATTAATTTTTTAAAAAAAAAATGGTGATGCCATTTGTTCATATATATGTATATAGATATGTATGATGTTAATGGACGTTTACATTTATTTGCATATACACATATACAATATTCTTATGTTTTTAAAAGAAATGTTCTCCCCTTTTTTTTGTTAACATAAGACAAATTTGCACTATGTGTATCTCATATCTCTAATACTTGTAAATGTTTTTACATTTTAAATATATATTGTGTTTCAAAAGAAGATGTATTTTTAAATCTTTTTATCAAAACAAATAAGTAAGTATGTAATTGAATTAAATTCTTTAAATAGCTTTTTGTAGATTCAAATTCCCAATTCATTTATTCTTAAATCTCAAATTTACATCTCTATTTAAAATCAAAATTATATCTGTTCTAAGAATTTTCTAATTAATTCACAATTTATTTCCAAAAATTAATTTAATTGCCAAATTAAACTTGATAAATTTCAGGAATGTTACAAACTTCCCGTCACCTCGACAGCTCGAGCGCCAACCAACATGCTTCCACAGTCGCGAGTTGATCGTGACAATCCATCTTGCCTGCGCGCCCCACGCGAGCGTGGTTCTACAATGATCGAGTCGCCCCTTATTCGATTTGTCGCGCCTAAATCACGAGCGATATCAAATCGCGATGGTTATTGATTTGTACTATTTTTTTTGATTTACGAACGAATTTCGATTTCGTTCTGTATTTATTTTATTTTTTTGAATCGAGGGGAGAACGATTTTCTTTCTGTATTAAATTTCGAATGAGGTCGGCCGTAAATTTTATAAAGGGGAGGCTTGTTAATCCAGGTGAATATGTATTTAAATTACTTGCGTAGGATATGCCTTGCTACAGTGTTCTTGAAAAAGTTATGATGTGAAAAGAAACGGTGACGTGAAGAATTTGACCAGTCAAATAATATATTTATTAAATTTAAATTTAAATCATCCAGGAAACGGAGCCTAAAATCTCGACCTCCTATTGAGGCATGCCGCTAGGCGTTTATAATATTATACCCCTATTACGAACGCAATGGAAAAGGTTTCGAGTCCTAATTCAATTGTATGGAGAAAACTGCTTTTTGAACCTAGTTATTATATTAAATTTTCGATATAGATTTCAGCACGTTTGAATATCTTACGTTCACACGGTAACTTCAAATACTACGAAATTTGAAATCCGATAATAATACATTGCTATGGATCCAATGGAACTGGTTTCGTCGAATTCCGAGACTGTGCCTCGGAAGGCTATTTTTAAATATCAATATAAACAATATATTTAAAACCGACCAAAACACATCTAAATTCAATTCTAAAGCTTCCATTATCCTTGGAACTATTAATATAAATTTTAAAAGCCTTTGAAATATTTTTAACAAGCTTAAAATCCAAGATTCGCAATTTTAACCAATGCCCAATTATTTTAATTCAATAATTAAATTTCCAAATAAATAGTGACATTTGAAATTCAGGTTAAACTAACTTCCAAATATTTAAAATCAATTAAATATTCCAATTTCATATATCCAAAAATTCCAGGTCGTCACATTACTCCCCCCTTAAAAGAATTTCGTCCTCGAAATTACTAGTTAAGAGGAATGGTCCACAACCCGTTCATCATTTTCCAAAACCAAACAGTTTAACAACACCCAAGCAATCTTTTTATTAAAGACACATTAACACTCTTACTAACTTCCCAAACTCAACCATAAGTTCCAAATAATATTATTTACTCAAAAATTCAAATTTAAATTCAAAACCAAATTTTAAATTATCAAAAATTTTCTAACTCCCTAAATTTTTGAATTTTTTTGCCAGCGTCTTCTTTATGCGGCTAGATCGGTATGACTAAAAAATGCCCCTACGGGCCCCAGATTTCAAAGGAAAACAAAAGGCCAAGTGACTAGACCAGGAAACCGTCAAATTTCATACAGAAATTTAAACACGTACCTCTTTGTCGGTCAATTCAATTTATTACAGAAATCAAAAACATCCATTTATCCTTTGCCTTTAGATACATGTACTTATCAACCAATAGTGTTTACTAGTACAATTCAAATTTATTTACTCATCTCTTCCCAAAATTTTCAATATTTGCTTTACTTAAGCCTGTACGATTTACACATATCATCCGTACGCAATATGAAATTCGATCGCTCACTCGATCACACAATTTCACTTTCGGCTAGTATCGTTCACTCAACTCCTTTGTACGGACTCAGATCTGGTTTCTTGATCAGAAACCGTCATTCTCCTTACATAGCCACATACTACGATAGAGAATTTCCCGAATCAATCAAAAATCCATATCCAGGTCTCGCCGTCAAAAATCGAGTGAAAAATCTCAACTCGGATCGATATAACTATCTCGAAATTCTGCGCTAGACTGGATCAAATTGTTATGCGAATAAAATTATATACGTACATCCTATGCATTTTATCCCAATTGATTATTAGCTATATCAACTTCCTTTTATTCACATTTATTTTGATTTCTATTCACTCATTCACAATTTCATTTCACATACCCTTTTAAGCCTTTATTCGAATACTTACTTGGTATTTTCCTAAATTTCGAATTTACTTAAAATTTCACCATCCAGTTCTTAAGTTCAATATGAATATTTTACGCACTTATTATATTTATCTTCACTTCACCACTTAGCTCTATTTTATTTCACTTAAGTTTCCAATTCCATTTTGAATTCAATTTACCTTTCATTTTTAAATATTGAATTCTATTCATCTTATTTCAAACCACATTAAATTAATTATTTCTTTAATTAGTTCCACTTACTAATTTATTTTAAATCTAAATTGACTTTATTTCCAAACGCTTATTATTTTTAATCCATTTCGAACTAATTCTACAACTTTACTTTACCTTACACAATTCAAATTAAATAACATTCCAATATTCAATTTCCATTTATTTGCTTACCATTTAAATCAATTAATTTACTTACTAATTTTAATTTCAATACTTTGTTTTATTTAGTCCAACTTGACTAATTTCCCATTTCACACAGTTCAAATTAAATTCCAATATTAAATTTCAATTCCATTTACTTACAAATGTAAATTCATTTGTTCATACATAAATTTATTTCCCACTTAATAAATTTTATTTCAATGGCCATTTCATTTAATCAACTTAGACTCTTTCCTCAAAATTCACTTTTATCTAAGTTAGTTCAGTTACATTTCAATTTAATTCAAATTTTTAACTTCTATAAGTTTCCAACTTATTTTACATTCCCTTCACAAATCCCTTAATTTACTACATCTATTGGTTTTACATTTCTGACTATCTCATTTTCACACTAGTTTAATTCAACTCTTCTTTAAGTTAAATTTTATTCCAACAGATTTCAAATTTTATAGGTTATCAAACTAATTTATATCAAATAAACATTTTAAATAAGATCCCAGAGTTTAAACAATTTCTTAAACATTCAAAATATTTTTCAAATCATATATATCAACCCAAATCATTTCTTTGAATTTCAAAACCAAACCTAGTTTTGCAAACAACTCCAATTTAAAACATTTTAGCAGCAATTCCTCTCTTGGAACTCGAAAATGAACATCGATGATGCTGCAGTCATCACCGAAATTATTTTCCAGCGACCAAAAAGATTTCAGTGCTTTAATCCTTTTTCAAAAACATTTTCAAATATTTTTGATTCTAAATCTCACCAGATTTGATATCCAATTCAAAAATATTTTCGAAATAATATCATTATTATTTCTCCAAAACCTTTGAAAAACCATTTCAACCCAAAGGAAATTAAACCTTCAAATTTTTGAATTCCAAATCCTTTCAATCCTTTTTCAAATATTACTCTAGAATTTTATTTCATTTTAATTATAAATCACATTTATACTTCACATTTATGAATTCCATTCTATTATATGAATTTATTTCTCATTCAATTTCGACACAATAATGATAATAATTTAATATTATCACTTCCTAATAACCTAGCAACCATATACTATATTAATCTACAAAATTATTTCTTTTATATACAAATATTATTTGGGAAAAATTATTTCATTTACCCACTTTTAAAAATAATACTGTGTCGGTTCGCCTAGTTTAAGAGTTTAGAAACTCCTATCGATATAGTTGTCCAGACTAAACCGACCAGAATTTATAAACACTCAACCGATTAGTCAACAAAATATAAAAACAATTTTTATATTCACCAACAAATACACACTCATATCTATTAATACACTCAAACTCATTCTAGAGTACTACATACTCTATTTCTAATGAGTAATCCCTACCAGAGCCAAGGTTCTCGCTTAACCTTCGGCTCTTACACCAAGTGTAACGACCCTAAAATCCATACCCCTCTGAGTCGACAATATTCTCCAACAGTTTAACTCAAAGTGGATGGAAATACGAACCATTTCCAGAACCAATGTTCAAACCGGATCGAAGTGGTTTTCAGGAAATTAATCCCGATCCCGATCTCTTTGAAACGATCGGCGCATTGGCCAATATTGATAGTCGGTTATTTAACTATCAAATAACACAATCATCCAAACAATTGTTTTATTTCTACTGAAAAGCACCAAGTCTTAATAACTTAGATTTTAATAATTTAAATCACTTTATCCAAAGATATATATACTTTAAAACATTTAAAATAAAAAATACTTAAAGACTCTATTCGAAAAAATAGTTATGAAATTCCATAATAATTTTCAAGTAAAACTTAGCCAAACCATCTTTAAAATAAAAGTTATTTATATAAAGGGTAAATATTTAGTAACTATCTTTTAAATCATAATACTAGTTTAACCTTTAAATTATTTTACTTATACAATTAACTTAAAAAAATATTTACTTTAAAAAAAATTAAAACTATTAAATAATAATTTCTTTCTGAACGTACTTTTAAAACCAACTTTAAAACTTTTAACTTATACTTAAAATCTGCTTGAAAACATACTTGGCTTTTCACGAAATTTCACTTTCCATTCCAAATAAATCGTCTAACCATTTATAAATCCTTCTTGATTTATCCCAGTCTAATTTATGTCTCAACTCGTAAATTCTTTCATCACTTTAAAAATAAAACCACTTTTTATTTTTAAACACAATTCCCATCTCCTTTTAATCACTTTCAAAAATATATACTTAAATTATTTATATTAAGGCTAATAAAATCACTTAAATAAAAATAATGCGTAAGAAATTCTATAAGAGTTCCGAGTAAAGCTTAAACCAAAATTTCCTTTTAAATAAAGTTATTATATCAAATATTTATGTTAAAATTTATTTTTAAAAATCATAATACTAATTTTACCTTTAAAAATAATTAACTACCATGATTAAATTAAATAATCATTTACTTTTCACTTAAAAATAATTAAAATAATCAATTTTCTAAAACATTCTAAAAAAACATTTTTAAACTTCTAGTTTATACTTTGCAATCTTTTCTTTAAACATATACTTAGTTTTCCAGGAAAATTCTAACTTTTAAAAATAAAATTACCTTTTTATTTTTAAAATGAATTGCACCTTTTCTTATAAATTCCACCGTAATCTATACTTCCAAATTTATCTACTGATAAATATTTCACTTAATTTATACACCCAGTTTACAAATTTCCATTTCTCATTTTACTTTAAAACACAGTTCCAAAACACTAAATCGATTTCCTGGTTTAAATTCCCTTTAAAATTTATTACTCGATTTATCCAATTTCTAATCATTTCTTACTTAAGAATTTCTTTTCATTTCCTTTAAAAATTCCAAACTTTATATTTTTTTTCAAAATACCAATATATATTTAGCTAAGCCATAACATTCAAAAATTCAATCCCCAATATAATAAATATAATCTATCACAGATCATCAAATAAATCACATCGTTGAAAATAAAATAAATTCAACGTTTGAGGAATCCAATTGGATCCCTCCAACCTATTTTTATACATCCACGGATGTTACCACAATATAAAATACCGATCCCACTTCGAGGGCGATATCGCGGTATATAGGGTCATCCGCTATTATGAGGGGAGCATAGGGTCTCATCCGCTATATAATGCGGGAAATCAGTCACTCCAATATGTATATACTATGTATAATATACCACATCTAAACTGATAATAAACCATTAATTGAAGCAATCAATCCATGATTTATATTTTAACTATTTAAATCTAATGGTAATCCAAATGAGTGAGACTAACTCATCATTGACTTTATTTGCAATCCATTCCAAACCGGCTCGTTTTCTTCACGATTTTGGACCTTGTACAAACATTGTATGGTTTATTAATATTTGAACTAACCGAACAATCTATTAGCATTTAATAATTTAATTTAAACTAATTTTCTTTTGGATAATTCTTTAGTGACTAAAATAATTTAATTTCAAATTAATCTCCTATGATAAATAAATTTCCAATAATTAAAATAATTAAACCAGTTAACTAAATTAGTTAATCACCCTAAAACATGTGTGAAAATGTGTACGTATATTTTATACGGATATAATTCATATTTATATATTTCTCCTTGAAACTACCCATACATTAAACATGCATGTAATATTTTCTTTTGAAACTATATATACACACACTTGTAAAAATAAACTGTGCTAAAAATCTAATTTCTATAAATTCTTCAATATTTAAAACTCCTATGTATATAATTTCCTATTTACATACATATATATATATATATAATAAATTTAAAATGGCAGGTGAATATATATTTTTAGAATTCAATTAAAATAAAACAACCCTATACCTTACTACCGATCGAAATTCTAGGCTACCCAAACGATCTGCTCCTCCTTCACGAGTCTACGACTCTCTCGAATCCCATCTTCCCATCATCGGTGAACTTCCCGTCACCTCAATAGCTCGAGCGCCAACCAACACGCTTCCACAGTCGTGAGTTGATCGCGACAATCCATCTTGCCTGTGCCCCCACGCGAGCGCGGTTCTACAATGATCGAGTCGCCCCCATTCGATTTGTCACGCCTGAACCTCGAGTGATTTCAAATCGCGATGGTTATTGATTTGTACTAATTTTTTCCTTCTTTTGATTTACGAATGAATTTCGAATTCGTTCTGCCATTTATTTTATTTTTTTGAATTGAGGGGAGATACGATTTTCTTTCTGTATTCAATTTCGAATGAGCTCGGCCATATATTTTATAAAGGGGACGCGTGTTAATCTAGGTGAATACGTGTTTGAATTGCTTGCGTAGGTTATGCCTTGCTACAGTGTTCTTGAAAAAGTTTTGATGTGAAAAGAAACGGCGACATGAAGAATTTGACCAATCAAATAATATATTTATTAAATTTAAATTTAAATCGTCCAGAAAACGAAGCCTAAAATCTCGACCGCCCATCGAGGCGTGCCGCTAGATGTTCATAATATTATACCCCTATTACGAGCGCAATGGAAAAGGTTTTGAGTCCTAATTCGATCGTATGGAGAAAATAGCTTTTTGAACCCAGTTATTATATTGAATTTTCGATATAGATTTCAGCGCGTTTAAATATATTACGATCACATGGTAACTCCAAATATTACGAAATTTGAAATCCGATAATAATACATTACTATGGATCTAATGGAACTGGTTTCGTCGAATTCCGAGAATGTGCCTCGAAGGCTATTTTTAAGTATCAATATAAACAATATATTTAAAACCGACCAAAACACATCCAATTCAATTCTAAAGCTTCCATTATGCTTGGTACTATTAATATAAATTTTATAAGCCTTTGAAATATTCTTAACAAGCTTAAAATCCAAGATTCACTATTTTAACCAATTCCCAATTATTTTAATTCAACAATTAAATTTCCAAATAAATAGTGACATTTGAAATTCAGGTTAAACTAACTTCCAAATATTTAAAATCAATTAAATATTCCAATTTCAAATATTCAAAAATTCCAGGTCGTCACAAAGATAAATCCGTTTTGGTAGGCAGCACGATTGCATTGAGCATATGCAACAAGTCGTTAAACCTCTGGGTGTCCCTATTAGGACTAGTGTTGTCTCGTGAGGGTTTTCAACGGATACTACCCACAAAATCCAAATGCAGGATGAAAATATTTACAAAATGCAAGATTTATTTACAAAGAGATGAATGCGAATTTTTTGAAAATATTTACAATGAAGGACTTACTTTTAAATAGACACGGATAAGTTAAATATAGGTTCGGTTATTATCTTGAAAATTTAAGTCATTTACTCGTCAAAATTTCAAATAAAAAAAAGTTATCATAACAAATAGACTATGGTTTAACTCGTTGTTTTGGTTGATAACACGGTGTAATTATGAAATTGATCCTTAGTTGATTATCAAAATTTATCAAAGTGGTATTTTCATTTCTTTTCAATAACAAGTCAAATAAGTTAAAATAGTGATTGGATTTCATTTGCTTACTCCCTCTATTTTTTTAATTGAAAATTTTGTTTATAACAATATTTACATATGCCTAACTCGGATAAACTGAGGCCAGATATATTACCCATGCACTATCTTTCGGGCATATGTGAGGGGAATACAGAGTGTGGCGGGTGAACACACGAGTGTGAACACTTATTGACCATAGGAGTTATTAAAAAGAATTTTTATATATACACATAACTTAGATAAACTGAGGCTAGATATACTGATCATGCACTATCTTTTGGGCTTACGTGAGAAAGGTATAGAGTATGGCGAGTGAACACACAAGTGTGTACACCTGTCGACTGTAGGTGTTAATAGAAGCTTTTTACATATACACAAATGATTTTTTTTGTTGAGAAAGTTTTGCAAAATCATATTAGCACATTTAACTTAGAAGACAAAAAAAAACGTTATATCCTTTAATTTAAATCAAACGCTTTTTAAAACAAAGATTTTCAGTTAGGATGTATTTCATAATTGACACATATGAATCTTCCTATATACTAGTTAAACCATTGTTATTTGTAATCGAACTTTATTTTTTATTTTTGTTAAGACAAATAAATTTTCAAAAATTACAATTTAATAAACCAAAACCATATATTTATCTTATTGTGTTTCTTTAAAAATAAATTAATAGAAAATTTGTTTTATTGTATTTTAAAATTTTGATATTTATTTTTTTAGTTTTGAAAAAAAATGAAAGATTAATCATGAAAAATAAAAAGAAGATGAGTTTTCCCCCACACTTGATTTTGACTGTGTCCCCACAGTCAACCTAAGTGAAAGGAACGTTTATTATTATTTACATGAAAATGAAATGTATTTACATGGCATCAGAAAGTATATCGTCAAAAAGTAAATGAAACGGTCTTCCAAAGACCGATTCATTTGTCTCGTCAAGTATGCGAGACATAACTTAAGCTTGGAAAACCAAATCGTCAAAGATTTCAAAGTTGAATCTTGATTTGGAAAAACGAATGTCGTTTTGAAAATCGCAAGAGTTGTTTTGTTTTGGATGATTTTCGAGGTTGATAAAACAATTAGTTGAAATTCAAGTTTATTTTCATCAAATTGAAATTCAAATCTGTCATTGAAAACTTCTTCAAAATTATTGGTTTCAAAATCAAAATGGTGATTTAAATCCACCCCTTCGGAATTTAACAACTCGTCTTCGAAAATTCCATAAAATTCGTGTTCATTAAATTCGTCTTCCTTTATTGGATTATCAACAACTTTATTACATGTCTCAAGTTCAAAATCCAAAGTTGTTGTATTCAAATTTTTTGAAATCGAGAAATGGAAGATCGAATTTTAAATTTGGTTCCACACCCTCAAAAGAATTGAAATCCAACTCAATTACCGTGTTTTCAACAACTTCATTAAGATCGTCATTTTTCAGTTTCAAAAGTTGTTGTTTGAAAATCATCGATTTTGGTAAAAGATGGATTATTACTTAACTCGTCACACAATGGGATTTGGTTTTGTTGTTCACATTGTTTCATATAAGTTTCAAACAACGAATCCATGTGATCATCGTAAATTTCGTTCATTTGTTCAAAAAAATCCAATTTGTAGTTATTAACTTGAGAATTTTCGATTTGGATTTGTTGAGAACGAAAATTTTCAGTCGTAACATGGTTAAGATTATTCCCATTGCCATATTCGTTTGAAAAGTTGTTCCTATTTTCATTTTGAGTTTGAAATTCATTTTGGAGTTCGAAATTGAATTGGCATGTGTTACAATCGAAATCGTTTGAATTTTGAATTGAATTCAAATTTTGAAATCCTTGACTCGAGTTATTACACAAATCATTTATACTTTGATTTTGTTGTGTAGAGAGTTCAAATAAAGATGAAATGCTATTTTCAAGAGTCGAGGGTGGTTTATTGTTTTGAAAACTTTGTTGTTCGAAATTCGAATAGTTTACACAATAGTTGTTGTTAAAATATCCATAAGAATTTAGAGTGAAATCATATGGATTATATTGATTCCCATAACTATCATAAAATCCAAGTGAATATGGAAATTCAGACATTTTCAAGAATGTTTTTGTCTTTTTTTACAAAAAAATATATATATTTACAATTAGAATTTAATTTTCAAAAGGAAAATTGATTTTTGTTTTTGTTTTTTTCTTCTGTTTTTGAAAATATTATATATATATATTTGATTTTCTAATTTTTTTATGGATTTTTGAAATTTTCAAAGGAAAAGGATCTAAAAATTTCAAAGGAAAAGGAATATTTACAATTCTATTTTTAGTTTCGGATTTTGAATTTTTTTTGTTTCTTTTATAAAATATGCATAAACTAATGCAACTAAATGAATGCAAGAGTTAGTTACAAATGATTTATCCTAAGTTAACCCAAAATTGTATAGTGACACATTGTCTTAAATCAACAAGATAGTTCTCAACCAGGTAATGGGCATGGGTTATCGGTACACCACGAATCACTGTAGCAATGCAGCCGAAGGTTTAAGTATCTTCAGAGAAACAACCACTATAATATTTACGAATTACCGTAATATTTATAAATGGTTATTACTCTGCCGTAGTCTAGACACCAAGAAATTAAATTATTCAAAGAAGACAACTGTCAACATACAATTAAGTGTTATCTATGTCTAACCGTTATTACTAAATAAAATCTAAGATGAAATGCAAAGCAGGAATTAAACGCGTATTAACAATGCAACTACAATGAAAATTTGTTTTTTTCGTTTTTTTATATAACTGCAAATACAAACAACCAACTATGCAAGACAAATAAAAACAATAGAAATACCAAGCAAGCAGTTTATTTTATTTTGGCAAGCAAAGCGAAGCAATTATTTTTGGCAGCGGTTCTTCTCCTTCTGAAATTCTACTTTGGCAACCTGAAATTAAAAAAAAGGATATACACAAGCGTTTTTGTGGATGGAATTTAAAACAAAACAAAATTTAAAATACTTTTTTCGTTTTAAAGATAAAACAAAACAAAAGCAAGGTATTTTTATTGAAAATGAAAGTCTTTTTTTTAACAACAAATTAAATCTAAACAAAAGAAAACATCAGCCTTAAAAAAAAACAAAATCCCCAACCCAAGCAAATAAACAAAACAGAAAAGAAAATTGAAGAACAAAAGAAAATAATCAGAAAACAAAAGAACAAAAAAAAATTTATATCAATACCCAACCCAAGCAAAATCTAACCGGCCCAGAAAAAGTAAACAAGCTAAATTACTGTCCAATTTCACAATCAGAAAAAAAATCGAATCGAAATAATTATGATATCCTAAAATCGAGTTAAATTTGCGAATCAAAATATTTCTCTTTTTATTTCTTGTTCGATTCCGCTAGGGAGAAGAGTTTTTCAAGCAAAACGAAGTTAATTTTTATTCACGATGGCGAATTGGTTTTATGTTAATGGGTTGCTGTGGAGTTTTGGGGAGCGGGTTTGGGTCTGGCGATTGAAGTCGCGAGTCAGGAGTTTGGATTTGGGTTACGGTTTGGTCAAGGGTGTTGAAAGGAGTTGTAAGCGATGGTTCAGGCGTGAGTTCAGGCGATGGGAGTTGCTTGTGAAGTTCGATTGTGGGAGTCTGAAGTTTGATTGCAGTGCAGTGGGTTGTAGGTTGTTATGAACTGCTATATTGGTTACAGGCAGATTTCTGGCCGAGTAGTTTCTGGTGCAGCAGTTTTGGTGATGCACGATGCGGTAGCAAGAATGGCAGCTGGTAGAAGATAGATAAGCAGGAAGAAGTGGTAGTTCGTGAATGGTTGTTATGGCTCGACCGTTGACATTGAAGCGTGGGGCATATGGCCAGTTGACAGTAATGAAGTGCTAGAGTTGTGGGATATGGCAGAAGTAATGGCTTGGTGGATTGAAGTCAGGGGTATTTGAAGATTGATTAGAAGTGGAAACAGAGGCTAGTGTGTACATGTGCAGCGTCAGTGGGTATAAAAATGATGGTTGGTTGAGTGAAGCAGTTTGTAGAGGTAATGGTGGTGCTTGTGTGGTTTGAAGGTCTGTTGATATGTAAGTGTTGAAGTGGACAAGTATGTTTGTTTGATGGAGGAAGAACAGTCAGGAAGGCAGTGAAACAGCAGTTGTAGGCAGTCGGTTGTGGAGTTGTTCAATTGGCACTGCTGTGTGATACAAGTGGCAGAGAGTTTGTAATAGAGGATGGTGGAGTGATAAAAAAGTTTCAGGTGTTGTTTGACACGACAAGTATGTTTTGTGGTCATGAACCTTGGCAGTTGTAGTTGAGAAGGAGATTGTTGAATGCAATTGTTTATGAATCCGATGTTTATAGCAACAGTTTGATGGTTTGGTATGGTGGAGGATTGAAGTAGTAGTGGAGGATTGAAGTAGTAGTAAGGTAGTGTTGATGTATGGTGCAAGGGATGTTATAAAGTGGGGATGGTCAGAGAGTAAAATGATGAAGTGGTATGTTGAAGATGAAGGCACTGGTGGACGTTACAGTGCACAGGGCAATTGTGGGTGCATTCAATTGCAGTGGAGTGGAGTGGATATGGCAATTTGAAGATGTGCACACTTGTTGATGGGTAGGGATGCACAAAACTGTGCATGGAACAGTGGAGGAAGAAGTGTTTGAAGGCGGTAATTGGAGTGAACAGAAGAGACTGTAGATGTTTGGTAGTTTGGAGTGGCAACAATAGAAGGATGGAAGAGTTGTTGTATGTGATAGAGTAATAAATTGTAAATGTAAACCAAATAGAGAAAAGAAAGGGAAAAAAATTGTAAACGAAAAGAAAGAGTAAAAAATGTTTTTCTTTAAAATTGTGTATGTGTTTTTTTTAAAGAAATGCGATGCAAAATGAAACTAGAAAATAAGCAATAAACAAACACACAATAAAATGCACACAAAAATCAAACAAACACACAATTTTTTTCAATGCAAACACACACAAAATATAAACACATAAAAATAAAATAAAAAATTCGAAGAATAGAAAATTAAAATCAAAGATAATTCTCCGGTAACGGCGCCAAAGACTTGTTAAACGATGGAAATTCTATCGAATTAGAAAACCGTCAAAAAAAATTAAAATTAAAATAACCGCAAGCGCACGTGTACTATCGTAGTATGTGGCGAATACGGGTCGATCCACATGAAATTGTTGATTTTAGAAATCTATTCAATCAAATTAAATCAAAGTCGAGGGGAAGTTAAGCTAGAGAATTAACTAACTAACTAAAAGAAAAGAGAAACAAATATAAGTGTTAAGTGACAATTTAGAGAATAAATCCACTCTCTAAATCATGTACTTGAACGCATATGAAATCATGATCTCTTTTTTATGGTCATTAATGCTTTAATGGATGTACTTATCATAAGTATGACATATTTGTGCTATTGATTAGCCAGTATAAGCCATCAAATTATAACACACCCCTTAAACCACTTACTAACTTTCATGAAACTTAATAATGAAAATGAAATCTATTTCAAGTATGGTCTATTAACTATTGATTAGAAATATAGACCATTAAATTTAAATTTCAAATCACTTTCTTATGCCATAATCATATTTTGATGAAGAGGCATTTGTGTTAGTGATTTGTTTAAGCATAACATATTTGGTATCAACAATATAAGATATCAAATTCAAAGCAATAATAACAAATAAAACAATTCATTGATCATCATTAAGCACAAAAGGAGAGCATGAATTAACAAATAGTTAAAGTTACATAATTAGAGAGCTTTATTTCCCCTAAATTGAAGAGGTTTATCCTCTCATATTTGTTATTTAATTAACAAATGTAGCTTGCAACATGAAAGCAAAAAAGAAAGGAAAATGAAAGCTAAATGAAAGAAGAGAACTAATTAAAAAGAATTAACACTAATCTAATTTGCATGAAAGTAAATCTATACTACAATCATGAAAGGAGAATAAACAAGAGAAGAAAAGAGAAATATATTAAAGTTGTATAAAAATTACATAAAAGAAATGGCTAAGTAACCATGAAAAGAGAAAGAGAACTTTGAGTTTTATTTTGAGGCTAAACTAAACTAAGAGAGACTAAGGAAGGAGTGAGCCTAAAAGAAAGACTAAGAAAGAGACCGGTTACATGAAATATAAGGGGTTATTTATACAAGCATGAAACTCTAATCCATAATTTGGGGAATAACCAAACTACCCTTGAGAAAGTGTGCAGGCCATGCAATCATTAGCTTCTACGAATCATCATTTAAGTGTACATGAAACCATATACTCGATAAGCATGTGTAATAGGCTCTAATTTGTTCATTAAGGTAGGTGGGTAGGTGGGGTTTGGTCTTCACTTTGAATTATTACCATCTTTATTCCTTTGTGTTCTTTCTGTGCATGCATATCTTCTTCACGAAATAACTTGCAATTGAAATCAAATTCCTACAAAATAGTATGGAAATTTCTAATTAAATTTTCTCAAGTTAATTTATGCACAAAAATGACTATTTTGCCCTTGGATGAAGATGAACATGTGAGTTTGGAATTAATATGGATTTTGGTTAAAACAAGTTAAAATACCAATATGATCATTTATTTAAATTAATTAGAATAAATATGGTTGTAAAAATATGCACATTTACGTGCACGTGATGATCGTAGCGGTTTTGATTGGTTTAGATGAAATATTGTTACATCTCACCCATACATGCTCGTGAGTTTAACATACATCGGTCATAAGAATTTTCCACAAAAGTAATTATATACACACATATATACATACACACAAACACACACACACACACACATATAACACAAACACACACACACACACACATATATGTATACATATATATGCATACACACACATATGTATGTATGTATGCACACACAGACACACACACACATACATACATACACATGCATATATATATATTTGTATGTATACATACATACATATACATGCACACACATACACACGCGCACACACACACACACACATATATATGCATACGTACATACTTACACACACACATACATACATACATACATATGTACACACACACATATACATATATACATACACACATACAGATATGTGTGTATGTATATACATACATACACACGCATACATATATATACATGCATACATAAGAAAAACACACACACATATTCTCTAATTTGATTTTGAATGTGAAGATTAAATTTTCAATATGACTAGTATGGATACGGTTGGAAAAAAGGAACCTTTAAAAACACTTCAAATTGATGAGTTAAGTATTACCATCAAAATTATACTATGTCGATTTTCATCGTTTTATAACCAATACAAATTGAAACTTACAATCAAAAGCTATGACAAGACTACAATGCAAAGCCATCCACAACCATTCAAAATCGATATAAAAAAGTGTGATGCTAAAAGCACTTAAGAAAGTGCGTATTAATACCATTAAAAAATTAAATTCATTTTACTTAATTTATGTGCTTTCTAATACCATACTATTTCTCCACTCAGTTATTGAATACCTAACGAAAGTACTTTCTTTTTCTAAACAATGTTTCTTTTCCTTCATCACGTAAATTCCAAAACCCTAATCCTGCACTTTCTCTTTCTTCTTCATCACGTAAATTCCAAAACCCTAATATCCAACTTTCTTATTCTTCTTCATGTTAAAACCTAAACCTTAAACCTAAAGTATCCATAGTTCAAACTCTCATTATCAAAAGCAATTTAAAATTTCCACTTTTGATTGCTAACCAATGAAGTTCAAGAAAGAAGGAGATTTAGAGAATAATCAACGTTCTAAGAAGGGAAATGATGTGATTTTAATTTACACTAATTTTACAGGCTTTCAATATTATTTGCAACATGTATTGGTTTATGGCTTGTTCAGTTGTGTTTAGAAATGAGGAGCAGTGCATTGATATTAATTTTCTCGATTGATTGATAGGGAACATTGTTTTTCGTGAATTCAAATGATGAAAAGGAAGAAGAAAACTCCAATAATCTAAATATGGTATGTATTCATAGTTATGTATTTGAATTTATACCGTTCATTTGATGAATTTAATGGAAAATTAATTTTGTAGGCCTTTTTAATGAATTTGTTAGGTATAAAAAAAATTGATTTGTGAATATTGATGACGTAGAAATTGAACCGCCTTATGTAAGTATACGTATTTTTTTTTCCTTTGTTTGGTTAATGTTGTATGTACAAATACACACAAACACAATTGGTAATTGATTTTTTTTTTTTGAATTACCTAAAGAACCAAGCTTCGCCTGTAAACTCTAGGAAAGTATGTGCCTGCCAAACACATACTTCGGGTACTTGTTACAGGGTTGTCAGTTTCGGGGTTCGAACTCGTGACCTTCGAACACAATTGGTAATTGATGTTTTATGGATTGAATTGGTTGTTAAACTTTTTACACGACCAGTGAGAAAATAGTGAAGCATTAAAATGAATCAATTGTTGAAGCGAGAAGAAATTAAGGCTTAGATGCTAATTTTTTAATTGTTATGATATTGGGTGACAAATATTTTAAATCATTGCGGTATTATTTAGTAATGATTTTAGGAAGTACTTTCTTGAATGTTTTTAGCAGCATACTAAAAGAAAACTTTCAAGTGGCCGAGTCTTGTCTGATTTGCTATGCTAGTTTTGGATTTTCATTCAATTAGAAGTACGCCTGCACTAGTTCTTTATAAAAAAACAACGGTTTATTTTGTTGTTGGAGCTTCCACAAATAACAGATTTAGCACTAAAAATTATCCCTCCCCACCGTCCGTCCGTCCGTCGCTTGTAGCTAATTTTTAAATGTTAAACATAGGGTTCGGAAAACGCCGCTAAGTTTGTCATTCAAGCTTTTTCCTGTTTTCAAAATTGGATGTGAATAGGGCTGTCAACGGATATAAACGGATGCGAATTTGACTGTATCCGCATCCGCATCCGCATCCGCATCCGAAAATTTAAATTCGCATCCGAATTCGTATCCGAATTAACATCCGCATCCGTGGATATTCTTCGGATATCCGAAAATAAAAAGCAGATATTTTCTGATATTCGAAAATATACGAAATAACCGCATCCGAAATTGAATATCTGCATCCTAAATAAACAAGTTCGTACGATATTATTACAATTCAAATAAACAAAAACAAACTAAAATAATAGATAATATTTGTTTTCAGTTTTCATATATTTTCATCTTAGCCATCTCATATAAAATAACTAATAATCTAAACAAAATACAAAGTATAGCACACTAGAAAATCAAATATGTGTTAATAAACCAAATAACATACATATTCCTCTAACATAAATTTAGATTGATATTGTTGCTTAGCTAGGGTTTTACTTTCTTTCTTGAGCAATTTAGGCCTGGGCCAATTCATTTCTAAATATATTTTTTTATTTACAGGAAAATAGGCACAAGAAAGAAGTTATAAAAAAATTTAGTTTCAGGGACTATAAGTTTACTTTTCAGTTTGAAGGACACTTTTTAGTGTAAACTGAAAATGATAGTTACAACTATCATTCTGTGATTTACACTAAAAAGTGTCGTTCAGCCTAGAAAAGCAAACTTCTTGTCCCTAAAACCAAAATTTTCTTCAGGTTTTTTCTTAATCCTAAAAACCCTAAAAGTTAGGGTGTCTTAAGATAATAAATCAATAATAATAACAATTTGTACATGATTAATTTGGAATCGGATATGTTCATATCCGCATATTTTATTTTCGGATGCTGGATATCTGCGTCTGTTTTTCATGTATCCAAATCCGTTTTTTCATACATATTGTGACGGATTTCAGATTCTTTGACGAAATGCGATGAATCAATTTATAATGTACTGCTAACATTCTTCACGGCCAAGACGAAATTCAATTCTTTAACTATAAACTGAACTAAATCTGAGAAATGCAGCAGACCGGAGATGAGTCGGATACGGGTCGTCTTCCGAAGCCTGATCCAGACTCTGATAGCTGCCTTCTTCAACCTCGGATCGCTCATAACGATCCAAGCTATGTCGCCATTCGACGAATTCTCCTCGCGAGAAATACCCAGATCCAACAGCGCAAGGTTAATTTTGAAATCTTCGCTTAGTTTACTATGCTTCTTGATTTTTATTTTATTTTTAGTTATTTGTTTATATTTTCGCGAATACACCATGTATTCATCACATACGCGGAGAGCAGATATGATGTGTGAAATTTGAATAATCCATGCGTTAGATTAATATGCATATTTGTCAATAAATCGTAGGAACCATACCAATTTTCCATATATATACAAGTGTTTTGAGGGTTATATCTGGAGTGTAATAAGAGAGATTTAAGGGAGGAATATCTATATACATTTTTATACTACTTAAACTGCTCCCTTTTGTCAAAATATTATTTGCTGTTTTTGTTCATCTAAAGGAATGGAGATGCAATGGGAGAGGATACGTGGCATACAGAAATTTTTTGCGCCGGCCAAGGAATTGGGATAGTTTGATTTCAAGGAGTCAAACAAGCACGCCGAGTAATAGGTCAGTCTAGTTATCTGTTCCAAATGAGTAAACTAGAGAATTATATATTTTTTATGATGATTTGAATGTGCTTTAAGTAGAAGTGCAATTGATGTTGTACTGGTTAAAAGCTTTGTTTGGTACAGTGTATATGAGTTTGAAACTGTTGCTTAAAACATCATATTACCTCTAATAGATATAAGAAAAGATTTTTACCCCCTTTCTGCAGCTCAAGGCAGTAGCAGATTAGAACATGTCTAAAATAGATTAGATAAGTGCACGTTGCCATATATCTCGATGTAGATAAGCTGATAGTTGTAGAATGTGCATGTATTCTATTGATGTAACATAAAGAGTTAGATATCAGTTATACCAACTAGCAAAATGAATTTTTTACACCTTTTGTTTCAATGATATAGTTAATCTTAATTATTCTATGACAGGGACCATAAGCGACCCTTGTTCATATTTGATGACAATATGCAATTTCTTGCCATCTGTAGGAATATGTAATGAATATACAGCTTCAATTTTCTAGTATATCCTAATTCTATATTTCTAACTAGGCTGTATGATTCTTTTTTCTTTATTTTTTTATATAAATACTGCATAAATCCAAACAAGCTCATTTCAGTTTATTTTCTTGTTTAAACTATTCGGTAAGGTCTGGAACATAATCAACTCAACTTTTCAAGACAGTTAGTTAAACTATACATTAAGATAAAGTTATATATTACAAGCTAAATTGATAATGTAAAAGCATCTCCAATGGTTGTATACATAAAATTTTAACTTGGAAAAAAAATGGAGAATCATATGAAATTATTCTCCAACCATTGTGTGATTGGTCAGTAGTTCTGTATTTCGGTAATGCGATTCTTCATTTTGCAAAATTGGAGAATGAATTGTCTATTCTTACAAAATGAAGAATGGTTGGAGATGCTTTAAGCATGCATGGTTCAACAAAGCCATTGATGGTACACGGCACATCAAATGCCCAGCATGTTTGAATAAAATATGTGCTTATCTGACTATGTATTGATCGTATGTGTACTAAATAATACGTATCTTGTGCGCCTCCTATAATTATTGCATTATAACCATTGATGTTCAACATATATATTTGGATAAAATTTATTTATAGGCCTTCCAAAAAAAAAAAACCTATTTTGAATTTAGGACCCGTTCAAAACTAACTACAAAAATATGCATCTTTTTTCTTATATCAGCATTCTACACTTATGCAATTTGAATTTGCGCAAGCATGATTTTTTTCAATAAAAATTTACAAATTGAGACTTTGTGCTTGCGCACTTCAAAATTGCACAAATACAGCTCCTGGTCTAGTGAAAACCATTCTTTTTTTTAATAGTTTTAAACGGGGCGTAACGTTGAAATAGATTTGTTTTTTGGGTCTATAAATAAAATTTGTCCTAACAAGTCTTTGTTTTATTCTATAGGTAGCTACTAAGCACATTGTAGGACAATCTGTATGCTAAATTATATTTAGCAGTGAAGAGCAAATGAAATGAAGCACCAACGTAATATGATAAATAATTATGAGCCTCTGTGTGTCAAGTTATGTGATTATGCCTCTTAGAAAATATTGTGTCCACCATAGGTATTGATGTGCAACAAATATATGGAAACCTTGAATGTATTTTACTTTTTTGACATCAACTATCACCGTTGTATGCGAAGTAAAACTAGTTTTTCTTTTTATACTTTTGTACTACACATTTTCTTCATTTTGATTATCCTAATAATTCGTCTTATAAAATGCATACAAATATAGAAACTGGAGACATTATGTTATATATGAAATGGAAAGCTGTAGCAATTTATTAGAATAACGTGAAAATGATTCGCCAAGAATCTTCTCTTTGTTACATGATTAAGCATATTAATAATATTATTATGCATAAATAACTTAACATTAGAGGTGAGAGATATTGTAGTACAAAAGAAATACAATAACATCTTCAAAAGATTCCGGTGGAATTCGTTTTGATACTTATCCTGTTATTCATGATCTTAAGAATATTTTTCCCCCTCATATTGTAGCCTGCTGTGCCATGTGCTGTGGTATGAGATCACATAAGTATATCTAACATTATTTTATGTAATGTAACAGTGGGCATTGGTCTTCATCTCCAATTCCTCAATCCATATTATTTGAGGGGGAAAGCGGAAGTTCTAGCAGGGTATGTTTTAATCCCCAATCATCACATGCTTTACATTCTCATCATATGTTATTTACAGTACAGAAAGAAATTCCCAATACTCTCTGGTGTAAAAATCCTTCTAGGCGTCCTAGGCGGGGCTTGCTGCCTAGCCATTTGCCTAGGCCCACCTAGGTGAGGTTACCATCCCATCTAAACATCTAAACGGGTATCTAGGCTCTACTTAGGCTCTAGTCAAGGCTTGATATCTCGTATAAGCCTCTATGTGCTAGTTTTTGACAATCTTATCACCTTGGCTGTTCCCAAGCCCACTCAAACCCCCCAACTTTCCAATTTGGATCAGTTGATACTAAACGAAATACCGAAATTTTGTCCAAAATCAGCGAGTTTATCTAAAACGCTTAAATCCAGTTAATCCCTGCATAAACGATTAATTCATAGTCCATGCTTGCCGATTATCATCTCCCTAGTGCGTGCAAAGGGTCAGGTGGTATAAGTTCCCTTAATACCTAAATTTTATTTTGCAGTCTTTTAATCTTCAGTGTTCAGAATCATTTGCTTAAACACATTGAATCCCTGTGCATCTACATGTGTCAAAACATTTATTTTCTTAGAAACAAGTAGAACGTTTTTATTTGGGTACCTCAACCTACATGTTTGGAGTTCCCAATGTGTTTTATAATATTACGAGAATGAATTCACAAGATGTTCTATGCAATAAACAACTCAAATTATGCATTAATCATTTAATTGTTTCTGCATGACATACACTATATAAATGTGTCAAATTGCTTGTTTTTTCTATTCCTGATATTATTGTGTTACAGTTTCTAGTGCAGAGTAAATCCCTCTTATGAAACTTATAGGCAGTAAGGGCTTACTACTTTATCTGCAGTGTCATATCCATCACTGGCTATCTTCATGTTATCTGTAATTTCTTAGTGTAGTTTTTTTTGATAGCATTATTTCTTCTTCAGGATTTGAGAAGTTTGAATAATTCGTTTGGTCATCGTTCAAGTTTTAGTTCATCTATAGGCGATGCTGATCATCAAGTTCGGTTTGTTGAACCTGCATATTCATTTGTTGGAATGCATTGTATCTTTGATAGTTGTAAAGCTTCAGGTGAATTTTGATACACCTTTTGCTATACTCTCTTGTAACCTTATTTTCTTTGCCGTCTATATATTTTACTCAATATTTTCTTACAGTTACGATTTTAAAATTCGGGCACATGAGTTCTGATCTACTTGCATATGGTTCATCTGATGGAAGTTTAACTATATGCCTTGTCTCTGAGCAGCCATCTGTTCTCCAACAGTTAAGGGGGCACTCAAATGCAATTACAGGTGAGAAAAAGCGTCTTTATTTTATTCATTCATTAATGTCCTTTATATTTTTTTTTATTTAATCTCTTCGTATAGTTTAATAAAAGGCAATTTGCAACATGTACTGGATATAAATTACTTTAAAGTCAAGATGTTCTGACAGAGTTTGTATGGATAGCACACAACAAATCATTTAATAGACTTTAAATTGCACTTAACGTGTGTAACAAGTGTTGTAACATGTACTATGCAACCGTGTCCATCTTGCAGCCAGAGACTAATAACTTTTGTGTATTAAAGTTGAATTATTTAAAAGGGGCTAAAGTTTTTAAACGATATTTCTGATTGTAGGTGAGTATATTTTTCTGTTTTTTATTTAATATGTTTTCTACTCCTTTGTTTTTGTATATTGTTCCATGAATGTTTCTTCTTGTCTGGGTAATAGTTCTGTTCATTTACATCGTGATCCAAATGATTTTATTTTATGATCCGTTTAGTCAGAAATACCAAAAGTACACAAACTACAGCTGGCGTCCTCCTGATTTGCTTAATACGAAAATAGTTTACTTTTAATATTCATGATATTACAGCCATTTAGAGGCCTAACATTATTGCCAATACTGAATATACATTAATTGGATGAACTGCATAGCAATTTATCCATGTGTTACAATAACTAAACTACTAAATAAATTCAAAGATAATATATATTGGGAAGTACAAGGAGAATCATGTAAATTCTGCATTTCACATGATTGCAGCAAGTATTTTAGAATGCTACCATCTCTCATTTAAAAATTTAAACCAAAGGAAGGTATTATGCTGATATGCTCTCTAGTTATAGTGTGCTATAACTGAACTATTCTTTGTGGGATTGGGGTTTTGAAACTGCCTCATTGATTGTTTGATGAGTTCCTTCCCCGGTCATTCCTTAATCTTTGTTACTTCTTGAAGGATTATAGCTGTGTTCGTTTGCATTATGATTACAAAAGTTCTGTCTCATTTTTTGATTAGTGATATCGAACATCGTGCTATTTATGTATTTATTATGTAGAAAGTCATATGTTTTCAATGTAGTTCAACCTTCAAAAATACTCAGTGATGATATATCAATCAGATAGCTAAACTGCATATTTTTCATCTTGTTTCTTAGTCAAATAAGTTCAGAGGGGAGAGTGTGGGTCAATGGATGAAAAGAAGCTTATCTTATGATCTTTTGAATCCTCTCAGCTGAAAAAAAATAAAGAAGTCCCTGATTACATGATTTCAAACATTATGCGAATCACTGTGAAGAACTGCTAGATATTTTATTTAGCAGTTTTACATCTCACCTCATGTCTTAATTCTCTTATAGACTGCCTTTGAATTTATCACTTTCAGAAAAAGACAATTAGAACCCTTGCGTTTAATGAAATAAATGGTTTTTGCATATTCTAGATATGTCAAATTTTGATGATGACAGTATGCATATAACAATTTTATTTTCTATTTCCTTTTGGTATTCTAACTAGATTACAGATTTTGATTTTTCATCTAATAATCAGTATATTGCTTCATCATCAATGGATAAAACTGTCCGGGTTTGGGAGATATACAAGGGAAGTTGCATGCGCGTAATTTATGGGACTTCTCCTCAGCTTTGTATTCGTTTCCACCCTGTATGTATTCAGTCTGCTTGTTTATTTTCTCTTCATTATCATAAGCAATTGCTGATGCTTAGGTTAGGAATCAATATCAAGATGATAATATCATCTAACAGGCACCCCTTATTAATATATATATATATATGTATATGTATATGTATATGTATATGTATATGTATATGTATATGTATGTATGTATGTATGTATACACACACACATATATATACATACATATATATAATACTAAAGTTCCTAAATTAAGATATGGAGGTCAATTTTCTTATCATCTAGACTTTATATGTATTCATGAATCTTCATCTATGCATACTTTACTTACCTGCCTTTAAATGTCCGCAGGTGAATAACAATTTGCTATCAGTGGGCAATGCAAATAGAGAAATCAGTGTACAATGTTTTATTCCCTTAGTTTGGTACCATTGCTAAGTTTGTACACATTATGCATTGTATGCATCTTTTCTTCATACTAAAACCCTAAACTCCGCATTTCAATTTGGAATATGAAGTCATGAATTTGCCCTCCCTGTACAACTTTCATTGTAGGTGATTAATTTTAGCACTGGTCGGGTTGTTCGCAAATTATTGTTCGAAAATGAGGTAACAGCTATGGACAATGCTCACACAGGCCAGCTTATTTTTGCCGGTGACACACAGGTATTTATGTTGTAAAATTATGTTTCATTCTCAAGGTTATCTCACAAATGCCCCTATGTTCACTCAGAATTTCATTTTGCACCCATAGTTAATCATGATTTGTAACCAAGGTTTCAGATCTCAGATTTCCGTCACGTCTTATTATGAGATTTTCACACACGATATCTTGTATCCGTTGAGATGTCAGATAAGTTAAGTGTATATCAGATGTACATCTCAGATTGACATCTCAAATCGCAAAATACACATGAGAAGAGTCTTGGAGTAATTTAAGAGTCTAAAAAGCTATTTTTTGAAAGATCTTGTTTTTAAAATTGTTATTAAAAAAAAAGAACTATAACATACTTAATTAGCATCGAACGATAGTTTTGCACTAGAAAAAGAATACACACATGCATGCATGCAATATGTATGTACATACATATACATGCATGCGTGCATGCAGTATGTACACACATACATATGTATGTATACATGTATGTATGTTACATGTATGTATGCATGTAGTTGGAGAAGTCTAGTAGCGTCTAGTAGCTTAATTAATTTGGTAACTAACAAATTTCGTCTCATTTAAACATGGATAAATGAAAAAAATTCTAGTCATTTGCTGTGATTTACCCAGAGAAAAAGTATAAAATAAGATTAGACTAAATATTAAACAGTAGTTTGTAGGATCAATATGTTCGGATTATATAAAAAGTGAAACTTGTATAAAAGAAAAACACAATTCGGACAAGATCTCGGATTGACATCCTATTTCAATTTTCGGATGATATTTAATATCTCAGACGATATGAGTCTCATACGAGATGAGTCTCAACCAAGAGATGGATGATATTTGATGCCTCATCTCATTCAAGTGCAAAAGTGAGATCTCTGCAAGCTCTATATGATGAGATGGATGAGACCTTAAACTCTGATTGTAACACACTAACTGAATATGAAGAGTTTGATTGATTAAACAAAATGAAGTAGCAGGTAACTGAGATGTATGTGCTTAGCATGATTTGAGAGAAGCACAGAGACATTTTTGAAATCGACCCAAATTATGATTGCTAGCGCTGTAATCAAATTTGGAATTACAGGGTTGCATATACACTGTTAGTGTGAACTCCCATACAGGGTCAATATCAAGGTCACATAGAAACAGAAGTAGCAAAAGCAGATCTCCTGTCACAACTATACAATATCGTACATTCTCTCTAGTAACACGGGGGCCGGTGCTTCTTGCATGCACCCAAGATGGTAGCCTCTGTTTCTTCAGGTTTTTATTCTTTAATCTATATCTATTTTCATGGATTTGTGTAATGTGATATTGGTTCATTCACTCATCTAAGCTTCGTGGATAAATGCAGCGTTGCTTTGGAGATACATGGATATTTGACTCTTCTTTGCTCACTTAAACTAGCTCCCCGTGTGCATAGCATACGTGCTTCATTTTGCCCTTTGCTTTCCCTTGAAAAAGGGGAATTCATAGGTAAGTCCTTTACTTTTACTACTAGTACAAACTGCATGTTTTGCTAGAATATTCATTCTTTGCAACCCCGGCCCAGATTTTAAATTTTACTAGTCATTTTTGATAGTACGAATTGGATGTTGTATAATATATAATATAGACTTGTATGATCGAAGTGCATCACTTTTGGCGTTTACTTGAATTATTACATGAAATATTAAGCTAAATATATTCATGATGAGAGTTAGAGAAATAAGACGGTTCCAGAATGTGATATTATCTTGTATCTTATAATTAGTTACAGGCCAGGTATAATACTCAGTCTGTTAGCATTATTTCAAATAATTCAGTGTATACTAGAACAATATAAATACTGCTGTACAAACTCAATGATTATTATTCGAATAAAAATACTATTTCAGTGCAAATTATCCCAGCTTCTTTAAAACACTTTTATGGTATCAGAGCCATAAAACTGTCAAACGACGGTAATCTCATCAGAAAATAGTATGCCGCATCATTAAGCCATCCTGAAGGGGTGTCAGATCAAGATCATCATCCACCACCTTCGGTTGCTCTCAGTTTTTGCATTCTCATCATCTGAGATTGTAGTATCTTCATTCTCACCATATCAGTCATCAAGAAACCCCATCAAAAGTGCCTCGCCAAGAATCTTGTTTCAAGATTTGCAAGTCTGACTGCACAGTGATAGAGTCTCATCAAGAATCTCAACATCACTTCCTGTTAATCCATTACGGTCGAAGGCGATGATGTTTTATCTAGAGCATCAAGTGGAAACAAGAATCAGGAAGGGTCAAGACCAAGAAATCAAGAACCACCCGAGCCTGAAATGAACACCTGCAACATTATTAAACCAAATAATCATTTAGTCACCACTGCATTAGATGCAAACAACTTCATATCAAATCTTTATCTACCACTATGACTAGCAACCTTTGACTCTCAAAAGACAAAGGTGAAGCTATTGCTAATGAAAGACAATATAGAAGCATCATTGATGCTCTACAATACATTACTATAACCAGACCAGATGTGTACTAGTGTAAACAAAGTTTGTTAATATATGCATAAACCACTCAGTGACCATTGGAGAGCTATAAAACGTATTTTACGTTACCTGAAAGGAACGTTAAATCATGGTCTACACTTCAACTACATAAAAGAATCAAACATACAAGCTTACTCAGATGCGAATGGCAGAAAGTCGACATTAGAATTTTGCATCTACCTGGGTAGCAACCCTATTTCCTGGAGCTCCAAGAAACAAGCTACAGTTTTACACTCCATCACTGAAGCAGAATATAGATCAATAGCCAGCACTGCAACAGAAATCACTTGGATTGAGTCTCTTTTGCACGAAATTAAAATTGATCTCAAAAACACTTAGATTATCTGGTGCGATAATCTTACCTCAATATCTCTTGCCACCAATCCAGTCTTACACTCACGAACAAAGCATATTGAGATTGATTTTGTAACGAACACGGGATTTTCGATCCTCGAAAATCAACATCAATATGTCCACTGTATAGAATGCCGAGTAATCGAGTGGCGAAAACACCAGTTCATTAGGGGTGAAGAAGAAAAGGTAGAAGAAGAAACAGAAAACAACACGAAATCTCACAATCGCAGCGGAATAAAATATAATATATAACAAATTTTAAATACAAGAACTGTACTGTTAATATACATATCATTATCAGAGTACAATAAACGACAATCAATCTGGATAGTTTAACAACTTGTCCTCACACAGCGGAAATACAAAAACGAGTATGGAAATACGTCTTCGTCATCCAGCTCGTCTCCTGAGCCGTATAGCATCCTAATCTGAATATGTAATACTCGGTCTGACCCGAGCATTATAATAAAATAACACCCGAGTCAGTCTGAAAAACTAACGTGAGAAACACACTCAATTTGAATTATTATTATTTTCAAAATCCTTTAAAAGACAGATATCTCGTAAGACCACATCACATATAAATACGTCGGGTTTTTACCTTACGATATGCAAAACATTTTTATCAAAATCATGTGATATTATAATATTGTCTAAACAAAGTAAATAGAAAATAGTTGAAATGCTTGCATCTCACGTTTCAGCATAGTTGGGCACAATCAAAACCGTACGGCGCTTATTGGAGAATGGATTCTATACAATGACTAGGCATTGAGGTATCGTCTATCACAGTACACTTCTACAAAAATGTACCGAGGACCTCGCTGGGATCCCCTACAACACAAGACCGGTCTTATCCCTAGCCTGGGTAGAACCGAATATGTTATCACCCCGAGTGTTCCTACCCTTATCGAGTGCTTTTTTTCATGCACCACCATATCCATAATTTATAATATATCCGAGGGTATCTAGAAAGATGTAACGTACCCTAATTGGGTGTGACCCACTTAGCCTTTCTGCAGCTTCCTTGATTTTCAGTCATTCCGGCTGATGATGCTTGAAGCTACGATTACCATTCAAGAACAATTTAACTTAGAATGTTCATCGTTCTCCAATGACGATGTTCTGATAGCATTCGTCCATGCAAGTTGTCCTGAGTCTGAACAAACCGAATCACCGTCTTCACTGCCTTTGCGATATCCATTCGTAACGTTCAAATCAGATCGAAGTGGTTTTCAGATAATTAAATCTGATCTCGGTCTCTTCGAAACGATCAACAAATTTGGCCAATATTGATAGTCGGTTATTTAACTATCAATAAAACATGCATAAACAGTCACTAGACCTTGTTTTTTAAATCTTCTCAAAATATTTATTTCAACATATCATTACGAAGATATATATATATATATATATATATCAATTTCTTCTAATATTTCAATATTTGAAAACACTAAAACACTTATCCATAGCAGGATATTTTCAAATCATCCAACACTTAAAAATATTTCAAAGTTCCCTTTTAAGATTCATTACTTAGGAAAGTATTCATATACAACTCATCTCGTTGTTAAAATATTTTCAAAATCTTCCATTTCAACACTTGAAAAAATATTGCGAGATTTTATTTTTCCTCAAAAACCATTCTATTCCCAATACAAAATAATCCTATTAGTTTCCTATCTCTCCAAATTCTTTACAGTTGACTTGTAAATTCTTAAATTTATTTATAACGGATTCTATAAATTTTCGGAATTCACTAATCCATTACCTTTAAAATTTCCCAAAATCGATTTATACTCGTCTAAAATCTCAACTACCCATTTTAATTTCCTTTTTGTGAACTTTAATTCATTTCCGAAGTTTTCATATTTAAATACTTTGGAAATTTCCTTTAAGTTCTAGAATTCGACTATAAGATTCCCTTGTAGAAATCATCTCCGTTCAATAACTCCGTTTACCATCTTGAGGGGATTTATAAATAATTTTAAAATCCTTTCAAAACTTTGTATATATAATAAGTATTTTCAAATGATAATAATTTATTTTTAAGACATGTTTTAGAAAATTATTTAAATATCACACATTTTATACGAACATCAATAACTCCTTTTCAATTCCTTTTAAACAAAACCAATCGATTTCCGAAGCTTATTTTAGAAAAAGAAATTTATTTCAATAAATATTAAATATATTTCAATAAATATTAAATATTTTAATAATTCACTTCTCTTAAACATTTCAAAACTAAAAAGCTTTAACTAATAGTTTATTAAATAGGAATTCATTTAAAAGCAAATTTTAAATTCCCAACAATAATTAATTTTAAAAATCAAATATTCCGATGTCAATTTATAAATCCCTCTCGATTCATATCATTCTTAACCACTCTCCCATTCGAAAATAGATTCCACTATCTTTCCCCAAAATCGATCTCATATCTCGATATAAATTTACATTGTAAATTTATATTCCCAATTATCAACTGATAATCATTCCCTTATTTATAAACATCATTTATAAATTTACAAACTCCCCTGAGATTTCACTTGTTTATAAAACTAATCTCTTTTATAAAATTTCATTTTTATAAATCCCATTTATTTTCAAATCTATTTTTAATATCGATTTTAACTTCCTTCCATATTTTCAAGAATATCATTTAATAATCTTTTATATAATTTATTTTCAAATCTCTAATTAAAACATTTTACAAAATGTTAAGTCCAACTCCAAACCAATTTATTACCTTATCCAAATCAATTTCTTTTAAAATGATCCAATTTCGATATAAATATTTTTATATTCAAAATCTTCTTTTAATTCCTTCAAAATTCAAAAATAATATTTATGCTATTTAAAATACCAAAAATTCAGGCCAGTGCTACTATAGCATCCAAATATTCAAATCGCAACAATAATCTATAACATATTATTCTAACACATCATATATCAATATATATGAAAAATAAATAATATATTTGAGGAATCCAGTCGGTTCCCTCCAACCCGTTTTTCCTGCATCCACAGTTGTTAGACAACAATAAGAATACCAATCCCGCTTCGAGGCAGAATATCGCAGTATATAGGGTCATACGCTATTATGCGGGGGGCGTATAGGGTCTCATCCGCTCCAATAGACGAGAAATATATCCAACTACTAATATATATACTATATATACATATAATATCATTCAACGGATAACATTAATAAATTCAATCAAGCATCCATACTTAATTTTAACTATTTAAAATTGAATTCGGCAATCCAAATGAGTAAGATTTACTCACCTTGATTTTTTTTATTTGCAGTCCGTTCCAACTTTAATAAAATTGAACAACATTCGATTTAATCTAAAAATTCTTGCTATCCCATATCAATTCCAAATTAATTCCAGGTTATCCATTTCGCAGCTACGAATCCATCGTGATCAACTTCGTGATTTTTGGACCTCGTATGAATTTAATATGGATTAATCAACTACGAAATAACTTAATCGACAATTATCTTAGTTCTAAATTTGTTTTAAATAAATTACCCTCTGCTCCAGACTACGATCACCCTCCAAGTTGCGAAACCCTCCTTCCCAACTTCACCTTCTTCCGAGTTGACTAGCCTGCACCCCTCCCGACTGCGCTCCACCACGAACTTCGGCCACCCAGCAACCAACGCTGCCCAAAACAACTTCGACATTCCCTCTCTTCCATCTGCGTGCTCACTCGCATCTTCCCCCAAAGTCGCGCCTTCCATCCATCACGCCTAAACGCACGCCAACAACATCAAGCCCACAACCCTCGACAGCGAACCACTGCCACATCGACTTCCCCTTCTGATCACAAGCGCAACCCAATCGTGACCATCGCGACGAGCAGCTCCGTTTACCCTAATTGCCAACTCGACCTACATCCCATTGCCACTTTCCATCGTCGTCCCTCATCTCGCGATCGCCACTTCCCTCGGCCACGACGACGTTGCTCGAGAGTCGCGAGTGCCGGCCTTGCTCGCGAACGGCCCTCCATTTGCTGGCCTCGCGATCGCCTTTCTTCCCCTTTTTTTTCGTACATAGAATTCGATTCTTTTTTTTAACCGAGGATTCGATTTCTTTTTTCTCTCTCTTCGTGCTTGGACTGAAGAGAAGGAAAGGGAACGTGACTTATAGAGGAAGGGGTATGATCTGAATAGATAGGGGAAGATGTGATTTGAACGTGAAGGGGGCTTGTGTACGATCTTGGTCGGCTTAGATTTGATTTTGATTTGATCATATATATTTTTATTTAATTTTAAATATCTCACATTACATAACCCGAAATTTTGAATCCCTGTAAGGCGTGCCAACAGACATTTCTAATGTTATACCGCTATTTTGAACCCAATGGAACAAGTTTTAAGTCTTAATTCGATCGTATGTGGAAGATAGTCTTTTAAATCGACTATTTAAATTAAATTAAATTATTTCTAGACGTTTTCAAATCGCACAACCAAACGGTAAATCCAAACGCTATGAAATTTGAAATTCGATAATAATACACTATTACGGATTTAATGGAACTGATTTCGACGAATTCTGAGACTGTAACCCGGGTCGTTATTTTAACGCGTCGATTAAATCGATGATTTTTAAAATTTACGAAATCGATTGAAATTTTCAGTTTTAAAATCTTATTAAATTATAATTCCAAATCCAATATTTAAAACCATTTAAATATTCAAAATCAATCGTCGAAAAATCCAGATCGTTACATATTCACATTTTGTTCGTAAGAGAGTTTTAAACGGGAGACTAAAAGTGAATCACGTTCCCGCCTTTTATCAGAGAGCAGACATTCTTACGAAGCTGCTATCAACTAAATTTTTTATCAGATTAAAGGAGGAACTTAAAATTAGAGGTAGCGGCGGAGAGTCGAAGGAAGAGAAGAAAATCCTAGATGAAGTTGAAGGGAGGGGGGGGGGGGGAGTTAGAGAAATAAGACGGTTCCAGAATGTTATATTATCTTGTATCCTATAATTAGTTACAGGCTTGGCCTGATACTCAGCCCATTAGCATTATTTCAAATACTCGGTGTATACGAGAACAATATAAATACTGCTGTACAAACTCATTGATTATTATTCTAATAAAAATACTATTTCAGTGCAAATTATCTCATCTTCTTTAAAGCTTAAAGAACTTTTAATGAGGAAAGTTCAACGACCCTTCCTTTTGGAGCACCGACACCATATTTTGAGCTGCACTATTCCAAATACTACAAAATTTTGTGTAAGTGTTTAAAATCTACTTTATGAATGTCATCTTTATGAAAAAACATGACCATTTTCATATTTTTAACATCTTCAAAATTACCGTTGAAGCATTTATTTCAACAGTTAATTTTAAGCACCATATTTATTATGGTAGATATATTCAAATAAGCCCAATTTTGTGAAGATGATCTTGAGTATGATAAGAACATATGTACAAATTTTTATAGCATTTGAATAAGTGTTGATGAAAATATGAAAGAGGTGCTCCAAAGAGGATGGTGTCATTGAACCTTACTCATTCATTATCGATTTTTCTACAGATCGACAACATAAAATTGAACGATCTTCGGTAATATTTAGAAATGCATTCAATCACTTTGACATATGCGCCTATGGGTTAGAACTTATCAAGCGTCACAGAGGAATATATTTCGCCTTGAATCAGATGCTCGTAAATTGAACAGTTACTCAACCATAAACTTTTTATGTCCCCATTGTGGTTTGTTAGAAAGCTGTGTCACATTAAAATATTATTCAAATAGTAGTTTGCATGCCAATGCGTGTCTCCATTCAGATTCACGATCAGCTGGGAGCTTTTTGCACTTTCATCCTTTTATCGTGAGAAGTTAAAAAGTGGAGTAATGGTTTGAGGATTTTTCCATTTGTAACCTACACGTGGTTCTAATTTTTTTTAATTTTATTTTAATGGTCATCTCACCTCTTCTTATGCTAGGCAAATTGTTAAGTAGGCACAAAAAACTCATTGGTTCACTTCCTGATACCTTATATATTTTTCCCCTCAAGCAGTGAATCCATATTTAATCTTTTATTCATATTTGACATTTGCTTTTCAGTGTGTTAGCATTCAGCAGAGGTGTAGTTTTGTATAAGTTTTTATAATGGTTACTACTAGTATCCTCCCAGCTATTTACCATCTATCCTACAAGACACTGGAATTTGAAGTCTCGGTAAACCGTGTTTTAAATATGGACACCATCATGGGTGTAATACAATGCAGTTCATTCATATATTTTTGTCATCATTTTCTATCCATGGATTATGTTTTTACACCACTTGGTAATATGTAACAGTATATCAATGAAGTTATAAAATCTTGCTTGAGAAAAGCAGGCTGTTGGCAACATTCTCCCGACCAACTGGAAATATTTGATCAAGTTTTTTGTTTTTACAATCCATGGTCAAGTTGTATTAAATTTTAGCAAAATTTTTTGTCAAGGTGTTTCTAGCAATATGTGAAATATGATAACGCTAAAATGAAGTTAAAAATATGTTTCACATCTTGAATCTTGAGTTCTTTCAAACATGAAAGTGTTATATATTTGCTGATATATTCTAATATCTTTAGTCATATCATTGGCATGTATTATGATATGGGTTCATCTTTTGAGCATTCATTGCACATATACCATAATTTATATCAGCACAGTGAATTGTTGTATCTTGTTTAGTTATGGGATTATGATATCCTTTATCATCAAAGCATTCTATGCACTTGCTATATAATATATATCCTACCACATTCATACAAGCAAGAAGAGCCGCTTGACTTAGCTTGGGCGCTGACTTTCTGATTTATTGACTTTCAAGTTTCTGGTAGTGAGGAGTCCAACGTTTACTTCTACGACCTAACCAAGCGGAATAATGCATGTGTAAATAAACTACAGGTTGATATCTCTCCAAAGTTATGTTTCATATGTTTGTGATATTTTGATATCCTTCTGCTTACTAAACGTGAGTATATTTATCACAACTTAGGGTCATGGTTCTCCTGTTATTGGAGTTGCCTGGAATCATGGTGAAAATCTGCTAGCATCTTCTGATACAGATGGAACTGTTATTGTATGGAAACGAGCAAAGACTGGTTGAACATAACTCATTTTAAATTTCTGTCAGTTTTGTTTAAATGTTTTATACATAACATACAAGGCCTTCTCGGTGAAAATGACCAACTTTAAGTTGTATATTAAATTTAATTGTATGTTTGTATCTGTTTATGTACTTACGTTTTGCTCCACTCCTGCTCATACGTCAAATTTAACATATATCGTGATTGTGATCTTTACTCTAGTTCACGAACTTGTAGTCCTTTTTAATACTATTTGTTAACAAGTCTGTTAACGGGTATTCAAAAAATTCGATATTTATGTGTCCAAAAATAGATATTCGGAAAAAATAGATACATACGTGGATATGAAGATATTCGTATTTTGAAGTTATTTGCTTAGTTTCTGTTAAAATCATAGTATATATTATGTATATTTAGTATTTTGGTTTGATGAGTGATATTTGTTTTTCATTAGCTGATAGCATATATTATATCAACGGATACTTTAGTCCATACAATCGTTCAAAACTGGTTATTATCATCATATTTGTTTATTTCCGTACTTTTATAATCAAGACTGAAAGAAATTTTTTTTGCTGAATTGAAAATTTATATTTTTATTAATCGTTGGTGGTAAAGATAAATATTCGATGTTCGTTCTTATCAACAGAAGTAGTGTTCAAAAATGACTTCGGATGTTATATGTGAATATAACACTATCTGCATCAGAAAGTATCCGTTGATAGAACAATTTTTTTATTAGTAACCGCTAAAACATATAATTTAGCTGCTATTTTAAAATATGTTATTTTTAAATATCGATAGATATATGTATGATATGAAGGCTTTTTTTTTGTTTTGTTTTTTTCTTCTTAATATAACTTTTGAGATACACAAAATTTATGAAGGCCAAGAACAATTTTTTGCCCAAACGTTACGTATGAAGATAAGGGATGCTAGAAAGGTAGAACCCCTTTAATTCCAATTTTTTCTCTTTAATTGTGTCCTCCAACCCAACTTATCGAATTCTTTAATTTTGAATCTTTAAGCGCTATGCTATGAGATAATGCAATTCAAAATAAAACCAGGTACCTTAATTAAAGATTTTCCATTTTCCTACATACAGATGCATGCACGCGCACACATATATATTCCTTTAATAATATTTTAAAATAAAAAATAAATTTTTACAGATATAATCTGTTTTTTTTCAACATTAACTTAGAAAAAAGGTGGATTTAAGATTAAAGTTCTAATTCTATCAAACTATATTTCCAATCGATGGTTTATTCACACATTAACGCACATGCATGTGCACACACATAATGTTTTCGAACGTGATTTAAATCGTGGAGTTCAATTTCAAATTGAAGCAAGAATTGAATCGTACGTTATCGATTTAAAAGATCCATATTTTAAGGTTTGTACATACTTTAAAATTGATATTGAAGTTTAAAACTAAAATTTAAATTTCTCTCTTGTTGCACTTTAATTTTATTTAGAAAACATTAATATGAATTAGAATAAGTAGAATTAATATAAGAACGAGTTGAACGATTTTGTTATATTTCAGTTTTTAAGTGAGTTTTAATTGAAATGCAAACTGAATTGTAAAGGGAGAAATTGATTTGAAATGAGATTTGAATTGTAAGATTTCAAGATTTTCGATGATAATGCATGCACGCGTGTATATATGTATGTCCTCTCTGTGTGTATTTTTCTTGAAAATGAGTAATAATTTTTTGACATCCCATTCGGCCAATGGTGATGCGAGCCTAAACAAGCCGTCGATTACAACCATCACATTAATGCAAAACTTCCCTTTACAATTCGTATATTCACACCTGTCTAAACTTCTTCCATGACCATAAATCTCTGTCTCTGTTAACAAACAAAAGCATTTGCCTAACATTTTGCTTAACTTCTTTCTGAACTGGCAACTCCTACAATGCCATCTGCCTTGTTGAATAAAACTCCTCATATTACTGTTAGCAAACCCATAAAAATGTGTCACAATCAGGATAATCTACAAGATATCTACCTTCACTCTATGGGTCTCTTCAGAGATCTATCTCTACTCCATTTGCAATTTCTCTATTCCAAAATCTTGTTAGTTTCTCTCTTATTCTCAAAACAGCTTTCCAAGTAGAAGAGGCATTATGTGCACGAACATATAGTTATAGATTTCAAATGATAATATATATATATATATATATTTGTATGTATGTATAAAATATATTATATCTTTAGAATGTTTTTGAATTTTTTATATAAATATATATATTGTACCATAAATAACAACAAACATATACGTGTGCGTATATATATACATATATGTTAAAATAGTTAATTTATTTTAACTTACTAGTTAGAAAACATATCAGATCTGAATTTACAATTATTTTAATATATATAATATTGAAATAAATAATATTTGCCATAATAAATTAGTATAAAATAATTATACGATGAAAATTCATGTTTTATAATTTTAAAAAATCTACAAAACATATTTTAGGGATTAGAAAAAATTTCTAAACTTTTCTCAATTAAAATCATATTTTTAATTAAATAATAGATAGTCGGTCGAAATTAAATTAATTTTAAAAAATATAAAATTATATTGAAAATATCTAAAAAAAGTTCTAAGGCATCCGTCATGATGAAGTAATTTTAAAAAATATAAAATTATATTGAAAATATCTAAAAAAAGTTCTGAGGCATCCGTCATGATGAAGTAATTTTAAAAAATATAACATTTAATTTTAGAAACACAAATTATTATACATGAATTTATTGATTCAGATAACCATTAAATATTAATAATATATAAATAAACGACAAAAATTATTTTCAGCACTTATAATTCATAATAAACTAAAAAAGAGTTAAGAATATTTTAGATCAATATTATACAATAAAATGAAAACATATGTTTTAATTCAAATTTTCTGTGAATATTTAAATCACATATATCTTTACCATTAATAATGAGAATTCCATGAATAGAATTCAACCGTGTCTTTTTGAAATTCCTAAACTACCCTTTCCATCTCTTTATCAATTCATGTTATGTCATGTCTATATACATGGTCTATATACATGGTAGGAGTAGCGGGATTAAGTGGTTAAAGCGGAGGTAAACCATGTTAACATATATTTTGAAAGTGCATTTGAGCAGCGATAAAAATTATTTCCATCAGCCTAACATTTTGAAATGTCCTCGAATGGACAATTAAGTTTCTCATCTCTTTGGTTATATAAACTAACATCAATACATTTTCGGCGATGTGGGACTAATTAAAATAATTACTACTTTAATTTATTAAATGTTGTTGCAACTTACATAGCTATCTCTCATTTTCCATTTAATCTCATGCGTCTTAACCTCTTTCTAATAAATATTATATCAAATGAAGCAACGAACAACAAGCTACCATGTAATTGTATTTGATAAATAGTTAGGACATATGCTGATTATGTAAAAATAAATGCTACAACGAATTTGCAATACTAAATATCAATGTGTACATATCTACGTTCGCAACTGTTAAATTTACGAATGTTAAGTAGATTTTGGTTTTAGAAGTATTTGCAACCAAAGTACCATCTTTGTATACCTATATTATTATCATATAATGTAATTAACTTCTGCACCCTCAAACCATGGTTCGTAATAATTTTTTGAAATACCATGGTATGTTATAATATAGAACAAGTAACAATTAGAGTACAAAATAGGAAAATACAAAATGAACTAAAAAATAATCAAAATTTTTGATCAGAATAAGACAAGGAGAAATCATACCACAGGAGTAAGCATTTGTGAAGTCCCGTCTCCTCGACTCTTGGAAATCGACACCAATACATCCACGGTATTTACGTACCGTAAATCCAAGTGTCAGAGAGACAAATTTTCAAGGGTAAAGTAAAGTAAAAGATAGAAACAAAAATTCTCACATTACGTTAAATAGATAAATAGTACATACAACCACCATCACTAAGGTACATCAGAGTTCTTTGTATGCACTAACCCAATAAGGAACAGTTATAACTGCCTGCTCCCACACTTGCTGGCATTGACTAACAGAGACACAGCGGAAAACAAAAATAGATAGATAGATATCCCCATCGGTGCTCCAACTTCATGCTCCAAAAATCTCTTCCAGCATGCTCCTCCCTAAAATACTCTAAACAGAATCCTGACTATTTGGCTGTCCGGAGAAATAGGACACCTAGAGTTTAAAGGGAAAACAAAATAAACTCCAAGTCGGTTATGAAACTGACGTGAGAACTCAAAATACGCGTTTCGAAAACAAAAGGCATCTCATAAGACCACGCCGCACATAAAACGGAATGAGTTTTTACCTTATAATAATCAAAACATTTTACATCAAAATACTTGATATTATTTTTAATGACATATTTTTGAAAACATTTGCAAGTACACTTATTAATCTAAGTCGAAATTGTTGCATTGATCAAATTCCAACAATACTAGCCACAAACGTGGGTTCTACAAACAAATTGGCAGACACTTATTAGAGAATGGATTTTCATACAAATGACCAGGTGAAGGGCTACCTTCTAGCAGTACATCTATAGAGAAATGTACCGAGGTCAGCAGAACATCTGCACCTCAATGTTGTGACTTTTCTATTGATTAGAAAAGCACAAATAATTCTGCAAGCGCACGGGCGTGTAGTATGCAGGCCGAACACAGAGAATTGTATTTTAAAATATTTAAAATCCATTCCGATGGTGGGTCTCGAACAAGAAATAAAAACAATAATATACTCCAAATCAGTTTCGAATCTAATCAAAATTTCAATCAAAATATAAAATTGTAGAAATCAAAGCAGAAAATAAAAGTGCTTAAAAGAAAATAATAGAGCAAACAACTGAAATAAAATGAACCGAATTTATTAACTAACTGGAAAGAGTGCAGAAAATAACTAAGAACAAGAATAAATAAATTTCTAAATTTAATTAACAATCGTACGTATTCTGTCCGAAAATAAAAACACTGCTAAAATTAAAACTAAACTAGAAGAAGAGTGATGAGGGTCAGAGATGCCTTCACTGTGTTGCTCTGTGCTATATTTATAGACTTCAGCTCCAAAATCAAGTCTTGCGTTTTGGGATCCACCTCACTTGCTGTAGAGAAATATATGTACTGACTTGGTCCACAAAAGAATGGTTCCATTGCTTTAATCGGTAAAAATAATATGCCACGTCATTGCGTAATCTGCTCCTTGCATTGATTTATTCAGTGCTACCTCTTTATATTCATATTTATATGATGCTGCTTTGAACTAATATATATGTCGAGCTTGAATTGGCATTCACGTCACTTGCAAACGTGACCATGCATTGATGCATAAATGCTAAACTTGAATTGGAAATAACATAAGCTGATGTGCTATATGACTTGCACGTGAGTTTGAAATACATGTTGCTTGGCATTCACGTCTTTTCACATGAGCTACCTTGAGGATTAAACTAATATGGCCACGTATCCATGCTTTGAGAAATATATGTGTTGAATTGTAATTTTGCATTGAAGAAAACTTAAGCTGCTCTTGGTCATTCACTCGAACCGATTGACGCTACCACGATTAATTCCAACGTTGCATTTTAGGATCTATAATCTGCAAAACCAAAGTAAAATACCCATATAATACCGTTTAATTAAAATAAAAATATATAAAACAAATGGTTTAAAATGCATAAAAATGCGTTCATCAAATACCCCCACAATAGAACTTTATTCGTCCTCGAATAAGCAAGAAAATGAAAATTTACTAAATCCTTTTTCGTAGGAAACACGATTGCATTGAGTGTATGCAACAAGCCGTTAAACCTCTAGGTGTCCCTAGTAGGACGAGTGGTGTCTCGTGAGGGTTTTCAGCGGATACTACCCACAAAATCAAAATGCAGTATGTGATGATTCTAATGTACTACATGAATGCAAAATTTTAAATAAATGGAGACTCAATTTACTTCAGAATAATTGCAACAAAATAATGTATGTCAGTTTTAGTCAACTTTTAGAAATTTTTGGTTCCTCACTAAACACAAATTTCAATACAAACTCAAGTTTTCATACATTAGATTCTAGTTTGGCCAGTTGTTTCGGTCAATAACATAGTGCAGCCATGAAATAAATTCTTCACTGTAAATCACATTTTTTTTCAAAATGGTATTTTTTTATTTCCATTTGGTAACAAGCCAAATCAACAAAGTCAAGAAGTGTTTGAGTTTCAATAGCTTAGTCTCTCCTTATTAATTTTTTTTGGTATACACCTAACTTTTGGACCAAGGTATACCACCCATGCACTGCCTCGCGGGCTTACGTGAGAATTGGGACAGAGATTGGCTGATTGTGCAGACCGACGCTGAGCATGTCAGAAAAGGTCGGTAATCCTTGGGTGATTATTTATTTAATTTCTTTATACACCTAACTCAAAATGCTGAGGCCAGATATACCATCCATGCACTGCCTTGCAGGCTTACGTGCGAAGAGTACAGAGCGTGGCGAGTGCACACACTTTCATAAGTGTGCACACCTATTGACTCTACGTGTTTCTTATTATTATTATTATTATTATTATTATTATTATTATTATTATTATTATTATTATTATTATTATTTTGAAATTAACTAAAGGGAGTTATGCAAATCAACTTAGCACCACTTAACTTCAATGATTTGAAATGTCAACGCATGTATTTTAAATCTGCCACTTTTTTAACAAAGACTACAGTTTAGAAAGGATTTCATAACCATCACCTATAAATCTCCTTATATACTAACCTCACTATCATCTCTTGTAATTCAACTTTTCATTATATTTTACATTTGAAATTAGTGGTTCACAAAATTTTTCATCAATTGACTTCAACTATTTACTTACTTTGTCTTGACTAATAAATCAAAGTCTTGAAAATAATGGTAAATGAGAAAAAATTGAAAAGAAATTTGAAAACAAATAATGAGATGATTTTTTTTAAAGTGATGCCACACTGTTAAATATGAACAAACAGAATAAGATATGCGTCCCCCCACACTGGAATGATACAGTGTCTCAACTGTCAAACAGAATGCAAATGCAAAATAAAAGGAAAAAAAATAACTAAAAATAATAATAATAAAAAAATACAACCTGGTATGTACAAGATAGTGAGTGCATCATGCCGAATAGCTAGGTTCGTGAAGATCCACAAACTCGTCGTCCTCGTGTTGTTCAACCTCTAGAAATGGCTTCAAGCGTTGTCCATTGACTTTTGAAATGGAACATTCCTAGGATTTTCGATTTCAACTGCACCATAAGGGTACACTGTTTTTACAATATATGGACCTGGCCATCGAGATCTCAATTTGCTCGAAAATAAATGAAGTTTGGAATCAGAATTTTCTAACCTACTTCGAATGTCTTACGAAGTACAGATTTATCATGATAAAATTTAGTTTTCTCTTTATAAATCTTTGCATTTTCATACGCTTCATTTCTTAAGTCTTCTAATTCTGTCAATTGTAATTTATGATGCGATCCAACTTTTTATATGTCAAAATTAAGGTATTTGATTGCCTAAAGTGCGCGGTGCTCGAGCTCAATGGGTAAATGACATGCTTTTCCAAAGACTAATCGGTATGGTGACATTCCTAAATTGGTTTTATGAGCTGTACGAAATGCCCAAAGAGCATCTATCAATTTAAGATGACCAATCTTTTCTGTTGGAGTTAACCGTCTTTTTAAGAATTTGTTTAATTTTTCTATTGGAAATCTCGACTTGACTGCTAGTCTGTAGATGATATGGGGTAGATAGTTTATGAGTGATAAAGTATTTCTTAAGAAGAGATTCAAAAGCACGATTAAAAAAATGAGAACCGTTATCACTCATAATAGCTCGAGGTGTGCCAAAACGAGAAAATATATTTTCTTTCAAAAATTTGACAACAACTTTATTGTCATTCGTTATGGTGGGAATGGCCTCAATCCATTTAGACACATAATCTACTTCAAGTAGGATGTAGAGATTTCCAAAAGAATTAGGAAAATGACCCATGAAATCATTTCCCCAAACATCAAAAATTTTGATGACAAGGATTGGGTTTAGGGGCATCATGTTACGTTTGGAAATACGACCTGTTTGTTGACATCTAGTGCATTTGGAGCAAAATTCATGGGCATCACGAAAGAGAGAAGGCCAATAAAAACTGCACCGTAACACCTTGGCAGCAGTTTTTTTTTGCTTCAAAATGTCCTCCACATGCTTGATTATGTGAAAAAGAGAGGATCCTATGGAATTCATGTTTCGGGACACATATACGTATGATTTGACTGTTGCAATATTTGAAGAGATAAGGATCGTCCTAGTAAAAGTTTCGAACATTAGAGAGAAATTTTTGTTTATCTTTTTTTAACCAATGGGAAGGTGTTTCATTTGTGAAAAGATAATTTACGATGTCCACGTACCATGGTGCACTGGAGAGAGAAAGAATTTGTTCATCGGGAAAATGATCATTGATTTGAGAGTTATCGATGTTTTCATGAACAATACGAGAAAGATGATCAACTACGACATTTCTAGAACCATTTTTATCCCTTATTTCTAGGTCAAACTCTTGAAGAAGGAGAATCCGATGGATTAAGCGAGGTTTGGCATATTTTTCATGAATAAATACCGCAAAGCGGCATGATCGGTGTAACTTTGACCTTAGAACCTATGAGATATGATCTAAACTTATCGAGGGCAATGATAACTGCTAAAAACTCTTTTTCAGTGGTTAGGTAATTCAATTGAGCTTCATTAAGAGTTTTGCAACATTAATAGATGACTTGAGGAAGTTTATCAATTCGTTGACCTAAGATGGTTCCAATGGCATAATCAGAAGCGTCATACATTAATTCGAAAGGCAAAGTCCAATTTGGGGGTTGGATGATAGGTGCAGTGGTCAAGATCGATTTAAGGATTTCAAACGACGTTTTACATTTATTAGAAAATTCAAATTTCACGTCTTTAGCTAGAAGATTCGAAACAGGTTTTGAAATTTTTGAAAAATCTTTAATGAACCTCCTATAAAATCTTGCATGGCCAAGAAATGAGCGAATGTCCTTTACGGACCTTGGAGGAAGAAGGTCAAAAATAAGATCAACTTTAGATTTGTCAACTTCTAGGCCATTGTTAGAGACAACATGACCTAAGACTATTCCATGCTTAACATAAAATGACATTTCCCCCAATTAAGAACAGGAGATTTTTCCTTACATCGCTTTAAGACACGTTCTAAATGAAGGAGGCATTGATCAAAAGATTACCCATAGATTGAAAAATCGTCCATGAATATTTTTAAGAAATCCTCCACCATATCAGAAAATATACTCATCATACATCTCTGAAAGGTAGCGGGAGCATTACAAAGACGGAAGGGCATGCGACGACAAGCAAAAGTTCCGAAGGGACATGTGAACGTCGTTTTGTGTTGGTCCTCTAGCGCAATGAGGATTTGATTATAGCCGGAGTAACCATCAAGAAAACAATTATATACATGACCGGCTAAGCGTTCGAGCATTTGATCAATGAAAGGGAGGGTAAAATGATCTTTTCTTGTTGCTTCATTGAGTTTTCGACAGTCGATGCAAACGCGTCATTTTGTTTTGATTTTTGTCAGAACAAGTACATTATTCTCATTTTCGGTCACAGTGATTCCAGACTTCTTGGGTACAACTTGTACCGGACTTACCTAAGTACTGTCAGAGAAAGGGTAGATAATGTTATTGTCTAAACATTTGATAATTTCTTCCTTTACCACTTCTCTCATATTAGCGTTTAATCGCCTTTGAGCTTTGCGAGTGGGTTTAGCCTTGTCGACTAAATGTATTCGATGTTCGATGATTGATGGACTAATTTCCTTAATGTCTGCGATTACCCATCCTAATGCCTCTTTATTTTCCCTTAAAATTTTCAAAAGTTGTTCTTCTTGGTCCTTAATGAGATCGGAGGCCAAGATTATAGGGAAATTTTTCGAAGAATCTAAGTATGCGTACTTCAGATCGTTTGGAAGAGGTTTGAGGTCTAACTTAGGGCTTACTTCTTTTTTGGATTCAGTAGACATCAACTGGTTGAATTCTAGCGAATTATGAGATGAGCAGAGCATATCATTTAATTCATAAATGTATTCATCTTCATTTAGATTGAATTAAAATGATTTAGGCACATGTTAAGAGACTCTATAGTATCACCAAAATCATTTTCTACAATTGTTTGGATCATGTCAACTTCTTCTATTTCAAGATTCCTTGGTTGTCTGTTAAGATTGAATATATTTAGTTCAATGGTTAGGTGCCCAAAGGAAAATCGAAGTTGACCGTTCCTACAATTAGTGATAGCATTTGATGTTGCTAAAAATGGATGACCTAATATCAAAGGAATCTGACCGTTAGGATTTGAGACAGGTGCAGTCTCTAGGACTATGAAATCGACTGGGAAATAGAATTGCTCGATTTGTATCAAAACATCTTCAGCTGTGTTCAATGGTTTTTTGACAGATCGATCAGCTAGTTGAATTATGATGTTTGTAGGTCCCCTAGTCCAGGTTGACAGTACACAGTATACGGAAAAAGATTCACACTTGCTCCAAGATCAAGTAAGACATGACTAATGTGAGTGTTACCGATTTTACAGCCGATTGTAGGACAACCGGGGTCCTTATACTTGGTTGGGGAGGGATTTGAAAGAATAGAGCTAATGTTTGCAGTTAGAAATGCAGTCTTAGGAACGCTTGGCACATTTTTGAGTACATAGCTCTTTCATAAATTTGGCATATTGAGGAATTTGCTCGATGGTATCAAGAAGTGGAATATTGATTCGAACTTGTTTGAAGATTTCAAGAATTTGGTCAAAATTAGCCGGCTTCTTCTTTTTGTTGAGTCTATGAGGAAATGGAGCTATGGGTTTATAGACTCATTTGGTAGTTTTTTCATTCGAAGTAGAAGGTGTGATATTAGAGGGTAAAGATAAGGGATCTGGAATGTTGGGGTTGCCAACATCAGAAAGCGAAGAGTGGTCAGGATTGCCGACCTTGGATGAAGAATTAGAGCTGTTTGGATTGACAACAGTGGGTGTTGACTTAGTTTCAGAATTTTTAACAGGGGAAGACTTAAGAAGGACATTGGGATTGCCGATGTGGTTGTCTGGTTAGTGATTTGTTCACTTTGTTTAGTGAGTTGTTTCTCCAATCGAGCAATTTCTTGTGAAGGCTGAGAAGTTTGGGTTGACGGATTGAAATTAGGATGCCTGTATGGTTGATTCGAAGGTTTTGTTTGAAAAGTTGGTTGAGAATTTTGAGCACTAGAGGTTGGGGATCGATAATTCAGATTTGGTATCATCAGATACATATGTGATGGATTAGCCACATTGTTAGGATTTGACTATGAAAAGTTGGGGTGGTGCTTCCAGTTAGGATTGTATGTGGATGAATAAGGACTATTTTGAGGTACAACATTGATTTGATCTTGTGTGTAGTAATGGGGTAGTACTTCTCCTTCTTGAGGAGTTTGGGCATCTATACGAAGATGTGATGGGTCAATGGCATGTACTTCTCTGTTTGATGTACGAATTGGAACACAAATTGTTTCCCATTGCATATCCTTTTTCGAATACTCTTCTAAAAATTACCAAGCTTCCTCGTCTGCTTTTTCTATGAATTCTCCTCCGTACATTGATTCGAGTTGGGATCTAGTTTGATAGTTAAGCCCTTCATAAACGATTTTGGCACAAAATGTGTTTAGGGATTGCATGATGTGGGCAACTATATAACAATTGATTGAACCTTTCAAAATATTTTGAAAAAGTTTCTCCTTCATTCTGGGAGAATTAGTTGATTTCAGTTCGAATTTTAAGAGTTCTGTGGAAAGGAAAAAACTTCATTAAAAATATAGTAACGAAATCGTCCCAACTTTTAATTGAATTTTTAGGAAGAGAATTGAGCCTTCTTTTTGCACTTTCTAGAAGTGCAAATGGAATAGGCCTTAGCTTGATGGATTTATTAGAAAGTTGTTGCATTTTAGTAGTAGAAGCATATAACTCAAATTCACTAAGAAAATCATATGCATTTTCAGACCTAGTGAATTTTGGTACCCCTTGGATAAAATAATATTTTAGCTCAAAATTATTTCTTTCGGCAGGTGGAAATGAAATAATCGAAGGTTGAACAGTCCTAATTGGATAGCATCGGTCTCTAAGAGATAATGGTCGGTTCTCATAAAATTCATTATTTTCAACATGTGATTTAGGTAACGATTTTGGTGAACTGTGATGTGAACTGTGTTGTGAACCATGATTGCTCATATTTGTTTGATTTGAAATTTCCGTTGATTTGTTTAATGAGATATTTTGGCTTTCTAAACGGTTAAAATTATTTCTTACCCAAACACGCATAAAAAAATAAAGGTGTAATAGACAAAAGTAAATTTAAACCGTTTTTAGTTGGGTACTGTAGAGTAGAAAATTACTTACAGAGGGCTATCGCAGTCCGTCCAGTGCAACTGAGTAGTGCTAGAGATTCAAACTCCACCGTTTGTAATTGCTCAATTCCTAGATCCTTGTTGTTGAATGGCTAAAATTTACTTAGCTGGAGTAATCTGTATGAAAATTAACGTTTGCTACTTGAGTTGAAGTTTTCTCCATGCAGCTGTTATATGAACCACAAATTAAAAACGAAAAAGGAAGCACAAATTTAAAAACTAATGATCATGGCAGCTCTTTTCGTGAACAAGCTATCAAATGCGGATGACACATGCATTCAAATATTCACATGTATACTTGGACGTGGCGGCTAGTGATAGGCACAAACTAAGCTGCTACAAAAAAATATGTGTTGACGGAACTGATGTGTTGAATGCAAAAATAGAGCCAAAAACGAAATGCAGTGCAGTTTAAAAAAATGAGAATGTGAAAGTACCCTAATGAAAACGAGAATTACGCACGGCATCCACAGGAATAACTAACCCCCTTTTTTATTTAAAAAAAGTTAAATAAATAAATAAATAAATAAAGTAACAGCAGTTACTAAACCTGAACACAGTGCACTGAGCTAAACATGAAACTTACGTGTGAACTAAAAACAAGCTACGTGAGTTGTAAAAAAAAATGAAACTTACATGCAATTTGAAGACAAACAGAAACTTACGTGTGAACTAAAAAATAAAAAAAATGCAAGCTGCTGGTAGAAGATGGTTATGTGAGTATGAGAACTGAAACGTGAACAAAAGCTGATTTAATGCGAGCAACAAACTAATGCAAGTATGAAAACTAAGCCAATGTATGAAATATGTAACATTGAGATGGTTACGTGGAAACAACTAAATGGTTATGTGTAAATAATGTAAGCTTAAACAAAAACAAAACGAAACAAAATGCAACTACGTGAATATGGTGAATGCGAACAAAACGAGTGAATGAATATGCCACTGACGTGTGAATGAAACCAAAATAGCAATTGCATCAAAACAATTTAAAAAAGTGTTTTTTTGGTTATGTGAAAACCAAAATAGCAATGCAACCAACCTGTAGATGAATGTAACACGAAAAGCAATTGAAATAGAAACTAAACCAAATGTGAAAGTTGAAAATATGCAGCGAACGAGGGAAAAAATGAGAATTTTCTTAAAGTAAAACGCTACTTTGGTGAAAGAAACTGAAAAACAATTTTTTTTTTGAAAAGTAAAAAAAAATTAAATTAACACGAATAGAAAAAAGGAAAATTCGAAAATAATGATTCCCCGGCAATGGCGCCAAAAACTTATTGCGACTTTTCTATTGCTTAGAAAATCATAAATTTTAATTAATTCTGCAAACGTTGCATAGGAGTGTAGTATGCAGGTCGAACACGGAGAATTGTGTTTTAAAATATTTGAAATCCATTTCGATGGTGGATCTCGAACAGGAAATAAAAACAATAATATACTCCCAATCGATTTCAAACCTAATCAAAATTTCAATCAAAATATAAAATTGTAGAAATCAGAGTGGAAAATAAAAGTACTTAAAAGAAAATAATAGAGCAAACAACTGAAATAAATGAACTGAATTTATTAACTAGCTGGAAAGAGTGCAGAAAATAACTAAGAAGAAGAATAAATAAATTGCTAAATCTAACTAACAATCCTACATATTCTGTCCAAAAAAAACAATGCTAAAATTAAAACTAAACTAGAAGAATAGCGATGTGGGTCATAGATGCCTTCACATCACTTGCTGTAGAGAAATTAAGCCTTGCGTTTTGGGGTCCACGTCACTTGCTGCAGAGAAATATATGTACCGACTTGGTCGACCAAAGAATGGTTCCATTGCTTTAATCGGTAAAACTAATATGCCACGTCATTGCATAATCTGCTCCTTACATTGATTTATTCAGTGCTACCTCTTTACATTCATATTTATATGATGCTGCTTTGAACTAATATATATGTTGAGCTTGCATTGCCATTCACGTGACTTGCAAACGTGACCGTGCATTGATGCATAAATGCTAAACTTGAATTGGAAATAACATAAGCTGATGTGCTATATGACTTGCACGTGAGTTTGAAATACATGTTGCTTGGCATTCACGTCTTTTCACATGAGCTACCTTAAGGATTAAACTAATTTAGCCACGTATCCATGCTTTGAGAAATATATGTGTTGAATTGTAATTTTGCATTGAAGAAAACTTGAGCTGCTCTTGGTCATTCACTTGAACCGATTGACGCTACCATGATTAATTCCAACGTTGCCTTTTAGGATCTATAATCTGCAAAACCATAGTAAAATACCTGTATAATACCGTTTAATTAAAATAAAAATATATGAAACAAACGGTTTAAAATGTAGAAAAATGCGTTCATCAACCAACATAAGTCCGACCTACCTTTCCTTAGATAGCACCGAATATGTCGTCATCCCGGTCGTTACCAACCTATCCGAGACGTCTCTTTCCATACATCATAATAATTTTACCCGAACGTCATAACAGGTAGAAATTTATCCAGAAGAGGATGATTATACGCTAATGGTTCTGAATCATATGGCCTTGTTGCATCTACCCTATTTCGTTCATTTCCGGGTGTGAGGCTTGAAGTAACGATTACCTTTTCTCATAGCATATCATCTTCCTTTGAATGCCACACTGCCATTCCGTCAATCTCTGTTGACTTCCACAAACATACAACCTCCAAGCTCATACGTCTCAGGGAAGGATGTTAAGCTAAGAGAAGTTGCCTTCTTTGCCACTAAACAGATGTATGTTTATAAAAGTCAACGATGAGATTTCAAGAATGCATTGTCAGACATCCGTCCAAACAAGCTCGTTCTAGGACTCGATGAAACCGAAGGCACTCTCCTACCACGTCCTGTCGAGAATTAACCCTAGGATTTGTAGCGAGAAGTTCTTGCATCGAAGATCTTAAATGAAGAACTATTGCTACATAATATGATATAGGAAATTTCCTCCAAGGGTCAGTGACAAGTATCCCTACATTCCATCTTCCACAAATATCTTCATGTCTTCACTTCGAAAATGTAAATTGGTTTGAAATGGTCTTCGGACAGGAATTATCCAAATCCGACACCGGTTCTCAGAACTAATCATAAATAAAAGAGTTCAAGTGAATAGAGAATCATTCTTTAATTGATTAAGTTTTTTATCGAAATCTCTTTGCGAGATATACATCTATAAAAGATTCTTTCTGGTATATATGGAAAATTAAGCCACTCTTATAAAATCTCGTGATAAATTGTAAACTTCTTTTTACTAAGAATCAATTCGAAATTGTTTCATTTTTATTTAGGAAAATATTGATCCGAGTAAACCAAATTCACCATTCCCTCCGTCGGACCAGTCCGGATAATTAGAGAGAGCAGGAAACTGGTTTTCCAAACTCAAATCTAGACACTATCTCTCTAACACCCAAAAGATGGTCAAGTTATTTGATTGACTCTAAATCTTTAATCATTCCAAAAATTATTCAGATAATCTTTAAAACATTTTATAAATCATTTAAAAATATTTATGAAATAATTGGAAAAGAATTGTTAAGTTTAGACTATTTTTCAAAAGTTATAAAAAGTGCTGCGAAAAAGTGCCGCGGAAAGTGTCTTTTAAGCTATATTGATCGAAACGAATTTTTATTATTCGAAAATTCATTTTTATTAATCAAATCACTTTTTAAAACTGTTATTAGATTTATTCTCCATTTTTAAATAATTTTAAAACATCATTTTTAAAGAAATCTAGTTTTGGACTCCGAACTGCGAAATCGGGATTTTTCCATAATTTTTTTACTCATATTTCAAAATGTACTTATCGGAATCTTGATTTTCTTTCTTTGTTGGAAAACTATGGATACAATAGTTCAAAAAATTCTTATCTCGAAGAATTCCGAGCTATAATCCAACTTTTATACAAGTTTGACTTTTATAGCACGAAATCGCGAACTGCAGTTAAGCGAAGCACTTATTTTTAACTAAAATTTTCATTTCTTTTCAAACTTCACCAAAACACATTTAAATGTTTATAAAATATTTAGAATACATTTTAAACTATTTTAAGAGGTTTAACAATTCCAGACACACCATTTCATTTATTCATGGAAAGTAATTTCTTTTGTGCTTATCGACGTGTATATTCATGACTTGCATATATTTTCAACATTCATACGAAAACAACCAAACTTGATGATCAAAGTATATTAAACATTCATTTACAACATCATATCATCATCCAACATATAGTATAATAGTTTTGAAGTTCCCACCTTGGATTTTAAACGATTTACTTAAAAAATTTCTATAGCTTCGCTATTCGAGTTTCGAAGCTCAGTATTCTTCAGATTTTAGCTCCTATGAAAAAGAAAGAAGAGGGTAGGGTATTTATAGAAAAAAGAAGAGTGTAAAGGAAGACATATTCACATCACCTTTTCAAGGCTTCTCCAACACACCTTTCTCCCCTTCATGCCCGGCTAGAAGCCCTCCCATGTGCACATCACTTTCATCTTCTCAAGTGTGTATATGTTGACTTATAAAAGCTTAAGAAGTAAATTTGCTTAAATATCTCATATATATTTTATTATCTTTTTACGCTTAATTATTTATATATATGTGTGTTTATGTGCATGTTCTTATGTATGTACATGTACATGTGTATGTAACATACTCTTACAACGTTGCACCACTTCCACACGTTGTATCATTAAAAATCTCGATTCCATTCTTCGGTCATATTTTCTCTTTTAAATTTCTATGCATATTTTTATAGACAAATTTTGAAAATAAAATTTTCTATCATTCTTAACTAATAAAAATGATCATATTTTTTTTATAAAACCATATAAATTATCATTAATAATAGTTGTTTACAAAATTGTTGTTATATTGATAAGGCTAAATGATCATTTATTTAAAGCGATTATTTGCGGGTCATTATAGACTCCTCTCCTTAAAAGAATTTTGTCCTTAAAATTAAGATAAGAGAAAAAATAATTCAAAATGAAATATATTCGATATGATGGAACATATATAAAAGTATGAATAAGTGACTACACCACGAGCGGTGAGTAAACTATAATGATACAGTTCATTCTCAATTCTAAACTCAGGATATGCCTTTTTCATTCCATTCTCTGTTTCCCAAGTGCAATCCTCAGCATCTCCACACCATTGAACTTTGACTAGCCTTACCCCTGTGATGGCCCGGAATTTTTAAGCAATTTAAATTGAGATATTTGATTGATTTGAAATATTAAAAAGTAAATTTTTAACTTGAATTCAAATATTACTAATTAATTGTTAATTAAATTATTGAATTTAATAATTTGGAATTGGATAAATTATTGAATCTTCAGTTTTAAGCCGGTTGAAAATAATCTGAAGGCTTGTAAAATTTATATTGATAACACATAAAATAATAGAAGTTGTAAAATTGAAATTAACAGTGGTTTGTTCAGTTTTAAAATTTTATAGTTTGAATTGAATTTAAAAATAGCCTTCCGAAACACAGTCTCGTAATTTGATGAAACCAGTTCCATTGGATCCGTAATATTTTATTATTATCGGATTTCAATTTTCGGAGTGTTTGGAGTTGTGGTGTGAGAGCACAATATATAAACGCGCTGAAATTTATATCGAGACATTTGGAACTTAATTAGAATATTCCTTAGTAAACCTACTCTGCGGCCGTAATTATTCCACACCGAACTTTTGTTGCTTTCATTTCAGAATTACTGTAGTTGTCTGTACAATGTTTCCGTTCCTTCCTCAACACGCCGTTACATATGTTTTTATCTTGAGCCTTCGTTCTTCTTTCGGTATTCAACGAAAAAGGGCCAAGCATATCAAAAGAAAAAAAGGAAGTCGTATATTTCTTTCCCTTTTCCACCAAATTAAATCAGAATCCACGCAACAAAAACAAAATTTGCTGCTTTAAAAAAATCGCGCCCCTCTCTTCGTTCAACTGCCGATTTGTTCGACCCAATCTAAATCGAATTCAATTATTCAAAACGCATGGAGGCGACCGATTTTGACTTTGTCGTGGAGGAACGGAGCAGCGCGCACGCGCTATGCCAAAGAGCCCGTGTGGCGAGTGTGTCGGGTCTGGGGTGCTCGTAGATGGCTGGAGGCTCGTGTCGCATAGGGGTTGGCGCGGTGGAGAGATTGGTGGTCGCGATGTTCTCGAGGTCCTTGGAGTCGACAAGCTAGGGTTCCTGGAGGAGTTGCGCGTGTTGATCGATGTTCGGCAGGAGCCTGTGGCGAGTCACGTAGATTGCGGCCGACTATCAAGGTGATTAAGAGTAGGTTAATTAATATATTTTTAAGTAATTAGTTTAAATTTGGGTTTAAATCTAATATATACATATGTTGGACTTTGAAAAAAAAAACATAGGAAATGGTATAAAGATTTGATTTTTTATCTATATAGATATTTCTTACAAATATAGTAAGTTTCAAAAGTAAAATAAATATACTCTTACATATTCTCATTTGCTAGTTTACTTTTAAGAATAATGTATTTTGGGGTTAATTTGTTCATATAACTTATTTAAATTTATTTTAGTTGATAAAGGATTTTTTAGGAGAATAATTAATTAAAATAAATTATTAGTTAATTAAATTAAATTTATCAAATGGAAATTAATTATTCAAATTGTTGGAATATTAATAAAATCATATAATTGTTATACAAGGTCTCAAATCGAGTCGAGAGGGAAGTGGATTACAAATATAAAAGCAAAGGTGAGTTAATCTCACTCAGTTGAATTTAAATTTAAATTTAAATGATCAAAGTTAAATAATTGGTTGAATGGATGAATTGATTGATGTGCTACAGTTTGGTATATTTTGGAATTGGTATTTTATATTGTGCTAACGTCTGTGGATGCAGGGAAAACAGGTTGGAGGGATCCAACTGGATCCCGCAACATTTATTATTTAATACTCTCTGTTGTGATTACTTGATACTCTATGATGAATATATTGGAATATTGAATGTTATGATTTGATTGGATATATTTAGGTATAATGAGTTACTGAAAATATATAAATTTGATTTTGGAAAGAAAATAAAGGAAGTAAATTTGTAAACGAAATAATCTTAGAAAATTTAATAAATTAAGAATGAATTGGAAAAGGAATGGAAGTATGTTAAATACTAATAAATAACTTCGAGTTTGAAAAGAAAAGGGTTTGAATAAACAGTAATTAATGAATTGTAAAATTATGTGATATTAATTTAAATGAATAAATAATTATTAAAAAAACTTAAAGTTTTTTAATCTATTTAAAGGAATAAGAAGTAAATTGAGAAGTCTAAATTGGTATTTCAATTAAAAGTATTTTAAATCATAATTAAGGAATAAAATCTGGAATTAAAGGATTTTTGAATAAATGAAGTAAATTAGAAATCAATTTGGAAATTGATTTAAGTGTTTGGAATTGGATATTTGGAAGAATAAATTCAAGGCGGGAATTTATTAAAGGCATGAGAAATTTTTTTTCAAAAAAAATAGTGATTTATTTTTAAAGGTTGTGAAGAGAAGTATATTTCTCTGGATAGCCAAGTATGTTTTAAGTAAATTTTTAAATATAAGATAAAAGTTTTAATGTTGTTTTTAAAAAGCATGTTTTAGAAAATTTATTATTTCTGAACGTTTAAAATTCTAAAGTAAATATTTTCCAAATCTATTATTGTAATAATTATTTAAAAGATGAGTTAGTGTTTTGATTTAAAAGTGAAAACTTAGTTCTATATTTTATAAAGTAACCTTATTTTCAAATATTCATATAGTATATATTTTGAACAAATTATTGAAATAGTTTTAACTTAAAGGTTTTAAAGTATATTTCAAAGTAAAGTGTTTTAAATTATTTTAAAAATCTAAAGTTTTATGCTTGGTGATTCCAGTGGAAATAGAAATACTTGGAATTTATTCTGAGAAAGGAAGATAGTTTTGAAAACTGTTCTCAAAAGGGTTTGAAAAGTGGAAATATATCTTGTAAAGATATTTTTGAGGTTAATAAATAATTTGGAAAATTATTTATTGTTGGATGGTTGTTTGTGAATATTAATTGATAGTTAAATAACCGGTTATCAATATTGGCCAAATGCGTTGATCGTTTCGAAGAGACCGGGATCGAGATTAATTTCTCGAAAACCACTTCGATCCGGTTTGTACGTTTCGTGAAAACGAGTTTGGATTCGAAGATGGAGCAGTGAAGTGCAAGGGCTAGTCGCTACTAATCCTGAGGATATTTCCAAAATGGATGTAGTAGGAATTGTGCCTTCGGTTCCGTTCGAACCATAGACGGACTTGTATGGATGAATGCTTGCGAAAGATCGTCAGGTGGACGATGGGCATTCTAAGGGATATGTTCTAAAAAGGTAACGCTTAGCATCAAGCCTCATCAAATGGGAATGATTGAAAATCAGGGGTTATGCAGCAAGGCTAGGTGGGTAGCACCCAAGCAGGGTAAGGTCATCCCTGTTTAGATATCCCTTTTTATTTCGGCTTAGTGGGCGGTTGCTGATCCCAACCGCAGGGTGATCTCACTCGGGATTATCCAGTAAGGGGTAGTCCCGGTCTTGTGTTGCAGGGGAACGGGCGTACTCCTCGGTACTGTGATCTAGGCCACTACTGTGACAGGTGGTACCCTAGTGCATAGTCATTAGTTGGAAATCCATTCTCCCTACGAGCCTTGTACGAGTTTTGTTTGTATTACCCACTCTGTGGCTAGTAGCTGGAATTTAATAATGTAACAATTTCGGCTATTTTATAAGTATTTGTATATAGACCCTATTATAATATCAGAGGATTTCTATAAAAATTGTTTTAGCTATCGTAAGGTAAAAACCCGACATGTTTATTTGTGGTGTGGTCTTACGAGATGCTTTTGTTTTCAAAGAATTTTTGAAACTTTAATAATCAACTGAGTGTGATTTTCTCACGCTGGTATTCCAGACTGACTCAGGTGTTATTTAACTGTAATGCTCGGGTCAGACCGAGTATTATAGGATACAGGATTTGACGCTGTGGAGCTCAGGAGTCGAGCTGGATGACGATACGTACTCCCGTACTTGTTTATATATATGTTCCGCTGTGTTGTTTAGTTGTGTATCCAGTTGTATGTTATTGACGTTGAGATTGATTGATGTACTCTGATGATGTAATGTATAAACAGATATATTTGATTTGAGTAAAGATCATTTATTATCTATTATATTTTATTCCGCGGCGATAGTTAGATTCTGATATTGTTTTCTATTTTCTTCTTCTACCTCCTCTTCTTTAACCCTAATGGTTCGTATTTCTGTACAACTTGAGTTGATTGACGTAGAATAGTGTTGACTCAAGGGGTACGGATTTGCAGGTCGTTACACTTGGTATCAGAGCTTAGGTTGGTGATAACCTTGGCTCTGGTGGGAGTTACTCATTGAAATAGAGTCAATAGTACTCTAGACTGAGTTTGAGCGTATTAATAGATATAAGCGCGTATTTGTTAGTAAATATAAAATGATTTTATATTGTGTTGATTGGTTTATTGAGTAGTTTATGGATTCTGGTCAATACGAGTAAATAACGTTATTGATAGGGATCTCTATACACTTGAATAGAACAATTCGACACAGTATTGTTTTAAAGTAGGGTAAATGAAATATTTTTACCCAAATTATTTTTTGTATATAAAAAGATATAATTTTTGTAAAGTATTATAGTATTGGATGCTTGATTGTTAAGGAATGATAATATTAAATTATTAACACTATTGTGTAGAAATTGAATAAGAAATTGAAAACTTATAACCAAAGTTGAAGAATAAATTTATATAACAAAATGTAATTTGAAATATAGATTATAAATGTAATTTATAAATTGAAATAAACCTCATATACAAATGAGATTTGTTAATGTAAACTGTAAAGGTGATTATAATTTTGAAATAGAATTCCAGAGAACCATTTGAAATTGGAATGAGATAAAATTCCAGAGAAGGTTTGAATATAGATTTAAAGGAATTGCAATTTGGAATTTTTTTTAAATTCCTTTGAGTTTGAAAATGGTTTAAAAAAAAAAGGTTGCAGGGATAATATTAATTATTTGGAAATATTTTGTGTTAAATTTGAAATCTTGTGAGATTTGGAAATTAAAAATAATTGAAATGTTGTTAAAGAGATAAAAGCACTAAACTCTTTTGGTCGCTGGAAAATCATTCCGATGATGATCGCGACACCATCGGTGTTCATTTTCGAGTTTCCAAGAGAGGAATTGCTACCTGAATATTTTAACTTGGAATTGTTTGCGAACTGGGTTTGGTTTTGAAATTTAAAGGGATAACTGAATTTGCCAAAGGATTTTGGATGTAGTTGGTTTCAAAAGCGATTTTCAAATTTTGGGAAATTGTTTGAACTCTGGAATTTTATTTTAAATGTTTATGGAATAATAAAAATATATACTTGGCTAAATAAAATGTATAATCCCGGATTAAAAGTTAAACGTGAATGGGATTGATTATAAATAGATAAAAGTATAGAGATAAATAAGTTTGTGACTTATAAAATTTGGAAGAGAAATAAATAAGCTAAAATAAAATTGATTTGAATATTGGGAAGTGAATGAAAAATTCAAAACTTAAATCATAAAATAAATTGACCTCAAGTAAAATAGTTAAAGTGGTTTTGAGATAAAAATAAAACATTGGGAATAAACTTTGAACAAACAAATTAATAATTAATTGTTAATGAAATATGGAGATGGAACTTGAATTGGTTAAATGAAAGTCTAATACCAATTTAATGTGGCAAATGTTTAGTTTGCAAATAAATTATTAAATGAGTATTCGATGTAACCAATATGAAATGTTCCAAGATAAATAAATGTATTCAAATAAAATGAATGAGAATATAGAATGCAAGATAAATTAAACGGAATCGATTAAAATGAAATTGAATTAAGTATAGATTGAATTGGTATTAATTTAAAATAGTTATAAACTGGAATGAATGTTCTTTTAAGTAAATATCACTGAATTTGCATAAAAATAATTGTCGTTTGACGTAAACGAGATTATGTAAATTCTATGGATTAACAGAAGCCAATAAAATTGGTTTTTGAATCAATTGTAATAAATATGGGCTTGTTCGGATGAAAAAATAAATTAATTAATGTAAGCAATGAAGTGTAAATGAATTCAGCCTGGATTGTCGGTGAATTGGATGTAATTGGAAATGAACTCGAGAATAAATGAATTCAGCTTGGATTATAACAACGATGGATTGAATTGGTGAATAAAAATCCAAGTAGACATAAATTTAAAACCTTCCTTATTATTGATAGAAATAAATTCAGAATGAATTAAGTATGGAAGTTTGAAGTTTAAAGAAATGACTCAAAAAACTAATTCAATTAAATTAGTAAATGAGATTGGTTTGATAATTGGAAATCAAATTAAGAATTTAAATTAGAAAGTGCTTATAAGTTTTGAAGTTGAAACTTCTTGAAGGAAACAAATAACTGAAGTAATATTTGGGTAAAAGGCTTGACTTAAGTAAACTTGAGATATGGTGGTGTCGAGTTTTATGAAATGTTTTGAAATAAACCTTGTTTGGTAAATGAAATTAGTAATTGAGTTAATTAACTTAAGTTATATTAATGGGAATTTGACTTCGAATAAAATGGGAGTTAGATTGCTTTTGGGATTAATCCATTTTAGTTTGCTTGGACTTAAAATGAATTTAAGTTAAGTAAGAGAGTTGTGAAATCATTTAAATTGAACATGATGGTTTGAATATTGTTTGGAAGCATCCAAAATAAGTGTCGAAATATTTCATATGTGCTGATGGAAGTATAATATGCACTGTTTATAGAATCCATGTTTTAGTTATTTATATATAAGAGAAATGCTATAAACTTTGTATATTCATCACTTACATGTTTAAATTGAGTAAGTACAGGTTTTTGGAAGCCGTTGACTGGTTTGTCCGTGCTAAATGCTAAAATAAATAAGCTGCTTGCTTAAAATGCTAAATAAGGTACGCCTACGCAATACAAATAGGAAATATGAACTGCTTTTCTGTTTTCCGACCGTATGGGTCGATGTATATATATTTATATCTCCTGTCAAATTGCAAAAGCTCCTCCGTACAAAGGAGACTCTGCCAAAAATTTTCGAAAATTTTGGGAGTTAGAAATTTTTTGAATCTTTTGAAAATTTTCACTAACGACAAATGAATTAAAATTTGTAAGCAAATAGAATTATAACTGAATATTGAAATCGAATTTAAATTGTATAAGTAAAGTAAGATGAACTAAAGATATTGTTCAAAGAAACTAAAAATAAGGAAAAAGTTTGCAAATAAACTTTTATTTGAGATTTTAAATATATTAGTAGGTAAAACTAATAAAGGAAATGGTTAATTAAATATGGATTGAGATAGGGTGAATCAAAATTCAATATTCAAAGTTTGGAAATGAATTGAATTCAAGTAAAATTGGGAAGAAGTATTTATATTTGAAATTAATTAATAAAGTGAAGCAAATCGAAATTTTTATGGAATTCTAAAGGCAAATTGAATAAAATGGATATAAACTCCAATAGTGAAGTGAAAACAAATTCAAGAGGTATATAAAATATTTATATTGAACTTAAGAAATGAAGGTGAAATTCTTAAGTAAGTTGGCATTGGAAATATGCTAAGTGAACAATTGAATGAAGATTAAAAACTGGAAGTTGTGACAAGGGAAGTGGGAATAAGTGAATAACAATCAAAATAAATGTGAATAAAATGGAAATAGATATAATTGATAATCAATTGGGGCAAATACATAGGATGTACGTATATTATTTTATTTGGATAGCTATTTGATCTATATTCGGGCACAGAATTTCGAGATAGTTATATTGATCCGAGTTAGGATTTTTCACTCGATTTTCGATGGAGAACCCTCGATATGGATTTTGATTGATTTTGGAAATTCTCTATCATAGTTATGACTATGCAAGGAGAATGACGGTTTCTGATCAAGAAACCAGATCTGAGTCCGCACTAGAAAGTCGGGTGGACGATACTAGTTCGGAAGTGAAATTATGTGATCGAGTGAGCGATCAGATTTGGTATTACGTACGGATGATATATGCGCATAGTACAGACTTAAGTAAAACAAATATTGAAAATGTGTAAAAGAAATCAATAAAATGTTTTTGAATGTTGTGATTGGATATTATGGTCAAATAGGATATGCAGGTATGAAAAAGGGAAAAGAAAATTGGTTTTGATTTCAGATAATAAATATGAATTGCCCGACCAAAAGGTATGTGTTTAAATTTCTATATGAAATTTGATTGGGTTTTTGGATCTAGCCACTTGGCTTTTTGTTTTCGTTTTGGATTTGGGAGGCCGTAGAGCCATTTTGTAGTTGTCCCGAGCTAGCCACGCAAAGGAGACGCTGGCGAAATTTTTCGAAAATTTAGAGAGTTAGAAAAATTTCCAAAAATTTTGATAATTCAAAATTTTGGTTTTTTTGTTGAAACTTGAATGATTGAACGAATAATTTTGGTTGCGAACTATGTGGGAGTTTAGGAAATTAATAAGAGTGTAGTGTCTTTAAATGACAAGATTGTTTGGGTTGATGTTAAACAATTTGGTTTTGGAAAATAGTAATGGGTATTGGATCATTCTTCCTAATTAGTAATTTCGGGGACGAAATTCTTTTAAGGGGGAGGAATGTGACGACCCGGAATTTTTAAGCAATTTAAATTGAGATATTTAATTGATTTGAAATATTAAAAAGTAATTTTTTAACTTGAATTCAAATATTACTAATTAATTGTTAATTGAATTATTGAATTTAATAATTTGGAATTGGATAAATTATTGAATCTTCAGTTTTAAGCCGGTTGAAAATAATCTGAAGGCTTGTAAAATTTATATTGATAAGACAGAAAATAATAGAAGTTGTAAAATTGAAATTAACAGTGGTTTATTCGGTTTTAAAATTTTATAGTTTGAATTGAATTTAAAAATAGCCTTCCGAAACACAGTCTCGGAATTTGACAAAACCAGTTCCATTGGATCTGTAATATTTTATTATTATCGGATTTCAATTTTCGGAATATTTGGAGTTGTGGTGTGAGAGCACGATATATAAACGCGCTGAAATTTATATCGAGATGTTTGGAACTTTAATAGAATATTCCTTAGTAAACCTACTCTGCGGCCGTAATTATTTCACATTGAACTTTTGTTGCTTTCATTTCGGAATTACTGTAGTTGTCTGTACAATGTTTCCTTGTTCCTTCCTCAACACGCCGTTACATTTGTTTTTATCTTAAGCCTTCGTTCTTCTTTCGGTATTCAACGAAAAAGGGCTAAGCATATCAAAAGAAAAAAAAGGAAGTCGTATATTTCTTTCCCCTTTCCACCAAATTAAATCAGAATCCACGCAACAAAAACAAAATTTGCTGCTTTAAAAAAATCGCGCCCCTCTCTTCGTTCAACTGCCGATTTGTTTGACCCAGTCTAAATCGAATTCGATTATTCAAAACGCATGGAGGCGATCGATTTTGACTTCGTGTGGAGGAATGGAGCAGCGCGCACGCGCTATGCCAAAGAGCCCATGTGGCGAGTGCGTCGGGTCTGGGATGCTCGCAGATGGATGGAGGCTCGTGTCGCATAGGGGTTGGGGCGGGGGAGAGATTGGTAGTCGCGATGTTCTCGAGGTCCTTGGAGTCGACAAGCTAGGGTTCCTGGAGGAGTTGCGCGTGTTGATCGATGTTCGGCAGGAGCCTGTGGCGAGTTACGTAGATTGCGGCCGACTATCAAGGTGATTAAGAGTAGGTTAATTAATATATTTTTAAGTAATTAGTTTAAATTTGGGTTTAAATCTAATATATACATATGTTGGACTTTGAAAAAAAAACATAGGAAATGGTGTAAAGATTTGATTTTTTATCTATATAGATATTTCTTACAAATATAGTAAGTTTCAAAAGTAAAATAAATATACTCTTACATATTCTCATTTGCTAGTTTACTTTTAAAAATAACATATTTTGGGCTTAATTTGTTCATCTAACTTATTTAAATTTATTTTAGTTGATAAAGGATTTTTTTAGGAGAATAATTAATTAAAATAAATTATTAGTTAATTAAATTAAATTTATCAAATGGAAATTAATTATTCAAATTGTTGGAATATTAATAAAATCATATAATTGTTATACAAGGTCTCAAATTGAGTCAAGAGGGAAGTGGATTGCAAACATAAAAGAAAAGGTGAGTTAATCTCACTCAGTTGAATTTAAATTTAAATTTAAATGATCAAAGTTAAATAATTGGTTGAATGGATGAATTGATTGATGTGTTACAGTTTGGTATTGTTATCCCATTTTTGGTCAAAACTGGAATATCAATGTTGTGTGCATTTCCACCACGACCGCACCAAGAAGAAGCAGCCAGCAAGCGTATATAAGTCTGGGATTTCACTCATGATTCAAGTATAAAAGTCCATCCGTCATTAAAGGTTTAAAGATTCATTCGGTAGTACATCACATATCTCATTCGACATAGCTCATTCGGCACTCGACACACCAATCTCGTTCGTGTTCATTCGGCGAAAGAAAACATACCTGATTCGGCACCTGCTTGATTCGGCACGTGTATATTCGGTACTTGTTTGATTCGGTACAAGCTCCATCCCCTCTACCAACCTCCAAGCCTAAGCCGAACCAGACCATGCTCCTACTACCGGTCCATTCACTACCGGTCTGCCATACTCCATCACCGAACCATCCTGCTCCATGTGTCTACCGAACCAAACCAAAGTGTCAACACCGGACCAGATGTAAGGAGGCCACCACCGGACCAACCTCTACCGGACCAATCCACTTCCATGCATCACCGAACCAAGGCTTTGCCGAACCAACGTTGCCAGGCCAGATAGCATCAGCCCAGGCCCACCAACAGCTATATACATCCAGGACCTCTACCCCCAGCCTCACTCTATAAATAGAGAGGCAGGGGTACAACAATGGGGGACAAGTTTGAGAGCTCAAGCACGGAAGGAACTTTCAAACAACTTTCGTATACTTGGATACAAAGCTTTGTACTTGTAATCTGGAAGAAAAGAGAGAATAACATATAAAGTGGACATAGGCACGTTCTGGCCGAACCACTATAAATCTGTGTGTCTTTTACAGTTTAGTCCCTGCTTTTTACATATTTGCATAAACCACCCAAATCGCTAAGAACAACATATAATCAACTAAATCGTACGACTTTGGGGTGTTTTCCCATTTTTTGCGCAAACATTTTGGTGCTTTCACTGAGAATTGAACTCAAGGACCTACCGCTTGGAAGTTGAATTTGAGTGTTTAGAGATTCAGATTGGAAGAGTCATGGCGAGACAATCAAGCAGAAGGCCAAGGCCAGAGCAGAGTCAACAAGAAGGGAGTCAAGAGGCTTCCTCAGGAGCAAACCAAGCTTCAGCCCTCATCACCAGGGATGAGATGGAGGCTATGATGAGAAGACAAGAAGAGATGATCCAGAACTTGCTTCAGCAAATTGGGCAACTTGGAGCACAAAACCAAGGAGCAACTGGAGTTCAGAACGGAGCAGGACCATCTGGCGTAGCACCAGAGCTAGGGGGCACTCACACAGAGCATGTTGATCCGACCCCGGGAAGAGAGATGGGGGCATCCGAGCCACCTGGTAGCAATAGAGGAATGAACGTTCAGCCAGGGAGGCATACACATGAAAACTCCCGCGGACTCGGGGGGAAGGTCGAAGGCAGTGAACGAGGACTACAGCTTGGAGACAATGACAGATTAGCAGAGATGGTTAGAAGAGCTATGAGAGGCGGTTTAGTAAACAGAGACTTGGAAGATATAAACATGAGTCCTTTTTCTTCTGCGATTAGGATGGCTAGGAACCCACCAGAATTCAAGCTACCATCAGTAGAGATGTACGATGGGAGGACAGACCCTGCGGTCCATCTTACTAAGTATATGAGGCACATGGAAGTGCTGGGGGCATCACAGGAGATCATGGCCCGGTGCTTTCGACTGTATTTGACGGACATTGCAGCGTTATGGTTTAGGCAACTGGAGAGCGGCTCCATAAGAACGTGGGCAGATTTAACTGAGAGATTCATGAGGCAATTCAGGGTTCATATTGCGAGACCCAAGAATGTGATGACTTTGGCAACCTTGAAGCAGAGAACTGGAGAGACTTTGAGGAGCTTTCTAACGCGATTTAATGCGGCGGCAGCATCAGTGGATCGACCAGATCTATCTATGGTCATGATGGCGGCTGTATCTGGAATAGCTGATAGTACAGAGTTCAAGAATTCATTTACCAAGGACCCGCCTATGAATCTGGGAGAGTTCTATCATGAGGCTGAAAATTTTCTGCGTTTGGAAGATGCTAGTGCAGAAAGAGAGGAAGAAGATGACGTTTACGCAATCAAGAGCGGAAACCCAGCTGGAAAGGGTGCGGAGACTAGCAAAGGAAAGAGAAAGGCTGAGGATAATGATGACAGGTCAAAGCGGCAAAGGAGGGAGCCGCGATTCATCACTCACACTGAGCTGAATGAGAGTCTGGAACGAATTTATCAGGATACCAAGGGGCAGGTTCCGTATCGTAGACCAATGCGAAGGGATCCAACCTCTGACGAAAGAAAATCAGATAAGTTTTGTGTATTCCATGAATCAAACGGTCATAACACTAATGATTGTAGGCATTTGAAGGACGAGGTGGAAGGGCATATCAGGAACGGTATGCTCCTTCAGTACGTGAGGAGGCGAACTCCAGCAGTGGAGCCAGAGCGACCACCGTCTACATCGGCTAGAGGTGACCCTGGATCGGGGCACCGTTTGATTATCCATTGATTGCTTGATTAAAATAACAATGAACAAGTTGTAAACCTCTCGCTAACACGGTTAAATCATTTACACATGTGAGTGATCGCGCACGATTCATAGGCCTGCTCTGAATGACTACCAGCCGCGTTATAGTAAGAGTTTACGCTTTGACATCTTCATTCTGCCTTTTGCTTTGATTTTGATTTGAACATTTAAATTCTTCCTGTTTGGACATTTCTGCTGTAAGATTCATATGATTATTGCTTTGATATTTGCAAATTTACCTGTATGCCCGTTGGATCGCGAACGGTCCATGAGCACCTCTTGCATGACAGCGAACTGCCGAAGTCTTTGATTCGGAAACTCCCCCAAACAATAACTCCGGCACTGATATTATTAAGTCCCCCCCGGGCACACTAATTCGCCTCGAACGGCACCCGATCGCGAACGGTCACAACTCGCCTCGAACGGCACCCGACCTCGAACGGTCACAATTCGCCTCGAACGGCACCCGACTTCGAACAGTCACAAACTCGCCTCGAACGGCACAACTCATCTCGCCACAAATGGCTCGATCGCGAAAGGTCGCCATTTGAGGTCCACCCTCTGACCGCCAACAGTCGCACCTTACCACGAATGGCTCGATCTCGAACGGTCGTCATCCGAAGTAAGGCGCTTGACCGCGAACGGTCCCATTTCATCTTTTGCCGCGAACGGCACCGGCCGTGAACGGTCACATTTCACCCCAAGTGGCTTGATCGCGAACGGTCGCCATTTGAGGTCCGCCCTCCGTCCAGGCTCGGTTGCACTTTACCTCGAATGGCTCGATCCCGAACGGTCGTCATTTGAAGTAAAGCGCTTGACCGTGAACGATCACATTCCACCGCAAATGACTCGATCTCGAACGATCGTCGCATGGATTTAGACGCTTGACCGCGAACGGTCGCACTTCACCTCAAATGACTCGATCGCGAACGGTCGTCATTTGAAGTTAGGCGCTTGACCATGAACGGCCGCGCTTCATCCCAAATAGCTCGATCCCGAACGGTCGTCATTTGGGGCCATATAAAATATCAAGCTCTTTACAGGTTGTCAACAGGATATGAACATCCAGCTCATAGCATTACAAAACACGCCTTCCTATCGCGAGGCATGTTTTGGGGGGCAAAGTGTTATCCCATTTTTGGTCAAAACTGGAATATCAATGTTGTGTGCATTTCCACCACGACCGCACCAAGAAGAAGCAGCCAGCAAGCGTATATAAGTCTGGGATTTCACTCATGATTCAAGTATAAAAGTCCATCCGGCATTAAAGGTTTAAAGATTCATTCGGTACATCACATATCTCATTCGGCATAGCTCATTCGGCACTCGACACACCAATCTCGTTCGTGTTCATTCGGCGAAAGAAAACATACCTGATTCGGCACCTGCTTGATTCGGCACGTGTATATTCGGTACTTGTTTGATTCGGTACAAGCTCCATCCCCACTACCAACCTCCAAGCCTAAGCCGAACCAGACCATGCTCCTACTACCGCTCCATTCACTACCGGTCCGCCATACTCCATCACTGAACCATCCTGCTCCATGTGTCTACCGAACCAAACCAAAGTGTCAACACCGGACCAGATGCAAGGAGGCCACCACCGGACCAACCTCTACCGAACCAATCCACTTCCATGCATCACCGAACCAAGGCTTTACCGAACCAACGTTGCCAGGCCAGATAGCATCAGCCCAGGCCCACCAGCAGCTATATACATTCAGGACCTCTACCCCCAGCCTCACTCTATAAATAGAGGGGCAGGGGTTCAACAATGGGTGACAAGTTTGAGAGCTCAAGCACGGAAGGAACTTTCAAACAACTTTCGTATACTTGGATACAAAGCTTTGTACTAGTAATCTGGAAGAAAAGAGAGAATAACATATAAAGTGGACGTGGGCACGTTCTGGCCGAACCACTATAAATCTGTGTGTCTTTTACAGTTTAGTCCCTGCTTTTTACATATTTGCATAAACCACCCAAATCGCTAAGAACAACATATAATCAACTAAATCGTACGACTTTGGGGTGTTTGCCCATTTTTTGCGCAAACAGGTATATTTTGGAATTGGTATTTTATATTATGCTAACGTCTGTGGATGCAGGGAAAACAGGTTGGAGGGATCCAACTGGATCCCTCAACATTTATTATTTAATATTCTCTGTTGTGATTACTTGATATTCTATGATGAATATATTGGAATATTGAATGTTATGATTTGATTGGATATATTTAGGTATAATGAATTACCGAAAATATATAAATTTGATTTTGGAAAGAAAATAAAGGAAGTAAATTTGTAAACGAAATAATCTTAGAAAATTTAATAAATTAAGAATGAATTGGAAAAAGAATGGAAGTATGTTAAATAATAATGAATAACTTCGAGTTTGAAAAGAAAAGGGTTTGAATAAACAGTAATTAATGAATTGCAAAATTATGTGATATTAATTTAAATGAATAAAGAATTATTTTAAAACTTGAAGTTTTAAATTTATTTAAAGGAATAAGAAGTAAATTGAGAAGTCTAAATTGGTATTTCAATTAAAAGTATTTTAAATCATAATTAAGGAATAAAATCTGGAATTAAAGGATTTTTGAATAAATGAAGTAAATTGGAAATCAATTTGGAAATTGATTTAAGTGTTTGGAATTGGATTTTTGGAAGAATAAATTCAAGGTGGGAATTTATTAAAGGCATGAGAAAAATTATTTAAAAATAAATAGTGATTTATTTATAAAGGTTGTGAAGAGAAGTATATTTCTCTGGATAGCCAAGTACATTTTAAGTAAATTTTTAAATATAAGATAAAAGTTTTAATGTTGTTTTTAAAAAGCATGTTTTAGAAAATTTATTATTTATGAACGCTTAAAATTCTAAAGAAGATATTTTTCAAATCTATTATTGTAATAATTATTTAAAAGATGAGTTAGTGTTTTGTTTTAAAAAGCGAAAACTTAGTTCTATATTTTATAAAGTAACCTTATTTTCAAATATTCATATAGTATATATTTTGAACAAATTATTGAAATAGTTTTAACTTAAAGGTTTTAAATTATATTTCAAAGTAAAGCGTTTTAAATTATTTTAAAAATCTAAAGTTTTATGCTTGGTGATTCCGGTGGAAATAGAAATACTTGGAATTTATTCTGAGAAAGGAAGATAGTTTTGAAAACTGTTCTCAAAAGGGTTTGAAAAGTTGAAATATATCTTGTAAAGATATTTTTGAGGTTAATAAATAATTTGATAAATTATTTATTGTTGGATGGTTGTTTGTGAATATTAATTGATACTTAAATAACCTACTATCAATATTGGCCAAATGCGTTGATCGTTTCGAAGAGACCGGGATCGAGATTAATTTCTCAAAAACCACTTCGATCCGGTTTGTACGTTTCATGAAAACGAGTTTGGATTCGAAGATGGAGCAGTGAAGTGCAAGGGCTAGTCGCTACTATTCCTAAGGATATTTCCAAAATGGATGTAGTAGGAATAGTGCCTTCGGTTCCGTTCGAACCCGGGACGGACTTGTATGGATGAATGCTTGCGAAACATCGTCAGGTGGACGATGGGCATTCTAAGGGATATGTTCTAAAAAGATAATTCTTAGCCTCAAGACTCATCAAATGGGAATGACTGAAAATCAGGGGTTATGAAGCAAGGCTAGGTGGGTAGAACCCAAGCAGGTTGAGGTCATCCCTGTCTAGATGTCCCTTTTTATTTCGGCTTAGTGGGCGGTTGCCGATCCCAGCCGCGGGGTGATCTCACTCGGGATTATCCAGTAAGTGGTAGTCCTGGTCTTATGTTGCATGGGAGCGGACGTACTCCTCGGTACTGTGATCTAGGCCACATACTGTGACAGGTGGTACCCCAGTGCCTAGTCATTAGTTGGAAATCCATTCTCTCTACGAGCCTTGTATGAGTTTTGTTTGTATTACCCACTCTGTGGCTAGTAGCTGGAATTTAATAATGTAACAATTTCGGCTATTTTATAAGTATTTGTATATAGACCCTATTATAATATCAGAGGATTTCTATAAAAAATGTTTTACCTATCGTAAGGTAAAAACCCGACATGTTTATTTGTGGCGTGGTCTTACGAGATGCTTTTGTTTTCAAAGAATTTTTGAAACTTTAATAATCAATTGAGTGTGATTTTCTCACGCTGGTATTCCAGACTGACTCGGGTGTTATTTAACTGTAATGCTCAGGTCAGACCGAGTATTATAGGATACAGGATTTGACGCTGTGGAGCTCAGGAGTCGAGCTGGATGACGATACGTACTCCCGTACTTGTTTATATATATGTTCCGCTGTGTTTTTTAGTTGTGTATCCAGTTGTATGTTATTGATGTTGAGATTGATTGATGTACTCTGATGATGTAATGTTTAAACAGATATATTTGATTTGAGTAAAGATCATTTATTATCTATTATATTTTATTCCGCGACGATGGTTAGATTCTGATATTGTGTTCTATTTTCTTCTTCTACCTCCTCTTCTTTAACCATAATGGTTCGTATTTCTGTACAACTTGAGTTGATTGACGTAGAATAGTGTTGACTCAAGGGGTATGGATTTGCGGGTCGTTACAACCACCTTCCTCCTTAATCGTTTCTTATCATGATCAATGATTCGAATAGGCATTCTGATAACCGCTAAATTAGATTCCATCTTCAAGTCTTCCTGAGTAGTTGTTTCTATTATTTACTCTGGGTCATGCACATGTTTCCTTAAATGAGATACATGAAAGACATTGTGCACTCCTGCTAACCTTTTTGGCAATTACACTCGATAAGCTAGTGGGCCAATTCGTTCAAGAATGGGAAATGGTCCAATATATCGAGGTGCTAACTTCCCCGTCCTTCCAAACCTCACTACTCCTCTCATCGAAGAAACTTTCAAAAAGGCTGAATCTCCAACTGAGAATTCCATATTTCTGCGCCTTTGATCCGCATAACTTTTCTGTCTTCTCTAGGCTTCCTTTAGTTTCTTTCTAATCATTTCTGCCTTCTCTGAAGCTTCTCGTACCATATTAGGACCAAATACTAACCGATCTTCGGTCTCGATCCAACATGCTGATGACCTATACGGACGACCATAAAGAGCTTCATACGGCGCCATGCCGATACTAGCTTGATAATTGTTGCTATAAGAGAACTCTACTAAATGCAAATGATTTTCCCAGGAGCCTCCAAAGTCCAGTATACATGCCCTGAGAAGATCTTTCAAAATGCGGTTAACCCTTTCCGTTTATCCACCAGTTTGAGTGTGATAGGCAGTGCTTATATTCATCCTTGTTACTAAAGCGGTCTGTAATACTTCCCAAAACTGACTAATAAAGATCGAATCCCGATCGTTCACTATACGGCTCGGAACTCCACGCAATCATACGATATCCTTCATACATACATACATACATACATATATACATACATACATACATAGATATATACATACGTACATACATACATATATACATACACACACACACACAGATATATATATATATATATCTGCAAGGCTTGCGGCAGTCCTTTTGGACTTAATTGGAATAAAATGTGCACTTTTAGTTAATCGATCTATGATAACCCAAATGCCTTCATTCCCCTTCCTCGTTTGGGGTAAGCCATCAATGAAATCCATTGATATTTGATCCCACTTCCAAACTGGAATCTCCAGCGGCTTAAGTAACCCTGCAACTTTCTATTGGTCGCTTTTGACTCGTTGATAATTTACACATCTGCTAATATAAATTGATATGTCCCTTTTCATAATTCTCCACTAAAATGTGCGCTTCATATCTCTATAAATTTTGTTAACTCCTGGATGAATGCGGAGTTTGGATTTGTGACATTCAGCTAACACCTCCTTCCTAAGATTCTCCACATCTGGAACACAAAGTGGCCCATTCAACCGAAACACTCTGTTTTTATCCACCTCAAAGCTTGAATTTGTTCCTTCTTTAGTTGCTTTAATAAACTTTTCAAATTGTCTATCTTCTCTTTGTTTACTTGCTATTCTTTCCAGAAGAGTTGGAGTTACTACCAAACAAGAAATAGTAGCATATTTTCTACTTAATGCATTAGCTACTACGTTGGCTTTCCCAAGTGTGTATAAAATATCTAGATCATAAGATGAGAGAAATTCCAACCAATGTTGCTACTCATATTTAACTCCTTCTGAGTGAAAAGATACTTTAAAGATTTATGATCCGCGAAGAGCTCAAACTTTTCACCTAGTTAAAAGAGGAATTTCATTTACTAAGGTCAATTCAAAGTTTTAATTGAAACAAACTATGAAAACATATTACCTAGTAAATGGTGCCTCCATATTTCAAATGCAAACACCACGGCTAATAATTCTAAATCAATACTTAATGAATTACACAATTCTTCTCATGAACCTTTGGCTGTCTACCCGCATAAGCAATCACCTTCCCTTCCTACATCAGAACTGCACCAACTCCATCTCTACAAGCATCAGTACAAACAGTTAATCCATCATTTCCATTTATAATTGCTAGGACTGGAGCGGTTGTTAGCCTCCTTTTGAGTTCTTGGAATGCTGCTGCACATTTAGGAGTCTAGATAAATTCAGCATCCTTCATGATCAACTTTGTTAGGTGGTAGGCAGTCTTCGAGAAATCTTGAATGAATCTTTTGTAATATCTTTCCAAACCTAAGAAGCTATGAGCTTCTTTAGGAGTTTGCATTTGCTTCCAATTTAGAACAACTGCAACCTTTACAGGATCTACCAAAACTTCGTCCCTTAATAGTATATGTCCAAGGAATCTTACCTCCTTCTCCTAGAAATGGCATTTTGATAATTTGGCTTTAAGCATATTATTTCTCAATATCTATAACACAATTTCTACACGCCTCTCGTGTACTTATTCTGTCTTAGAATAGATAAGGATATCATTGATAAAGACTAACATGAATTTATTGAATACATCACTAAATACTCTATTCATAAGGTCTACGTAATAAGCTGGTGCATTGGTTAGTCCAAAAGCATAACCAACCATTCGAAGAAAGTGTTTGGACCTTTGAATGCATTTAGATGCATTCTTCTGTGATTCTCAACTGATGGAATCCTATAGGTAGATCCGTTTTTGAGAATATCTGAGGACCATGTAATGATCAAACAAGTCATCTATTCGACATAGAGGATACTTATTTCTTAATCGTTTGTTTATTCAGATCTCGATAATCTACGCATAACCTTAGAGATCCATCTGACTTAGCCACAAAAACTACTGCGGTCCCCAACTTGAACGACTCGGCGTTATCAATCCTTTCTTTAATAACTCTCGAGTTTGATTATCTAACTCCTCTCTCCTTCAAAGCCATCCTACAGTCTCGTTGTTTAATTGGCATTGCACCGGAAAGTAAATCAATATGAAATTCGATTTCTCGATGTGGGGGTAAACTTTTTACTTCTTCAAAGATATCTGGGAATTCTTTGACAATAGCTATGGTTCCTAATCCTTCCTGGGATGAGTCTAATGCATATAGAAAACTTCCCCTACTTTGACTAGGATCTTCCAAGATATTTCTATAAACTTTCCAAACTTTGTTTTTACGAAAACTATCCTTTTTACGCAATCTAGAATAGCTTCATTTTTAGCCAACTAATCCGTACCGAGTAAAATCTCAAGCCCAATAAAATCTAGGATGAATAGGTCAAAAGGAAATTTATGGGAAGAGTGGGAAATTTGGATTCTTTCAAAATTCATGCAAAGGTTAGCAGTACTGCCTATATGATTCGTTACATAAATAGGGGTATCAACTATTTTAGGTTCAAGTTTTAATTTTTATACAGTTTTCTCGACAATAAAACTATGAGAAGCTCCTGTATTAAACAATACTCTAACTATAATATCTTCAATAAAAATATTACCTTCCAAAACTTCCTTGCCCTCCACATCCTGAGAGGTTGAAGGCTTATCCTTTATTGTATAGACTCGGGCTTGCTCTCTCTTCCTCTTGATCGAACAATCCTTGATCATGTGCCCTGATTGATGGCAATTATAGCAGAGGCTATTTTGGACCAAAGGAGAGATGGAATCCTAGAACTTTGGGCTTTCAAAATCCTTCGCAATATGGCCCTTCTTCTTACAATTGTGACAAGTGTATCCCTTAATGCGGTTTCCTTGAGATCCTTCTCTGGGTTTTCCTAACCCTGGCCTTTTCCCACTGTTAATGAACTTACTTTTCTTCCAATTGTTGGCGTTACTGTTGGTTTGAACTTCTATCGGATTCTTCTTAGCTAGTGTTTCATAATGGAATCTCATATCTAGCAAATCTAACATGGGCATTCATCTTGCTTTGGTACTTCTCATTCGTCTCGAAAATAAACTTCTCATTCTTCTTTAAAGGCATGTTAATTAGACTTGGCCCAAAATAAGATAATTCATTGAACTTATTCGCATACTCCTCAATAGTTATTTCATCCTAATTCAGATCCATAAAGCTTCTGTAAAGACGAAATTTCCTGGATTCTGGCTTGTACTGCTCCTCCAAAACTTCCTTAAACCTTTCCCAAGAGAAAGTGTCCTTCGAATCACTTAGGGTAATGGCCTCCTACCAAGCCAAAGCATCTTCCTATAACTGCCACGAGGCTAAGAACCTCTTTCACTCATTACTGATATCCAACACCTTAAAGATCCTTTCGCATGATTTAATCTAAGCTTGTACTTCAATGATAGCTTCTATGACCTTGAATTGTTTCCCCTCTAAGCTGGTATAATTATTGAATAAAGTGGAAAAATTAACCTGGGGTTGTACAGGAGCTATTTCTTCTACAGCAGCGGTTGGGGCTCGACCGTTAGTTGGTGTGGTGTTGTATTTCCCTATCCATGTCTTCAACGAGTACTCATATCTTACCTATCAGAATTTAGTAAGCTAACTTTATAATACTAGAACGAAATTATCTTAGGGAATGTGTATATAGCACATCTTTTATTTGGATAAAGATTCTAAATGCACACTCTCAAAGATAAAACTCATTCTAGGGTATTACTAATCCCATCTTTAATGAGTTATGCCTCACCAAAGCCAAGGTTCTCGCTTAACCTTTATCTTTGTTACCAAATGTGAAGACCTGTCTCCTCGACTCTTGAAAATCGACACTATTACATCCATGGTATTTACGTGCCGTAAATCCAAGTGCCGATGAGGCATATTTTTAGAGGTAAAGTAAGGTAAAAGACAGAAACACAAATTCTCACACGTTAAATAGATAAATAGTATATGCAATCATCACCACTAGGATATATCACAGTTATTTGTATGCACTAATCCAGCCAGGAATAGCTATAACTTCCTGCTCCCACATTTGCTGGCATTAACTAACTTATACATAGTGGAAAACAAAAAAAGGAGGATAGATATCCCCGTTGGGTGCTCCAGTTTCATGCTCGAAAAATCAATTCCAACATGCTCCACCCTAAAATACTCTAAACAGAATCCTGGCTACTTAGCTGCTAAGAAAAATAGGGTGCCTAGAGTTTAAAGGGAAAATAATATAAACTCCAGATCAGTCATGGGACTGGTGTGAGAACTCAAAATTCACGCTTTGAAAACAAAAGGATATCTTATAAGATCATGCTGCACATAACCATAAAACAGGTTTTTACCTCATGATAACCAAAACATTTTACGTCAAAATACTTGATATTATTTTTAATGACGTATCTTTGAAAACATTTGCAAGTAAAATTATTAATCTTAGCTGGAATTATTACATTTATTAAATTCTAGTAATACTAGCCACAAATGCGGGTTCTACAAACAAACTGCCAGACACTTACTGGAGAATGGATTTCCATACAAGTTACCAGGTGAAGGGTCTACCTTATGGAAATAATTCTCTAGAGGAATGTACCAAGCTCAATAGAACATCTGCATCTCTACCAACACAAGACCGGCCTACCTTTCCTTAGATAGTATTGAATATGTCATCACCCCGGTCGTTACCGACCTATCCGAGACGTCTCTTTCATAATTTAAACCCGAACATCATAGTGGGTAGAAATTTATTTAAAAGGGGATGATCATACCTTAATGGTTGCGAACCACATAGGCTTGCTGCATCTACCCTGTTTTGGTCATTTTTGGGTTTGAGGCTCAGGTAACGATTACCTTTTTACATAGCACATCATCTTCCTTTGAATGCCATATTGCCATTCCATCGATCTCTGTTGACTTCCATAAACATACACCATCTAAGCTCATACGTCTCAGAAGGATGTTAAGCTAAGAAAGGTTGCTTTATCCGCCATCAAACAGATGTATATTTATAAAAGTCAATGATGAGATCTCAAGAATGCATTGTCAGACATCCGTCCATACAAGTTCGTTCTAGGACTGAACGAAACTGAAGGCACTCTTCTATCATATGTTTTCGGTAAATTAACCCTAGGATTATTAGTGAGAAGTGCTTGCATCGAAGATCTTAAATGAAGAACTATTGCCACATAATATGATATGGGAAATTTCCCTCGAGGGTCAGTGGCAAGTAGCCCTGCATTCCATCTTCCTCGGATATGCTCATGTCTTCACTTCGAATATGTAAATTGGTTCAAAGTGTTCTTTGGATAGGAATTGTCCAAATCTGATCCCGATTTCTCCGAACCGATCATTGATAAAAGAGGTCAAGTGAATAGGGAATCAATCTTTAATTAATTAAGTTCTTTTTACCGAAATCTCTTTGGGAGGTATACCATTTACAAAACATTCTTTCCGATATATATGAAAATATTAAACCTTTCTTAAAAAAATCTCCTGATTACCTTAAACTTCGTTTTACTAGAAATCAATTCGAAATCGTTTCATTTTTATTTAGAAAGATATTGATCCGAGTAGGCCAAATTCAGCATCCCTCCATCGAGCCAGTCCGGATAGCCAGGGAGAGCAGGAAACAGGTTTTCCAAACTCAAGCCTAGACACTGTCTCTTTGACACCCATAAGGCGGTCAAGTTATCTGATCGACTCCTAATCATTCCAAAGATTCTTCAAATCATCTTTAAAAAACCTTATAAATCATTCAAAACAATTTATAAAATAATTGGAAAAGGATTGTTAAGTTTAAGACTATTTTTCAAAAGTTATTAAAAATGCCGTGGAAAGTGCCTTTTAAGCTATATTGATCATAACGACTTTTGATTATTTTAAAAGTCATTCTTATTACTTAAATCACTTTTAAAAATTTATGAGATATATTCGACATTTTAAAATAATTTTAAAACATCATTTTCAAAGAAATCCAGTTTCGGATTCCGAACTGCAAAATTGGGACTTTTCCAACAACTTTTTTTACTCATTTTTCAAAATCTATTTATCGAAATCTCGATTTTCTTTCTTTCTTGGAAAACTATTCAAAAAGCTATTTTCCAACTTTACACTAGTTTGACTTTTATAGCGCGAAATCGTGAATTGCTGTTACGCGACGTGCTTATTTTTAACTAAAATATTCATTTCTTTTAAAAGTTCACCAAAACACTTTTAAATATTTATAAAACATTTCCAATACATTTTAAACCATTTTTAAGAAGTTTAAAAATTCCATACACACTATTTCATTTATTCAAGGAAAGTGATTTCTTTCGTGCTCATCGACGTGTATATACGTGACTTGCATATAGTTTCAACATTCATATGAAAATAACCAAACTTGATGATCAAAGCATATTGAACATCCATTTACAACATCGTATCATCATCCAACATATAGTATAATAGATTAGGAGTTCCCACCTTGGATTTTAAATGATTTAGTTAAAAATTTGCTATAGCTCCACTATTCAATTTCCGAAGCTTACTATTCTTCGGATTTTAGCTCCTAGATACCTCGACCAAGTATTGAGAAGGCTAGAGGTTCACGGCCTAGGATGTAGCTTGGATTGTGCTCGACCTATGATGAAGTGAAGTGGAGTTTGTGAAGAACATAGAGAAATGAGGAGTTTTGGCATCGTTTTGAGGTGTTTTACTATATATAACTATATATTATAATTTTTGGCATTGTTTCTCTTAGAATGGAAAACACTGAAGCGGAAACAACAGCTTAATAATATGAAGAAGAAATTAATGGAAAAGATGAGAAGAGGGTAGAGTACTTATAGGAAAAAGAAGAGTGTAAAGGAAGACATGTACACATCACCTTTTCAATGCTTCTCTGTAACGACCCAGAATTTGACCACTTTAAAATATACTGTTTAAAATGATTTTAAATAAAAAATATGTAAGGTTATATGATTCAAACAATATTAGATAGGATTTGGAAAGGGAAGTATACACAAAAATAGTATACCTATATCGACAAAAGTGACAAAATGCTGATTTCAGAAAAGTAAGTTTCAATGGTTAAATAAATTATTTTAATTAATTTATGAGTGTTTATATTTTTAAATAGCAATATACAAATTTATTTTTAAATTTGTTTACATAAATAAATAGTTCAACTAAAACGTCAAAATGTGATCGTAAAACAATTTGTCAAAAATCAACTTTTTGTCGATTAAAAGCTGTCGCAACGTTGTCGCACCTATATTTTCTTATATAGGAACATATATTTAAATAGTATAAGTATTAATTAATTCATTAATAAAGTTTAATTTTACTAAATAAGATTAAAAAACTTCTAGAAGTCATTAGTAAAAGTAAGTAAGAATTAACAAAAGTAAGAAAAAGTAAACATCAAATCACATCAAATCAAAACCAACATAATTATGATATTCTTTACTTAATCTTTAAGTGACTAAGACATAAAGTAAGGATGTGAAAGATGATGTTAAGTATTGAAAAAGTGGAGATTGCTTTAGGTTGAAGAAGGTTAGTTTGGTAATTTGGTAAGAGGTATTTTGGTAAATTTACCACTTATTTCTTTTTTTATAAATACCCACCTCCATCTTCACTTTCATTCACATTTTCTTCTTCTTCTTTTCTTAAGATTCTTCACCTTCTCCCTCTTCTCTTTAATGGCTTCCATTCTATATAAAATAATTATAAATAAATAATGTCAAAATATTTACAAAATATTCAAAAGAAATCAATGTTCATCCTCTTCAAATCAAACTCCTCTTTTCTCCATATTTTACCTCTTCTTCTCTTAGTCATAAGTTCTTCAAAACTGAACTAAAATGCAAAAGTATTTATAATAAATCAGATATTTTTCTAATGGCTACAACTTTCATGTTGAACACTTTGTCTCATTCTAAAGTTAACCATGTCAAAAATACACTTCTTTCAAGTGCATTTTCTGGCCCAGTTTTTAAGCCAGAGAATAGGCTATGTTATTTTGACCTTAACTTGATCATAACAAATCCAAATTAAGAAATTCTTTGTTTAAAACCATATGAAATTCCAGTGGGTACAACTTTTATGTAGATCACTTTTTACATTTTTGTTGTTTTCTATATTTGAAACACAATTATTTGAAGTGCATTTCCGGGCTTCATTTTTTTCAATCCGATAAAACCTCTTCTTCATTCTATCATATCTTCCTCAAAATTAATTAAATTAAGTGTTTATTTTATTTATATTCAAGAGAAAAAATTTCAACAACTTTTCAGTTAACAAGTTTTTCAAATTTTGAGAGTAAAAGAGTCAAAAATAAGAGAGAACATAACCTATTTTTCGGGTCTAATTTTGAGAGTTCAAGCTCAAAGCTCTACCGCTTCTTCTCTATAATTTCGGTCAACCTCCATCTCAAGCCTCATCCAACCTATTGGAAGGAAGAGGATGTTGTTTGCTAGTGTTTAATGGAGTAGTAATTAATTAATGAAGTGTTGGTTGATTAGAATATCGGTAGGAAGTTAATCTCTTTGGTTTATGGTGAGAAACTCTATTTAACATCTCTATTTACACATATACATGTTTGATGTTGTGTTATAATTGCTATGGATGCTTATATATTCTTTTCTCATCAACTATTTATTTTTTGATATGTTTGTTGAATTGTTTTACCAAGTCACGTTAATACATTTCGATAAGCACAAAGGAAAGCACTTTCCTTTTGAAAATAAAATGGTGTATATGGAATGCTTAAACCTTTTGGAAATATTTTTAAAATGAGTTAGAAATGTTTTATAAACATTTAAATATGTTTAAATAAATAAATAAAGAAAATCAAATTTTCATCTTGTATATTTTAAATATGTCCAAAACGAATTTTCCAAGAAAAGTCGTGCTTTTGCGGTAAAGTGACCAAAGTTTAAAATTGATATTTTATATGTTTTAAAAATATCAAATAAATCCTAAAAATATTTTAAAATGTATTAAAATAGATTTAAGTTGAAAATATGGATTTCTAAATGATATAAAAGTCATTTTGAAGAATACAACTTTTAAAACGCTATTTGCAATACTTTTCGCAAAGCTTTGCACAGCAGTTTGAAATAACTTTTGAAAGGTAATTTTAAACTTAAAAATTCTTTCCTAAGTCTTTGGTGAAAGATTTTTAAAGAATAAACAATTAATTTAAAGATGATTTGGAAGTTTTAATAACAGTTTGAATAAATGGTTAGGATGAATTGTTTATACCACTTAAACAAAAAGAGAATAATATTGAATGTAATAACAAACTGAGTATGCAGAAACGACTAGTACATTTGTTCTACCCGTGAGATCCGAAAAGATAAAACAAGGTGTTTAACTAAGGCTAGGGATTGAGCAACCAGTGCCTTGAACTTACCTGGCCTATGTTTTCCCTTTTTCGACGAATGGTGGAATAGATCGAAAGGAAAGCCCAGATGCTCTAAAAGATCATAATTAAGTTTTTCCAAGATAAGAGAAAAGAAATAAATTATTTGAAAGTTAACTAACCACTTAACATCTTTTATCATTGATTAATAAGAAGGAACCGGGAACGGATTTGTATGATTCCTATCTAAAGAACCGAGATCGAATTTGGGACATTCCTATCCGAAAATCACTTCAAACTAATTTTCAAAACCCCATATGAAATTTACCCCTTTTTATCGATGATTAGCACGAAGGATCCATGATCGAATTTGGGTGATTCCTATCTGAAAATCAGGATCGGACCTAGGTGAATCCTATCCGAAAACCCCTTCAAACTAATTTTTGAAATAAAACATATTGAAGACAAAGATCTTCATGATGTAGGATTACTTGCCATTAGTCTCTGGAGGTGAAATTTACCATATTTAAAGTGGTAGTAGTGCTCTGTTATGAAAATCTTCGATTTGCAAAAATATGATTTGTAGTTAAGAAAGAAATCATTGAGTAAGATTTAATGAATGATTTAGGAATATTTTCCCTAAGTTAAAATTTATAATTTGAATATAATAAATCATTAGTTAAGAGTAAAAGAATGATTTGAAAAGGATTTCCTAAGTAAAAGAGAAAATGGTTTGGAATTATTCCAGGATTTAAGAAAGGTTTAATAAATCAAATGATTTGATAAATAAGGCTTAATGATTCCATATATATTTGAAAAGAAAATGGAATAAACTAAAAAGAATATATTTAATGAAGAATTTGATTTAAATAGAAGATGAAGTAATTGATTGATGATTGATATCCTCGTATGAACTTAACATCTTTTTAAATCGATGATTGCTTCAAAGGAACCAGAGTCAGATTTGGGTGATTCCTATTCGAAAACCACTTCGAACCAATGTATACATTCGAATGTGAAGATATGTTGATGATGATGATTATTGAAGACCGTGGATCTTCATAGCATGAGGACCGACTGTTGAACATGCTCTGGGTAGCTCCCATTATAGAGTTATTTATAGCAGCGGTCTCCTTGTTGTGGAGATTTTTCGGATTGCAAGGACTACTCGCTACTAGTGGTAGTAGGAGAGTGCCTTCGATTTCGTTCAGTCCCAAAATGAACTTGTATGGATGAATGTCTGACATTGCATTTCTGAAACACAATGTTTGACTTTTGCAAATGTACATTTTCTTGGTGGCGGAGAAGGCAACTTCTCTTAGCTTAACACCCTTCTCTGAGACATACGAGCTCAAAGGTTGTATGCTTGTGGGAGTCAAATAGTGATAAAAGGAATGGCAGTGTGGCATTCAAAATGGAACCTGTTATGATCAAAGCATGATTTTGTATGAAAAGTGTGGCTTTGAAGAAAGTGAGCATAACCTCGTGATCCTCACACCCCGGTTATGATGGGATTCTATGTAGTCAGATGTATGCTCCCATTTCGTATAGTAGGGATTTGGGTTATCAGATGTTCTGAGCCCTAGGTACCAGATACGTCCGCGCCTCATGGCAGGAACGCGCGAAGTCCGAGTCCTTGGATGTTATTCGCAGATTGCATCCACTTTTAGCCATTTGTGTTGTTGTATAATGGTGTTTGAGTCATGGACGTAAGCCGTGAATACAGATTGATCTTTCCACTAGTTTCCTATTATTTTTGAAATCCAATCCCAATACGAGATTTACGGTTTTGATTGTATTCCCAAAATAGCTGTAATGACTTGCAAATATTTTAGCTACCCCCTTTCTGGTATCATATATTATGTTCGGTATATTCCATTGACCTAGGCCGGATATATTACCTTAGAATTAGTCCAGATATTGATACCTTATTTGAATAAGTTTATTTGAAAAGTGTTTTCAAAAGAATGTCATTAAAAATAATATCAAGTGTATTTTGGTGTGAAGTGTTTTGGTTATCATAAGGTAAAAACCCGTCCGTGTTTTTGTGTGGGCATGGTCTTATGAGATACCCTTCTTTTCAAATGTTTTGTTAACATCATCATGATCTATAAATTTTAAATTTCGAGTATTTCACGCTGGTTAATCAAGCCTGATCCGGGTATTTTTAATACTCGGTTCAGATCCAAGTAGTTTCAGGTTAAATTGAAGACGATTGGAGTTTCCAGAGGAGAGCTGGAGATCTTCATCATCGTATTGACGTATTCTATTATCCGCTAATCTATTGCACTTGTTTTGTTGTTTTCAGCATTTGTAAGGGCAGAAGTTTATAACTGTCCAGGCTGAATCTAGGATAGACTCTGATATTATATTTTAAAATTTCTGCTGTAAAGATTATTATTGAAATAATACATGTTATTCCATTCATGTGAGATTCTGTTATGTCTTTATTTTTCTTTCCACCCTTAATGATCCGTCTTTTAGTGCAATTTGAGTTGGACATGTGTGGTTTATCGTCGATTCAAATAGTACGGAAAACTGGGTCATTACATTCTCCAAGACACCTTCCTCCCCTTCATGCATGGTCAGAAGCCTCCCTTCATGTGCACATCACTTCCATCTTCTCATGTGTGTGTATGTTGACTTATAAAAGCTTAAGGAGTAAGTTTGCCTAAAATACCTCATTTTTTTATATTATCGTTTTACACTCAATTATTTATATGTGTGTGTGTTTATGTGCAAGTTCTTACGTATTCTATTATCCACTATATCAATTGCATTTGTTTTGTTGTTTTCAGCGTTAGCAAGGACAGAAGTTTATAACCGTCCAGGCCAAATCTAGGATATACTCTGATATTGTATTTTAAAATTTTCCGCTGTAAAGATTATTATTGAAATAATATATGTTATTCCATTCGTGTGAGATTCTATTCTGTCTTTACTTTTCTTTCTACCCTTAATGATCCATCTTTTCATGCAATTTGAGTTGGACATGTGTAGTTAATTGTCAATTCAAAGGGTACGAAAAACCAGGTCATTACATTCTCCAAGACACCTTCCTCCCCTTCAAGCACGGTTAGAAGCCTCCCCCATGTGCACATCACTTCCATCTTCTCATGTGTGTATATGTTGACTTATAAAAGCTTAAGGAGTAAGTTTGCTTAAAATACCTCATTTTTTATATTATCTTTTTACACTCAATTATTTATATATGTGTGTGTTTATGTGCAAGTTCTTAGGTATGTACATGAACATGTATATGCGTATGTAACATATTCTTATAACGTTGCAGTACTTCAACACTTTATATTGTTACAAATCCCAATTACGTTCTTCGGTCATATTTTCTCTTTCAAATTTATATGCATATTTCTGTAAATAAATTTTGAAAATAAAATTTCCTATCATTCTTAACAAATAAAAATGATCATATTTTATTTATAAAACCATGTAAATTAATAACAATAATTGGTTACAAAATTGTTGTTATATCGATAAGACTAAACGATCATTTATTTAAAGCGATATATTTACGGTCTTACAACATTTATTTCTATCCAACTATGTATTACATAAGAGCATGTATGTATATTATGTGAACGAGGAAATGGACAAAAAAATTGCATTGCGTCCATGTGAATTTTGTGTTCATAAACAAAACTATTGTTTTTTTTTGCATAGAAGATGTTGCTATTCGTGTTTCTTTGTAGATACCATACAATTGTATCCTTCATAATAATTTCTTACACTCCACCCATTTACTTCTTCTGACAAACTGAGAAATTACTACATGTTTACAGTGACACACCATTACAATTTACGTAATCGATAATTTAATATGATGCTCCTACAGAAAAATTTCAATCGCATGCCATTTGAAAATCACTTTACTGGCATTGATTCATATTTTCATGTTCTTGGACATGAACGGATGATGTCATAACATATATTAAGAAAAAGTTTATATCTGTGCCATCGGTACATGGTTCATACTAGTATATATAAATATATATATCTATATGTATATGTATATGTACGTATGTGTGCATGTATATAAACAAGTTTTAAAATAAAATTATTTCAATGTTTAATACCAGATTACAAACATAAAACAAGATTAAGATCTACTAATTTTATACACATATCTAATCTCCATTGTGACAAAAACAATACTACAAAAATCTCATTTAACTAATGAAATAACCATAATCTAATTATATACATAAGATTAAATGATTAAAAATATACTAAAACCACAATTATATGATTAACATATGGAAAAACATTACTCAGAACAGATGCCCTAAAGTCCACATTTAAATAATGAAATCTCTTTCTCTAAAATATTTCGATTCGTGAGATTTCTAGTCTAGAATCAACGACCGTTCACTATCAAATAGTTTTTCGTTTTACTTGAATTGGATTTGAGTTGTAGGTTGTTTTTAGAGAATAGTTGCTTCCATTAAAAGGAAGAATAAGAAAAAGAAAGTGATGGCTCAAAAAAATGAAATTAGCCTATGATTAGGCCTTTGAAATTAGTATTTATATAGGTAGGATAAGAGAGCAAACAATGATCTCAACCACACATCTTCAAACCCTAATTGCACACATAGTAGTTGCCCCTTCTCCTTGCTAGACCAATTGCCTATCGCTCTAAAATGCATTGGTTTTTTGAGGCCATTTATCCCAAATTAAATATACACAATTATATTTAACATAATTTATTATCGATACGATATATTTATTGTTAGTCCCTGAGAAGATGGTTTTGATGACAACAAACTTAGAATAAGATTATAAAATATAAATACTAACAGTATAGTTTAGATATATATGTATATGCAGGATTTAACCATGCAGGTATCAAGAATGAAGACTGTACAGTATAGGGATTCAAGACTGAAGATATCAAGATTGAAGACTCATGAGCATCAAGATTATCAAGAGTTCAATATTTCAAATAATAAGTAATTTAGTTAGGAATTTTGTTAAAACTCCAAGAAAAGCACTGGCATCTTAAAATCCAATTTATTCGTGGAATGGAATTCACTTCGAGCCCGTTAAAGGGATGGAACCCTAATAGGAGGGAACCTATGAAAAATCTAATGGAATATTGTTTTGTATCCACCAACTTTTATTCAAATGTTTTTACAAATTTATATCTTGTTTTCAAAATGATTTCAAAACCTTCCTTTTTAAAAGAATTAAAAACATCTATCCTGGTTTTAAAATACTTTTAGCCTCAAAATAATCTTTATCTTCAAAATCAAATTATCCTTGTTTTTAAACTATCTTTTAATAATAATATATTTAACTTTTAATATTTAGACTTAGATTTAAATATAAAATTATAGTAAAATTTTATATGTTTTATTCTATATACCAAAATATTATTCTCTATACTTAATTATATGTTTTAACTATAGTTAAGTATATTTATAAAGTTTAAAATAGTTTTAATACGAGATAGAAGTTATTTTCAAAGAAAAAAAATTATCAAAAATTGCTTAGGCTTGTCGACAACCCCCACATACGCTTGTCGACAAGGTGGCGGTTTATTTCAAAATTTTGAATTTCAAAGTAAGTGTCTATTTGTCATACCCTTTCACGAATGGACATGGCTATTGTTCTACTATAAATAGGGGCAGTTTTAAATGAATTTATATTCATAATTTCTCTGATTTCACTTCTCTTATTCTTCCACATTTATTTATATTTTTTTTTACCATTACTCTGTCAAAATCAACATTGAATCTGACTAGATTATTCTACTTTGATTCTCTATCACTATCTCAACAAGACTTCAGTGCTATTCAGATTTATAGGCTTCTTTGTAATAAATTGAGTGAGAAAAGGTGTGATTGTAGCCTGTAAAATCAATCAAGTGAGTAAAGGTGTGATTGTAGCCTATGAAATCAATTGGGTGAACTTGTTGCCCGTAAAATCAAGTATCTCTATCCAGAGGATTGTGAATCTGGAGTGGTGTACCTCGTGGCCTTGAAATCGAGGGTGTAATTGTAAAAATTGTTTTTGAAAGAAAATCCATACTTATGTGCAGGACTGGATGTAGGGTAACTCCGAACCAGTATAAAATCCAGTGTGTTCTTTCCTTTATTGCTTTTACTTTATATTTGCATCTGTGTTTGATTCTGTGATCATATCTGTGTCTGAATATTGCATACATTTGTGTTCAAATTAATATAAACTCAAAAAGATTTAGTAATTCCTTAAAACACTATTCACCCACCCTCTAGTATTAATTCTAGCCTTAAGATCCGTAATCCGCATTTCTCACATTTGGTATCAAAGCAAGGTTTTCAAAGTTCCATAATCTGAATTTTGAAAATTTTTCAAAATGGCTACCAACACTGGTACTGTTAATACTACCAAGACTGGTTCTATTATCCCGTCACTAGTTCATTTGTAGAAGGTCAGTCTACTGTCAGACCACCACTTTTTAATGGCAGTAACTATGCATATTGGGCATGTAGGATGAAAATATATTTACAATATGTAGGACTAGACATTTGGAATATCACACAGACTGAATATTTTGAATCCACAACCGATTTTGCACCGTGGACTGCTGAGCAAAAATCCGTTGCATAAAACAACTCTAAAGCTATGAATATTTTGTTCTATTCACTTGATAGGAATGAATTTAATAGAGTGTCAGTTTGTAAGTCTGCATATGAAATCTGCAGAACTTTGCAAGTTACTCATGAAGGAACAAGCAAAGTTAAACATACCAAAATTTCCATGCTCACAAATTAGTTTCAATTATTTAAAATAAATTCTAATGAGTCTATTTCAGATATGTATAGTAGATTTCAGAATATTGTGCATTCTTTAATATCCTTGGGAAGGAATTTTCAGAAGAACTTCAAGTCAGAAAAATCTTAAATTCTCTTACTCCAGAATGAGATCAAAAGGCAATTGCAATCGAAGAGGCAAATGACATCGGTACCTTAAAGATAGAAGAATTAATTGGAAATCTAATGTCGTTTGAAGTCCAAATGATTGGGAGAAGAGAAAGCAAAGCATCTGAAAAGAAATCAATGACATTCAATGCATTGGCCGATGGATCAGACTCAAATAGCGATAATGATGAAGAGATAGCCTTTATGACCAAGAATTTTTGGAAATTCCTAAAATACAGAAAGATGAATAATCTCAAAAGAAACAACTATAATAACTCTAGAAATCAGAATGCAGTGTCAAACTATATCAAATGTTTCAACTGTGACGAACCAGGCTATATCAAAAGAGACTGTCCGCATCCAGATAGGCAAAATCTTCCTATAAAGAATGATTCCACAAAGAAACGAAAACGTGCATTTACTGCTACTCTAGATGACTCAAACTCGTCTTCAAGTGATGAAGATCAGAAGACAGATAATTCAAATATGTATTTCACGGCTGTTCACGACTCTGATGAATTCAGAGAAACAGACTCAGAAAAAAGTACACATTTACAATACATTGGTTGAAATTGCATGCTTAGAATTGGATGCTTGATTGGTTGATTTTGAATTGGTGTGTTGTTTGAATTTTAAATTGCTGTTTTTATTTTATTATTATTATTATTATTATTTATTTTTAATAGTATCATAATATTTTATGGAATATACTATGACTCTAGTAATATTCCAGATATATATATATACATTAAAAATAATATATATATATATATATATATATATATATATATTTGACTACTTAAGAGAAATAAATCATGAAAATTCAGAGACACCTGTCCATAAGGTCCCCACCATGTTGTCGGCAAGGGTACAGAAATTTGAAATTCAAAATTTGAATTCAAATGTTGAATTTCCCTCCATATTTTCACTTCATTCAAGTCTCTGAAAAGTCACCCTTTGACCAGAGAACATGTCCTTTGAGAATATATTTATTCACTATCTCTTATCACAACTTCTCACTTTCATTTTCATATTCAAACTCTTATTCCAAAATATCAAGCTCTCTACTCCTACTCTAATGGCTTCTTTAAGCAACCCTTCCACAATGAGAATTTCCAGAAAGATAAAAGAGCAACTTTTCAATAATGCGGAGGCTATAAAAGCATATATCAATTACGCTAACTATGAAAAAGTCCATCTCGGAAAGTTTGCTTTATTTCAAGATTTCTGTTCTTATGAAATTGATTCTCTTTTTGCAAACAATCAAGTTCTTAGTCTTGTTGATGCTTCACAAAATGATTTTGTTTGTTATCCAAATCTTGTTTAAATTTTCTATGCAAATCTCAACAGTGGATTTTATAATGGAAATGAAGATGAAATTTGGAGTAGTATCAAAGGCACTAGAATCATTTTAAATTATGATTTTTTAGGTACCATTCTTAATTGCAAGAGCACGGGAATGGATCTTTCTAGTTTTAATATCGATGAAAATGATCATGAGACATTTCATCACATTTTCGAAAGAGATAACTTTGATTTCATAAATCGAAACTTTCGACCAAAAGCTAGAATTGTTAATCTTCTTTTACAACATACTTTGACCCCAAGATCGGGGAGTTTTAATAATCCAACTTCAAAAGTTTGCAAAGCACTTTTTTCTATTTTTGGAAATTATGATATTAATTGGGAGCAAGTTATTTTGGATGAATTTCATCCCAAAAATCTTGAAATGGGTGAAAACACTTTGTATCATGAAATCTATCTCACTCGAATTTTTAATTATTTTGGAGTAGATTTCAAAGGAGAAGTATTTGTTTCAAGAAAAGTTTTTAATCACTCAAACATTTCTCTTATGAAAATTCTATATGTTTTTCAACCATATGAAACTCTTGCCGAAAAGGAAGAGCGTTTGGCTCATGAGGAGATGGAAGAGGAAGAAGAAGAAGAAGTAGAAGGGGATGAAATGGATAGAAGAAGAAGAAAGTGAAACATCCTTGGAAAGTATTGACTATCCCTCTAATCCAACCAACAAAACCTTACTCAAAAATCAAAGATCATTGTTGAGAATCAATGGACACTTAAACGATCCGTTAGTAAGAAGTTGGATAAAATGTCATCCAAGATGAACAAGTTTTTCTGCAAAGTCAGCTAGAAGCTTGGATTATCTTCATCTTCGTCATCCTCTAATTAGTTCTACCTTTTCATGTCTTGTTGTATTAGTTTTAGTTCGTTTTGATTTGAATGTTCCTATAGTTCTTAATGTTTAATCATTGTATCGTTCTATTATGAAATGAAATTGAATTACTTTTCTGTTATCTAGCTTATCCTATCTCCAGAATAAATGTTAGTATATTATATAAATATATATATACACACACACAATTATTCACAAAATCAAAATGAGTCATCAAAATTAACTAACCCCCGTCGATAACCCCCTTAGACCATGTCGACAAGTACTGGTCAGAAATGACTTTTCATTTTAAATTTGAAATTTCAATAACTACCTTGTATCTATTCATTTCAAATGAATTTCTACACCTATAAATACATATTTCTTCCAGAATTCATCATTCAAAATTATTTCTTATCTACTTTATCTCTATTTCTTCTCACAAACTCAAATATGGCCAGTCCAATTCATAGTTTGACCGAGAATCTTAAATAAACCCTTAACTCTTTCAAAAATATTCTCTCTTTCATTTTCCGTAATCAGTGACAATTAGAGTTGAGTCAAATGCAGATAATTAAGGCGCAGGAAAATCATTTTGATACGATACGATGGATGATTTCTTCCCTGCACAAAGATGATAATGAAGGACATCCTCCAGTCTCTCTCACCAATGAAAATGAAATTTGGGATGCCACTAAAGCAGACCCCATATTTGGAGAAGAAGGATGGGTGGAAGTTCCTCGTAATGTTTGATTTTATTTGATTGGTTTGTTTGATTTGAATTGATTGCTTGGATTGATTTGATTGGATTTGGTTTGGTGTGGATTGATAATTGGTGTGCAAAACATAATATGTATAAATACACATTAGTTTCTTTTCTCTCTTTCTTATCGTTATATGATCTTACTTATGTTTTCTACGCAAATGTAAACATAACAATATATAATTAATAAATGATTTGTGTTCTTATATTTGATTTCTCACATTTGATTTCTCACATTTGTGTTCTTATATATAATTGTCACTATTATAAGTATTATCATATATGGATTCTTAGTTAGGATAGTTAGTAATTAAGGACTAAGTTTTAGTTTTAGAATTAAGTGATGATTACTTATGATACACTATCATTATAATCACATGTCATATAGTATTAAAATAAGGGGGAGTTATATAGTTTGGAGTTAGTTTTTGTTGATGACAAAGGGGGAGAAGTATAAAATAGGATAGTTAGGCATAGATTAAGGGGGAGTTATTAGGATAGAAGTAATATTTTATAAACAAAGGTTGTCATCATCAAAAAGGGGAAGGTTATTAGTCCCCGAGAAGATGATTTTGATGACAACAACCTTAGAACAAGATTATAAAATATAAATACTAACATTATAGTTTAGATATATATGTACATGCATGATTTAACCATGCATGTATCAAGAATGAAGAATGTACAATATAGAGACTCAAGACTGAAGATATCAAAATTGAAGACTCATGAGTATCAAGATTATCAAGAGTTCAAGATTTCAAATAATAAGTAATTTAGTTAGGAATTTTGTTAAAACTCCTAGAAAAGCACTGGCATCTTAAAATTCAATTTATTCGTGGAATGTAATCCACTTCGAGCCCGTTAAAGGGATGGAACCCTAAGTAGGATGGAACCTACGAAAAATCTAGTGGAATATTGTTTTGTATCCACTAACTTTTATTCAAATGTTTTTACAAAATTATATCTTGTTTTCAAAATGATTTCAAAACCTTCCTTTTTAAAAGAATCAAAAACATCTATCATGGTTTTAAAATACTTTTAGCCTTAAAATAATCTTTATCTTCAAAATCAATGGTTTTAAACTATGTTTTAATAATAATATATTTAACTTTTAATATTTATACTTAGATTTAAGTATAAAATTGTAGTAAAATTATATATATATATATATATTATTCTATATACCAAAATATTATTCTCTATACTTAATTATGTATTTTAACTATAGTTAATTATATTTATAAAGTTTAAAATAGTTTTAATACGAGATAGAAGTTATTTTCAAAGAAAAACAAATTATCAAAAATTGCTTAGGCCTGTCGACAACCCCCACATACTCTTGTCGACAAGGTGACAGTTTATTTCAAAAATTTGAATTTCAAAGGAAGTGTCTATTCGTCATATCTTTTCACGAATGAACATTGCTGTTGTTTTACTATAAATAGGTGCAATTTTAAACGAATTTATATTCTTAACTTTTTTTATTTTACTCCTCTTCTTCTTCCACATTTCTTTTTATATATTTTTACCATTACGCTGCTAAAATCAACATTGAATCTAACTAGATTATTTCTAGTTTGATTCTCTATCACTATCTCAACAAGATCTCAGTGGTATTCAGAGTTATAGGCTTCTTTGTAATAAATTGAGTGAGAAAATGTGTGATTGTAGCCTACGAAATAAATCAAGCGAGAAAAGATGTGATTGTAGCCTGTGAAATCAATTGGGTGAACTTGTTGCCCGTAAAATCAAGTATCTCTACCCCGAGGATTGTGAATTTGGAGTGGTGTACCTCGTGGCCTTGAAATCGAGGGTACAATTGTAAAAATTGTTTTTGAAAGGAATCCGTACTTGTGTGCGGGACTGAATGTAGGGTAACTCCGAAACAGTATAAAATCCGGTATGTTCTTTCCTTTATTGCTTTTACTTTATATTTGCATCTATGTTTGATTCTGTGATCATATCTATGTCTGAATATTGCATACATTTGTGTTCAAATTAATATAAACTCAAAAAGATTTAGTAATTCCTTAAAACACTGTTCATCATCCTTCTAGTGTTAATTTTAGCCTTAAGATCCATAATCCGCATTTCTCACATTTATAACTTTTATAAATATGTGCAATAATTATATTTCTCAAATCATATCCAAATTTTATAATTAATATTTCATAAATATTAATTGATTTAATTAATTTATAACAATTATTAACTAATTAATTAAATTGTTTGGTCTAAAAATAATTCATTATTTCAGTTGTGTGACTTTTCAGCATAAATTCGATTAGCGATTAACATCGAACTATTCGAATGTTAACGTTCACACTTCACTGTGCAAGCATTGTGATATTATGGCCAAATTTATCACTTGCTCATCTTCGGTAAAATCTAATTTCACTTTATTAAGCATTATGTAGTTGTGATAATTATTTACACCAATTCTCTTCGTCGAAACTATATCACTTTGGACCTGTTGAATTTGGTAATGTTCAAAATTCCGGCATCATCCACATTCAATTCTATAGTTCAAACATAAAGTATCATGTTCAATAATAAAAATTATTAATAACCGAACTACTACGACCAAAGATTTTGACATTGGGTTGACTTTAGTTGACCGTAATAACCCATATAACAGAGGAGACTAATCCTCTCTTGAATAGTGTTTCAGTTTCAATACTTCCACTTGATCCAACTATAGTCACTCGATAGTCGTTGTGCCATGATTTGACTATAGTCAAAGCGAAGCTTTCATATTGAAGATTCGTAATATTTAAGTTGAAAGAACTCTGTGAATTATTCAGATCCATATTTTCTATTTGGCCTTGATCATGTTAACCTAAGAGAACACTTTCAACTGTTGAAGAAAATGACATCCACGTTTTTTCCTTTTTCGGCTTCATCGGTTTCTCATTCTAATTTCTCGATTACTAATCTTTGCAACTCTTATCCTTTCGAGAATCTTAATTCATCGAACGTTCATTCGTATGCGCTAGTAGTGAAAGATCATCCATACCCATCGTCTAAATATTCAAATCGCTCGTATTCTTCCATTCGATCAAATAAGAATTGGATTGATTCCAGAAAAGGAAAGAGATATTGTCTTTGATGTGGAGGATTATCCCATTTAGCAAACGTCTGTGCAAACCTATTAGATGTTTTCAGTGTGGGGTTTTTGGTCACAAGAGGAACAAAAGTTCGATGAAATTGAATACTTCTTCTAGCAGTTCTTATTCTAGTAGTTTGATTACAGAGGATCAAAAAGTTTTGTCTATTAAAGATCATGGCTTTCAATTTATCCTCAAATGCATGAAAGTTAAAAGGATTCTACTTGATCATCTTTGGATCCAAAGGGATGAAGGCAATGCGTTCTTGGAAGAACTTTTCAAACATTTTGATGTTGATAACGAGGTCAACATTGATAGAGCGATTGAAATTTGCGGATCCTGCTGTTTTTTTGGAAATCATGATTTTTCTAATGAAGACGAAAATTTAGTTGGGGTTCATAGTGGCAGTTCTGATACTGCGAATTATAACTTTATGATCGTTTCAGATTTCTTAAATGTGAAAACAGAGTGAGGAAGTTCTCTTATCAGATCTAGTATTATTTGTTCCAGATGTATCTTTTTGTGGACAAGGCTTGATATAGATGATGGTAGTCAGCGGTTTTCTTTCCAGGATAATGGTGATGTTAATTTTTCAGATCAATTGAAGATACATGATGCCAACTTTATTCTTAGTAATAGCCATATTACAAAATCTTATGGAGAGGAGAGTTTTAATTTAACCACTAAATTTTTTTTGAATGTCTGGAATATTTAGAAGATTCAGAAATTATTCTTAAAGACTAGTTTTGAGATTGATAATGAGGCTATTGTTTCTCATGGTGGATTAGTATCTGCATTTCAAAGTGTGTTCTTTCTCGGTGTGCAAATGAGTCAGATATATTGGAAATTCATCCGGAGTTTGATTTTTCAAAATGCTCGATGGTCATTGAGACAGTCGGGGGATGGCTCTGTTAAGCTTAATGTTGATGATAATACATCTATCAAAGTGAATATGGTGGTGAACAATTCACTATTTTCTCATGAAAAGGATAGTGCTTGTCTTGTGTCTGAAATTGTATCCAGATGTGCATTTGTATCTCAATGTGCATAGATGTTTGAAAAATTGGAATATGAAGCATTGGTGGAAGCACTGTATAAAAGTGGCGATTCCAATATGTTATTGATTAAAGGTGGCAGTGATCAGAGATTCTACTTCTAAAAATTCGAATGTCTGGTTGAGTTGCAGAATGAGGATGATAATATTAAGTTTAAGGACAAATTTTGTATTTAGGCCAATTTTATAAACAAATTACAAGAATAGTCCTCTTTGCAGTCTTTTTTACATACTAACAATGGCGGCATTTGAGATGCCGCCAGTTAGCGGCATCCCAAATGCCGCTATATCTGATGCCCTCTGTTATGTTTGCAGCCCTTCCTCAACACCACCTCACTCCTCATTCTCTCCACTCATCTTCATAAAAGAACCGAACCCAACCCTCCAAATCACCAAAAATCAAAATTTCAAGCTTTCAACAAACAATCCACGGGAGGAATAACATCTAATTCTTTCTCTTCGCCAAGTTATTAGCTATAGCAGGTATGTTTTTTGTGGAAATCCTAGTTCCATTTTTTTAATTTTATTTGCTGTTTGGTATCAAGTGATAATAGTTTACAAGTTGATTGAATAAATTGTAGAATGGCTCCCAAATGTGTACCGACCATATGTTATTTCGATGGCGAATTGGTTGTTGATGAAGTTAATTGTGGAAAATATGTGGGGGGGTCGTGTAAGCCAGCTAAAGTGTTGAGAGGTTGTAATTTGATGCAGCTGAAAGAATCGATCTATAAAGCGACCAAGATAAAATCTGAAGAATTTGACATAGAGGTAGTGTGTAATTGGCAAACGGACTCAGGATCGAAAGCCATAAAAATAGCCGATGATGACGATGTCGAGCTAATATTTTCAGCGACATCGAAATCAATTGAGCTGTTTGTTGGAAAAATTAGGCGCTTGCAAGTAGAAGAACCCGTACGATAACAAGAAGTTAACAGTGTTATTAAGGAGCACCGAAGAACGGTTGAGGCAGTAAGTATAAGCCGTGGAGACGCGTCATCGAGTTTCATTAACCAGACTATGTCAGCGATGTACAGTCAACAACAAGGTCTGTATGGATATCCTTCGTGTACGACCTATCCACAGGGCATTCAGTATACGTACCCCTATCCAAGTCAAGGAAGCTTTACGCATTTGCTCGGAAGGTGAAGCATTTATTTATGAAAATTTGGTCCTATTAATATGATAGTTGGGCACAACTTAACAATTTTTTTCGTCTTCTATGCAGTTATCTTCCTTGTCGACCAACACCGCCTAGTCCCGCTAGACCATCACAATGCCATATGTCTCAATTTATGTATCCAACTCCGTCCGAATTATATGATCTTAGTCAGAGGTATGTCTCATGAAAATCGAATTTGTGTAGGTAGTAATTACGGTAATGGTTTTAAAGTAATACGTATGTTTGAATAGCAGATTCATTGCGAACGATACTGCTATGCAATCTAATGTTGATTTGGAGAATGTAAACGTAAACGTAAAAGTGAACAATGAAGATGTTGATACTGAGATGGACGGGGAAGAAGGTGAAGATGGCAATAATGAACCCCACGTACATAGTATGGATGTAGTGAACGTGGTGGAGAACGACATGTCGTGGATAGGTAGTATGCAAGTGAACAATGAACCTTTGAACTATGATTTTCCGGTTGAAGACAATATTTTCGAAGACAGTGATGAGGTGGAAATGGAAGTTCCTTTGGATGATGATTTATGCAATGCACAAATTATGGCAAGGTCAATCGTTGCAAATCTTGGCTTCAACAATGAGATGTTTTCAACCGTAAGCGTTGAGAATGAATTTAAAGTTGGTATGATTTTCGAGACGAAAGCCAAGTTGTTACAACAGCTGAGCGAATGGTCGATTTTGCATGCCGTATCTTTTAAAGCAATAAAATCAAATAAAACCAAATACACCGCCATTTGTAATATAGATGGAAATTGTCCATGGAGCATTCATGCTATTGTCAAAAAAATCAAAGCAAAATTGGTGGATTGTAAGGAAATATCCTAGCGAACACAATTGTGTTAATCCAACGGTGAACTCCACCCACAAGCAGGCGACGTCTAACTTTGTAGTGGCAAAAATATTACCTTTTGTGAAAGCCGATCAAAACATTACAGCCGGGACGGTACAAGTTTTGATGGAAGAACAGTTGTTTGTGAAAATTAGTTATATGAAGGCTTGGAGAGCTTTGGGTAAGGCGGTGGAAAGAATTTTTGGTGATTGGGCCGAGTCATATAGTAGTCTAAGGCAATATTTTGCTGAAATAATTAGATCAAACCCGGGAAGTGTTGGACACGTTACGGCCGATGATTATGGAGTCTTCGATCGAGCTTTTTGGGCCTTTGGACCTTGTATTGAAGGATTTGTTCATTGTCGTCCGTTGTTATGTATTGACGGGACACATTTGTACGGGAAATATAAAGGGACGCTACTTGTGGCCACTGCTGTTGATGCGGATGGCCATCTATACCCTTTAGCGTACGCAATTGTCGAGTCCGAATCCGGGGATAGCTGGGGGTGGTTTTTTGCCTGCATGCGGCTGTTCATTCACAGTGTGAACAATCGACGAATTACCTTCATTTCGTATCGAATGAAATGAATACCATCAGCCTTGCAATCGAAGTGGTGTTTGCCACATAAACATAGATTTTGTGCTAGACATCTTAAAGCTAATTTTCAAGCTGCAGGGTTCATCGTATTCTACCACAATAACATTGCATAATCATACTCAACTTCAATGGGTATAGAACCATAGATTTCCAACTATACAACTTCATTGTATACGATGTAAAAACAATTAAACATGTGCACTAGGTGAGTACTCAACTTCATTGTACTATACAATCATAGATTTGCAATCATAGAACAATTTTAGCCCTAAACCCTAAATTGAAAAAATGACAATTAGAGACCAAATCGATAGATTTCATATCTATAGGATGAGCTTGGGACGATGATGAAGCCATAGTTCAAATTCTAACTAGATTTTGGTAGTTGGAAGCTTGAAATTTTGATTTTTGGTGATTTGGAGGGTTGGGTTCGGTTCTTTTATGAAGACGAGTGGAGAGAATGAGGAGTGGGGTGGTATTGAGGAAGGGCTGCAAACATAACAGAGGGCATCAGATATAGCGGCATTTGGAATGCCGCTAACTGGCGGCATCTCAAATGCCGCCAGTGTTATTATGTATCAAAGACGTGTACTGGCGGCATTTGAGATGCCGCCAGCACACGTGGCGTCCTACGTGGCCAAAACTGGTCTATTTTCGTTAATAGTTTGCAAACTAGGCTATTCTTGTAATTTGTTTGCAAAAATGGCCTAAATACAAAATTAATCCTAAGTTTAATGATATTGAAGTTTCTTCGGTTAACAGTGAAATGGTGAAGTTTAATTCTCTGCCTGATTCTAGTTCATCTTCATCTATTGTGGTTTATATCTCAGATATGGATGGTGAAGGTTGTTCTCTTACTCCTGCTGAAAATGTAAATACAGATAAATCAATTTATACTCTTGTTTTCCAGAGTTCTCATTTATCAGTTGTTGAAATAGTGAATAATCAGTCAAGACCAAAGAATGGGGATAAGCTTTCGTTTGGTGATGAAGGAATATGTTGTCCAACTGAATGGATTGTTGATGATTCACAATTTTCGCATAAATATTAGTATGAACATATATTGGGTTTGTCATAGTGTGCATATTTTAGGGAACTTTGGTCTATTATTGATGTTTCCTATGGTTATGATCTGGTTTAGGTCAGTTTTTCAAAATCAGGTGATGTGGTGAGGCAACCAAAGGTGAAGGTCATCTTAAATGAGGATAATATTGATTCTGTTGATATACATAAATTTTCAAAGGGTTCAGGCAATCATTTTTCTAAGGAACTGGGGACTCACATTAAGGTTGACAGAGATATATTGGTTGCGGACTCTAAATTGGCAGTATGTAACGTTGTTGTTAATAATGTGAGTGGAGAATTGGAGAATTCAGTGATTCAGCGTTCATCATTCATAACAAATGTAGATTCAAGTGATGTTGGCAGCAAATCAAATCTTGTTCTTCATGAGAGGTAGGCATAGGAAATCTTTGGCTGTGAGTGGGTCGGTTCATCGCAGTGACAAGATCCATAGTAGTTACTCCCAGTCTATGTGTGTGTTACCCGATTCGAGTGCCATGCTAGTGTTACAAATTTAGGCTCATGTATGATTTATAGTTTAGGCAGCACATATTCTTTGTATGCTTTACGTAATTTGTCTTCCTCTGGGTATTGTCAATTAGCTAGAGATACCGCTTTTGTATTTACTGATGTTGAATTAGATTCTACGTATATTAGAAGTAGGAAATTTGAAAGGGTTAGATCTGTTCGTTCTTGACGATTATTTGTGGAATATAAGAGGTTTGCACGATTTAAATAAATGTGATAAAATTAAAGCGGTTTTTAAGGAATGTTTTATTGATATTGCTCTATTACATGAAACTAAAATTGAGTGTTCTGACAATCGTTTTTATGGAAAATTAGATAGTTTTCACTTTAGGAATTGGACATGTCTTCCTTCTGTAGGAGCTTCTGGGGTTTACTAATAGGGTGGAAAGATAATTCTTTTAAATTAATTCAATGTATTTGTAAGCAAAATTCTTTGCACATTATTCTCATTAATCTTAGTGACAATTCTATTTTCAATATATCTAATTTTTATAGTCCAAAGTCAAAACTAGGTCGTTGGGTTCTATAGAATGAATGTTTAGAATTTAAATCATTTGCTCTTGGTTCTTAGATTATGGGGGGTGGGGGGTTTCAATGTGACGCGTTTTCTGGGAGAGTGTTCTTCTTAGGAAGGCAACTTCTCTTCTATGGAAGAATTCTATCAATTTATTATTAATTCTAATTTGATTGAAATTCCTCTTTCTAATAGAGAATTCACCTAGAGTAATACTAGAGAGACTCTCTCTATGGCCCTTCTAGATAGATTTTTCATCAATGATGAAATAGAGGACAATTTTTCTATTTGCCGAGTTTTCGGTTTGCCTTACACTTACTCTGATCATTGCCCCATAATCGTTATGTGCGATCACCATATGATTATTAATAGAACTTTTAAATTCGAAAAAATGTGGTTATTAAAATCCAATCTTTTAGACTTAATTAAAAATAAATGGATTTCAATGTATTATTATACTATTAGAAATACAGACAGTTCTGTAGAAAATTTTGTTTTAAAACTTAGGGGTCTTAGGAATTTTCTTAAAATTTGGAGTAAGAATGTTTTTGGTAGTATTAAATAGGAAAAAGTTCTTTCCGAAATGCTCAACATAAACAAGATAGAAGAAACTAGACAACTTAATTTAGGTAAGCATAATGTTCTTGCTAATTTAAAAGAAGAACTTAGTTCTATTTTAGAAAAAGAAAGGTTATGTGGAAGCAGAGATCTACAATTCAATGGATTAATGAAGGCGATAATAATATAATTTTTTTCATAACATGGCTAATGGTAGAAAATACCGTAACACGATTAAATCTATTTTTGTGAATACTGTAGAACTGGTCGATCAAAGAGATCTTGATAAGGCTTTACTGAATATTATAAAGATATTTTTGGTAATAAAAATAAGTATGGAATTAACGCTAGTTGGAATGATCTTTATCCTGCTGAATCTAGAATTAACCTTTCTGAATTTGATAATCCTTTTTCTGAAAAGGAAAATTTGAACGCTATTAATGATTTGCCAAGTGATAAAGCCTCGGATCTTGATGGGTTCCCTATTTTCTTTTACAAATTATTTTGGGATGTTTAAAATTCGATTTGATTAGTATGTTCAACGAATTTTATATTGGAAAATTACAATTAGGTAGAACTAATTTTGCAAATATAATTTACTGCATAAAAAATTATAGCTAAAAATTTAAAAGATTTTCGCCCTATTTCCTTAATTAACTATTCTGTTAAAATTATTTCAAAAGTTTTAACTAATAGACTTAGAAAAAGAATGAATGATCTAATTGATTGTTCACAAACTGCTATTATTAAGGGTAGAAATATCACTGATGGTGTGGCTGTTGCTCAAGAATTCATTAATCACTGTTGTAAGAATAATATTACTTGTGCGGTTTTAAAGCTAGACTTTGCGGAAGCTTTTGATTCGGTGGATTAGGACTTTCTATATTATATGTTACATGCTACAGGTTTAGTCAGAAGTAGATAGGCTGGATTATGACTTTGCTTAAAACAAGTAACTCTAGTATAATGGTTAACGGTATTTTAGGAAATAAAATTCAATCTAAACGAGGATTGGTCACAAGTAGATAGGCTGGATTATGACTTATTTCTTTTACTTTGCAGTTGTATTCTAGTAACTAAAAACGGATTGTATCTGTAATCACCCATCAAGGAAATCAATGGAAATCAACTTCAAAGTGGATGTATGCAGTTACGCCGAACCATTATAAATTGGGTGTTCTTGCTCTCTGCATTTAAATTTACACTCTATTCACTGTTTTAATTTACCTTCTTCATTAATCTCTCTACATAATCTTTCTAAGGGTGTTGGTGACCAAATTTGGTGCTTTTACTGAGAATTGAATTCTCAGCTTGATTGGATCTCATCTTCTGCTAGTGGATTTCCATATTCGCGAGATAGATCCAGTTGTTTACTAGAAAACTTTCTGTTCTACTCAGATTTGAAAAAAATCTAAAGGAAGCTGATAGCCGTAAGTTAAATAAAGTGTTCATGTTCATGTTCATGTTCATGTGAAAGGATTGGATTCACTGATGTACGCAAGATTTGGTGATTGGATGTCGAAGTTTGCACTCAAGTTGAGTGAAGGCCGACCCTCCTCTGAAGGCAATTCAGCCGATCCCTCCAGAAAAGGCATATGCCGATCGTCCCAGAAAAGGCATATGCCGACCGCTTCAGAAAAAGTCTATGCCGACTGCTTCAAGAAAGGCATGCGTCGATTGCTCCAGAAAAGGTCTATGCCGACCGCTGCAGAAAAGGTGTATGCCGATCCGCCTTGACCGAGCCACTCTTGGCCGATCCATCCTGGCCGAACCACTTTGGAGATCCATCTTAGCCGATACACCTTGGCCGACCTACATTGGCCGAACAACTTTGGTCGACCCAACTTGACCGAGCCACACTTTGGCCGATCCATCTTGGCCGACCTACCTTGGTCGAACAACTTTGGCCGATCCAACTTGACCGAGCCACTCTTGGCCGATCCATCTTGGCCGAACCACTTTGGCTGATCCATCTTGGCCGATCCACCTTGGCCGACCTACATTGGCCGAACAACTTTGGTCGACCCAACTTGACCGAGCCACACTTTGGCCGATCCATCTTGGGAGATCCACTTTGGTCGATCCACCTTAGCCGAACAATCTTGTATGCCGAGCAACTTTGTCATGCCAATCGAAACTTAAGTTACACCGGTCTCTTATACCACCCCTATTTTAAAAAAAAAAAATCGGGTACGACCCAAATTTTAAAAAAAGAGGCTAATTTTTTTTTTGGGGGAAACCCCCCTGAACCCTAGCCGCAGCGCAGTGCCTCCAGATAGTGAATTCAAAACTCAACTTAATAAAGGAACATTCTATCTACTTTCCTTACATCCCATGATCGACCAGGGCATAGACGATCTAGCGACAGCTTTTGAACGACAACAAGGGAATGGACAAACAACCGCAACTCAAACGATACTCTCAAAGGGATATCATATTGATCACCCTTGAGGAGAATCGACCTCCATATATATTTTGGCAGCCAATTAGCTGGAGAGCCTCCTACGACCATGGATCGTCTCTAAGACAAAAATAAATCTAAACCAAAGTGTGGAGGATCATAACAGACTAAGAAAAATAACAATGAAGTCTCATTGGCTAAGGATGCAGATCCCAATAGCCAAAACAAGACCTCAAAATTCGGCTCATATGCTCTTTGAAAGATTCAATTGACAACCTCTACTTGAAGACTCACGACTCGGAGTGGTATTGGAAACCAACATCGAGAGAGTACACCAAAGTCTAAAGAAAATCAGGGGAATGTTGTATATTCCCAGATGCTCACTGATCCTAACACGGGCGATTACAAACACCTCCGAGGTGTGATCGAAAAGATGATCTGGAAAGGAAAGCTTAAATAGTATGTACTAGTCCTGCAGAATGGCAGGCAGCGAATATCCGATGCCTAATAAAGGGCTATGATTATCAATTGGACTGCTGACGGCCGGCATCCCTTTGAAAGGAGCCAGTGGCAAAGTCAAATGGCGAGCACAAGATGCTGCTTCACTTATCAATGAGATTTATCCTAATCTTCTTTAAATTATTTCCAAATACATTTCCATTTCCATTTCTATTTCAATTGTTCTATGAACTATGACTAGCTTGAACTAAACTACTTTCAAAACGATGCAGGTGACCAGGTACTCAGATTTGGTTGCCAACCAATCTACGAAGACCATGATCAGACGCGTGGAGTTATATCTAAACGAGCATTATTCAATCGCTCAACCATATGCCTTTGATTTGGGGCAATGGACTAGATATTGAAAAGTTCATCACGATCAGAGCCTAATACAAAGTCAGCCTGACCGACCATCCATTCATTGACCTCCACGTTTGACTTGGAGATCTGAACAAGGCTTGGAATGGGTATGGCCTGATCATCCACTCAAATCGAGTCATAGAACAATGTTCGACAAAATACAGATGCCCCTTCTGAAGCTTAGTGACGCCGGGATCTGTCTAGAGTGGACGTGATTTGTTCATCTACACATCATATCCTACCTTGAACACAAAAGGTTATTCGAAAGCCCGACTTGAAGTAGTTGTGGTGGACTGCCTACTCATTAACCATCGCTCCCAATACATGGACACGACTGCACCTTAAAACATATGCAACTTACCGTGTCTACTCAATAATCCATTATTCTTGGTTTCGAGAAAGAGATACGGAGCAAATTGTATGAGATTTGGCTATCTAACCCGACATGGATGTGATCCAACCATCTGTCATATACCTCCTCCCTTGACTTGATTGGAAGAGCTATAATAACCAAGCGGACGAGAATCAATCGTCCATTTTTCAAATTTCGTCCCTCATGCTGGGGGTAGAATCCTATCCCAGGAGAAAACGTGGTTCGATTGTTCTTTCGACAACATTAGCCTTGATATGGTAGATGAAATGTAAATTAAAGGGTGGAAATACGACTGCTCTCAATAAAAACCTCTAAGTCCCCAGAGTGCGGACTCGAGTATAAATGACTTAAACCTCCAAGTCTTTAGAGTGCGGACTGGAGTACTCTAAGTCCCCAGAGTGCGGACTCGAGTATAAACGACTTCAACCTCCAAGTCCCCAGAGCGCGGACTGGAGTACTCTAAGTCCCCAGAGCGTGGACTCGAGTATAAACGACTTCAACCTCCAAGTCCCCAGAGCGCGGACTCGAGTACTCTAAGTCCCCAGAGCGCGGACTCGAGTATAAACGACTTAAAACTCCAAGTCCCCAAAGTGCGGACTGGAGTACTCTAAGTCCCCAGAGTGCGGACGCGAGTATAAACGACTTGAACCTCCAAATCCCCAGAGTGCGGACCAGAGTATAAACGACTCAAAATCTCCGAGTCCTCGTAGTGCGGACTGGAGTACTCTGAGCCCCAGAGTGCGGACCAGAGTATAAACGACTTAAAAACCTCTACGTCCCCAGAGTGCGGACTAGAGTACTCTATGTCCCCTGAGTGCGGACTAGAGTATAAATGACTTAAAAACCTCTACGTCCCCAGAGATCGGACTAGAGTACTCTGAGTCCCCAGAGTGCGGACCAGAGTATAAACGACTCAAAATCTCCAAGTCTCCGGAGTGCGGACTGGAGTACTCTGAGTCCCTAGAGTGCGGACCTGAGTATAAATATGAGTGTAATTCTTCAGAGTTGTTTATGGGATTTTATATCTCATATCCAGTGTATAACGTGCATGCAATAACTTAAGAGATGTTTTGGGTTTTCCATCCCCAAAGTATACATTAAACTATCTATATGTAGTAGATTACACTATGTATGTAATGTCTGTCAGTAAAGTATTAAAATAGCATTAAGGTGTTACCCATATTGTAACGACTCGACTTTTAATCCTCGAAAATCGACATCAATACGTTCAATGTATAGCATGTCGACAATCGAGTGTCGAAAGGACAGATATTTATGGGGAAAGAAAAAGGTAGAAGAAAGAAGAAATTAAACAAATACAGAATCACACAGCGGGCTGAATAATATATAATATCAATAGCTCTTCACACAAATCAAAACTATAATATACATATCTCAAATCAGAGTACACAAATCAATAATTACCAGCCTGGATAGTTATGACAGCTTGTCCTCACAATTGCTGATGATTCCAACAACATCGCAGCGGAATAAAACAAGTAGGAGAATACGTCTCAGTCTCCAACTCATCTCCTGAGCTCCAAAGCAATCCAAATTTATATATGTTATATGCTCGATTTGACCCGAGCATTATTATAAAATAATAACACACGAATTAGTTTGGTAAATCAGCGTGAGAAAAACACACTTAGTTTTATTTAATAAATTATAAAACCTTTTCAAAATTAAGATATCGTAAGACTACGCCACACATAAATACAATAGGTTTTTACCTTACGGTAATCAAATCCTTTCTATAGAAAATCCAGTGATATTATAATAATGGCTAAGGGTCAAAATAATAATAATCAAGTAGTTGTGATGCTCGTGCTATATACATCACAACAATACTATATATTAAATCTAGATTCGATAAGGCTCGTTCGCTAATTGTGTAGGATTTCCATGGAGGTGTCTCGGTACATCGAGAATGGTCATCCTGCACAATGATTAGAGTTATCCTTCCGAAGCATCATACCCTTCTAGCCAGGGTATCATAGGAAAATGATAACTGGTCTTGCTAAGATCTAGTGCATTGCTCCGGCTTGCCAAGAATTACCGAAGATACCTGTATTGCTAGAAAAGGAGCCGGTTACACTTTATGGGTTTGCCAATCCTACTGGCCATGCCTTCTATCTTTGGTTTTAGTCATTTCCACTGATGAGGCTATGTCCGGCATTCTGGCTTAAGCATCGCTCCAAAATAGACCACGGAATCCTATACGGACTCCTACACCTTAATAGGTCACATTATCACACCTGAATTCCACATCTTAATAGATCTTGGAACCTTACATAGATTCCCACACTCCAATGAGTCACAGAACCACATATGGATTTCAACATCACAAAGCATAACGCATCTCCTCCATTTAACCGTATATAGTTTAAGAGTAGGTCATGGGTTCCGAGTCATCTCTTACGAGTACACCCTTCATTTCTTGGATGCTCCATAAATCATTCGTCGGTTTCTGGAATGCTCAAGACCGGTTCTTTAGGAAATAATCTGACAATACATAAGAGTAAGGATCACCCCCTAACCGTTTAAGTGGACGGATCTCCTTATCATTTATCCTATAAGAACAATGAGTTTATACATACAGTATAGCACCTCGAACGGTAACTATACCATATAATTCTCATATTTCCCCTAGATATTTTAAGAGTTAAAATCCCTTGGTGTTAAGTAGGAAATCGTTTCCGACCATCAAAGTTAAGAAGGATTACATATTTAGGCCAAGATTTGATAGTCAAATATTTAACTATTAAACAAAAAACATTCAAACAACGATTAATTTTCCCGTTGAAATCACCAAGCCTCATTTAATTTGATTTCAATAAATCGAATTTTTTTATTTAAAACATTCATATACTTATTTCATCTGAATAAGTATATTCACAAATCCTTTTTAAATATACTTGAAAACTATATTATAAAAATAGATACGAAAGTGCCATTCGGTATCGACCATGGATCGCAGCTCGATGGTTGCATGTCCGTCTCGGAAAAACCATACTTAACTTAGGCAATCTTTGCCTCCCGATTTTTGCCATGCAATCAATCATATATCGCAGTTTGCACAATGGTACGTCGCTATCCTAGTGAAAACATCCTAAACTATAAGCAATCTTTTGCCCCTCGAATTACGTTATGAAAACATACCATCAATTCCAAAAAAAATTCATATGAAAATAAATTTCCAAAATTTCGTTTAAAACTACAAATCTTTGCATGATACTAACTTCTGAACTATTTGATTTTGAATAACATCATTAAATTAAAAAGGGATAACAATAACTAATTTTAAAACAAGAATTTACTTTTAAGAAATAGATTTTAATAAAGGACTTTGAAAATGATTAAGGAATAATTTAAAGCAATTGATATATCGATAATAATATCATTTGGAACCTTTTAAAGAATCATTTAATAACATGCTATAATAACTTCCAACAACAACTTTTAACACACACCTAAATAATTCATTTTTAAACAATATATATTTAAAACAAAGTAATTGATTTTTTAAATAATAATTTATTAAGTAATTTTATATTATCATAAATAAACAATTCGATTTTCAAATCTCGAAGTAATTTTGAAGGAAAACATTCAAATACAAATAATTAACATTACTATAGGAATCAGTCTCAAAACATTTGTAAATGATAAATTTTAAACAAAATCTTCGTATATATTTACTAATAAAACATTTCACTTCAAATTATACAGTTTGAAGTTACATCAAAAACCGGTAACTTTCTAATGTTATGCTGAGGCTCGGAAATTCCAATGGCATTTAACTATCAAAGTTAAATAATAGGCATTTACATAAAATTCATATATGCAAATCAAATCCACACTTAATAATGCTTTGTTAACCATCAAATTTTCAATATAAATCAGTTAGCACTTGAACAGTGTCCAATTTAATCAAATAGCAGAATAAAAATTTATTCTGCTAACCAATTATCATTCCAAATCGAACTCTTTCATTTATTATCCAATGGTGTTTGTTTAGCCAAATATATCACACCAATATTATTTCAATTCAGTTTACATCATAATTTATTGCGTAATTTTTAAAACAATCCATTTATCAATTTCACACATACATGATTCAATATTGGAAATAAGCTTAAAAATAAACATAAAATGTTAAATGGCAACTCGAGATGCTATAACGTCACCATAGATTCGCTTCAACCAATCTAATAGCATTTCAAGATGCTATATCATCGTCCTAAATTAATTTCAACAATCCAAATAGCATAATAAATTTCATTTGCTATAAAACATTACTAATTAACCAAATGAGTGAGTTTAACTCACCTTGAGTTTTCAACTTGCCAAATGTTCCAAATTTTAGTTAAATGAACACGTTCGATTTAACTTAAAATTTTAGCTAATTCCAAATGACTACAAATCAGTTCCAAAATGTAGTACTCGTCGCTACAATCCCAATACCGCTTGTTTCGTGCGAATCCGACATCGTATGGAAAAGCTATGCAATTTATAAGATTACACAAATTTAAACAATATAAATCTTCAATTTCTTTTTTTTATTTACCCTCAATTAAATCAGGCCGTTGATTCTCAGATCTGCAGTCCAGGCTGCGAATTCCTTTTCCCTTCCCTGTTCAAACTGCTCATACCAGGCTTAACACAAACGTGCACGCAAACGTCTATCATCACCGCGCCCCCTCTGGCGCGCTGGAACCCCAACCGAGCCCTCCTACGAATGCGCCCGACTGCCCTCTTCCTTCCAGCACCCACCATGCTACCCAATTCGCCTATGTCGTTGCCAAATCTGAGCCTAAACGTTAGCTGAACCGAGGAAAATCAAGACCAACTTCGGCACCTTCAACACAGATCCACCATTGATCTTCAATGTCTCACCATGCTCCACATTTTGATTGTTGAAGCTTCGACCTAAATCGGTCTCTAGTGGTTCCATCGAACTACGGTTGTTCGATCTGGGGTTTCGGAGAATAAAATGGAGGTTGGAGATAACTCGGTTAGGGTTTTGTTAGTGTGTGTGTATAATTTACTATTTCAAAACCCTGTTCCCACTTTACTTTTTTCGATCTCCAAACAAAGCGTGTCGCCTGGCGTTTCTAATGTTATACCCATATTTCGAATGTGATGGAACAAGTTTCAAAAGCCAATTCTAAAGCATACGGGAGTTACAACTTTAAACAATCGACTTTACATTAAATTTCTTAAATTAATTTCTGTGTGTTTTCAGCTCCCACGAGAAACGATAAATCCGATTGCTAAGAAATTTGAAAACTTATAATAATACACTATTATGGATCCAATGATACTAGTTTCGTCCAATTTGGAGATTGTATCCTGGAAGGTTATTTTATCATGTCGATTAAATCGAGTGATTTTCAAAATCGACGAAATTACTTAAAATTTCAATTTTAAAAACTAACCAACCCAACTCTATTTCAAATAGAATTCATATCCATATTTGAAACCATTCTGATTCATATTAAATTACGTATTCAATTATTTACGCTATTCCAATATTAAATTTCACTATTAAATTGATTAATATATAAAATTTTAAATTTTAATTTATCGACTTTTAATTCCATTCAAAAGTCCACTATCATCGCTCTAATTCAAATAGAGTTTTAAACAACTTTAAAAATCATTTCCATTCACATTTAACTCTAGATTCTCATATTTACCCAAATTCAAAATTTAAATTTACTATTCACCAAACTTGTTTAATCGCTATATTTGAAAATTTAAACCATTTCACTAATTCTACCAAAATTTCCATATTCAAAATAAATTAATATTCCAAATTCAACATTCAAGAATAAACTAAACATTCAAAACCAAATGATCAAAATTCTGAGTCGTTACATTCCTTCCCCGTTAAAAGAATTTTATCCCCGAAATTGCTAAGGTAGGAAAAAAATGCACCAGACCCGTTTCATTTCAAAACCCATTTGATTAAAATCCTGTTATTACCATTTCCTAAATCTTTTAGTCCCACCCAAATCCACTAATTTTATTTATTCATCAAATTCCAATATTTCAAGTCAAAATTTCAAATCAAATTTAGTTAACCAAAAATTTTCTAATTTTTTTCTAACACCCTAATTTTCCTAAATTTTTTAACTGAGTCTCCCCTGTACGGAGAGCCTTTACATCGACCCACATGGTCGAAAACACAAATATATCAATATATATCTCGTTTTTTCTTTTAATGTGTAAGCGTACCGTATATTAGCGTTATTAAGCGAGTTCGCTTAATTTATATGCAATTACGTAACCAAAAACTATTCAAACAGCACCCTTTACCTGTACTTACTCAAACGAAGCACATAAGTTTCATAACTATGAAATTTTTCATAACATTCCATTCCGTTAACAAACTTGAAAACATGTTTTTCATAAAAAAACACATCATAACATGTATATTTTGAATGCATAAATAAGTATAAGGTTCAAACATTCAATTATCTCTTTCCAATCAATGTATATTCAATTTCAAATTGATTCACAATCAATTCATTTGCATTCCATTCATATCCACATTCATTTATTCAAATCCATTTTATTAATCTCGGAATCATTCCATGTAAATCGATTCTCTAACAATTCCAGCTCTGGTTTATGCACTTGCATTCATATTAATTTCACTTCCAACTAATATTACATCTTTTCCATTCAATTTCGTTTAATTCACATATGTGATATTTCACTTCATTTTACAGTGAAAAACATTTCATTCCATGCTAATTTATTTATAAACCATTTCTTAACATTATTTCTATGGTTTATTATAAACATTCCATACCGCTACTTAAGTTTATATTCAACTTTATAACTTAAACTCGTACCCAATCTTGTCCAATCCATACTCCAACATTATATTCAATTCATTAAATTCATTTCTTGTTATCAAATACTTAACCATTTTAACTTTGTCATACTTTTCCTCTTTTTCAGTTTAATAAGTTATACAAACTTATTTATTCACAATTCCCTGAATTTCACTTTAGTTTACTCGCACTCTATATTTATAATATATAGTTATATAACCACTTCACAATTTATGTTTATATTCAATTTACTCAATTCCAATTCACCTTCCATTTAAAATTCAAAATTTTGAATTTCCATTCCTTTACCATATTATCATACCATTTTCATTCTGGTTTTACCATTTCATTTCTCGATTCATAAGTTCAAGAACTTATTTACTTAAAATCTCATATTGCTTACTTGAGTCCATTCAGATTATATAATCATAACTCTAGATTTTATATATATATATATATATATATATATATATGTCACTTTATAGCTTAAGTGTATCCATTCCATTCAATAATCATAACTTATAGTTAGATAATCATTCTACATTTTAGACTTTTTATTCAATTCAAATCCAATTCAATTTTATTTAACTTATCTTAGGCTATATTTCAATCCATGTTATCCATTTTAACTTACTTAAGTTAATCTTTAACTCCAGGATTAGAATTCACACTTCTCTTTCTTATCTACATCAAGTCCAAATTAAAAGTTCAATAACTAATTTTCTCCTGACTTTATAAATCATTTAGATGGGAATTCTAGAATTCAATCACCTGGTTTTGTTCCAAATTATTTTAAAATCATAAATATACCTATATCCACTTTTGTATATCAAATCATACTTTCGAAATTATAAAACAACTTGGTTTTGTCCAAAAAAATTTCCTATTGCAATTTCTAAAACAAAACCTGTTTACCAAACAAGTTCAAAACAAATAATCATAGCCAATCAATATGGTAGCAATCCATTACTTAGAAACTCAAAAATGAACACTGATGATGCGGCCGTCATCACCAGAATTATTTTCCAGCGATTGAAGTGAGTTCAGTGCTTCCTTACATTCAAAACCCATTCAAAACATTTCGATCCAAATATAGGTCCAAAATAATATCACCATTCTTCCTTTCGAACACTTTGGAAAACATTTCCAAAACTCCAAGATTTAAAAATTCTCGAATACTTAGTTCAAATTCATTTAAAACATTTCCCAAAATTTTCGGGATTTAAATTTCCATATTGTCGTTTGAATCCACCTTTAGTTACAACTCATATGTATAATCATACTTATACAATTTCTATTTGGTTATATAAACCATTTCAATTTTTATAAAACAATACTAACCAAACACTCCAAATATATATACTATAATAATTTCGGGGAAATATTTCTTTTATATCAAAATATAGTTTGGGTAAAATTATTTCATTTACTCTCTACAAAATATTACTATGTCAGTTTACCTTATTTAAGAGTTTAGAAACCTCTATCGATATGATTGTACTTCCCGAACCGACCAGAATTCATAAGCACTCAACCGATAAGTCAATACAATATAAAACATTCTATATTCATCAAAAAATAAGCGCTCATATTTATGAATACACTCAAACTCATTCTAGGGTGCTACCGACCCTATCATTAATAAGTAATCCTCACTAAAGCTTAGGTATATTTCCAACCTCGCTCTGATACCACGTATGACGACCCGACTTTTCGACCCTCGAAAATTGACATCAATACGTTCAATGTATAGCATGTCGAACAATCGAGTGCCAGAAAGACAGATAGCTAAGAGGAAAGAAAGAAGGTAGAAGAAAGAAGAAACTAAAAAAATACAGAATCTTACAGCGGATTGAACAATACATAATATTAATAGCTCTTTACATAAATCAAAACTGTAATATACATATCTAAAATCAGAATACACAAATCAATAATTACCAGCCTGGATAGTTATAACAACTTATCCTCATAATTGCTGATAATTCCAACAACACCACAGCGGAATAAAACAAGTACGAGAATACGTCTCAGTCTCCAGCTCGTCTTCTAAGCTCCAAAGCAATCCAATTCTTTATATGTAATATGCTTTGTCTGACCCGAGCATTATTATAAAATAATATCACATAGATTAGTCTGGTAAACCAGCATGAGAAAAACACACTTGGTTTGATTTATTAATTATAAAACCTTTTCAAAATAATAATATCGTAAGACCACGTCACACATAAATACGACGGGTTTTTACCTTACGGTAACCAAATCATTTCTTTATGAAATCCACTGATATTGTAATAATGTCTAAGGGTCAAAATAATAATAATCAAGTAGTTGTGATGGTCGTGCTGTGTACATCACAATAATACTATATATAAAAGCAAAAGTCGATAAGGTTCGTTCGCTAATTGTGTAGGATTTTCACGGAGGTACCCTCAGTACTTCAAGAAACAGTCCTCCTACACAAAGATCAGAGTTATCCTTCCGAAGCATCATACCCGTCTAGCCAGGGTATCATAGGAAAACATAACTGGTCTTGCTAAGACCAAATGCATCACTCCGGCATGCCAAAATCACCAAAGATATCTGTATTGCTAGAAAAGGAGCCGATTACACCCTATGGGTTTGCCAATCCTACTGGTCATGCCTTCTACCTTTGGTTTTAGTCATTCCTGCTAATGAGACTATGTACAGCGTTCCATCTTATGCAACGCTCCAAAAATAGATCATGGAATCCTGTATGGACTCCCATACTATAATAGATCATGTAATCACACTTGAATTCCACATCTCAATAGATCTTGAAATCTCGCATAGATTCCCACACTCCAATGAGTCACAAAACCACATATGGATTTCAACATCCCAATGTATAACACGTCTCCTCCATTTAACCATATATGGTTTCAGAGTAGGTGATGGGTTTCGAGTCATCTCTTATGAGTACACTCTCCATTTCCTGGGTGATCCAAAAACCATCTGTCGATTTCCAGAATGCTGAAGACTGGTTCTTTAGGAAATAACCAGACAATACATAAGAGCGGGGATTACCCCCTAACCGTTTAAGTGAACAGATTTCCCAGAAGAACATTGAGTTTATATATACAGTATAGCACCTCGAATGGTAACTGTACCATATAATTCCAGCGTTTCCATTATCTAGAGTTAAAATCCCTCAGTGTTAAGTAGAAAATCGTTTCCTACCACCAAAATTAAGAAGGATTGCATATTTAGGCCATGATTTTATAGTCGGTTATTTACTTATTAAATAACAAACGTTCAAACAACCATGACATTTCCCACTAAAATCACTAAGCCTCATTTAATTTGATTTCGATAAATCGAATCTTTTTATTTAAAACATTCATATACTTATTTAATTTGAATAAGTATATTCACATATGCTTTTTGAATTTACTTGAAAACTATATTATAAAAGTAGGTATGGAAGTGCCATTCGGTATCGACCATGGATCGCAGCTCGATGGTTGTGTCTCTATTCCAAAAAAACAAAACTTAACTTTGGCAATCTCTGCTTTTTGATTTCCGCCATGCAATCAATCATAGATCGAAGTATGCACAATGCTTACGTCGCTATCCCAGCGAAAACATCCCAAGCTATAGGCAATCTCTACCCCTCAAATTACGCTATAAAAACATACCATTACTTCCAAAAAATTCATTTGAAAATAAATTTCCAAAATTTCGTTTATAACTACAAATCTTTGCATGATACTAACTTCTGAACTATCTGATTTTAAATAACATCATTAAATTACAAATAGCTTTAACAATAACTAATTCTAAAACAAGAATTTACTTTTAAAAATAGATTTTAATAAAGGACTTTGAAAATGATTAAGGAAGAATTTAAAGCAATTGAGATATCGATAATAATATCATTTGGAACCTTTTACAGAACCATTTAATAACATGTTATAATAGCTTCCAACACAACTTTTAACATACACTTAAATAATTCATTTTTAAACAATATATATTTCAAATAAAGTAATTGATTTTTAAATAATCATTTATTAAATAATTTTATATTACCACAAATAAACAATCCGATTTTCGAATCTCGAAATAATTTTGAAGGAAAACATTTAAATGAAATAACTAACAATACTATAGGAATCATTTACAAAACATTTGCAAATGATAAATTTTAAACAAAACCTTTGTATATATTTACTAATAAAACATTTCACTTCAAATTATACAGTTTGAAGTTAAACTAAAAACCTGTAATTTTCTAATGTTTTACTGAGGCTTAGAAATCCCAATGGTACTTATCAACTACCATCCAATTAATTTTAACTATCAAAGTTAAATGACAAGCATTTACATAACAGTCATATACGTAAATAAAATCCACTCTTAATGACAACTCGTTAACACATCAACTTTTCAATTTAAATCAGTTAGCATTTGAACAGTGCCCAATTTAATCAAATAGCAGAATAAAAATTGATTATGCTAACCAATTATCATTCCAAATCTCCAATAGTGTTTATTTGGCCAAATATATCACACCAATATTATTTCAATCCAGTTTACGTCATAATTTAACGGTGTAATTTTTAAAACAATCCATTTATCAATTTCACACGTGCATGATTCAATACTGGAAATAAGCTTTAAAATGAACATAAACGCAGTTTAATAGCAATTCGAGATGCTATATTGTCACCCTAGATCCGGTTCGACCAATCTAATAGCATTTCAAGATGCTATCGTCATCCTAAACTTACTTCAACAATCACCGAATTCAATAATCCAAAAGTATAATACATTTCATTTAGTATAAAACATTATTGATCAACCAAATAAGTGAGTTTAACTCACCTTGAGTTTTCAACTTGCCAAACGTTCCAAATTTCAAATCAAATTGAACACGTTCGATTTAACCTAAAATTTTAGTTTACTTCGAATGACTCCAAATCCATTCCAAAATGTAGCATTCATCGCTATGATTCTAACACCACTTGTTTTGTGCGAGTCCAACCTCGTATGGAAAAGTTGTGTCGTTTATAAGATTACACGAATTTAAACAATATAAATTTTCAATTTCTTTTTTTACCCTCAAATAAATTAGGCCGTTGATTCTCAGATCTTCAATCCAGGTAGTGAATTCCTTTTTCCCTTTCCCTGTTCGAACTACCCATACCAGGTTAAACAAAAACGTGCATGCAAACCTCCACCATCACCGCACCTCCTCTGGCACGCCGGAACCCTAGTCGAGCCCTCCTACGAATGCGCCTGAATCCCCTCTTCCTTCCAGCACCCACGATGCCACCCAATTTGCCTCCATCGTTGCAAAAACCGAGCCTCAACGTTAACTGAATGGAAGCAAATCAAGACCAACTCCGGTACCTTCAATGCAGATCCACCATTAATCTTCAATGTGTCACCATGCTCCACATTTTGATAGTTGAAGCTTCGACCTGAATCGACCTCCAGTGGTTCCATCGAACTACGGCTATTCAATCTAAGATTTTGGAGAATAAAATGGCGATTGGACATAACTTAAGGTTTTGTTAGGGTTAGATGATTAAGGGTGTGTGTAATTTACTATTTAAAAACCCTCTTCACACTTAACTTTTTCAGATCTCCAAACGAAGCGTGTGCCTGGCATTCCTAATGTTATACCCATATCCCGAATGCGATGGAACAAGTTTCGAAAGCCAGTTTCAAAGTATACGGGAGTTATGACTTTAAATGACCGATCTGAAATTAAATTCCTTAAATTAATTTCTGCGCGTTTTTAGCTCCTAGAGCAAACAATAAATCTACTTGCTATGAAATTTGAAAACCTATAATAATATACTATAACGGATCTAATGAAACTAGGTTTGTCCAATTCGGAGACTGTGTCTTGAAAGGCTAGTTTATCATGTCCATTAAATCGAGTGTAACAACCTTTAATTTTCAATAATTTAAATATTTAATTTAATAAGATATTGGTAATTTAATATTGAAAGAAGGAAAAAAAATTGTAATTCCATAATGAAATAACTAAAATGAAAGGTAACAAGGTTAATTAAAGTTAATTAATAATGATCTTAACTGAAATTCCAATTAACTGAAATAATGTAAATGTTATAACTTGGTTATAGATTTAATACAAGAAAACAAATGTAAACATGAATTAATTTATGAGATAATATATAATAAATGGTAATTGAGTAAAAATTGGTGTTATGTATGTATTTATAACATTTGTTTGTAAGTAATAAACTTATAAATGTGACTAAAAGTTAACGGTGACAAACTATTATATGTTACCTATTTATTTAGCATGTTAAATTAAAATCGGAAACCGATTGCAATTAATTCACTTAATTAGTGCAGTTAATGTAGATTAAATTGATAATTGTAGAATATTAATTCAATAAGATGTGACCAATGAAAAATTTATGCATAATATGATAATTGATTGAATAAAAAGAAGTGGATCAAGTTGCTCATTTTATTGGAATTTAAATTTTAATAAATGGATTTATTACGATTAAATGTAATCAAATATTACGTTAATGAAAAGTAAGATGAAAATGGTAAAATATTAACATAATGAAATATATAACAATGTTATCTATGTATGTAGATAAATAGTTGATTGAATTAAAGGATCGAGACGTAAATGAATTTATTGAAATTGAAATTAAACACTATAAATTGTAAAATATTCAATATTGAATTGATGTATAAATTTGTTTTAAAAGATTTTAAAGTACTAAGTAATCTAAAATGATAGAAATGTAAATTATTAAATTTGAATTGGAAAAGATGACTTAATTAATTTAATATTAATCTATTTAATTAATGTGAAAATAGCCATTTTGGCCGCTGTCTCGGATTTTGACGAAACCAGTTTCATCGGATCCGTAGCGGTGAATTATTGTAGAGTTTCGTAATGATCGGACTTATCGTTTGATCGTACGGGCTCGAAATGCCTAGAAATCGATTTAATTGAAATCAATTTGAAATAAGTTGATTTTAAGCTAACTTCTTCATACGATGAAATTAGGACTTGAAACATGTTCCATTGAGTTTAAAAATATCCAAAACACCTATTTTGATATATGGGATTTTCCATTTTTGTTCCGGAGATAGAACGGACTTTTCGGGTCGTTTATCGTTCAGCTTTCAAATCAATCTATCTCATTCATTCATATTTCAGCTAATCCTATATATGATGACCCTGAATTTTGGACAATTGAAATTTGAAAATTTAATTGATTTTAAATATTTGGAGGTTAGTTTAACTTGAATTTCAAAATTAACTATGAATTTGGCAATTTCATTATTGAATTTAATTTATTGAAGTTGGATAAAAATTTGAATCTTCAGTTTTAAGCTTATTAAAAATATTTTAAAGGCTTAGAAAATCCATATTGATAATACTGAAGATAATAGAAGCTTCGGAATTGAATTTGGGAATGTTTTGTTTAGTTTTGAATTTATATCATTTAAATCGATATTTAAAAATAGCCTTCTGGGGCACAGTCTCGAAATTCGACGAAACCAGTTCCATTAGATCCGTAATATTGTTTTATTATCGGATTTCAATTTTAGTAATGTTTGGAGTTGTCGTGTGGTCGTACGATAAACAAATGCGCTGACCATTAAATCGAAAGTTAATTTAATAACTGGTTCAAAAAGCTATCTTCTTCATACGATCGAATTTGGACTCGGAACCTTTTCCATTGCGTAAGGGATGGGGGTATAACGTTTTAAACGCCTAGCGGCACGCCTTGATAGGAGGTTGAGATTTAGAGATTGCGAAATTGAAACGATTTAAATGTAAATTTAAAATTTTAAATATAATATCTGTCTTCCCCTTCAAGCCACTATTCTCTAATCTTACAAAGCATGATGCTTTATCTCCTTCAATCCGAAAAAAAAGCAGCCCACCGTCTCTTCACAAATGCCAACAAAAATTTAAAACCCTAGCTCCTAATTTATCACCATTCAGCTGATCATACTCCTGCCCGTTTAACACATATTTACGATCTCCTCCATCACCGATCACGCCTTAAGGTACTGATGACACGAACGACAATGTTGAAGATGAGATTTACGGCCATCAACAATCACCCTTCAGACGTACTGTCGAAGGGAATCATTAACCAACACCACGGATTTTGAAGTCGAGATTCGCAGCATGATTGAAGTCAATGGAATTTCTAATTTCTTATGTACGCATCTGGAGTTAAACGGTCAACGCTATGATTCCCTGTGGCTTAATACTCTGGCTATATGCAGATATGTTACCTGAACTTCATTTTCAATTGTTGATAGAGAAATACTTAAAGTCGTGGATTTCTAGCAAAAAATTCGCTTGCAATGCGAACATCAAATTCAGGATGTAGTGTAATAGGCACAAAGGTTGTCCAAATGTTGACTTGAAAGTCATAAAGGAATGTGGGATGCAACAAAAAAAATGTTAGAAGACTTTTCTAAAGACGAAAAATTTGATGCTGGCAATTAGACTTTAAATGAAGATGCTGTTTAAGGAAGAATGACAAGAATCGGATCATTAGAAGCCTATGCAACATTTACAGTAGATGGTATTCACTCCTCCTACAAACCCATCTTGCAACAAAACAGAGACCAGTAATCAACAAACGTTGGGTACAGAGCAGTACATGTCTAGAACTATGAAGAAAACAATCTGGAATGAAAATGGATTGCATACAAAGCAAAGGTGAGGTCTTCTCACTCAAACTATAGTAATTGAAAATTTCAGTTATTGATTGGTTGTTAAATTATGATAGTTGAATTTAATTTTTTTTGATTGTGTGTTTGGATGACTAACTTATTATTAGTTATATTGAAATAGACCCTATACGCCTCATAATAGCAGATGATATTATATTAAACCCATATACCGCGATATTCTACCTTGAAGTGGAATTGGTATTATATATGTATTTGAAGTTGTTGATTTCCCACATTATATAGCGGATGAGACCCTATGCGCCGCATAATAGCGGATGATATTTTATAAATCCCATATACCATGATATTCCACCTCGAAGTGGAATTGGTATTTAATTGTTGTGCTAACGTCTATGGATGCAGGGAAACAGGTTGGAGGGATCCAACTGGATTTCTCAAATATTAAATTTGTTTCATATGTGCGTGTTTATTTATTTATAATCTGTGCGTGACTATTTTTGGTTGAAATTGTTGAAGGCTATAATTTAGCCGAATATATTTCTGATATCGTAGGATATCAGGAATAAATAAAATTGGATTTTTTGAAATTTAATAGAAATTGATAGTAAATTAATTTTAGTAAATTGGATAAAAAGGAGGAATTTGTTTCAAAGGATAATAAATTTGGTGTTGAAATAAATTTAGGAATCAATTTTGGAAATTGATTCCTAAATTGTAAATAAATTTGGAAATCAATTCAGAATTTAATTCGGTGCTGAAAATGAATATTTAGAAATCGATTTGGAAATCGTATATCAATGGATATTTAGAAGTTTAAATTCACAATGGGAATTTATAAAGGTAAAGGGAAATTTGTTTTAAAAATAAATATTTGGTTATTTTTAAAAGTGTGAAAAGAATTTACAGATTTGGTATGTAAATTAAAATAAATCGAGAAGATTTATTAATTGATATAAATGGAAAGAGAATTTGAAAGCCGAGTATATTGTTAAAGTAGGTTTTGAAGTATAACTTAAAGGTTCTAGAAATTGTTTGGAAATTTTTTTATCGTTGGAGGAATTATTTTTGGAAATCGTTTTAAATCTTTAAAACATGGATTTATTTAATCACTTATAAGAAGGATTATTTTAACGATTAAATTGATATTTGTTTAGAAAATGCTTATTTAAAATAGTTATACCCTATCTACTAAATTATTTTAGAGTTAGTTTAGCCTTGAAGTTTTGTAAGATATTAGTATAATATTTTTATAATTAATAATTAAGTAAGTGTTTTTAAAATAGTTTATTTCCAATTATATAAGTTTGGATAAGTAATTTAAATTATTTTAAAACATTTGATCTCGGCAGATTTTCAGTGGAAATCAATAAATATTTGGAATGGTATTCCGCATAAGGAAAAGTGATTTGAAATTTGTTTTCAAAATATTGAAATGTGGAAAATAATTTGAAATTTGTTTTCAAATGGTTGGAGTGTGAAAATGTATTTTGCAAAAATATTTTGAAAATAAATAATTGGGAAAATTATTCGAAATCCAGTAATTGTTGTGAATGTTGATTGATAGTTAAATAACCGACTATAAATATTGGCCTTTAAATGGCGTTTGAATTTCGATGCGACCGGGGGTCGGATTCCAAGTGGATGTCCGAAAACCACATCGAACCTTTGTGATTGTGATGAATCTTTTATTTAAAAGATCAAAGTGGAAATTGTTGTGATTTGTTTGAAATCTGAATGAACACTTATTTTTTAAAAATAAGCACTCGTTATTCGGATTAGCCGGGAGAGGACCTTTGTGTCATATAACCCATTTCGAATAATGATACGATGAAATGGGATTGCATTTGAAGACCGGTGGTCAAGACCGGGTATTTGCGAGAATGATAGGATGACCTATCGATTGTCTCTGCACTGAGTAGCTACGTTATAGAGATTGCCTAAGTGATGGGAAGTCCGATCGGGATTGTGAATACCCGGATTGCAAGGGCTTCTTCGGAAGTGCCTTCGGTTCTGTTCGAACCTGAAACAGACTTGTATGGATGTGTGTCTGATGTTACAAATTGAGATGTAAATCTGGTTTCTATCAAATACATTTCCGTTGGTGGCGGAGAATTTATTCTCTTAGCTTAACACCCTTCTCTGAGACATACGAGCTCAGAGGTTATGTAGTTGATGGTTATTAGTGATACATTCCTAATTTGGTAATGTGGAATATGAAGTGCTGCCAATCATTTGTTGATTGAAGCATGGCTTTGTGAAAAAGCGTAGCTTTGTGGATGAGACTTCGTCTAGCCTCACAACCCGGAAATGGTCGAAACAGGAATGTTGCGGCAAGGTTTTTTAGGGGTCGGGCCCCTGGGGTATGTCCATTTTCTTCTGGATAAAGGGTAGTATCACGGTATGGAGCCCAGATACTTAACTCATGTGGACACTGTAAATTTATTACCGTGTGATGTTTCTTTGTGGTTGAGGATCCTCGGATAAAGGTCGGTACGACCGGGAATGGCATACTCATGTGTGGAGTTATCTATGTTACCGCTTCATTGCACCGGAAGCATGAGGTAACCCGGCCTTGTGTTGGCAGAGAGCTGGTTAAGTTCTCGGGGCGTCCTTCCAGAGGAGTACCCATTTCGGTATAGGAAGTTCCTTAGCCTGACCATTTATTGGAAATCCAAAGAAACAATACGCACCTTGTACGTTTTAGTTGTATAACCTGCCATGGAATATGGCGGTAACCTGCCATTGAACATAGTAGCCATAGTAGGCATACGGCGAAATGTTGTATGTTGGCTAAGATTAATATTATACTTTCGAAATGTTTTCTGCACTATGCACTAAAAATAATATCCAAAGATTTTCGCATATCAAGCATTTTTAACTGTCATAAGGAGAAATCTCCCCCAAGTGCGTTTGCATTGTGTGTGTGGCGGGAGGCCTTATGGCAGTTTCATTTTTCAATGGCATAGCGGATTTCTTTTTATTTTCTTTGTGAAAATAACTGTTTTTAAGATCTCACACCAGTCTTATGACTGACCTGGAGTTTACTGTTCCCTTTCTAAACTCTGAGTGTCCACAATTTTCCACTCGGGCAGCCTAGAGTCAGGTTATCATTATAAGGGAGCGAAGTCTATCCAGAAGTTGCTGTGGAGATTAGGAGCTGAAGCTGGATGGCAAGGCGTATCATTTATATATGTAATATTCTTTCCGTTGTTTGTTGTTGTACACTATGATAATGTAATGTGATGTAATGTAATAACTGATATAGTGATTCTGTTTAAAGATATTTATTTATCTATTATATTTGTTCCACTGCGATATGTGAGATTCTGTTATTATTTCTGTTTCTTCTTCTACCTCTTCTTCTTTAACCCTAACAATTCGATTTTTGGGCATTCGACTGTGCGACATTAGATATAGTGGACGTATTAATGTCGACTTTCAAAAGTCGAAAAATCGGGTGGTTACACTATAAGTAGCCTGTTATAAACCCTAGTATTTCTCAACTCATTTTGTCTGTACGTACCATTCCATTTGTTGCTCACTTTCCAATGGCAGACAAACAAATCCCCAAATTGCAAATACAATTTCAAATTCAATTCCAAAATCAAACTTCTCCAAACCTATCAAATTATATACGTTTTGAAGCTCACGAAAAGCACAACTCAGATCTGATATTCGTTTTTGTCATTGAATCATGGTTTGGTCAAAAAATGTTGATTTATTCTCGGCCATCCGTTTAGGGTTTGATCAACGACGATGGATCGTCGATTCGAGGATACAATTTTGTGGAGAGGACCGAGTGTAGTTCATCGGCGTAGCTCGTTCATCGTTTCGACAACTAGATTCTTGAAAACAACTGGATTAGGGTTTTAAACACTATGGCGGCTACTGCTTTTGGGCGCGGCATTCGGTGCCCACGCACGGTCGGGGGGAGGAAGAGGAGGCCGGCGGTGAACTTGGGTGGCCGTGGCGACGTACCTAGATGTGCGCGTAAGGAATCGAGGTGGTGGCTCTTGTTTGTGATCGTGCGAACCGGGTTCGAGCGTGTGCTTCACGGGTAGAAGAAGGTAACATGTACGTTTTGTTTATTTTTTTATTTAATTTAAATTTTGATTTCAATTGTTCTAAATTTCATAACTTTCACGTACAACTTCCGTTTCATGCACTGTTTAATCCGCAGGGATCTTATCGAAATTTAAATCTATTTAATCTATATTCAATCTATTTAAATCATTTTAAAACTAATTAAATCAAATTCAAATCTATTTAAACTATTTTTACTGTTTAAACTATTTTAAATCTATTTAAACTATTTTAAAACTATATAAACTATTTATAGTTACCTAAACTATTTTCTAAAATTTCAGACTGTGTAAAGTTGAAGTATTTGTTTTTGAATCCTTGACGATGACGAGTTGGAAATTAAAATTGATACCTTTTTGTGAAATGACATATTTGAGTGGATAAGATGATTTTGAAATGAAGAACTGATTAACATAACTTATCAATAATTTCCAAGTGTATATGATTTCAGAAGTGAATATGATTTGAAAGTGAATATGATTTTTGGAAGTGGATATGATTTTGAAAGTGAATATAGTTTGAAAGTGAATATGATTTCGAAAGAGATAGGATTTGAAATTGAATATGATATTTTGATATAAATTGTGAATTGACCTTTTTGAAATGTAAAAGAACAATCCGGTGTGAAATAAGCGTTTGGTTGTTAAAGAGACTGGGATTGGATATTGTCATACTCTCTGCCAATACCGAAAACCACTTAACAACTGTGTACGTTGTGGAGATTCTAGAAATGAAGTAGGTTGGGTGGTGAACGGTTTCTGTATAAGGTATAACATGACCCTAACTCCCGTGAGTTAGCTTAGATGTAATGACCCGTAGATTTTCAATTTAAGATTGTTAATTTAATAAGATTTTTGAAATTTAATATTGAATAAAATTTAAAAATTTGTGAATTATTGATACAAGTTGTGTTGTAATAATGAAAATAACTAAGAGGAAACGTAACAGTGTTAATTTAAGTTAACAATTAATGAACTTGAATGAAATTCTAATTAAATAAAATAATTTAAAAGTATGACTTGGTTATAAGTGGAATATGAGAAAGCAAATGTAATTAGTGAATTAAGGTGTGGAATAATATAATAGGTGGTAATTATTTGGGAAGAATGAACATACAAGATAATTAAATGTACTTAAATGATAATTAATATAACAACGGAAAGGGTGAACGTAAATTAAAATAGTAATGTACATTTACTTATAAGGTAGTAATTGGTGTAATAAATTTATTGAGAATCTTAATTGTAATTGGATGTAGATTTAAAGTAATAATGTTAATGCAAGTTAAGAAATGCTAATTTTATTCATAAAGTAATAGTTGATGTAATAAAGGAATGGAACCAAGATGAAATGATTAATTTGATTTAAAATCTTAATTTGTATGTGTGCATTAATTTATAATGGAATATAAAAGGTAAATTAATAATTTAAAATGTTGATAACACCTTTAAGATGGTAAGTTTAAAATTGATTCATAATAAGGAAAATAAGGAAAATTTCAAATAAATGGTAAGAATGTAAATGTAAGCTAATAAATAAGTAATTCAATGCAAACTCAATTGATTGAAACAACTATTTGGGTTATAATTGATTGTAAATGAGGATATTTGGTAATAAATTATTGCAGGAAAAATATATGTAAATATTTAATTAATCAAGATTTAATAACGAATAAATAGTGATTTGATATAAAATCAATGTTCTGTATGTAATTGTTTGGAAATGATAACTTGTATAGATATGATTAAGGGTTAGTGGCAACAATCATTATAAAGTAATCATTTATTTAGTCTATTAAATTAAAAACAGGTAATCAGTTGCAATAAATCTGAACTTAATGTTGCACTAATGTAATTTAGGGTAATAAGTGGGAATAACGTAAATTTTATTCATAATATGATAATTAGTTGAGTTAAAAGAATAGAAGGCAAAATTTATTAATTTATTTGAAATTTAAAGTTAAATAATCAGATTAATAGCAAAAGGGTGAAGTTAAATATTAAAATTATTACGTTATTTGAAATTAAGATGGAATGTTAGAATGTTAATGTATAGACTTGAATCCAAAGTAAATTTCATCTGTTTGACCATAAGGAATGGAATAATTATTAATTTATTTAATAATATGGAAATTTTGGGAATTTTATTTATAAAGCCTGAATTTAATGAATTGAGGTTAATACCGGAATTGATAAATTTATCAACTCTAAATTGACATATAAATTTGTTTAAATTAGTGTAAATGATTAAGAAATTTTAAAGGGGTAAAATTTGTCAATTATAGAATTGAAATTTAAGATTTGATTTAATTAATTAATTTATAAATTTATTTTATTAGTGGAAAAATAGCCATTTTGGAAACTGACTTGGATTTCGACGAAACCAGTTTCATCGGATCCGTAACGGTGAATTGTTGTAGGATTTCAATTTTCGTAGCGATCCGACTTGTCATTTGATCGAACGGACTCGAAACGCCCAAGAATCAATTAAATTGAAATTTATTGAAATCAATTTGAAATAATTTGATGTTAGCATAACTTCTTCATACGATAGAATTTGGACTTGAAACTTGTTCCATCGAGTTTGAAATATTTTAAAACATCTGTTTTGATATATTGGTCGACCCAATTTCGTTCCGGAGTCAGAATGGGCTTTTTGGGCCATTTGGTCGTTCGTGTGTATATCCAATCGTGTCCATCTATTCTTTTTCAACCTTGTCTATAAATACTCTGTTATAAACCTTAATTTCCCTCATTCTCATTTGTTTGTGCGTACAATTTCTTACACCTACTTAGTTCAATGGCAGACAAACACCTAATTCCAACTGCAATTCAAAATCAAAGCCAAATTTCAAACTCCTCAAAAAAATTCAGAAAAAATACATATCGAGGCTCTCGTAGAGCGCAAATAATATCTGCAGTCTGTTTCTCGATCTGAGTTTTTGGGTGACCAGAAATGAAGGTTCTATTTTCGGTCGTTCATCACGTCGAAATCAAACTAGTCCGATCGTCAAACCATTTTTGGGTTATGTAGAGATCGTCAAGCGGAGTTCATCGGTGGTATTCGCAGGTGTTTTGATGGCCAGATCGTCGCAAAAAATCGATTAGGGTTTGATTTTTGACTGGCGCCTGTGACGTGAGGGGAGTTCTGGTGGTCGATGGCGAGGGATGCTCGCACTAGTGGAGGCAGCGTCAAGATCGCGTGGTCGTGACGTGGACCGAGACACGCGGCAACGAGTTTAAGGCGGCGACCAGTTAGGGTTTCGTGCGTGAATCTGGGTTAGGTCGCGTGCGTTAGAGCTCCTGGAAGAAGACGCGGTGACGTGGAAAGTGGTGAGGTATTATTTGTTCTTCTAATTTAATTTAAAATTGAATCTCAAACACTCTAATCGTCATAACTTTCGCATACGAGGTCCGTTTCGTGCGTGGTTTTCTCCTCTAGATTCGTTTTGGAATTTCGGATATTTTTGGCTCTGGTTTGGACTAATTTGGAGACTATGCAATTTTTGAGTTTAAATTGGATTTATATTCAATTTAAATTCAAAAGGTGAGTGTTTTAACCCACTCACAACGTCTAAAATTTCTTATGTTTGTTAAATTAACTTACGTTATGATTATGCAATCATCATCTCAGTTAATTGCATTTATTTAAATTAAATCGTTATATAATTCATTATTGAATATAACTGCCAGTTCATTACCGATTATATATTATCAGTTATATATTGATATTAATTTTTTATTTGGGATGATGATTGTGATGGATGTATGATTTATGATGGATGAATGGATGTTTAGTTATATCAGCTTAACCTGCAAGTTGTTATGCATTTTATTCATCCGAGATTGCAGTTTGAAATGATATATGACTGCATTTTTATTTTGAATTGCGGATTGAAATGATAAATTTCTTTATCACTTGACCATAGGATAGAAATTATATACAGATACTGCGGTCTATATATATATATATATATATATATATATATTGAAATGATTCCTATGGTTTTGTAAAGAAATATAGGATTTTATGAGATATTTAATTGGATATTTTATAAATGTTATTTTATATATATAATTAATTTCTTGGTTTTAAGCTATTTATAAAATTGGATTAATAGTATAAAGGAAGTTTAATAATAAAAGTTGATTTCATTAAGATGTAATACGGTTAAGTATTTACTTAAATTATATTTATAATGACTTAAATAAAATTTAAGCTGGAAGATAAATATGAATTTTATTTGAATTAAAGTATTAAGAATTATCCTCGAATAAAAATGACTTGAAATTTAAATAAATTTGAGATTTTAAAAGGTATGATGTTTATAAATTGATTTTGGTTTAGAGGATTTAAATGAATATTAAGTCAATTTAAATGAATATTTTCAAGTTAAATTAAATTGGAAGTATATCCTATTATTTGAAGTGTAAAGGTTTTAGTTAAATGATACTTGATTTATTAAGTAAACATTTCAAATCTAAATAATAGTAGTTGAATTTGATATATATGAAATTATCAAAGAATTCATTTTGAAATGGTGGAATATTTAAAGCTTTGAAATATATGGAAATTGAAATGTTTTATTTGGGGTTTAAATCTATATTTGGAATTGATTTGTGATGGCGAAGAGACTATTTTATTATATAAACTAATTTATATTTAAACCATTTAATGGTGTGGTTATATTTCAAAGTTATGTAATTCAAAGTTTTATGTTTTGAAAGGCTATATTTCTAGCGTTTGGTTTAGAAATACGATAACTATGAAAAGTTATGGTTTTAGAAAAGGATATATTTAAAAATGATATCATATTGATTTGGTTTTAAAAGGGAAAATGATATCGTAATTATATGGTTTTGAAATGAATATTATATCCCGGTTTTGAAGTATAAATTATTTTGAAATGACCGTGGTGTTATAATAACGTTTGGTTGTTGAAGAGACTGGGATCGGAAGTTGTCATACTCTCTACCAACTCCGAAAACCACTTTAACAACCGTGTACGCGGTGGAGATTCCAGAATGAAGCAGACGTTTCCTTAAGGTAAATATGTGGACCCAACTCCCGTGAGTTGGCATAAGGTAGTTAAAACAGGAGTGATCGACAGGCTAGTGAGGTAGCACCTTTGATCGGACACATCCCTTCGATATTATACTTTGACTTTTGGACTTATTCGGTGGCCACTTTTGATTTCTTTGATTTGGGGATGTGGCTCAAGGTGGGCGGTAGCTGCGGCTATGCGTTACCACCGGCCTAGAAGCGTAATTGGTGTATCTACCCTGGCATTGCCTAGTTGTGCCGTGTCACCTACCCTAGCGCGCCTTGTACGAGTTTCTATTTGTGTCGTAGCTATGGAGTATCCTCTGGTAGCCTCCCGATCAGGAGGTATTACGGTACTGTATAGTCTATTGGCACTATTACGTGTTAAAGAGGAAAATGTAAAGCCTTAACACTATTTAAAGTAAGTTTATTTTACTAATAGACATTATTATAATAGCTAAATATTACTACATAGTAAATAGTTTAACGGATCCTTAAGAGATGTGAATCCCGAGCATCTCTTGAGTTACTGCACTCACGTTAGACACTGGATTGGAGATGCCAAATCCTGTAAACATCTCTGATGCCATTACACTAATATTTTACGTTGATTTAACTCATATAAGATATTTTAGTTCTGACTCGGGTGTTTTGTCTTTTCAATTCGCTCGGGTCAGTCCGAGCATTTCAGGATTTGAAGATTTTCTTCTGGAGGACGAAGACGAAGATTTATTATTATTAGTTATTATAGTATTCCACTATATTCTCACTGTTCCGCTGCATTGTTATCTATTATTCTCTGGTATGTGTGACTCTGATATGTATTGTATAAGTATAATCAAACGTTTTGTAAAACAGCTTCATGAACTGTATATTTGATTATTATATTTTATCGTTCCGCTGCAAGATTCTATTGTGTTTTTTTCTTTCTTTATTTACTTTTTCTTATTTACCCCATAACAATACTCCCTTCTGTATGGTTTAAGTCTGACGTGTGTGGTGTATCGTCGGTTTAAAGCGCACAAAAAGGCGGGACGTTACATTAAATGTAAGTAAAACATGAGCTATACCTGGGCCAAGTGAGGTCATTCCTCCGATCAGACATACTACTTCGATACCATATTATGATGTTTATGATGATTTGGTGGCCACCCCTTGATTATGATTATGGGAGTGTGTTCCAAGGTGGGCGGTAGTAGTTGCTATGCGTTACCACCGGCCCAATTCTGCAATTGATAAATCTACCTGGCATTGCCTCGAGTGCCGTGTTCACATGCCCTAGAGCGGCTTCTACGAGTTTGTTTTGTACCATACCTATGGAGCGCCCTCTGATAGCCGTCCAGTTTACGGAGGAATTACGGTACTGTATAAACTATGCGACTATATAAAAACGTGTTAATGGGGATACGGGTAACGCCTTAACGCTATTTTAATACCATTACTTTACTATAGACATATTATAATAGTGTATTGTACTACACAGTAGATAGTTTAACGGATCCTTAAGAGATGTAAATCCCGAACATCTCTTAAGTTATCGCATTCAGTTAGACGCTGGATAGGAGACGTCAAACCCCACAAACATCTCTGACGCCGTTACACTCATCTTTAACGTTGATTTAACTTATATAAGATCTTTTAGTTCTGACTCGAGTGTTTTGTCTTTTCAATTCGCTCAGGTCAGCCTGAGCCTTTCAGGGTTGAAGATCTTATTTCTCGAGGACAAAGACGAAGATTTGTACTATTATTATTTATGACATGTATTCCATTGCATCATGTTGTTCCACTGCATTTATTTATTTATTCCTGTTTATGTAACTCTGATATTTGTGTTGTAAAGAATAATCAAATGTATTTACAAAATAGCACCATGAACTGTTATTTGATTATTATATTTTTTCATTCCGCTGCAAGATTCTATATTTGTTTTTTTCCTTATTCACCCCATAACAATTTGCCCTTTTAATGGTTTGAGTTAGGCATGTGTGTCTGCTTAAAATGTCAACAAGGCAGGTCATTACATTTGGCATCAGAGCTTTGGTTTAGCGATAACCTTAGCTTTATGGGGTCTGACACACTAAAAATAGGGTAGTAATACTCTATAATGAGTCGTTGAGTGTATATATGAGAGAGCATATTTATCAGTGTTATCAAAGGGTTTTGTATTGTCTTAATTTGTTCTCGTTTTGTATTTACAAAATCTTGGTCGGTGCATAGGACACTGCGACCTCGACAGGGATTTCTAAACACTTAATAAGGTAGACCGACACAATATTTTTTTTGAAATATAGGTAAATGATAATTTTTCTTATTATATATTATTAGTATATAAAATAATTGATTTTATAAATGATATAGTTGGATGTAAATACGTTGATTATTAGGTAAAGGAATTTATAAATATTGATTGAAAATAACATTTACAAATAAAAGGAATATATATTGGAATTTGACAACTTAAGTTCTGGGATTTTTGAAAATTTCTTTCAAAAGATTTTGGAATATAATATTAATATTATTTGGCAGCATTTTCTGATATAAATATTTTATGATGATTTGAAAGAAATGTTTTAAAAGAAATTGAAGGAAGTCAGTTTGTACTCCCCTCTTTGTCGCTGGAAAATAATTTCGGTGATGAGTGCACGCATCATCGATATTCATTTTCGAGTCTCAAAGTGGGAAGACTGTTGTAGTAGTTAACTACGTATTTGTTTGATAAATAAATCTTGATTTTAATTTTCAAATATGATTTGACATATATATACATATACATATACATATATATATATGTATATGTATGTAAAGATATGGTTATATATTATTTTAAACGATTTGAAAAGGAACCCGACATATAGTTCTTAAATTTCTATAAATTAGATATTTCAATTATTGTAATGAAATGAAATTTTAATATTTACTAATTGGAACTACTAAAATGGAGAATAAGAAACTAAATGCTAAGTTATGAATGAAATATACAAGAAATTTGGAATTAGTAACCTGTAAATCAAAGAAAAAATCCAGAAGATATGATTATTGAACATTTTGTTAATTAAAATAAATAAGAAAAATTTGTATAATATTCAATTTCAGTCTTAGAAAACATAAACATATAACTTACCAAAATATTCAAGGTTGTAATGTTTAATAAGATCAGGTAATATGATATTGTACAAGTGAACTTTAGTAAATAAAAATGTTCAATGGAATTACTTTTATAAACAAGAATTTTGATATTATAGTTGTTATAAACTTAACATGTAATTGAAATGTTACTAAATAAAATGAAATAGAAAAGAGAGTCCTATAAGTAAATAATTATAAACCTAAGTTAATATTTGAGGCTATTTATAATTAAAATAAATAATAAACTGAGTACTATACTTAATAAATGAATATAACTTCAAAAATTGTTGAAAGGATTTAGAAAACAGATTTAATATTCAATGACACGATGTAAAGGAATGAATGTAAATTAAAAAGTTAGAAACTTAAGTATGAACTTATGCACTAACGAATATTAATATTTAATGCAAATCAAGTACAGAAAGTAATAAATGTGAGCTAAACTACAATAAAATATAAGTAAAATTTAAGTAATGAATTCATTAATTATTTTAAACAATTGAATGGAAATAACTTAAGTAAGAAATGAATGTAAAGAAATGAAAAGAAATTTTCATTATATGAATAAATGAAGAAAAATGTATTTTGTAAGTAATGAATGAAAATGAATGAAAATAAGCACTGAATGAATAAATGTGAATTTATTTATAAAGGAACATATATAGTACTTAAAGAATTGATTTACATATGTTTAAAAAAATTGTACATGAGTAGCATAGGTAACAAATTGTAAATAACATATGTAAATAAATGAATGTGAAAGAATGAAATAGTCATTGTATGAATGAAATCGAAGAAAAGTAAATATTATGAAAATTTTGATTAATGCTTAGAGTCATCGTTTTTTTGTTTATGGGTTGTTTGAGAAAGGATACTTCTAATTGTTTGGGATGTATAAATAATCTATTAAGTTTTATCTAAGACTGTTGAGTAGATGGTGTACTTAGTAGTTCATTTGTCATTCTATGTGATTAAACTATCTAAACCCAAACAAAACCATCTATGTTGGTTGATATGGATGGATAATAGATTTTTTTTGGTTTCATGTGATGATTGTTGCCATGTTATATTATTTGTTGTTATTAATTGAAAACAATATAAACATTTCACTTTTATATAATAATTAACATCTTTGGATTATATAAGTGAAATACAGGGTTATGGAGCAGTTGCTACTGCTTTTGGTTTCATAAAATAAGCGGTGTTTGTCCGACTAAATAGGTACGTTTTCGGACTACGGTTTTCTAACGATATTATACTTTCCACTGTTGGGATACATTATTTTGAAAATATATGATATATATATATATATATATATATATATATATTGTTATTATTGATATTATTCTTCCTCCAAGACCTCTCCGTACAAAGGAGACTCTACGGAAATTTTCAGTGAATTTTGGACTTAAAAATTTTTGTGAAATATTTTTCAAACTTTTGTTGACTTGAATATAAATTATAAATTAATATATTTTATTTAAATTGTTTAAGTATGCAAATTAATTGTTTATAAATTTAATATTTTGAATAAGATAGATTGATTGCTTATTCTTGTTTTCCCTTCTTTTCCTTTTCGAGGAAGAAATGTTTTGAGTGGGGTAGAGTGTAAAGACATGTAATTTTCGATAATTTAAATTAGTAAATTTAATAAGATTTGGTAATTTAATATTGAAAGAAAGAAAAAAATTGTAATTTAATAATGAAATAACTAAAATGAAAGGTAACAAGGTTAATTAAAGTTAATTAGTAACAATCTTAACGAAATTCCAATTAACTGAAATAATGTATTATAACTTGGTTATAAATTTAATATAAGAAAACAAAAGTAAACAAGAATTAATTAATGAGATAATATATAATAAATGGTAATTGAGTAAAAATTGGTGTTATGTAAGTATTTGTAACATTTGTTTGTAAGTAATAAACTTATAAATGTGACTAAAAGTTAATGGTAACAAACGATTATGTTACCTATTTATTTAGCCTGTTAAATTAAAATTGAAAATCAATTGAAATTAATTCACTTAATTAGTGCAGTTAATGTAGATTAAATTGATAATTGTAGAATATTAATTCAATAAGATGTAACCAATGAAAATTTTATGCATAATATGACATTTGATTGAATAAAAAGAAGTGAAATCAAGTTGCTCAATTTATTGGAATTTAAATTTTTAATAAATGGATTTATTACAATTAAATGTAATCAAATATTACGTTAATGAAAAGTAAGACGAAAATGGTAAAATATTAACATAATGTAGATTAAATTGATAATTGTAGAATATTAATTCAATAAGATGTAACCAATGAAAATTTTATGCATAATATGACATTTGATTGAATAAAAAGAAGTGAAATCAAGTTGCTCAATTTATTGGAATTTAAATTTTTAATAAATGGATTTATTACAATTAAATGTAATCAAATATTACGTTAATGAAAAGTAAGACGAAAATGGTAAAATATTAACATAGTGAAATATATAACAATGTTAACTATGTATGTAGAGATATAGTTGATTGAATTAAAGGATCGAAACCAAATTAAATGAATTTATTGAAATTGAAATTAAACAATGTAAATTGTGAAATATTCAATGTTGAATTGATATAGAAATTTGTTTTAAAAGATTTTAAAGTTCTAAGTAATCTAAAATGATAGAAATGTAAATTATAAAATTTGAATTGGAAAAGGTGACTTAATTAATTTAATATTAATTTATTTAATTAACGTGAAAATAGCCATTTTGGCCACTGTCTTGGATTTCGACGAAACTAGTTTCATCGGATTCGTAACGGTGAATTATTGTAGGATTTCAAGTTTCGTAATGATCGGACTTGTCGTTTGATCGTATGGGTTTGAAACGCCTAAAAATTGATTTAATTGAAATCAATATGAAATAAGTTGATTTCAAGCTAACTTCTTCATACGATGGAATTAGGACTTGAAACATGTTCCACTGAGTTTAAAAATATCCAGAACATCTAGTTTGATATATGGGATTTTCCATTTTCGTTCCGGAGATAGAACGGGCTTTTCGGGTCGTTTATCGTTTAGCTTTCAAATCAATCTAGCCCATTCACTCATATTTCAGCTAATCCTGTAAGTAGCCTGTTATAAACCCTAGTGTTTCTCAACTCATTTTGTCTGCACGTACCATTCCAACTGTTTCTTACTTTCCAATGGCAGACAAACAAATCCCCAAATTGCTTTACGATTTCAAATTCAATTCCAAAATCAAACTTCTCCAAACCCTATCAAATTATATACCATTTCGAAGCTCACGAAGAGAGAAACTAAGATCTGATACTCGTTTTTGTCATTGAATCATGGTTTGGTCAAAAAATATTGATTTACTCTCTGCCATCCATTTAGGGTTTGATCAACGACGATGGATTGTCGGTTCGAGGATACAATTTTATGGAGAGGACCGAATGTAGTTCATCGACGTAGCTCGTTCATCGTTTCGACGGATAGATTCTTGGAAACAATTGGATTAAGGTTTTAAACCCTACGGCGGTTGCTACTTTTGGGCGTGGCATTCGGCGCATGCGCGTGGTCGGGGGGAGGAAGAAGAGGCCGGCGGCGAGCATGGGTGGCCGTGGCGACGTACCTGGAGGTACGTGCAAGGAATCGAGGCGGTGGCTCTTGTTTGCGATCGTGCAAACCGGGTTCGAGCGTGTGCTTCATGGGTAGAAGAAGGTGACGTGTGCATTTTGTTTAATTTTTTTTATTTTGTTTAAATTTTGATTTCAATTCTCCTAAATTTCATAACTTTCACGTACGAGGCACGTTTCAGCGCGGTTTGATCTGCTGGGATCGTATCGAAATTCTGGACATTTTGACGCTGGTCTGGACGAATTCCGAGACTCTTCAAAGTTTGGGCTTAAATTGGATTTTAATTCAATTTGAAATCAAAGGTGAGTGTTTTAACCCACTCACAACTTCTAAAATTTCTTATGTTAGTTAGATTAAATTTATGATGTGATTAGAGAGTTATCGATTGATTTTTGGTATGTTTAAGTTGTCATTCTAATAAAATTTGGCGTTTGCATTTAATCATCGTTTAATTCAATATTGAATTTAAATTGTCAATTTAATACCTGTTATTGATTATCGGTTATCTTTTGATGTTTATTAATTGATCTGGATGATGATTGTGATGGATGTTTAATTGTAGATATTGGATGACTGGATGTTGTATTTATATTGTTATAACACTACAAGTTCCCTATGGGTTGAAATGATACATACTCAAACGATCTATAGACTAGGGAAAAATCATTATGGGTTGAAATGATAAACTCAAGTGATTTTATGGATTTTTATTTAATTCGAGATGGCGGTTTGAAATGATATATAACCATAAAATTGTAAATTGCGGATTGAAATGATGAATATCTGTATTGATTGACCATAGGGTAGAAAGTTATATGTATGGACACCGGATTGGTTAGATTAAATGATTTTTGAATCTTTAAAATCCTAAATTCAGTTAACTAGTATTTTGAAAAAATAAATTAATTCGTATAAACTGAAGTATTTTCGATAATCCAAGTGTTAATGCTGAAAGGGGAATTGATTAAATGAGTTGACCAAAGAATTTAAATTGGAATTTCAAGGTTGATGTGTCGAATATAAATGAATTCATCGGAATTGAGTTATTGGAAATGTTTAGATGTAATTTTGAAATATATGTTAAACTAATTTAAACTATTTTCATTAAATTAACTGTTTTAATCAATTTAAACTATTTTAATTTGTATTAATCTATTATAGCCTATTTACTCCAATTAAATCTATTTTACAATTTTAAACACATTAAATTTATTTAACTATTTTAAATCTATTTAGTATAATTTAAATCTATTTAATCTATTTCAAATCTATTTAATCCATTTAAAATCTATTATATTTAATCTATTTAAATCATTTTAAAACTAATTAAATCAAATTTAAATCTATTTAAACTATTTTTACTGTTTAAACCATTTTAAATGTATTTAAAATATTTTAAAACTATATAAACTATTTATAGTTTCCTAAACTATTTTCTAAAATTTCAGACTGTGTAAAGTTGAAGTATTTGTATTTAAATCCTTAATGATGGCACATCCTAAGTCAAAAATTGGAATTGATACCTTTTTGTGAAATGACATATTCGAGTGGACAAAATGATTTTAAAATAAAGAATTGATTAACATAACTTATCAATAATTTCCAAGTGAATGTGATTTCAGAAGCGAATATGATTTGAAAGTGAATATGATTTTTGGAAGTGGATAATATTTCCAAAGTGAATATAGTTTGAAAGTGAATATGATTTCGAAAGAGATATGATTTGAAATTGAATATGATGTTTTGACATAAATTGTGAATTGACCTTTGTGAAATGTAAAAGAATCATCCGGCGTGAAATAAGCATTTGGTTGTTAAAGAGATCGGGATCGGATATTGTCATACTCTCTGTCAATACCGAAAACCACTTTAACAACTGTGTACGTGGTAGATATTCCAGAAATGAAGTAGGTTGGTTGGCGAACGATTTCTGTATAAGGTATGCGTGACCCTGACTCCCGTGAGTCAGCTTAGATGTGACAAAAACAGGAGCTATACCTAGGCCAAGTGAGGTCATTCCTCCGGTCGGACATGCTTCTTGGACACCATATTATGATATTTTTGATGACTAGTGGCCACCCCTTGATTTTGATTATAGGAGTGTGTTTCAAGGTGGGCGGTAGTAGCTGCTATGCATTACCACCAGCCCGATTCTGCAATTAGTAAATCTACCCAAGCATTGCCTCGAGTGCCATGTTCAGATGCCCTAGAGCACCTTCTACGAGTTTGTTTTGTCCCATAACTATGGAGTGCCCTTTTATAGCCCTCCAGTTTATGGATAAATTACGGTACAGTATAGACTATGGGAATGTATAGAAATGTGTTAAGGAGGATATATGTAACGCCTTAATGCTATTTAATACCTCTACTTTACTGTAGACATATTATAATAGCATATTGTACTACAAAGTAGATAGTTTAGTGGATCTTTAGGAGATGTAAATCCCGAACATCTCTTAAGTCATTACATGCAGTTAGACATTGGATAGGAGATGTCAAACCCCGTAAACATCTCTAATGTTGTTGCACTCATCTTTACTGTTGATTTAACTTACATAAGATCTTTTAGTTCTAACTTGAGTATTTTGTCTTTTCAATTCGCTGGGGTCTGCCTGAGCATTTCAGGGTTGAAGACCTTATTTCCAAAGGATGAAGACGAAGATTTGTACAATTATTATTTATGATATGTATTTCACTGCATCATGTTGTTCTGCTGCATTTATTTATTTATTCCTGTTTATATGACTTTGATATTTTGTGTTGTAAAGAATAATCAAATGTATTTATAAAACATCCCCATGAATATTTATTTGATTATTATATTTTGTCATTCCGCTGCGAGATTCTATATTTGTTTTATTTATTTTTTTTGTTATTTACCCTATAACAATCTGCCTTTTTATTTTTTAGCAAAGCTAAGCGGGATTGACTGGTCCCTACCAGTTTATTGCGAACACAATAAAAAATTGCACCACAACAATTCTACGGTACAACGGGGAAAACAAAAGAAGGAAAACAAAAACAAAATACAAAAAGCGGCAAACAAACCGGGTCAACAAGACCACAGTTAGAACCAAATGCTATTGTGACTGTCAGCGAACTCAAAGGTGCAATTTCTCACACCATCTTTGATCGAGCACAACAACTGATTCCATATTTCAATTTCAGTTTTGTACTTGCCATTGAAGACTCTATCATTTCTTTCTCTCCAAATAACCCTGATGAATTTCTTGAGGACAAGAAGCAACAAAGTACCGGAGTTATTAATCCATCTTGTGGCTGTGAATAGAAAACACCATTCATTATTTCTATCCCTGGTTCTGTTACCATGACCAAGCAAGGCAGATATTCTATTCCACAGGCCGTGTATAAACTTGCAACTGAAGAAGAGATGAACGTTTGTCTCTGTATCATCGTTACAGAAACTACAGGTCGCATTAGAAAGCAAGCCAATGCGAAGAAGTTTGTCTTTGAAATTCATGGCATTTCTTAGAACTTTCCATAGGAGAAAGTTATCATTTTCTTTGCAGTGTTGATTCCAAACCCTTTTTCCCACGCAAACCAAGGAGCGGACGAATCATGGGAAACACAGTCATATAACTTGGAGATGGAATGTTCGACAAGATCAGGAGACCACAGCACTCTGTCACAAGGGATAATGGGGTACTGTTGCCTGCTGATCTCATGCCATAGTTGACGTGTAAGTTGATTGCTGGAGTACGGCAAGGAAATGACACCATCACTTATGAAGTCCTTAGCCTTGGCATCCATCGGTATACCAGTTTGAAGTATCAGGTTATATGGCATTGTTTTGCTAAGAATGAGACCATGTCTAGCCCAGGGATCGTTCCAGAAACTCATAGTGCCACAAGGAGATGCAATATGCTTAATATATGGAAGCATCATGGACCGAAGGTTGAGGATGGATCTCCAAGTCCACGTGCTTCCATGCGGGATGTCCATGCACCAAATTTTTTTGTTTCTGAGACGATGTTTTTTAGTCCATGACACCCATATATTGTTTTTAGAATCTGCCCTTTTATTGGTTTGAGTCAGGCATGTGTGTCTGCTAAGAACGTCAAAAAATCAGGTCATTACATCGAACGGTTTTCAAAATCGACGAAATTATTTGAAATTTCAATTTTAAAAACTTATCAACTCAATTCTAGTTCAAATAGAATTTATATCCATATTAGAAACCATTCCAATTCATGTTAACTCACACATTCAATTATTTACGCTATTCTAATATTAAATTTCACTATTAAATTAACTTATAAAATTTGAAATTTTAATTTATCGACTTTTAATTCCATTCAAAAGTCCACTATCTTTGCTATAATTCAAATAGATTTTTAATCAACTTTAAAAATTATTTCCATTCACATTTAACTCCAGATTCACATATTTATCCAATTTCAAATATTAAAATTATTATTCACCAAATCTATTTAATCGCTATATTTTTGAAAATTTAAACCATTTCACAAATTCAACCAAAATTTCCATATTCAAAATAAATTAACATTCCAAATTCAACATTCAAGAATAATTTAAACATTCAAAACCAAACGACCAAAATTCCAGGTCTTTACACATATCCCACTTAACACATTTTTATAGGCATCGTAGTCTATACATTACTTTAAACTACACCGTAAACTAGTGGGCTATCTGGGAGCACGCCATAGGTACGACCCGAACCAAAATCGTAGTGGGCTCAATAAGTCATATGACAAAGCATGCGAGGCAATGTCCATGGGCTGTTTTGCACGCCCGGACTGGTGATAACGCATAGCAGCTACTGTCGTCCACCTTAAAACACACTCACATAATCAAATTGAGGGTTGCAACCAATCAATCACAAAGTAAAAGATATGGTAGCGAAGAAGTGTGTCTGATAGGAGAAGCAACCACCCTTGGCCCGAAATAGCTCCCGTTTTAGTCATATCAAGCTGACCCGAAGGTAAGAGTTGCGTTCTTACCTCATACGAGTAGCGTTCGCAAAACTATCCTACTGCGTTCTGGATTCTCCACCGCGTGCATAGTTGTTAAAGCGGTTTCAAAATTGGCAGAGAGTATGACAATATCCGACCCTTGTCTCTTTAACAACTAAACACTTATTTCACACCGTGGTCATTTCATAAAGCATTTTTAATAATAAATCTAGAAAATAATTTATACCTTCATATCAAGATATCCATATACTTATTCTAAAAGTACAAATATATTCATGAATGCCGAGAAAGATTTCTTTCAATCAATTTCGAAAATATTTATAAATCTCTCTTAAACCATTTATAAACTATTTATATGCTTTAAAACCATTTCTAAAGCTATTTATAAATTCCAAAATAGTTTACAACACTTCCCCTTTTCATAAATTCTATGCAAATTCCTTTAAAACGCTTCCAAATCCCTTTATTCAAGTTCCATTATAAATCCTTTATAAAATCCTTTATAAAAATCTTTTATAAAATCCATTGTAAAATCTCTTACAAAACTTTTATAATTTTCTTACAAAACCTTTTACAACATTCTAAAATCTTTTGCAAAAATCTTTGATCTATTAAAGTTATTATAAAAGTCTGTAGTTATTATCTTAAATTAAATTTAAATAAACCTCTTAAAACTATATTGAATATTTTTATTAAATCAAAATTTTAAGTTATATATTTAAACAGAATAAAATTATAAGTTAAAAACTTAAAATTACATTTAAAACCATATATTAACTTATAATTTGAATCTTAAGAAAATATAATATAAATTATTTTTCAAATATAAATTTTTAAATAAAATCATTAAATTAAATTTAAAAATCAAATTTATAAATCAAACAACTGACCAACGACGTCCGTATACCCTATGGTCAAGTGAGTGGGTATGAATCATTTCAACCCAAATTAGTTAAATTTCCTGGGTATATATCATTTCAACCCGTATCTCGAATAATAATTTCCAAATCAATAAAATCGCTTGTGTATGTATCATTTCAACCCAAAACAATTTTCCCTTATCTATATGATCATTCGGGTATGTATCATTTCAACCCATAGAGATTTTCCTAACAACAAACTAAGGGAACTTGCAGTATGATAACAACATATGTAATAAACATAACATCCAATCATCAAAAATGTCAACAAATAAACATCCATTACAATTAACATCCAAATCAGTCAATAAATCACAACAATTAACTTGTTATCAATATCGGGTATTTAACTATCAATTTGATTTGAATTTTAATTTAAATGGCAATTTTATTTCAAATTAAATTTAAATGACAATTTAAATTACCAAACGACAATTAATAAAATTCTTATCACATCATAAATTTAATTCAACTAACATATGAAGGTTTAGTATTGCGTGAGTGGGTTAAATCACTCACCTTTGATTTATCGTCGAATTAAAATCTAAAAGAACGTCCAAATTTAAACAGTCTTAGAATCCAACCAAACAAGTTCCATATTGTCCAAAATTTTGATATGATCCCAACAAAAGAAACCGCATTCAAATTGGAGCTCGCATGGAAAAGTTATTAACTTTAGAAGGTTTGAAAATTTTAAACTAAAATAAAAATAAATATAAGGGAAAAATAGTAAATACCATCTCTCCCAACCCTACTCGTACGCAACCAAAACCATGCCTGTACACAGCCGCCATGTTCAACTTCACTATCGCGCCACCTACGAGTGCCTGCGTTTCGATCCAACAACGCCAACGAGCTCGCCCTCCCATCCTCCACTTTCGGTCAGAGAACTGCCCACTTCGGTTGTGCTCCTAGACCCTGCCGCCACGTCCAAAAGCTCACGAATTATGGAAAAGTCAATCACGATTTCGACCAACCAACCACATGGATGAATTCGCCTCAGTCTCCTCTACGTGCCAGTGCTCGACCGATCGTTCCAAAGTCGAAGATCCACCGTTGATCGCGAAGCCCTAAGATGGACGGCCGAAACTGTTTCATTGATTCTGGCCAAACCAAACCTCCGATCGAAAAACAAATTGCATAAGTAGATTGCGTTTGTCGAGAGCTTCGTGACGATATATAACATGATAGGTTTTGAGGAGTTTATCAAATAATTAATTTGCATATTGTTTTTATTTATAATAATACTTCGTTTTATTCTATAAAAATTATTTATCTATATACATAACTAAGTATTATAACTAATTAACTATGTTTAAACTTTCTTTAACACTTAATCTAAAATGCTAATTATTTAAATGGACAAACGTAAGCATCTTAAAAACTTAATCTAACATGTGTAATTTAAACACATAATAAAGTTAACAAGTGTAAAATTTGAGCCATGTGTCATGTTTTATTTTTTTTATTTTTGATTTCAAAATAAATCATAAGTATGGTTATTTAAACTTGCATCTTCACATTTCTTTTTCTTTCTTTATTTTCTATTCTAAATCTAAGAATTCTTTCAGCTGAGCCAGTTTTCCATCTCTTCAAAAAAATCAAATGCATATCAAATTCCTGTAAAATCAAATTGCATTCCTCAAATCTGCAAACTTCATCTCTTCAAACCTGCAAAATCATCCATGAAACTCATTTTCAAAAAGCAAGCAAAACCTGAAATGATTTCCTGCATTTTTTTTCTTCTGAAAGCCATGCAAAATCAACACGTAGCAAATCTGCATTCCATTCAAGCAAGCATCTGCATTTCATTCAAAAATCTGGGTAATTAGAATCTGGAAAAGCAACCAAACTTGCATGTAAAATCTGGAGTCAAAAAGCAAGTTTTGTGATGGTTTAAGGGCTGTTCAAAGATCAGGAAGCTCAAGTTTAAAAAGCATTTCAAACAAGTTTGCAAAGGATTTTTCAAATCTGAAAACTTGTGCTCTGCTCTTTAAATAAAGTGAGTAACTAAATTTTAAAAATTAATTAAATAGTTAGAAGTTGTTTTCATGCTTTGAATAAGGAATGAATATATATATATATATATATATATATATATATATATGTGTGTGTGTGTGTGTGTGTGATGTTGTTGTGAATACATATATGTGAATGTATTTCTGGGTGCATGTTCATTATCTGGCATATTCCTGTTTTCTAAATTTTCAAACCTCTGATTGATTTAAAATCTTTTTTTTCAAATTGAAATTTCTGTTGTGATTTAAAATGCTGACTAAAAAAATGGATGGTTAGTCATAAAGATGGTTTTAAAATTTATATAAGTTGAATAAACTTTTGTTTTGCCAGGAAATATAATATAACAGAGTAATAATTTGTAAAGATGGAAATTCAAACATTACAAAACAATGTTTCAGGTTTGTATATTAAAACTTTATACAAAATTATGATTTTTTAAAAGTAAAATTACAATTTTTAATATCAAAACCAAAGTGCAGTTCAGGTTTTACTGTAAATGGAGTTTTTGGTCATCTCTGTTGCCACAAGTAGGTTGAGGAGTTGAATTTGTTTCGGGAGGAGTAGGAGATATTAGTGATGTTAGGAAAATTATTGGTTTGAGTTGAAATTCATTTTTGATGTCGTAATTTGGATTCAAAGTCTTGAACCCTAGTTTTCACTGGGTTATTATTTTTGCTTGAATTTGATCTCCTCGGTTGATCGAGTTCAACCATTTTTGGGGTATTGATAGATGATGGTTTGAGGAAGACGTGGCCGGAGTTGCTGTCTTTTCGGTGGCCGGAATCATGAGGATGTGGTTGGTGACAGGTATTGATTGAGTTGGAGCTTCCTGTTCCAAGTTTGTTGTTTGAACTCGAATTCAAATTCGAGTTGATTTGGGAAAATCTGATGTTTGAGGGGAGATGGGGAGTTGCTGGCCAATGGGAGATAGCCGTTGATGTTGGTCAGAGGTGGCCGGAGAAGATGTATGGGTGCACATGCAGTGGTGTACATGATGTGATGTTGGATTTCAGGATTTGGTGCCTCGTGATAGTCTCGGGGAAATTGGGTTTCAACTCGAAGCAGATGGGGTTTGTACTAGAAGTAAAAATAAAGGAGGCTCGAGTATACCTGATTGTTTTAGGTTTTAGGAATTAAAAGAACCTGTTTCCAGTTTTAAAATTTAAAAGTAAAATTTTAAAATGCAAACTAAAATCTGAAACTCAGTTTAAACCTGAAATTGAATTTGAATTCAAATAGTTTAAATCTTGGGTTTTGAAAATAATTTGACTTTTGAAATTTTAGTTTGGATTTAAAATAAAAGCAGGAAATCTGTTACTGTTTTTTTATTTTAAAAATTAAAAGAAAGTACAAAATGCAAATTGAATTTAAACTGAGTTTTGAAATATGAAACTGAATAAAATTCAATTTGGTTCAAATCTGGAATTTGAAATAATTTATGTTTTAAAATTTAAATTTGGTTTTAAAGCTCACAAGTGTAAATGCATATGTGTTTTGCATTTGAATTAGAAGTTTAAAATTTTAAATTAGAAATTTAAAATGAATTTAAATCTGGGTTTTTTTATCTGGAATTAAAATTGAACTTCAGTTTTTAAATAAAATAAAGTTTAATTTTAAGTTATTTAAATTACTTTAAAATGGTTAAATGATTTGCATTTAAATGAAGATGTAGATTGTAAGAAAAGTTTTAAAGATTTAAGTTAAATCTAGAATGAGTTTAAAAGCTGTATTTCAATTTTGAAATTTAAAAGTAATTTTAAATTGATTTGAACTAAAATTGATTGGGATTTAAATTCTTTTGAAAACTTATTTTATAAAGTTATTGTTTCTTTTAACATATGAGATAAAAGTTTTGAAATGTTTTAAAATCTTGTTTAAGATAAATTTGTATCTGAAGTTTAAAAATGAAGTTTAAATGGAATTTAAAGTAAATTTGAAAACAAAATTGTTTTAAATGATTAATTAAGTAAGGAATGTTTGTCTTAAAGATAAATGAATATTAATGATTTGTGTTCATTTAAATTATTAAGTTGATTTAAATAGGTAATTTATTATTTAATTAATTAATGTGGATGATTAATTAAGTAATTAACAATTTTTAAATTGATTAATTAAAGACTTAAGATTTAGTAATTAAGGATAATTGAACTATAATTAAGGATTATTAATTAAATTTAATCAATGATTAAGATTTACTAATCAAGTGATTAAGGATTAATTAAGATTGTAATTAACACTTAATTAATTAATAATTGGAGATTAATTAATTGATAATTAAATATTAAAGAATTGCTAATTAATAATGATTAATATAAGTTAATTTCTTAATTAAGTAATTAAGAAATGTTAATGAAGGTCATTAACTTAAGATTATTTAAACTATTAATTAATGTGATTAATTTTTGATAATTAATTAGATTAATTAATTAATAATAATCATTTTTGAAATTGTTTAAGTTTAATTACTTTATGGAAGTAATTAATGAATTAATTACTTATTGTAATTAATTGGGTTAATGTTATTTGTTTAGGTTAATTAATTAAGTTTAATTAATTTAAACGTTTGATGATTTAGATAATTACTTTATGTAATTAATGGGATTGTAATTACTTAGGGAAGTAATTAATTGATAATTACTGGATGTAATTAAAGATGTTTATTTATGGAAGTAATTTAGATTAAATTACTTTGTAATTAATCAAGGGATTAGTTAAGATAATTAATTAAGAGTAATTAATTTATGGAATGAGATATTAAGGTAGTTAATTACTGGATTGTTATTAATCAAGGGTGATTAATATATGTGGTATAATTGCAAATTAATTACTTAATGTAATTAATTTTGAATAGTGAGATTAATTTAAAATGTAATTAGAGATCATTAATTAATAAAATTAATGATGTAATTTAAAATTGATTAATTAAGGAATAATTAATAAATGAAGTAATTAATTAATTAAAGGATTAATGTGACTAACTTTAGTTAATTAATTAATTAAGTAATTAAAAGTTAATTATCGTAAATTGTTAAGTATAATTAACTTGTGTAATTAATATTAAAGGCTAATTACTCATTGTAATTAGAAATATTGTTAATGAGTAATGATTAATTGGAATGGATAATGTGATGGTGTTTTATTTAATTGATTTGTGATCAATTGATGGTTAAGTTAAGCAGGATTTTAATGATGAAGTAATTAATTTAATTCATTTTAAATTAATTAGAGATTAAGTAATTAATTTAATTCATTTTAAATTAATTATAGATGGTGTGATCATTGCTTATATTTGATGATTGGTATTGGTTGCCTGGTATGGTTTGTAATCTCAGCTATGAGATGAGAAATGTATGTGATATGGATGCATTGGTTGCATTGTGATGATAATATGGATTATCTGTTTCTGATATGGATTATCTGTGAATGATAATGTTAATTATCCATTGTTATGTTGTGAATTATCTATCTATGTGTATATAGATAATTGAATTGTTTTAAACTTTAAAACAACTTGGCCTTAAAAGACACGTTTTGGATTTCGATGAGACCGGGATCGGGTTTTCATATTTGGAAATCCAAAAACCACATCGATCCAAAGTAATGTTCGGTCGTGAATCTGAAGTGAAGGTGAAGATTCAAAGTGCAAGGGTCATCGTCGTTAACTCTGAGGGTGATTCCAAAATGAGTGTAACGAGATAATGCCTTCAGTTTCGTTCGAATCCGAAACGAACTTGTATGGATTGAATGCTTTCAGAACATCGTCAGGTGGACGATGAGCATTCTAAGTGATATGTCCTATAAAGGTAATCGTAGCCTCAAGCCTCATCAACCGGGAATGGCTAAAATAGGGGAGGTGCAGCAAGGCTAAATGGGTCTTGCCCAAGTAGGACGAGATTTACCCCTGTCTAGATGTCCCTTTATTTCGGCTTAGTGGTGCGGTTGCTGATCACAACTGCAGGGTGGTCTTGTTCAGAACTGTTCAGTAAGGAATGGTTCCAGCTTTGTGTTGCAGGGGAGCGGGCGTACTCCTCGGTATGGTGATCTAGGCCACGTACTGTGACGGGCGGTACCCCAGTAGCCCTGCCATTGTATGGAATCCAAAATCCAATAAGTGCCAACGGTTTTGATTGTATTACCCACTTTTGTGGCTAGTAGATGGAATTTAATAAATGTAACAATTTCGGATATTTCATATTTACTTGAAAACCATAGACCTACTATAATATCGCTGGATTTCCTATCAAATGTTTTGGTTAGCGTAAGGTAAAAACTTTTCCATGTTTATGTGTGGGAAGTCTTACGCGATACCTTTTCTTTTCAAAAGGTTTTTCAAAAGTTAAGCAACTGTAACCTGTTACTCACACCAGACCCATGTCTGACCCGGAGTTTATTTGTGTTTTTCTTAAACTCTTGGGTACTCAAATTTTTACGAGTAACCAAGTAATTCGGGTTAGCTTTGACGAATTGTGCAGGAGCAATGGAGCAGGAGGCTTCTACGTGTAGATATATAATTTTCCGCTGTGTAGATTTCTCTGAGTGTTTTCTGTATTATGCATTGAGTTGTAATAAGTAGACAGGTGTTTATAACTGTCTAGTATGTGATGTATTGTCTGTGAAACTCTGATAATTGTTGTATACTATGTAATACTTATGTTATTAATATAATTTATTTGTTCCGCTATTGAGATTCTAGTGTTGTTTCTTCTTTCTCTTCTTTCTTTTCTCTTTTCTATCCCTTTCTTTCTTAAAGATGATACGACTTTTTATGGAGAAAGTCGGGTCGTCTCAGTTGGTATCAGAGCGCTAGGTTGAGCGAATACTTAGTCTCTAGAGTGGTATCTATCTTGAGATAGCGTATTTGTATTTTTAATATATATATATATATATATATATATATATTTCTACCTATTTGTTGGGTTACCCGTACAAGTTTTCCAATATAAGTTATAAAGGTAGATAAGGTAGTGGTGTGTAACACAACTACCATTGGTTGGAAGTGTATCTATCGAGACTGTAGACCTAATACTGTCAAGACCCGATTTCAAATAATTTCCAAAATTATTTATTTTCAAAAATATCATTACAAGATATATTTTCCACACTTCAACTATTTGAAAACAAATTTCAAAATCAATTTTCACCTTTACAACTTTCATTTCAAAATAGTTCATTTAAACCAATCAAATAAATCCTTACGGACTTACTTTAAATTTACGTCCAAATTCGTAAATTTATTTCCACACTTTTAAAAATAAATCAGTGTTTATTTTTTAAAAAATTTCCCTTTCTTTTATAAATTCCATAGTGAATTTACCTTTCCAAAATATTGAATATACGATTTCCAAATCGATTTCTAATATTCATTTTCAATTTATCTGTAAAAGATAAAATCTCAAAACATTAACTTCATATTGGAAAACATTTCCATACTTATTTAATAATAAGTAATTCACAAATCCATTTATTTTCAACATTTTGAAAATATTCAATATACTTAAATCCAAATTAAGTATATAATTTTATTCTTTAAGGAAAACTTCCTCTTAAACACATTTGTTTGAGTCAAAACGAATGTTGCGTAAAACATCGTTACGACAACCCAAAATCACTAGTATAGAGATTAGAAATTAAAATAGGTATATAAACCCCAATACTATTCAAAACTTTTCCTTTCGGAAATCATTTACTATAACAACAGTGTTATAGTCCACCATTTCCTTCTATTTCTCGAAAACGTCTATTTCAACAATGAATGTTGAAATCTATGGTTTCGATACTTTATACATCTTAAAACATCTTTAAATTGTTTTGATTCTATTTGAAATATCACTTTCCCAAAATATTTCTTTAATATATTATTCACCGTCCAAAATCGTGAATATACTTCATTAACCAAATTCAATTTCTACATATTTTATTTAAAGGATTATCCACTGTCCCAAAATCGTGGATATATCTCCTTTAATAAGCTATAATAATTAAACTTATTAAAATAAGTCAATTTTTGATTTATAAAACAACGTTTGTAAATTCCATTTATACATTATAACAACTTCAACTTATAAAATCACTTTATTAACAAATTCTACCCATATCCCATTTACATGTCAAAATCCAATTTATAAGTTAATTACTTATAAAATCCTTTATTTTACAAAATCTATTCATTTTATAACTTCACAATTTATAAATATATAGATTTCATCCACTTATGAAATCCATTTATATTTCATTTTAATACTTGTAAAAACTCGTTTTATAATTCCAATATTTTAATTTATAAACATCAATTTTATAAATCTTTTATATAAATCATTTATAATAATTCAAAAATCCCAACTTAAAACATTTTATAAATTAATCAACTACTTATTTCAAAAAAATCACATTTCGGTTATATTTCACAAAAATCATAATTTTTATAACATAAAAATTACAACGTTTATTTATATAAAATGAATCCAAAATTAAATTTTATTATGAATTCTCAACTTAAATTTTCAAAAAAAATCCAATTTTATTTATTTTCGGCATCTAACGATACCAAAAATATATTCGGCTAAAATTTAGCCTTCAACGATTTCAATCAAAAAGATAATCACGCAGATTATAAATAGATCAACACACAACATTGAAACCAATTCAAATGTTTGAGTAATCCAGTTGGATCCCTCCAACCTGTTTCCCTGCATCCAAAGATGTTAGCACAATACCAATTCCGCTTCGAGACGGAATATCGCGGTATATGCGATTTATAAAATACTATCCGTTGTTATGCGGCGCAATAGGGTCTCATCCGCTATATAATGCGGGAAAATCAACTCCAAATACATATATAATACCAATTCCATTCAAGTTGGAATTATCGCGGTATGTGTTTTTAATAAATAACATCCGCTTAATATACGGTGTATAGGGTCTACTTCAATACAACAGATAATAATTTACCATTCAATCACACAATCAAGCAATTTTAAATTTAACTATTTAAAATTTTGATCGAAACAATTCGATTGAGTGAGAAGCTCTCACCTCGTTTCCAATTTCCAGCGTTTAATTTCGAATAAAATTAAACACGCGTTTAATTTTATCCGAAATTTAAACTAGCTCCAAATGACTCCAATCCAGTTCCATAGTGTAGTGCTCGTTAAAACGAAGCCAACGCAATTCGCTTCGAAATTTTCCGACCTCGTATGACAAAGTTATACATTTTTAAAGTTCATACACATTTATAATATAAACAATTTACATTTTCTTTTTATATTTTTTATAACCTATTCAATCCGGGCCGTCCATTCCTGATTGCAAATCATGGCCACACTATTTTCCTTTCGTTCTTCTTCCAGGCATTCACGTATACGAGTTAACCCATCAGCCGCCCCTCCTCGTCAATTTTCACGGCCACTACAAGCTATTTGAAGACAATCAACGACATGGGTTTCGAAGTTCATCGCGAGTGCTACTATCGGCCAAGGTATTGTGGAGCTCGATTGCCATCTCGTTGAGAAACGCACGCGTGAACATTAGGCGAACGCGGCCAGAAATCTCCACCATCGTCGCGCCTTATCCCATCAACTCCGTATAGATTCGAAGAGCTCGTCACCCTCTACAATTTGTTAGTTGAAATCTCGGCCTAAAAACTGATGGATGGAATGAAAATCGAGGAAGAAGTTTGATGTTTTCTGGCCATTGATGGATATGGAGGCGGCTGGGTTCAGAAACCCTAGTATTTGTTTTGTTTGCAAAAGTGAATGGTTTAGGCGCTTTTATAGAAAATTTCACCAAACACTATTCACCCGACTTTTTCCGAACTCCAAACGAAGCGTGCCGGCTGGCATTTCTAGGGCTTACCCCGCGTTCCGAACACAATGGAACATGTTTCGGAGGCCAATTCGATCATATGTGCGAGTTACGGAAATAAATGACCAAACTTAAATTAAACCGATTAAGCTAATTTCTATGCGTTTTGGCTCGCCCCTGACAAACGGTAAATCTGATTGACACGAAATTTGAAACCTTACAATAATATAACATTACGGATCCGATGAAAATAGTTTTGTCAAAATCCGAGACTGTTTGAAAAATGACTATTTTTAGTCGTCAATTAAATATTAAAATATTCAATTTTCACAAATTAACTTTTAATTTAATTTTAAAAGTTCTATAACATCATTCTAACTCCAATATGATATAATAAAATTTTACAAATAAACTTTAATCATATTTAACCCAATTTCCAATTATTTACGCAATTTCAAATATTAAATTATCGATTTATTATCCAATTAAATCCAAATATTCGAACTTACAAATTTTACTTGCTGATATGTAAAATCAATTAAATATCTGAATTTCAAATGACAGAAATTCTGGGTCATTACAAACTTCCCCCCTTAAAAGAATTTCGTCCTCGAAATTACCAAGTAAGAAAAAGTCTAGAAATCCATTAACTTTTCAAAAATCCATAGTTAAACTTCTTACAAAATATTTACTAATATTTTCAAATCCATGTATAGTTATCTTTTCAAAACCAACTATATCGTTTAATCTTTAACTTCAAATCAAAACTTAGTTTTCACAAATTTTTTCCAAAATTTCCCGAAAATTTTCTAACGCCTTAAATTTTTAGAAAATTTTGCCATAACCTCCTTTGTACGGAGGAGATTTTACAATATCACAATAGAGATAAATATATATACATCGACCCACCCGGTCGGAAAAATAGAAAAACAGTTCATATTTCCTATTTTTATTGCGTATGAGTACCTTTTAGCATTTTTAAACAAAGCAGTTATTTATTTAACATTTTGCGCAACCCAAATCCCGCTAACGGTGGCCCCAGTACCTGTACTTACTCAATATGAACACGTAAGTGACATATATAAGAAGTTATTAACATTTTACTCTTTTAAACAACTACAACACATGCATATTAAAAGAAATGCATACCAAACAAGGTTATAAACAACTTATATGATTTTGACATTACTCGTAATTGTTTACAACCAACTCATATACAACGACATTCAATTATTCATTTCCAATTAGTTTACATTCACTAATTTACATTCAAGTTGGTTCACTTCCAATTCAAATCAATTTCCATTCAATTTAAATTTACTTAACTTCCAATTTGAATTTAATTACTTTAGCTTTCAATTTTATTCATTCAATTGCATATGAATTTCTATTCAATCAATTAACAATCATCTAACAACCAACGTATAACCAATACAACCGAATTTATTCACTTTACATTCATATTCACTTTGTTTACCTTCAATTTGGTTTAACATTCAATTAGCCGTAAATGAATTAACACTTATATCCATTATTCTATATCAATTCATTACATTCGATTGATTAACATTCAATTCATTAGTTCAATTACTAATTTAGTTTACAAATAAAGTTGAATCTCCTTTATATGACTCAAATTCATATTCATTTAATTCACTTTATTATTTTGCTTCAATACCAAAATCAACTTCATTCAGCATCACTTAAGTTATATTCCTTTTCAAGTTTCCACTTATAAATCCAATTCACATTCCAACTCTAAAGTAAATTCTATTTAACTTTTACCGAAGTCAATTTTATCACTTATTCAGACTCATACCTTTTTTTGCTTTACAAAGTTGTTTAACCATCTTAATAATTGGTTTTGCTTACATCTTCACATTTAATAAGTTATACAACTTATTATTCAGCTTCCAAATCTGATTTAATTTATTTAACTTCCTTAGTTAAATTTCAAATCATATATTTATTATGCTAACTCAAATTTATTTTGACTTTACTAAAGTTAAATCTTTATTTCATATTACAAGTTCAAAACTTGATAACTTATATTCATCAATTTCAACTTGGATTTTAATTTCAAATTTGTTTATCACAACAAAATTCAATTTCAATTTACTATGGTAGCAAAACCATCACACAAAAACTCAAAAATAATACTAATGATGCTGTAGTCATCACCCTTATTATTCTCCAGCAACAGTAGCGAATCCAATGCTTTAAATTCTTTCAAAATTTTCTTTTATTTATAAATCACATTTTACAAAACCTTTCTTATAGAATTTCACTATTTCCCTTTACTTATACAAGATTATTCCACAATTGTAAATCATTTCAATTATAATTCTATACTTATACAGTTGTTGCTCTTATATAATTTATTCTTTCACAATTGTTGTTTTTATTCGAATTATTCGAACAACTTTAATTCACTTATATTTTCATACATTTTCAACAATCAAACAATTAATTTTACATACACTTTGATAATTCTGAAAGATTATTCCTTTATATATAAAAATAGTCTAGGTAAAATTGTTTCATTTACACAATTTAAAACAATACTATGTCGATTTATCTCGTTTAAGAGTTTAGAAACCCCTATCGACACAGTTAGCTAGACTGCACCGACCAGAATCTATAAACAATCAACTGATAAGTCAACACAATATAAAACAATTTCATATTAACTAACAAATACGCACTCATATCTATTATTACTCTCAAACTCATTCTAGAGTACTACTGGCTCTATCTCTAATGAGTAACACCCAACAGAGTCAAGGTTGTCACTTAACCATATGCTCTGATACCACAATGTCAAGACCCGATTTCAAATAATTCCCAAATTATTTATTTTCAAAAATATCTTTACCAGATATATTTTCCACACTTCAACCATTTAAAAACAAATTTCAAATCAATTTTCACCTTTACAACTTTCATTTCAAAATGGTTCATTTAAACCAATCAAATAAATCCTTACCGATTTACTTTAAATTTACGTCCAAATTCGTAAATTTATTTCCACACTTTTAAAAATAAATCAATGTTTATTTTAAATAAATTTCCCTTTCTTTTATAAATTCCATAGTGAATTTACCTTTCCAAAATATCTATGAATATACGATTTCCAAATCGATTTCTAATATTCATTTTCAATTTATCTTTAAAAGATAAAATCTCAAAACATTCACTTCATATTGGAAAACATTTTCATACTTATTTAATAATAAGTTTTTCACAAATCCATTTATTTTCAACATTTTGAAAATATTCAATATACTTAAATCCAAATTAAGTATATAATTTTATTCTTTAAGGAAAACATCCTCTTAAACACATTTGTTTGAGTCAAAACTAATGTTGCGTAAAACATCGTTACGACAACCCAAAATCACTAGTATAGGGATTCGAAATTAAAATAGATATATAAACCCCAATACTATTCAAAACTTTTCCTTTCGGAAATCATTTACTATAACAACAGTGTTATAGTCCACCATTTCCTTCTATTTCTCAAAAACGTCTATTTCAACAATGAATGTTGAAATCTATGGTTTTGATACTTTATACATCTTAAAACATCTTTAAATTATTTTGATTCTATTTGAAATATCACTTTCCTAAAATATTTCTTTAATATATTATTCACCGTCCAAAATCGTGAATATACTTCATTAACCAAATTCAATTTCTACATATTTTATTTAAAGGATTATCCACTGTCCCAAAATCGTGGATATATCTCCTTTAATAAGCTGCAATAATTAAACTTATTAAAATAAGTCGATTTCGGATTTATAAAACAACGTTTATAAATTCCATTTATACTTTATAACAACTTCAACTTATAAAATCACTTTATTAACAAATTCTACCCATATCCCATTAACACGCCAAATTCCAATTTATAAGTTAATTACTTATAAAATCCTTTATATTTTACAAAATCTATTCATTTTATAACTTCACAATTTATAAATCTATAGATTTCATCCACTTATGAAATCCATTTATATTTCATTTTAATACTTACGAAAACTCGTTTTATAATTCCAACATTTTAATTTATAAACATCAATTTTATAAATCTTTTATATAAATCATTTATAATAATTCAAAAATCCCAATTTAAAACATTTTATAAATTAATCAACTACTTATTTCAAAAAAATCATATTTCGGTTATATTTCACAAAAATCATAATTTTTATAACATAAAAATTACAACGTTTATGTATTTAAAATGAATCAATTCCAAAATTAAATTTTATTATGAATTCTCAACTTAAATTTTCAAAAAAATCCAATTTTATTTATTTTCCGCATCTAACGATACCAAAAATATATTCGGCTAAAATTTAGCCTTTAACGATAATCACGCAGATTATAAATAGATCAGCACAAAACATTGAAACCAATTCAAATGTTTGAGGAATCCAGTTGGATCCCTCTAACCTGTTTCCCTGCATCCAAAAATGTTAGCACAATACCAATTCCGCTTCGAGACGGAATATCATGGTATATGGGATTTATAAAATACTATCCGCTATTATGCGGCGCCATAGGGTCACATCCGCTATATAATGCGGGAATATCAACTCCAAATACATATATAATACCAATTCCATTTAAGTTGGAATTATCGTGGTATATGTTTTTAATAAATAACATCCGCTTAATATACGGCGTATAGGGTCTATTTCAATACAACATATAATAATTTACCATTCAATCACACAATCAAGCAATTTTAAATTTAATTATTTAAAATTTAAATCGAAACAATTCGATTGAGTGAGAAGCTCTCACCTCGTTTCCAATTTCCATCGTTTAATTTCGAATAAAATTAAACACACGTTTAATTTTACCCGAAATTCAAACTAGCTCCAAATGACTCCAATCCAGTTCCATAGCGTAGTGCTCGTTAAAACGAAGCCAACGCAATTCGCTTCGTAATTTTCCGACCTCGTGTGACAAAGTTATACATTTTTTAAGTTCGTACACATTTATAATATAAACAATTTACATTTTCTTTTTATGTTTTTAATAACTTATTCAATCTGGGCCGTCCATTCCTGATTGCAAATCACGACCATACTATTTTCCTTTCGTTCTTCTTCCAGGCATTCACGTATATGAGTTAACCCATCAGCCGCCCCTCCTCGTCAATTTTCACGGCCGCTACAAGCTATTTGAAGACAATCAACGACATGGGTTTCGAAGTTCATCGCGAGTGCTACTATCGGCCAAGGTATGTGGAGCTCGGTTGCCATCTCGTTGAGAAACACGCGCGTGAACCATAGGCGAACGCGGCCAGAAATCTCCTCCATCGTCGCGCCCTATCCCATCAACTCCGTATAGATTCGAAGAGCTCGTCACCCTCTACAATTTGTTAGTTGAAATCTCGGCCTAAAAACTGATGGATGGAAAGAAAATCGAGGAAGAATTTTGATGTTTTCTGGCCATTGATAGATATGGAGGCGGCTGGGTTCAGAAACCCTAGACTTTTGTTTTTTTTTCAAAAGTGAATGGTTTAGGTGCTTTTATAGAAAATTTCACCTAACACTATTCACCCGAATTTTTCCGAACTCCAAACGAAGCATGTCGGCTGGCATTTCTAGGGTTACCCCACGTTCCGAACACAATGGAACGTGTTTCGAAGGCCAATTCGATCATATGTGCGAGTTACGGAAATAAACTATCAAATTTAAACTAAACCGATTAAGCTAATTTCTATGCGTTTTGGCTCGCCCCGGACAAACGGTAAATCTGATTGACACGAAATTTGAAACCTTACAATAATATAACATTACGGATCCAATGAAACTGTTTCATCAAAATCCGAGACTATTTGAAAAATGACTATTTCTAGTCGTCAATTAAATATTAAAATATTCAATTTTCACAAATTAACTTTTAATTTAATTTTAAAAGTTCTATAACATCATTCTAACTCCAATATGATATAATAAAATTTTACAAATCAATTTTAATCATATTTAATCCAATTTCCAATTATTTACGCAATTTCAAATATTAAATTATCGATTTAATTATCCAATTAAATCCAAATATTCGAAAAATAAATTATTTGACTTACAAATTTTACTTGCTGATATTTAAAATCAATTAAATATCTGAATTTCAAATGACCGAAATTCTGGGTCGTTACAAATATCGTCTCGAGTGAGCTTTGCTTGATGTAAGGATTTCATCGATCTCTGAAGGAAACCTGTAAAGGTTCGGAGTTCATCTTTGAAGTGCAGAGTTAGATGAGTTGAGTTTGAATCTGTCGGTAGGGCAGTAGCAAGTGAGTGATGGTACTTTAATATCTCAGGAAGTAGTAGCTGCGTGATGAGATGCAGTGACTGGATATTTCCGAAGATGTTTCTTTGGAACAAGAGTAAGGAGGTGAATCTGCTTGGTGTTGTGGCTGAGTTCAGCAGGGTGTTTCTGTTTGTTTTGAGGTCCAAGTTTCTCGGAGAGCTTTGGATTGGGAATTCTTTGGCTTTGGTGTTAGCAGTGCAGCTCGGAGTGTTCCGTGTTGGTAGGAAGTTCTCTAGCTGGGTAGTTTTTCTGAAGTGGAGTTCAGAAGCGGCAGAGTGGATTCTTTTCTTCGGTGAATTGGATAGGCCAGCATAGGCTGTTCTGACTGGTAAAGAGAGAGCAGTTTCTTTGGACTTGGGCTGAGTTGATCACAAAAGTGACCTGCGATAGTTGAGTGTTGTGTTAGGTTGTTGGAGATTGTCCGGATGTCTTCTAGGAGGTCAGAAGTTTGTCCGCATCTAGAGATCGTTTTTTCTTATCGATTTGGATTCCAGGATTTCGGGTGGTCCAGTTAGTAGATGGATGGTTCCTTGAGATAGAAGTTGGTGAAGTAGCTTAGGTTTCGGAGAAACTTCGGAGTTTTCTTTGTGGATTTGTTGAACCATATTTCTGTGCTGGGTAGTCTAGTTTGTGCTCGTGCTCTTCATCAGTATTTTCTTCTACTTCGGATCAGAGTTGTGCAGCGGAAGCGGTTTGAGATTGTTTCTGTTTGTCCTTTCCGGAATAGGAGAGGTTTGTTCTGTCTTCTGTTGTTTGAGGAGTAGGGTTTGTGTTCCTGGTTTTAGATTGATCTTGAGGAGATCATTGGATTGTTTTGATCTAGTTTGTTTCTAGAGGCATCAGCTAGAGTTGAGCTGATCAGGAAGGATGTTGGTAGCCTAGGATCGTCCGAAGAGATTTTATGGATAAGAGACGGAGGAATTTGGATTCTGGAGTCGGAAATTTGGTTTTGGATAAGTTTTACTCCGATCCAGGGAGCTATAAGTTTTGGTAAGTCTAAGAAGCTAGCTCCGAGGTGTTTTGGATTTCTTCTGTATTTTGGTAAGATCGGTATTTGGTTTTCTAGAGTTGAATTGACAGTTTGGATAACTGGGATTCAGAGTGTTTCACGTATCTATGAGGGAGTACGTGTTTGATATTTCTGGTTGTAGAACCAGTAGTTCAGGGGGGTTGGTTGTTGAGTCAGACTCGTTGTATTCTGATATTCTGTTTAGAGTTGTTGATAGGAGCTCTATAGCTTAGTAGTATCAATTGTTTGGATTTTATAGAGCGAGTATCCCGATATTTATACCGGGGAAACTCGTGAAAGTTCTATCCAAAATTCTTTTGGATAATTAGATTTGTTCTAATTGTGTGAATTGATTTCTATGGTTGTTAGCATATGATTAACATATGCTGTGTTTTAAAATTAAATCTTTAGTAAAATTATTAAATTACCTTTGTTTTAAATTTCGAGGACGAAATTCTTTTAAGGGGGAGGATTGTTATATCCCGGGATTTCGGACAATATAAATTTAATAATCTGTGTTTAAATTAATTTGATAGTTTTTGTTAATAAATTGAATTGATTCTATAATCGTCTTTAATAAATATTTAATTGGTGAATTTATTTTTAATAGGTTAATAAACTGTTTTCTCTTTATAATATGTATATGTATTTATATATATTTTAAATAGATGGATTTGGTTTAAACTTTAATTAGTGTAGCATAATTTCTAATTTTAATATTTGGAAATTGGGAATTGTGATTTATTTTTGAATTAAGCTTTTCAAAACTATTCAATAAAATAACTATATGATTTTAAATATATAAGATAAATGTTTTATTTGTTTAAGTTATATTTTGACTTAAGTTTTATTAAAAATAGTTATTAAAATGTTTGTTTTATTCTTTTTAAAATATTGATAAATAAATATGATTTGTAGAATAAGTATGAGAATTTAAAATACAATTTAAAATATGAATCATGTATTCATTTAAATAACAAATAGGTTACAATCTCCTTTATAAATTTATTTTAAATGATTAAAAATGTTATTATCAAATAATTAATTTGTATATTGTTTTTATTTATAATAATACTTTGTTTTATTCTATAAAAATTATTTATCTATATACATAACTAAGTATTATAACTAATTAACTATGTTTAAACTTTCTTTAACACTTAATCTAAAATGCTAATTATTTAAATGGGCAAATGTAAGCATCTTAAAAACTTAATCTAACATGTGTAATTTAAACACATAATAAAGTTAACAAGTGTAAAATTTGAGCCATGTGTCATGTTTTATTTATTTTTATTTTTGATTTCAAAATAAATCATAAGTATGGTTATTTAAACTTGCATCTTCACATTTCTTTTTCTTTCTTCATTTTCTATTCTAAATCTAAGAATTCTTTCAGCTGAGCCATTTTTCCATCTCTTCAAAAAAATCAAATGCATATCAAATTCCTGTAAAATCAAATTGCATTCCTCAAATCTGCAAACTTCATCTCTTCAAACCTGCAAAATCATCCCTGAAACTCATTTTCAAAAAGCAAGCAAAACCTGAAATGATTTCCTGCATTTTTTTTTCTGAAAGCCATGCAAAATCAGCACATAGCAAATCTGCATTCCATTCAAGCAAGCATCTTCATTTCGTTCAAAAATCTGGGTAATTAGAATCTGGAAAAGCAAGCAAACTTGCATGTAAAATCTGGAGTCAAAAAGCAAGTTTTCTAATGGTTTAAGGGCTGTTCAAAGATCAGGAAGCTCAAGTTTTAAAAGCATTTCAAACAAGTTTGCAAAGGATTTTCCAAATCTGAAAACCTGTGCTCTGCTCTTTAAATCAAGTGAGTAACTAAATTTTAAAAATTAATTAAATAGTTAGAAGTTGTTTTCATGCTTTGAATAAGGAATGAATATATATATGATGTTGTTGTGAATACATATATGTGAATGTATTTCTGGGTGCATGTTCATTATCTGGCATATTCCTGTTTTCTAAATTTTCAAACCTCTGATTGATTTAAAATATTTTTCTTCAAATTGAAATTTCTATTGTGATTTAAAATGTTGACTAAAAAAATGGATGGTTAGTCATAGAGATGGTTTTAAAATTTATATAAGTTGAATAAACTTTTGTTTTGCCTGGAAATATAATATAACAGAGTAATAATTTGTAAAGATGGAAATTTAAACATTACAAAACAATGTTTCAGGTTTGTATATCAAAACTTTATACGAAATTATGATTTTTTAAAAGTAAAATTACAATTTTTAATATCAAAACCAAAGTGCAGTTCAGGTTTTACTGTAAATGGAGTTTTTGGTTATCTCTGTTGCCACAAGTAGGTTGAGGAGTTGAATTTGTTTCGGGAGGAGTAGGAGATATTAGTGATGTTAGGAAAATTATCGGTTTGAGTTGAAATTCATTTTTGATGTTGTAATTTGGATTCAAAGTCTTGAACCCTAGTTTTCACTGGGTTATTGTTTTTGCTTGAATTTGATCTCCTCGGTTGATCGAGTTCAACCATTTCTGGGGTATTGATAGATGATGGTTTGAGGAAGACGCGGCCGGAGTTGCTGTCTTTCCGGTGGCCGGAATCATGAGGATGTGGTTGTTGACAGGTATTAATTGAGTTGGAGCTTCCTGTTCCACGTTTTTTGTTTGAACTCGAATTCAAATTCGAGTTGATTTGGGAAAATCTGAAGTTTGAGGGGAGATGGGGGGTTGCTGGCCAATGGGAGATAGCCGTTGGTGCTGGTCCGAGGTGGCCGGAGAGGATGTACGGGTGCACAGTGTAGTGGTGTACATGATGTGATGTTGGATTTCAGGATTTGGTGCCTCGTGATAGTCTCGGGGAAATTGGGTTTCAACTCGAAGAGATGAGGTTTGTACTCGAAGTAAAAATAACGGAGGCTCGAGTATACCTGATTGTTTCAGGTTTTAGGAATTAGCAGAACCTGTTTCCAGTTTTAAAATTTAAAAGTAAAATTTTAAAATGCAAACTAAAATCTGAAATTAAGTTTAAACCTGAAATTGAATTTGAATTCAAATAGTTTAAATCTTGGGTTTTGAAAATAATTTGACTTTTGAAATTTTAGTTTGGATTTAAAATACAAGTAGGAAATCTATTACTGTTTTTTTTAAAAAAAAATTAAAAGAAAGTACAAAATGCAAATTGAATTTAAACTAAGTTTTGAAATATGAAACTGAATATAATTCAATCTGGTTCAAATCTGGATATTGAAATAATTTATGTTTTAAAATTTAAATTTGGTTTTAAAGCTCACAAGTGTAAATGCGTATGTGTTTTGCATTTGAATTGGAAGTTTAAAATTTTAAATTAGAAATTTAAAATGAATTTAAATCTGGGTTTTTTTATCTGGAATTAAAATTGAACTTCAGTTTTTAAATAAGGTAAAGTTTAATTTTAATTTATTTAAATTACTTTAAAATGGTTAAATGATTTGCATTTAAATGAAGATGTAGATTGTAAGAAAAGTTTTAAAGATTTAAGTTAAATCTAGAATGAGTTTAAAAGCTGTATTTCAATTTTGAAATTTAAAAGTAATTTTTAATTGATTTGAATTAAAATTGATTGGGATTTAAATTCTTTTGAAAACTTATTTTATAAAGTTATTGTTTCTTTTAACATATGAGATAAAAGTTTTGAAATGTTTTAAAATCTTGTTTAAGATAAATTTGTATCTTAAGTTTAAAAATGAAGTTTAAATGGAATTTAAAGTAAATTTGAAAATAAAATTGTTTTAAATGATTAATTAAGTAAGGAATGTTTATCTTAAAGATAAATAAAATATTAATGATTTGTGTTCATTTAAATTATTAAGTTAATTTAAATGGGTAATTTATTATTTAATTAATTAATGTGGATGATTAATTAAGTAATTAAAAATTTTTAAATTGATTAATTAAAGACTTAAGATTTATTAATTAAGGATAATTAATCTATAATTAAGGATTATTAATTAAATTTTAATCAATGATTAAGATTTATTAATCAACTGATTAAGGATTAATTAAGATTGTAATTAACACTTAATTAATTAATAATTAGAGATTAATTAATTGATAAATATTAATTAATTGATAATATGATTAATCTAAGTTAATTTCTTAATTAAGTAATTAAGAAATGTTAATGAAGGTCAGTAACTTAAGATTATTTAAACTATTAATTAATGTGATTAATTTTTGATAATTAATTAGATTAATTAATTAATTAATAATAATCATTTTTGAAATTATTTAAGTTTAATTACTCTACGGAAGTAATTAATGAATTAATTACTTATTGTAATTAATTGAGTTAATGTGATTTGTTTAGGTTAATTAATTAAGTTTAATTAATTTAAACATTTGATGATTTAGATAATTACTTTATGTAATTAATGGGATTGTAATTACTTAGGGAAGTAATTAATTGATAATTACTGGATGTAATTAAAGATGTTTATTTATGGAAGTAATTTAGATTAAATTACTTTGTAATTAATCAAGGGATTAATTGAGATAATTAATTAAGAGTAATTAATTTATGGAATGAGAAATTAAGGGTAGTTAATTACTGGATTGTTATTAATCAAGGGTGATTAATATATGTGGTATAATTGCAGATTAATTACTTAATGTAATTAATTTTGAATAGTGAGATTAATTTAAAATGTAATTAGAGATCATTAATTAATAAAATTAATGATGTAATTTAAAATTGATTAATTAAGGAATAATTAATAAATGAAGTAATTAATTAATTAAAGGATTAATGTGACTAACTTTAGTTAATTAATTAATTAAGTAATTAAAAGTTAATTATCGTAAATTGTTAAGTATAATTAACTTGTGTAATTAATATTAAAGGCTAATTACTCATTGTAATTAGAAATATTGTTAATGAGTAATGATTAATTGGAATGGATAATGTGATGGTGTTTTATTTAATTGATTTGTGATCAATTGATGGTCAAGTTAAGCAGGATTTTAATGATGAAGTACATAATTTAATTCATTTTAAATTAATTAGAGATTAAGTAATTAATTTAATTCATTTTAAATTAATTATAGATGGTGTGATCATTGCTTATGTTTGATGATTGGTATTGGTTGCCTGGTATGAGATGAGAAATGTATGTGATATGGATGCATTGGTTGCATTGTGATGATAATATGGATTATCTGTTTATGATATGGATTATCTGTGTGATAATGTTAATTATCCATTGTTATGTTGTGAATTATCTATCTGTGTGTATATAGATAATTGAATTGTTTTAAACTTTAAAACAACTTGGCCTTAAAAGACACGTTTTGGATTTCGATGAGACCGAGATCGGGTTTCCATATTTGGATATCTGAAAACCACATCGATCCAAAGTAACGTTAGGTTGTGAATCTGAAGTGAAGATGAAGATTCAGAGTGCAAGGGTAATCGCCGTTAACTCTGAGGGTGATTTCAAAATGAGTGTAACGAGATAATGCCTTCGGTTTCGTTCGAACCCGGGACGAACTTGTATGGATTGAATGCTTTCAGAACATCGTCAGGTAGACGATGAGCATTCTAAGTGATATGTCCTATAAAGGTAATCGTAGCCTCAAGCCTCATCAACCGGGAATGGCTAAAACAGGGGAGGTGCAGCAAGGCTAAGTGGGTCATGCCCAAGTAGGACGAGATTTACCCCTGTCTAGATGTCCCTTTATTTCGGCTCAATGGTGCGGTTGCTGATCACAACTGCGGGGTGGTCTTGTTCGGAACTGTTCAGTATGGAATGGTTCCGGCTTTGTGTTGCAGGGGAGCGGGCGTACTCCTCGGTACGGTGATCTAGGCCACGTACTGTGACGGACGGTACCCCAGTAGCCCTGCCATTGTATGGAATCCAAAATCCAATAAGTGCCAACGATTTTGATTGGATTACCCAGTTTTGTGGCTAGTAGCTGGAATTTAATAAATGTAACAATTTCGGCTATTTCATATTTACTTGAAAACCCTAGACCTATTATAATATCATTGGATTTCCTATCAAATGTTTTGGTTAGCGTAAGGTAAAAACTTTTCCATGTTTATGTGTGGGAAGTCTTACGTGATGCCTTTTCTTTTCAAAAGGTTTTTCAAAAGTTAAGCAACTGTAACCTGTTACTCACACCAGACCCATGTATGACCCGGAATTTATTTTTGTTTTTCTTAAACTCTTGGGTACTTAAATTTTTACGAGTAGCCAAGGGATTCAGGTTAGCTTTTACGAATTGTGGAGGAGCAATGGAGCAGGAGGCTTCTGCATGTAGATATATAGTTTTTTGATGTGTAGATTTCTCTGAGTGCTTTCTGTATTATGCATTGAGTTGTAATAACTAGACAGGTGTTTATAACTGTCTAGTATGTGATGTATTGTCTATGAAACTCTGATAATTGTTGTATACTATGTAATACTTATGTTATTAATATAATTTATTCGTCCCGCTGTTGAGATTCTAGTGTTGTTTCTTCTTTCTCTTCTTTCTTTTCTCTTTTCTATCCCTTTCTTTCTTAAAGATGATGCGACTTTTTATGGAGAAAAGTCGGGTCGTCTCACCATGCATGGTATAACATGCCCATATATAGATGTTGAAACTTACATCGCAAACGAACACATTAGCTCATTTTATATGCCTTGTATGTTGTCAAATATGTGCGTGAACATATAGTTATAAATTTCAAATGATTATTTATGTGTGTGTGTGTGTGTATTTGGGTATTATAAATTTCAAATGATTATTTATGTGTGTGTGTGTGTAAATTTGTGTATGTATAAAATATGTTTTATCATTAAAATATTACAAAACGTATTTATTTATATAACTATATATTGTACCATAAATAAAAATAAAGATATATGTATACAGATATATATATATATATATATATATATATTAAAACAGTTAATTTTTTACATAACTTACTAGTTAGAAAATATATCAGATTTGAAGTTATAATTATATATATATGTGTATGTATGTATATGTATCTATGTGTATATATGTATTATACTGAAATAAACAGTTTTGGCCATAATAAATCAAATCAAATAATTATATGATAAAAAATTAAGTTTTATATTTATATAAAATCTGGAAACACGTTTTTAGGCTTAGGAAAAATTTCAAAAATTTTCTCATTTAAAATAATATTTTTAATTAAATAATTGATAATAGGTCTAAATTAAATTAATTTTAAAAAACATAAAAAACATAAAATTAAGTTGAAAGTTTTGAATCTTTTTTAGAAGGAACCTAACATGATAAATTAATTTAAAAAAATATATAATTGAATTTTAGAAAAATGGATTATTTTATATGAATTTCTCAAATCATATAATCACTAAATATTAGTAATACACACACACACAAATGATAAAAATTTATTTTCAGCACTTATAATTCATAATAAATATAAACAAGTGTTTGAAAATTTTTAGACTGATATCATACATTAAATATGAAACATATGTTTTAAATCAAATTGTATGTGAGTATTAAATCATAAGTTAATACATATCTATGTATAAACATATAAGATTTAAAACTAATATTTATTTTAATATTTAATATCAGATTACAAACATAAATCATAAACTAAACTTCAAATTTTAGATATGTCCAATCTCCATTGTGACAATCACAAAATATACAAAAATCTCACCTAGTTAATGAAGTAGCAATAATTTGATTATATGCATAATTTTACTTGATCAACAAATCTAAAAAATAACAATATGATCAACATATAAATAAACATTACCTGGAACAAATGCCCTAATGTCCATGCTAAAATTATGAATTCTCTTTCTCTAAAATTCACCGATCTATCAAATTGCTAGCCTAGAATCAATGACCTTTCACTATCAAATATCTTCTTTTTTAACTTGAATGGATTTGAGAATTTGAGATTATTCAGAGAAAAGTAGTAGCCATGAAAGAAGAAGGAGATGGTGGCTCAAAAGAACGAATTTGAATTTGATTAGGATTTTGAGATTAGTATTTATAATGGTAGGATAAGAGAGGAAACTATGTAAGTTCCTCACTAGATCTTAGTTACACATCTCCAATCCCTAATCCTATGTTGTAGCCACCTCTAACCCTAGCTAAACTAGTCGATTTTTCTTTAATTATCATAAGTTGTGAGCCCATTTAACCTAATTTAAATATATACGATTATATTTAACTTATTTTGTTTTTAATATCTCATATCGATCGATATATTCATAACAATTATAAATATGTGCAACAATTTTATTTCTCCAATCATATTCAAATTTCATAACTAATAATTTATAAATATTAATTAGTGTAATTAATTTATTATAATTATAAACTAATTAAATCGTTTGATCTAAAGAGAATTCATCATTTTGGTTGTGTGACCCTTGGGTGTAAATTTAGTTGGCGATTAACGTTGTACTATTCGAATGTTAACGTTCACACACCACTTAGTAGGTGGTGTAACATTATTGTAAAATTTATCGCTTATTCGGCTTAGATAAAAATTCGATTTCACTTTATTAAGCGTTACCTAGTTATGACAATAATTTACATCAATTCTCTTCGTCAAAACTATATCACTTTGAACTTGTCGAATTTGGTAATGGTCAAAATTTCAACATCGTCCACATTCAACTTTATGGTCCAAACAAAAAGTCTTCGGTTTAATAATAACAATTATTATTAATCAAAATGCTTTGGCCAGAGACTATGACTTCAGGTTGATAAGAATTGACCGTGATATTAACCCATATAACTAAGGAGATGAATTCTCTCTTGAATAGTGCTTTACCTCCAATACTTCCACTTGACCCAACTATTGTCGCTCAATGGACGTTATGCCATGATTTGACCATAATGAAAGAAGAGCTTTCATATATACAAGATCCACGATATTCTCAAATGAAGAGTACTATGTAAATCGGTCACACCAATAGTTTCTGTTTGACCTTAGTTATATTAACCAACAGAAAACTATCGAGTGAATCATTCCACAGTTATCCAGTAACTATCATTACATAACCCCTAGGTGCCTCCAGCAGTCATGAGTAATACACTACCTAACATTTGAAAAGTGTTGCATAATCTAGTTTCAATGGAAAATTGATACCCAATCTCGATCCATCTTGACTAGGAACATCTAAAGTGGCATATTTATTTTTATTGGGATAAATTACACACGGTTACAGCATTTTGTAACTACTATCACAAAACATATCATTTAGGGATTTTCTATCAAATATACTTTTAATTAAATTGATTAATTAGTATAGCACATTATATCCAGTATCTGATAGAAAGAAAACGTCTTTACTTCGAACAAGATTGGTCAACGAGTTAGATATATATAACAAATCACATAATTGCTCCTATAGCATACCCCCAATTCTATCACTCAACACCCCTACCGTTCCTCAAAATCCACTGCCTCTGACTCTTCTCGACATAGACCTGGCAACACTCCTATCGAGCAACTTACCCAATAGCTTGTTGTCGAAAAGGAGCAACCAATCACTTCAAACCCTTAGATAGCCGAGTTATAGTGTTGCTTTTTGCATATTAACTTTAAAACCTACAAGTTCATCACGAACTTGAAAGATATTGCTATATATAGTAAGGATGATAGGTTGCATACCTTGGTAATGTGTATGATCAGTACTTCACTTGAAGGAGGCTAGTTGAGAATATCTTGGAATACACCGAGAATTTAGAGGCCTGAATCACAGGAATGAAACTCACTGCGAACTAGAATGACGAGACCATCACCCACCTCAACAAAGAAGTTGCCAATGTAAAGAAAGCAAAGGAGGATGATAATAAAAAATTTAGGGATTAAATGCCACAATCGAGCAAGAAAGAAATAATCATCTAATCGAAGTGGAGTCCATTTACTACAGACATCATGATTTGGCTGAAGAAGTAAAAGCAATAACGGAACAACTAGAGAAAGAAAAGAATGAAAAGGACAAGGCCCTTCAAACAGCACAAGAGCACTACGAAGGAACTATTGAGGCTCGTAAGAAAAGATATGATGCGTTGAAGAAAGCCAAGAGGGTGGATAGGTTAGTGACAGCTGTAAAGAGATGGATTAAGGATAGCTTCGATCCACTCATCACCAAGTATAATACCAATATTGGAGAAAGCCAAGTGTGAGATCTCGTCCACCGTTACTAGTTTCAACGTGTTGTTAGTACCATAGGTATTGGTTTTGATGGTAACAACTATAAGACATTATATAAAATATAGTACTAATGTTTTATCAAGATATATATAGTATATAGTGCGGTATATTAGACATGTATTGATTAAGAAGACTATGTCGTATCAAGATGTGGATATCAAGAGTAGATTCAAGATGCTAATATAAAGTTTCAAGAGTTCAAGAATGAAGACTCATGAGTATTAAAGAGGTCAAGATTGTAAGATACCCAAGATAAGTTATAGGGTCATTGCATTTATTTTAAAACCTTGATAGCACTTTCCTGATCTCTCTCACCTTCTCTAATTTTGTTCTAAATTGTTTTTCAAATATTCTTTTTTTAAATAATCTTTTCAAAATATTTCCTAAAATGATCTTCAATCTCTTATACTTATAAAAATATCATTTTGGTGTTTTTAAGTTTATATATATTGAATTTTTGTTTATATTTTAATAAGCTATAATCATATTGATTTTTATATATTCTTGTTAAATCTTTCAAAATCATTTTATAAAGTTTTATTAAGTTATATTTTGATTAAAATGTGTATAAACAATATTTAAATGATTCAAAGTAACAAAATATTTTATAAAGCAACAGATTTTCAAAATAATAATTTTAAAGTATTTTTCAAAATACAAAGGGATATATCGACATATCTATCTATGTATGTCGACATAGTGGCCATAAAATTCAAAATTCAAATTTGAATGGAAGTTTCTTTTTGTCGTATCTATTTCGAATGGACATGACCGTTGTTTCCCTATTTATACCATACAATGAATTTTCATTAACTACTTTCTTGTTTTTTTACTCATTTCACTCTTTTAATTTCTAAATCAATTTCTATAATCTCTACTGAAATTCAACCAGAATCAAATTCAATCATTACTAATCTGATTCTCTTTCAAATACTCTCTGATTTTTCTCATCTCTCTCAAGATCAATATGTTATTCACGAGTTATTGGATCAATTGCAATTAAGATCGAAGATCTAAGTCTGTAAACTATATTAAATCACACTCTTATACTCTATGGTGTGCTTGATATCCCTGAAATCTAAGCAGGTGTGATTGTAGCCTTTTATAATCAATAGGGTGTGCTTAGTGGCCCATAAATCTAGTGAGTGTGGTTATAGCTAGGGAAATCAAGTGGCTGCCAGAGGTCGAGATTCTAAAGGGTGTGTCTCATAGCTTTGAAATCGAGATTGTATTTGCATTTAATTGTTGAAAAGAAACATGTACAGGAAATTGTGTGGGACTGGATGTAGAGTAACTCCGAACCAGTACAAAATCCTAGTGTGTTCTTTCCATTTTACTTTCACTGCATTTTCTTTTATTTGTAAATTACATCATTCCAAGTAGAATTTTAAAGAATTTGAAAAATATTCATAAATTTCATTAAACACTATTCATCCCCCTCTAGTGTTAATTTAGCTTTAAGATCCCTAGTCCACTGACTCGCATTTGGATTTGAGCATTGGTTTTCAAAGTATTCATTATCCGATTTTTGAAAAGTTCAAATGACTACTAACACTTATGATAGTACTGTTAGTAACATAGTTAATACACTTATTAGTAATTCATTTGTCGAAGGACAAACCACTGTCAGACTTCTACACTAATGGCATTAATTACACATATTGATCAAGTAGAACGAAAATTTATTTACAATAAATTGGTTTAGACACTTGGAATATCACACAAACTAAACCGGAGACAAATTTTGCATAGTTGACTGCTGACCAAAGCAGTTGCCCAAAGTAACTCTAAGGCTATGAATATATTGTTTTGTTCACTAGATAGAAATGAATTTAATAGAGTATATGTATGTCTGCATTTGAAATTTGGAGAACTTTGCAAGTTACACATGAAAGCACAAGTAAGTTCAAACAAACCAAAATTTCCAAGTTAACAAACCAATTTCAATTATTCAAAATGAGTCCGAATGAGCCCATATCTGATATGCATAGCAGATTCCAAGATATAGTACACTCACTTATTGCACTCTGTAAAAGTTATTCTAAAGAGGATCAAGTTAGAAAAATCCTCAATTCACTTACTCCTGAACGGGATCAAAAGACTCTTGCAATCAAAGAGGCTAACGAAATTAGCACTCTATAATTGAAGAGTTAATTAGCAATTCAATGTCTTTTGAAGTATAATGCAGGGAAAGAGAGAAAGCAAAGTAATAGAGAAGAAATCTGTAGCTTTTAATGCAATGATGGATAATCTAGATTCAGACGGCGATGACGATGACGATGAAGAAATTGCTTTCATGATAAGGAATTTCAGAAAAATTCAAAAATATAGGAAGATGAACAATTTCAAAAGAAATGACAACAAAAATTCAGGAAGCAGAATGGGAAATGGAAATGGCATTAGATGTTATAACTACGAAGACCCTAGTCATTTAAAACGAGATTGTCCACATTCCAATAAACTGAAAACTACGCCAAACACTGATTCATCCAGAAAAGAGCATATACTGCAACATTAGTTGATTTAGATACATCCTTAAGTGATAATGAATCAAATACAGAAATTGCTAGCGTGTGCTTTACTGTAATACATAATTCAGAACTAAATGATGAAATGGATCAGAAAAAGGAACGCTTTAATATATCACTTTTTTTAATTTCTTGAATGAACTTTTCTTTTATTTTGGTTTCTTTATTGATTGTTAGAAATATCCTATATAATATTAATAATATTAGTTGAGTATTGTGTAATTATATTTTAAATATAAATATTTAATATTTTTAATAAAAAAATAATAATATAAAATATATTTAAAGTTATTTTAAAATTATTTTTTGAAAATAGAACTACTACAAATAGATCTATATAATAAGAAAGGATATACATAAACAAAATAATTTTTGAAAATTTTGACCTATATGTCAACATACCCCATGAGCATATGTCGACATATGTAGACGAATTTCAAATTTCAATTTCAAATTTAAAATTTGAATTTTCCTCCGCCTTTTCACCAACTTTTAGGTTTTGAAAAGTTGCATTTTGACCAGAGAACATGTCCTTTGATTCTTTATTTACTTACTCTATCTCCATCCATTCATTTCTCACTTTCATTTTCAAATTCAAAAGGTATAAACTCTCTTGTCTCTTCAAACTATTCCTCAATGGCATCCTCAAGCAATACTAAGGCAACGATGAGGCATTTTAAGAAAATAAAAGATTATCTTTTCAATGATCAAGAAGTCATTCAAGTCTATATTGAGTATTTATCTTTCGGCAAAGTCTTTCCCAAAAGATTTTCTATTTTTAAAGATTTTTCTACTTATGATCTTTTCATTATTTGTTTGCAAAATGAGATTCTTAGTTTAATCTATGCTTCTTAAAATGATTTTTTTTGCTATACAAAATTAATAAAGATGTTTTATGCAAATTTAAAAGGAAAGTTTTATGATGGTAGAGAAGGAGAAGTTTGGAGTAGTGTCAAAGGGACACAAATTGTTTTGAATTGTGGACTTTTGGGTCACATTCTTGGATGCAAATCTAGTTGAAAGAACCTTTCCACTTCTCAAATTGATTTTTCAAAATCATGGAATAATTCATGATATTTTCGAAAGTGATGATGATTTTGAATATAAAAACAAAAACTTGCACCTAAAAGCAATAATTTTAAGCCTTCTTTTGCAATAAAGTATCACTCCTACAACGGGTAATTATAATAACCTGACTCAAAAGGTTTTCAAAGCTCTTTTTGCGGTCCATATGACATAAATTTGTTTTAATTCATTTTGGATGAACTTTTTTCTAAAAATCTTTCTAAACATTAAAACACATATTTCATACTGTGTATCTTACTTGTATTTTCGATTATTTTGGTGTTGACCTTAAAGGAGAAGAAACAATTTCTCGAAAAATATTTTACAAAGCCAACATATCATTTATGCATGGTTAACCTTTTTCAAGCCTTATAAAATGCTTGTGGAAAAGGAACAAAGGTTGGCTTGGGAAGAAAAGCATGAAATAAGAGAAGAGGAGAAAGAGGAAGAGGAAGGAGATGAAATGAAGTCGAGAAGAAAGAACAAGAAGAGGAGGAGGATACTTCTTTGGAAAGTATCAATATGCCACCAAATCCATCCAACAAAGATCTTCTTAAAAAGCAAGAGAAGATCAACAACCAAAAGAAGCTTAAGAAATCATTTTCAAAGAAATTTACTTCAATTTCCAACAAAATAGATAAATTCTTTGGAAAGGTCATCCGTAAGTTTGGTGGTTCTTCTTCAACTTCATCCGTATCTTTCTACTTATTTGTTTAAACTATCCTCGTATTTGGATTTTCTAGTTTCAGTTTATGTTGAATCTTATGTATCTTTTCATTTCTTTGTGTTCTATGTAATCACTATCTATATTAATGAAAATCTATTTCCTTGATGTTATACATTGTTTATCGTCTTTGAAAAACATAACAGTATAATTATATAAGTAAAATACATTAGAATATCAAAACAAAACTGTTTTGATTTTTTTGCAAATATATTGACATACCTTATGTATGTATGTCGGCATGTAATAGTAATTTAAAAAAATTGAAAATTGAATAGGCAGCAAATATCTATATATTTTCAACAAATTTCTACCCTCAAAAATACCTATTAAAACTAGAGAATTGTTATTTTCTACTCTCTTTCTTCTTCCATTGAATTCCTAAACTCTAAAACCAAAATAATGACTTTTCATATCCAAAAACTAACCAAAAACCTCGAACAGACTCTTAAATCATTTCAAGAACATTCTACTTTCATCCTAAGAAACCAAAGACACTTAGAATTGAGTCAAATGCAGACGACTAAAGAGTAAGAAAGGCATTTCGATGCAATTTGGTGGATGATTTTTTTTCCTTGAACAATGAAATAACCAAACATCAATCTAGAATGTACCATCAACTACGATGATGAAGATTTGGATGCTATCAAAGCGGATCCAATCTTTGGTGCTGGTGAATAGGTTGAAATTCCTCGAAATGTCTAGTATAACAAGTTTGATTATATATATAAATAATAATACTTGATTAGGATTTGATTGGTTTTTGATTTTTTTGAATTTTATGCGACATAAATTTTGCTTGATTGGATGAATATTTGGATGTACTATTTTATGATTATCTTATTTTACATATCACTCATTGTTTTTACAATCTTTCTCATCATCATTATACATAATTCTTATACATATTGATTAGTATTCTCTTTAGGGAAGTTAGAGTTAGGATTATAGTAAGAGTTAGTGTTAGAGTTATAATTGTAGGAGGATATTCTTTTGTTGATGACAAAGGGGGAGAAATATATAAAATCTATGCATAGATTATGGGGGAGTTTTGTAATTCGATAGAAGTTATGTTATATTTTATATACAAAGTCGTCGTCGTCAAAAATGGGGAGACTATTAGTACCTTAGGTTTTTGTTTTGATGATAACAACTATAAGACATTATATAAAATATATATACTAATTTTTATCAATATATATATTATAGTGCAGGATATTAGACAAATATTGATTAAGTAAACTGTACAGTACCAAGATGTTGATATCAAGAGTACATTTAAGATGCCAATATAAAGTTTCAAGAGTTCAAGAATGAAGACTCGTAAGTATAGAAGAGTTTAATATTTCAAGATATTGCATATAAGTTATAAAGTCATAGAATTTATGTTAAAAACCTTGAAAGCACTTTCCTGATCCCTCTCGTCTTCTTTAATTTTGTTCTAAATTGTTTTTCAAATGTTTTAACAATCTTTCCAAAATGTTTTCCAAAATGATTTTCAATCCCTTACACTTATAAAAAAAATACCATTTTAGTGTTTTTGAGTTTATACACATACAAACACACAGATATATATATATATATATATATATAGAATTTTGTTTATATTTTAATAAGTTATAATTATATTGATTTTATATATCTTATTAAATCTTTTAAAATTATTTTATAAAGTTTTATTAAGTTTTATTTTGATTAAAATGTATATAAACTATATTTAAATGATTCTACAAAGTATCAAATTATTTTACAAAGCAACGGATTTTCAAAATAATATTTTTAAAGTAATTTTCAAAATACAAAGGGATTGTCGTCATATCCTATCTATTTGTGTCGACATACTGGCCGCAAAATTCAAATTTGAATGGAAGTGTCTTTTCGTTGTATCTCTTCGCGAATGGATATGACCATTATTTCCCTATATATACTAGACTTCCAAACGAATTTTCATTAACTACTTTTTTGTCTTTCTCTCTTCTTTTCATTCTCTTGATTTCTAAATTAATTTATATTAAAACTCTGCCGAAATTCAAGCGGAATCAAATCCAATCATTACTAGGTTGATTCTCTTTCATGTACTCTTTGAATTCTCTCATCTTTCTCAAGATCAAATGATATTCATGAGCTATAGGATCAATTGTAATCAGGATCAAAGATCTAAGTCTGTAAATTCTATTAAATCATACTCTTATACTCTGTGGTATGCATATCCTTGAAATCCAAGCAAGTGTGGTTGTAGGTTACTAAAATAAATTGGGTGTTCTTAGTAACCCGGAAATCTAATGGGTGTACCTATAGCCCGGAAATTAAGTGGCTCTACTCAAAGGTCAGGATTCTGGAGGGTGTGCCTCATATTCTTGAAATCGAGATTGAATTTGCATTTAATAGTTGAAAAGAAATCCTTATAAAGAATTGTGCAGGACTGGATGTAGGGTAACTCCGAACTAGTATAAAATCTTAGTATGTTCTTTCCTTTTTTACTTTTATCTATGGTTTGATTCTGTGATTGTTAATCACATCACTCCAAATAAAATCTTAAAGAATTTGAAAAATATTCATATAGTTCATTAAACACTATTTACCACCTCTAGTGTTAATTTAGCCTTAAAGATTCCTATTCCGCTGACTCATACGTGCCATCTCCAAGCTTCTGTTCAATTGCATACAGGCCTTATCATGTTGAATCCAAGTTCCCAGAACTAGGGAAGATTCATTTGAGAACGAGATTATTAATTTCAAAGTCTGAATCCTGACCTTGGTATTGTAATATCAGGCAACTCAGTTTTGATGCACGGCTGTTTTCAAGTCATCTTCATTTCGCTTCTCATCGATCATATCGAGAGACTCCGGTAAGAGTTCCTCATTTATCTATGGATTATAGCGAGTCACTCGATGAGGACTTTAAGTTCGACTATAATCATAGCCTCTGATCTATAAGCCAGGGCGAACGAAGAGTGGTCAGCCGCTGACTTGTGAGTCATTTGATAATCCCAAAGTGCCAAAGGAAGTTGATCAACTCACTTGCCCTTAGCCTTCTCCAATTATTTCTTAAGAATGGAATTAATGATTTTGTTAACTACTTTGACCTATCCATTCGCCTGAGGGTGTGTCATCGCGGCAATTCTCGATACAGTGCCCATGGTAGACATCTTTAAACTCGGAGCTGTCGAATTGGATCTTGTTATTGAAGATAATCATTTATGGAACCCCAAAATGACCTTTTTTTACCGTAAAGTTGGTAACTTTCTTTATGGTGATTGTGACTAATGAATCTGCCTCGGTCCATTTGGTAAAGTAATCAACCCTAACGATGGCATACTTCGCACCACCCTTAGGTATTGGCAATACATAAATAATATCGATTCCCAAGATTACAAACGGCCATAGACTAACCATTTGAGTAATCTCCGTTGGTGGGGCTCTCAATATCTTGGTGAATCTCTGGCACTTGTCACACTTTCTGGTGTAATAAGTTGCGTCACAATTGACAGTTTGCTAGAAATACACACAACAAAATAGCTTCTTCACCAGGGATTGTCTCCCAATATGGTCACCACAGGCCCCTTTGTGAACTTCTCACAAGACTCGCATGGCCTCACAATCGACGACACACGAAGCATAAGGACCGAGAATCCTTTCATGTAAAGCACTCCTTCTTACATGATGAATCTTGCAGCTTTATGAAGGAGTTGACGTTGTTCCTTCTTCCTGTCTAGATGGATTCCTCTTCGTAAATATCTCAATCAGAGTCATCCATGACTTCTGCTTAGATTCAGCCTCCAAGATCCAATTGACATCCATCTGTTCGATGCTCGGAGCTGACTGTACTTCCTGCGGAACAAGACCCATGATCTCGCATCTCAAGAACTGGCCATCTTAGCTAGTGGGTCGGCCTTTTCATTTTCCTCACTAGGAATTTGCGTTATCATGTAATATTCAATGTCATTAAGCAGCTCAAGGTCTCGGTTTAGATAAGGAGCTAGCCTTGCTCCTATCACCTGAAATCCTTTCCTCACTTGACACACCACCAATTGGGAATCGTAGAAAATATGAAAAGTCTTAACTTCTAGCTTTTTGGCAATCTTAAGTCTTGTAATTAGGGCTTCATATTCTGCTTCATTGTTCGTCGCGGTAAAATCAAGTTTCAATGCATAGCAGATTGGATGTACTTCGAGAGTCACCAGAACAACTCTAGCACTGGAACATCATTCATTAGATGCACTATTTGTGTACATCTTCCATCTGGTATTCTCCTACCCAGTGCTTTCTGAAGTATCATCTCGAGTAGTGTATTCAGCAATGAAATCCGTCAAAGTTTGACCCTAGATTGCTCTCCGAGTGTGATAGGTTATATCGTACTGACTCAATTCAATATTCCATTTCAACGTCCTTTTGGAAGTCTCGGGTTGTTGCAAGACCGATCTCAAGGGCTAATCAGCTAGAACTTCGATTTGATGAGCCTGAAAATAAAGGCAAAGCTTTCTTGAAGCAATCAACAAGCAGTATGCAAGATTTTCCAATTTTGGATAGTTTCTTTCTGCTCCTACCTGCCGCTTGCTGACGTAGTACACCCGATATTGGATTCGGGACTCCTCTCTTACAAATGCGGCGCTCAAAGCATGCATGAATAATGCCAGATAAATAAACAAAACCCCATCATCAAGCGGCCTCGACGGAATGGAGAGTCTCTCCAAATGATCTACCAGAGCTTGTAATGTGTCTACGCGTTCTTGCATCCACGTGAAATTTCTCTTCCCTTTATTGATCACATCAAAAAAAGGATTCATTTATCAATGGCTCTATAGATGAATTGACTTAGAGTGATGACCTTCCCATTCAAGCTTAGAATGTCATTGATTATCTCCAGGGCTTGAGTGTTCCTCAGTGCTTCAATTTTCTTTGGATTTGCTTTGATCCCACGGGAGTTCATGATGAAGCTGTTGAATATGCGATTATATGATTTTTGTTTGATGATAATAAACATATATATATATATATATATATATTCGTGTAAATGTATTTGTTAATGTACTATTTTATTTTTCACAGGTTAAATAAATATTTGCTGAATAAAATTAAATAACACAGAATTTGAATTCAAACAGAAATTTTATTCAAACAAATATTTATTACAATTTTAAATAGTACAAATTCAAGCTCTCACTATACATATACAATTTTGATTCTAATTACATCACAATTCAATTTACATAAATTCCTCACTATATATCACTCATACTTGTAGTTTTTCTTCAACATCGTTCCAGTTAGAATCCAGCATCTAAGCAATCTGCAAAAATATTCACTAACGCAGTAAAATTGAAAAAGAAATATTTTTGCAATATAAAATAAAATGTGAATTTTTGAAAGTAATATTTGCCTCAGTTATTTGGGTTGTTCATCATCATTTAAATTTGAATTCATCATACACGAACATCTTGTGACATACACAGTGTATCACTGTATGTGCCACAAGGCCGTGCACATCGAAATATACACTTGATTGATTTACAGGGACAGGTGAGCACAAGTCAAACCCAAATGAAAAGCCGGGTTCAACTCAAATGCAATATAAATAAAATCACAACACGCGCACAAGGTCAAACCCGAGCTATTAGCTGGATTCAACACAGGGCAGTTGTACAGCCTACGACTTCAAGCATGCAAGCAAGATGGTGATCAGTATGCAGTACAGTGAAGTACAAAACAAGTGCATCACAAACCAACGAAGGAAAAACCAGGCAAGATCAAATGCCATCAAGCAACCAAGACCAAAGAATGATCAGACCATCAATACACAAAGAGGCACATTAAACTACAAATGCACTTGCAACTGAAACTGTAGTTCAAAGTAAAACCAAAGTGTCAGTGACCACACAAACCAGTTCAAACATGAAACAAGACCAACTACAGACCAAATGCCAGGTCGAACAACTACAACACCAACATTCACAACAGTAATATATGCAACAAAAACCCAGACTCATGAACCAGGCTCGATCAGTGACACCAATGAAGTCAAAGACATAAGCAAGCCAGCAACTATCAAAGTTCAATACAACAAGGCCAGAATGAAGACAATATCACTGACTTAAATGGACAGATCAAATGATCACTATATACATGTACTCGAGGCGATATGCACAAGTGAAGAACCAAATGCATTAGACTACATGAACACTATAGGCCGAGAACCAGACCAGGTAGCACAAGTATCAAGACCAGTGACATGATAACAGAAACCAAGGCTATGATATGCAACACTCAAAAATCAATACAACAATGTACCAGAGTCTACAAATCAAACTGCAGCAGCTCGAATAAACACTGCAAGTTCAAATCGAAGCAGTAAATACACAACAGTGTGCAACTCGAGCTTCAGAGGAATCAAGTGACACAACAATGCTCAAAGACTCGGCAACCAAATGACACAGTGTACATATATAAGCATTGAACTAAAGAAATGATATAGCATGTCAAAAATGCTAACTAACTCGAATTTCACAAACAAGGAATCGAATCGTTCAAAACCGTGATAGATGAACCAAGTCAACACCGTGATAATCAAGCGATCAAAGTATAAGATGAACAAATCAAAATCGATTATGACCAAGTCAGAGTTCTAAACCGTGTTATCCAAGTAAATTGAAAAGGTTAGAAATAAATCATTAACGTTCAACAAAAATCGAATGGCCGAAAGCATGATAATGAACAAATCAGACGAACGTAATTCAAGGAGATCGGACTCCTATAAATTGCAATAATCATCATCGACATAGATCCATCGAATTCAAGCATACAAACAGAAAAGCAAAAAAGAGCAGAAATTACATACTGAAGCTTTTCGAATTCGATCAAATTCGAAGCAGTCGAAGTGCACCAAAGGAAACCATGATTGACAGAAAAGGAACGCCGAATCAATAATTCAATCGAGCATTTACAGTCGCAAGCTTCGAATTTCAAATAACCCTAATTTCGCAAAGAGGAACGAACGAGAGAACAAAGCCGCCACTAGCCAAAAATAAAGAGAACGGGCCAAGTAATAAAAAAGGGGCCGGCTATTTTTAAGTTTAATAAGGGCTTTTAATTTTTTAGTTAGGGTTATTTTGTTTTAAATTGTTTTTAATTTGTAATTTCCTTTTAAAACCATTTAAATTTCTAGTCGTGTGACTAGAGGACAAACTACGTGACGTAGTTTGAGAATTCGCAAGTCGGCGGCTGAATTGTGGCAGGGTTTTGAGCGTAGAGTTAGGTTTAGTCGATAGCGGGTGTCGCGAGTTTACGTGTGTAAGCGTCTGACTATCTAATTTCTAGTAGAAACCTTGGGGGCAGCACGTAGGCAGGGTTTTGCCGAAGCTGGGTAAATTCTGTGTCGTTCTATTTCTGCATTTATTATTCTGCTATTATCTGTGCTGCTATTGTTCTGTGATCTGTGTTGAAATTATTTTATAAGCTTCCGCAATTAATTTTTATAATTTATACCATCGCCCTATTCACCCCCCTCTAGGGTGAAATCGATCCTACAAGTGGTATCAGAGCTAGGAATAGAAGTCAATTTTGTTTTAAAAATTCGTGTTTCAAAAATCAATTTTTGTTTTAAAAATTTGAATTTTTAAAATGGATTCTTTTAATAATGCTTTTTCCGAGGGTCGATCCATAGTTAGACCACCAATGTTCAATGGTGAATATGCTTACTGGAAAAATATGATGGAAATTTTTATGAAAACCATTGATGCTTGGGATATTGTTGTGACAGGGTATAGAGCGCCAACTATAACTGTAGATAATCAGGAAATAGATAAACCAAAGGAACAATGGACGGAACTAGAAAATAAATTACAAAATACTAATGCTAAAACTATGAATTCTATTATCTGTTCATTGGATCAATTTGAATTTAATCGTGTCTCACATTGTCTAACTGCGCAGGAAATATGGCACACACTAGAAGTGACTCACGAAGGAACATCTCAAGTCAAAGAATCTCGCATTGCCATGCTAAGCAGCGAATACGAGAACTTCACAATGGCGAAGGAAGAAAATGTCAAAGAGATGCATGGACGACTTTCCAATATCGTTTACAAATCAAAAGCTCTTGGAAAATCATACACAGAGTTGGAGATAGTCCGAAAAATCCTCAGAGTCCTTCCACGAAAATTTGAAGCAAAGGTGACTGTCATTCAAGAATCGAAAGATTTAAAACAAATGAAAGTTGAAGAACTCATCGGAAATCTCACCACTTATGAGCTAGAAATGAAATTCAAGGAAGAGCGTGAAGGAAGTGACACTCGAAAGAAATCAATAGCTCTTAAAGGAACAACAGAAAGTGATGATGATGGTGATGATGATGCAGCAGCAGAATTGGAGCTATTAATAAAGAAATTCAAAAGATGGAATTACAAATATGGAAATTCAACTTGAATTCAAAAAGCGAAAAGCAAATAGCCAAAGCACTAGACTACTCTAAAGAACAGAAGATCATCTGTCACAAGTGCAACCAACCCGGACACATCAAGCCCAATTGTCCTCAAAATCAACGCGACTTTAAAAAGAAATCAAAAAGGAAAAGTTTTGCAGCCACGTGGAATACAAGTGATGAAGATAATCAAAGTTCTAGCAGTGAGAGTGAGAAAGCAGATATGTGCCTTCATAGAAATATAACTGATAGCGACGATGACGAGCCAAGCGAGGTATCAAAACTTACTCACTCTGAATTAGTTATTTATTTCCACGAAGTGAATGGCTGTTTTGAACGACTTAGGGAGAAATATGCCAAACTTGAATCACAAAAAGACACTTTGATAGAATTAAATGAACAAATTGACTAATTAGTTGAAAACTATCAAAGAAGGATCCCTAAGTGTGATAAGTGTCCAACATTTGAAGATGAAATTAAAAAATCAGAAATCAATATAAAACCACTTGAAAATGAAATTCTGATTTTAAAAGAGAGTGAAAATACTAGGAGAGAGAATTCTATTAAAAAGTGCACACAATTGTTAAACGAAAATGAATCTCTCAAAACACAAGTCCAACAATTGTTAACGACTTTAGATAAATTTTCAAAAAGTGAAAAATCGTTGAATATGCTATTAGGAAAGCAAACTGTTAATACGGTTAGACAAGGACTTGGATATAATATCAAAAATTGTTGAATGCAATATTAATCAAGTTAATTCTATGTGCACAATTTGTAGAAAATATGGTCACAATCACAATAATTGTTGGTATAGACCCAAACATGTGAAAACTATACCGATTTGGGTTCCAAAAGGTACAAATATAAAATCTCTCAAAGTTAAACATATTTGCATGCCAAAGGGAGCAATTATAAATAGTTTTGGGTCTCCACAAAATTATTTTTCTAAATAGTCTACCACTAACAACCATGGACCTATAAAAACAAATAGGTCACATAAATCTTTTTCCGTGTAGGTGTGGTGGCAGGCTAAGGAAGAAAAACAGTGTTCTCTGGATTTTGGCTGTTCCAAGGGCACACCGAGTGACAAAGTAAAGTTCCTTAGCCTAGTATAAAGGTAACAGAATCACAATGGACAACAACGAAAAATATCGTAAAGGTAAAACAGGTAATGGTATATTTTGAACGATATATTAAATGTGATAATTTGCACCGTATTCTGAATTAGATCAGCCAATAATGTGATAATGATGATTTTGACTCTGACTTATTCAAAATAGTTGGCCAATTATATTCTTATGCCAAAAAACACTATAAAAATCTCTAGATTCTTTGAATTACTTCGTATATATCAGTTTGAATTAAAAATAGTGTTTTGTTGGATAATACATTTGGTTATAACACGGCTAACTCTATATTCACGGTTTTTTATTATTAACACGGCTTCAATTCAAATTCAAGAGAATGTCATTTAAATTGCTGTTAAAATTGAGTTTGAAATTTTTGGTGCACACTTCATGGTTTGGTTGATCAAATTCAATTAATGATAATTTTGAGTGAAAAAGAAATTCAGATGTAGATTACACTGGCAATCTAGTTGATAGAAAAATTACTAGTTGAACGTGATTTTTGAGACATTTAGCAACTGCATCGTTTTTCAAAGAAAATATCTACATATTTTGCAATTCAAATAGCAGAATTTTTTTCTCTCATATAACCCCCTCGAGAAAATCATTTTTGACCATATTTTCAGATTAGTCATTTTGAAAAATTGATTTCATAATTATTTTTAAATTTGATTTTAAATGACTATTTTGACTAATCTGACTCCCTAATAATTATCGAAAAGATAAATAGTGATTGAAAAAGTGATGAGTGTTGATATTTATTATATATTATGACTCGAGACGGTATAATTAGTAAATTTCTTTAGAAATTTAAACAAGAGTTATAAAACTTTTTGTTGGTAAAAATTCCATGACCATCTCTATCTCTATCATATTTCTAACGACCATCACTCATCAAAATTCTATATAGTTTGTCGATATGTGGTATTTTAAACATGAATCGTTCGTTTTTCATTTTTACATTTAAATAATAATAATAATAATAATAATAATAATAATAATAATAATAAATACCAAAGTATTCACTCTCATTTAAAAGTCCTCATGGTTATGCATGGGTGAATTACTTGGAATTTGTTATGTGCTTCCATGCTTATTTGAAAGTTCTCACGGTTATGCATGTATGGAACGCATATCAAAAGTTGATTTTTAAAATAAAAAAGTTGATTTTAATCCCATTTAAAAGTTCTCACGGTTATGCGTGGTTAGAAGAGACTTGAATTCTTTTTTTAAAATAAAATTGGAATACTACTAATCTCATTTAAAAGTCCTAACGGTTATGCATGGTTAGTAGATATTCAAATTCTTGATATAAATATAGCACAAATAGACACAACTGTATGGTTTTATATGGTGACATCATTCCTATCATTCTAAAAGTGGAATATGCGCCTAACAAAATATTTATGATTTTTATTTGATTTTTTATTGAAATTTAATATTTATATTCAATTGAGTTTTAATGTTGAATTAATATCGATCACTTTATCTCTATTTTCTCTAACACTATCATTCTTTTGCTGATAACAAAAAAAGGGAGAGAAAGTTAAGATTTTGTCATCAAGCAAAGGTCAAATAATTTTCTATTTGCATCTAGGCTCATATGCATATTTTTATTTGTATGCATATATGTTGGGGGAGCTTTGTGTAGAGAGGAAGCATTTAAATAGGGGGAGCAATTAGGGCATATCAATGATCAAATACATTTAACGTATTCAAAATCTTAAATATTGTTTGTTATCATCAAAAGGGGAGATTGTTGAATATGCGATTATATGATTTTTGTTTGATGATAATAAACATATATATATTCGTGTAAATGTATTTGTTAATGTACTATTTTATTTTTCACAGATTAAATAAATATTTGCTGAATAAAATTAAATAACACAGAATTTGAATTCAAACAGAAATTTTATTCAAACAAATATTTATTACAATTTTGAATAGTACAAATTCAAGCTCTCACTATACATATACAATTTTGATTCTAATTACATCACAATTCAATTTACATAAATTCCTCACTACATATCACTCACACTCGTAGTTTATCTTCAACATCATTCCAGTTAGAATCCAGCATCTGAGCAATCTGCAAAAATATTCACTAACGCAGTAAAATTGAAAAAGAAATATTTTTGCAATATAAAATAAAATGTGAATTTTTGAAAATAATATTTGCCTCAGTTATTTGGGTTGTTCGTCATCATTTAAATTTGAATTCATCATACACGAACAGCTTATGACATACACAGTGTATCACTGTATATGCCACAAGGCCGTGCACATCGAAATATACACTTGATTGATTTACAGGGACAGGTGAGCACAGGTCAAACCCAAATGAAAAGCCGGGTTCGACTCAAATGCAATATAAATAAAATCACAACACGCGCACAAGGTCAAACCCTAGCTATTAGCTGGATTCAACACAGGGCAGTTGTATAGGCTACGACATCAAGCATGCAAGCAAGATGGTGATCAATATGCAGTACAGTGAAGTACAAAACAAGTGCATCACAAACCAACAAAGGAAAAACCAGGCAAGATCAAATGCCATCAAGCAAGCAAGACCAAAGAATGATCAGACCATCAATACACAAAGAGGCACATTAAACTACAAATGCACTTGCAACTGAAACTGTAGCTCAAAGTAAAACCAAAGTGTCAGTGACCACTCAAACCAGTTCAAACATGAAACAAGACCAACTACAGAACAAATGCCAGGTCGAACAACTACAACATCAACATCTAAAACAACAATATTATGCAACAAAAACCCAGACTCATGAACCAGGCTCGATCAGTGACACCAATGAAGTCAAAGACATAAGCAAGCCAGTAACTATCAAAGTTCAATACAACAAGGACAAAATGAAGACAATATCACTGACTCAAATGTACAGATCAAATGATCACTATATACATGTACTCGAGGCAATATGCACAAGTGAAGAACCAAATGCATTAGACTGCATGAACACTATAGGCTGAGAACCAGACCAGGCAGCACAAGTATCAAGACCAGTGACATGATAACAGAAACCAAGGCTATGATATGCAACACTCAGAAATCAATACAACAATGTACCAGAGTCTACAAATCAAACTACAGCAGCTCGAATAAACACTGCAAGTTCAAATCGAAGCAGTAAATACACAGCAGTGTGCAACTCGAGCTTCAGAAGAATCAAGTGACACAACAATTCTCAAAGACTCGGCAATCAAATGACACAGTGTACATATATAAGCATTGAACCAAAGAAATGATACAACATGTCAAAAATGCTGACTCGAATTTCACAAACAAGGAATCGAACTGTTCAAAACCGTGATAGACGAACCAAGTCAACACCGTGATAATCAAGCGATCAAAGTATAAGATGAACAAATCAAAATCGATTATGACCAAGTCAGAGTTCTAAACCGTGTTATCCAAGTAAATTGAAAAAGTCAGAAATAAATCATCAACGTTCAACAAAAATCGAATGGCCGAAAGCATGATAATGAACAAATCAGACAAACGTAATTCAAGGAGATCGGACTCCTATAAATTGCAATAATCATCATCGGCATAGATCCATCGAATTCAAGCATACAAACAGAAAAGCAAAAAAGAGCAGAAATTACATACCGAAGCTTTTCGAATTCGATCAACTTCGAAGCAGTCGAAGTGCACTAAAGGAAACCATCGATTGACAGAAAAGGAACGCCGAATCAATAATTCAATCGAGCATTTACAGTCGCAAGCTTCGAATTTCAAATAACCCTGATTTCGCAAAGAGGAACGAACGAGAGAACAAAGCCGCCGCTAACCAAAAATAAAGAGAACGGGCCAAATAATAAAAAAGGGGCCGGCTATTTTTAAGTTTAATAAGGGCTTTTAATTTTATAATTAGGGTTATTTTGTTTTAAATTGTTTTTAATTTGTAATTTCCTTTTAAAACCGTTTAAATTTCTAGTCGTGTGACTAGGGGACAAACTACGTGGCGTAGTTTGAGAATTCGCAACTCAGTGGCTGAGTTGTGGCAGGGTTTTGGGCGTAGAGTTAGGTTTAGTCGATAGCGGATGTCGCGAGTTTACGTGTGTAAGCGTCTGACTATCTAATTTCTATTAGAAACCTTGGGGGCGGCACGTAGGCAGGGTTTTGCCGAAGTTGGGTAAATTCTGTGTCGTTCTATTTCTGCATTTATTATTCTGCTATTATCTGTGCTGCTATTGTTCTGTGATCTGTGTTGAAATTATTTTATAGGCTTCCGCAATTAATTTTTATAATTTATACTGTCACCCTATTCACCCCCCCTCTAGGGTGAAATCGATCCTACAGAAGCCTAAGAATTCCTCGATGCAATGTCGAATGATCATTTTAAAGGTCAAGTTTCATCCCGTACTTCTGAAGAACACTGAGCATCACCGCCAAATCATCAATGTGGTTTCCCGATCACCGTGACTTGACAAGCATATCACATATGTAAACTTCCATCAAGCAACCGATCTGATCTTTAAACATCTTGTTTACCAACCTTTGGTGTGTCGCTTTGATGTTCTTTAATCCAAAGGGCATAATAAGGTAGCAATAGAATCCTAGATTGGTTAGGAAACTCGTATGTTTTTGGTCTGGTACATGCATGTGTATTTGATTGTATCCAGAATATGCATCAATGAGCGATAATAATTCGCATCCGGTTGTGGAATCCACCAGCTGATCAATCCTAAGGAGTGGGAAGCTATCCTTTAGGCACGCCTTATTCAAATTTGAATGGTCGATACTTGTATTCTACTTTCATTCAACTTTTTTTTATCAAACTGGATTTGATATCCACTGCGGGTATATGGCATGTCGTGGTTAACATGTCCGTTGTGGTGTAAATCACAGCACTTATATACAAACATATTATACCTAGCATTGTTTGCTATATTACACATGTGCGTATGCACATACACACCGATATATGTATATGATACACGTATACATATAATATAATATTAATTACTTAATATAAAATTATATTATAAATTTAAATAAAATAATAATTTGTTTGAAAGAAATTTAGAAATGTTTTAAATAAATTAAATTTCGTAGGCTCAATGAAGATCCAAAATGATGATAAAAAACTGAAGTTCCTCACTACTTCCACTGTTAGCCAACCTAGTTCCAACACTCCTTATCGAACCATTCTTTACTAGATTTTTCTTGATGTTCGATTCAAACCGATCTACTTTTATATCATAATTCTATTGTTTTAAGTCGGAATTCCTTTATAGCGTCGAATAGAACACTCCAACACCTTTGATGTTCAGTTTGAATGAAGTAGATAATAACTCTTCAACGTGGGGTTCAAACCAGTTAGGTACTGGATCGTTTTAAGATGATCGTATCTTTTACTCTGTAGCTCGAACTGGGATGCAGTTTCGAACGAGGTGCATGTCGTGGTTTTAAGCATATTTTTCAACCAATTTGAATTTGTTTCGAGACTGACAAATTTTTCTATAATAAATGCCTAAACGACGTTTGTCAAACCGACCGTTGGGGAGGTTTGCTTACTGTCACTGGCCAAAATCAATTTTTCTGAAGCCAAAAAAACGTGGATCTTGTCTCATTGCAGTTTCCTTAAACTTTCTCCTTTTACTTCGTGCATCAAAGATAACAAATTGAAATCTATTATGATTTTCAAATTCTAAAATTTCAATTTCAAATCGACAATTTTGAAAGCTTTGATTAATATTTAAATTTGAAATTCATATTTTCAGATTCAAATCTCAATTTATTCTTTTCCAACATATTGTTACTTAATGTTTAAGTAATATTAACAAAAAATTTAAATGTATATTTCTTATCAAAGTTATACAATCGAATGGTCGGTTTTTTCACCGTTGTGCGGTTATACTAGTTACACGTAAAGATGATTATTATTAAATATGTATGAGGCTAATAATTTAATCATCACTAATAACTAAATGGAAACAAACAACGAAAATTTATGGTATAAGAGTTGTCAACGTGTCCGTATTCAAACCGTTGTTAAAACTAAATAAATACCATTTAAACAGTGATTTCACGGATGCACCGCTGTGTCAATCGTCATTCATGCAACATAAATAATTTCTACTATTACACGATTTACCTCATATCTTTATGACCTGACACCTGCATGCATCAGATGTGTTGGTTATATTTGAATTTTATTGGTCAACAACTTGTCTGAGTATGAAACAAACGTCATTCAAAGTCGCTCGATATCCAAACGCGTGGGACAAACTTCAACCATGATAAAACGTTGAACAAATAAAACGTCAAAGTTGATGTTCTAGATGAAATTTAGTAATAAGCAGGTGATTTGGACAACTTAAAATCTCCGATGTCGAGACACGTCTGATAAATAAACAGATCGATGTTGATATCGGACTTTATCGCTTTTCCCTTTTCCTTTTGTTAAAGCGTAAACTTTGAATGATGTGACTGTATATATTATCTTTAAATTTGTTTTTTTTCCCTGAATGTGTTTTAGTTAGCAATTTCTTGGTTATTCAGAATGGCAAAAGCAGCATTCGACGAATTGTTGACCTACTATTCTTTGAACCACATTCAGCAGGCATCATTATGACGGAAGATGGAAAGTATTCCTTGTATTATTTTATTATCCCACATTATTCTGGCACCCTGCCTAAGCAATGTGTTCACATGCTAAACAACTCAATTTTTATACATGAGTCGTAACTGGAATGGCATGAAATTACGCGTTGGGTCTTATCAAAACTGAAACATTATGTTCCACCGTTAACACACACTAATTCCAATACGGCTATAGCACCATTTTGATTCTGTTTAATCCAAAAGCAAACGTTACATAGATTTCTTTCATGGTTTTTCTCAAACGTAAGACTGCAAACTAAGAAGATTCAATATGCTTTCCCAATTTTCTTAATAATTCATTTTTCTTTGTAAACAATTCCAAAAATTCAAGGGTTGAATTTTCGGAATTATTTCCACAAGCCATATTTAAATATTTAAATTATGCATAAACAAAGTATTCTTCAACTTTTCACATACTTAGTACGATTCATATCTATAACAGTGGTACGTAATCTTGAAATCTATCGTTATACTTTAATTTTGACAATATCCAAAAGGATCGCATTCAAATGAGTGATTCTCCGTATTTTGAAATAATAATCAAAGGTGTTGTGCAAAAATTGTACAAATACGGAGAAACAATAAACATGATCTAGATTTGCCAATTTGAATATCACTCAATCTAGCAGCAATTATTCCATTACTTCAAATAAATAATAAATAACTATAAAGAAGAAAGGGATGCACAATACTTATACCGGTTCCACTGTCATCAAGGCAGTGTACGTCCAATCTAAAGGAGAGAGATTTTATTACACATGAAAGAGTTACAAGAGATTATAAGATAAGAGTTTACATACCAAAACTCTAAATTAGGGTTAACAAGAAGAGACACTCTATTTGGAGATCGCTGACTGAATACCAGGATGAGTTTACAATAAAGTCTAACCTAAATATATCGCCAGTGTAAATCCATAAGAGTCATCGATTAAATTACCATGATGTAGTAAAAAGATAATGTAGGCAAGTTACAATGCCAACAAATCGCACAAACATGGCAAGTAATTCACTCATTCCAAAGATGGAAGAAAATAATCCCAAAGCAATGTGATTAAGAGAAAGAAATAATATGTTTATCCTTTTGCATATACATTATTCCATAACGCACGCATACATTTATTTACTTGTCATCTCACGCAAATGCGATTCAATAATTTATGCATTTTCATAATGAACATACGTGATTACTTTCTTTTTTGCATATTTATTTCCTTCTATGTTTCATTTTGTATCACCAAAATTTAACAAAATGTTGAAAAGCTAAAATACTGCTTAAAAGTCAAGAAGAAATATACTTAAAAACTCTATTTGAAAAAATGGCAAACAACGTCTAAAAGACTCCAAAAAATTATAGCACTTAGGATTCGAAGCAAGCTTCAATGCGCTTAAGGCTTACCTTGGAGCAAGCTCCGAGGTAACGCTCAAGCTTGAGTACTCCGCTCAGGGCAAACCATAAAGCTTGCTCTGGGGTAGCACTCGGCTCGAAGCTAGGAACACCGAGGTTTGAGTGCGTCGTAGTTGGAGCGGGGACCTAAGCTACTTTGGTTCTGCTCAAGCTTGCCCAAGACCTACTCTTAATTATGTGCCCTCCATCCATGATTCAAATCGGCTCCGGTGAACCCGTCTACGTTAGAAGAAAAAAGGGTCCACCAAAAGGAAAAGAACTTCAATCGAAGTACATAGTTATAGTTAGAAAGAACAGGGCTCCGCTTAAAAAATGAAGGAAGCTTCCTAAGATATTCTCTTATCCGGATCCAACTACAAATAAGAGATAAGACTAAAGAACTAGATAAGAAAATTCACCTCTATAGAATTATGCCAGGACTCCATAACTTTCTTGGTTTATTATTTTTTTCTCTCGTCCATTAGTAAAAATATATTGTAACTCGAGTAAAGCTATAAAGACAAAAGATGAAAGCTTTGATTAATAAAGATACCGTGAATGTAGGTCAACGTTAAACTAGACCTTTAAAAAAATTAATTGATATCTTCCCTTTTTGTTTTTTTTTTGTTTTTTCCCCTTCTTTCTTATGCTCTCTATTTTTCAGTTTTTTCTTGAAATATGTTTGAGTTGGTGTTTTATATTTTCTCTTGAAATTTTTTAATACTTTTAAAAATTAACCGGGTCATACTAAAATTGCTACCTTAAAAATCATTGGATTTATGTGCCAAAAATGACAAATATTTTGGTGCTTCCAAGAAATACCAGATCCTATCCTTTTTTATCTCTGGAAGTTTATCTTTTCTTTTAAAGAACTCTTCTTATTCATTTTATTTTGAAAAGGTTACTTTTCCTTTTGCCTATTTTTATTTTATAAAAATACCTTTTTTCTTGATTTGAAACTAGGATTTTTTTTTAAGAAAAGGGATAATTTCTTTCCTTGCTTTTAATTCTATTTTGAAAAAGTTCATGTGAAGAAATTAATATTTTCTTTTCCTGAATAGAAACCTCTTTGTAATCGTAGCATCTACATAACAAGGACCCTCTTAGAATGTTGATAAAAAAAGGAAGCACCTTTAGCCTCTTCTCAATAGTTACTCCACGAAATCCCAAGATAACAATTGTTGAGATGAGAACTATGATTGAGACAGTGAGTACAGGAAAAGCTGAATAACGACCTTTATTTCAAACATTTCTTAAATGAACGAACGTAAGCATTTAAAATGTTTCACGCGAACAAATCAACTGAGGCGTTTGCTCGCTGTAGGTGTATGAGTCAACCGGGATGATCCAAATCCTGGCCTCACCTAGGATAACTTAAGGGGCATTCAAGTTAACAACCAAGGTGGACAAGACATAATTCGACATACTCAAGTTCCTTCCACTCGACTCATTAGTCAAGTGATGTGGCAAGAGAAAGAGCTGGTCGAAGTAGATGTAGAATCCTTGTACAAACAGACAATCCAATCCAACTTCGGAGTCATCCCAATAAAATGCTACTTGACACCCAACGAGACGGGATCATGCACTTACTTTAACAATATGGAATAAACCATAGAATATCCAAGGAGAGCTTAGAATGTCGATATGAAAGGAAAGTAGATCAATGTAAAGGCCCGTATTGGAGAATGGATTCCATACAATGGCTGGGCTATCGGGGTACCGTCCGTCACAGTACATCTCTAGAAAAATGCACCGAGGATCTCGTTGGGATCCCCTGCTACACAAGACCGGCCTACCCCTAATCTGGATAGGACCGAATATGTTATCATTCGGGTGTTCCTACCCTTAAAAAAACCGAGCGTCCCCTTTTTCATGCACAACCACATCCATAATTTATGTATATATTTAAGGGTATCTAGAAAAGTGATAACATACCCTAATTAGGTGTGATCCACTTAGCCTTGTTGTATCTCCCCTGTTTTAGTCATTCTCGATTGATGAGGCTTGAGGCTAAACGTTAACTTTCAAGAACAATTCCATTTAGAATGCTCATCGTCCTCCAATGACGATGTTCTGATAACATTCGTCCATACAAGTTGTCTTGGTCTGGACAAACCGAATCGCTGTCTTCGCTATCTTCATGATATTCCTAACATTCAAACCGGATCGAAGTGGTTTCAGATAATTAAATCGGATCTTGGACTCTTCGAAACGATAAACGAAATAGGCCAATATTGATAGTCGGTTATTTAACTATCAATAAAACATCCATAAGTAGTCACTAGGCCTTATTGTAATTTTTTCCAAAATATTTATTTTCAAAATATCTTTATAAGATATATATTCAAATCCCTTTCAATATTTGAAAACAATTTCAAATACTTAAATCCGTAATAGGATATTTCCAAACCATCTCAATACTTAGAAATATTTCTAAATTTCCATTTTTATACTTAGAAAAATATTATAACTCTTATTTTCCTAAATCATTTCAAATATCGATGCTTTAGAGAATATTTCGTAACTTATCTCATAAATCTCCGGAATCATTGATAAATTCCCTTTAACAATTTCCAAGTTCCAGCATACTTATTTATAACCCCATTCAACAATTTATAAATTCTTTTATGAATTCAGATTTTATTTTTGAAGTTCCCATATTCAACATTTTGAAATTCAATTTCCTCCAAATCCCTTATAAAATTCCTCTTGCTAACATCATATCCATTTATAAACCCCATTCACAAATCTCGAGAGAATTTATAAATAATTTCAATCATTTCAAAACTATATATATAATAAGTATTTTTTTACAAATTTATTTGAAAAAAAATATTTAAGTAATTATTTAAAATATTAAGACACTTTATATAACATCGATAATTAATTTCCAATTCACTTTTAAATAACTGATTGAATTACAAAACTGATTATATAAAAAAGAATTTATTTCAATAAATATTAAATACTTGAATAACCACTTTTTGAAATATTCCAATACTAACTAGTTTAAAATTTCATAGTTAAAAAAATAATATTTCCTTTTTAAAAACAAACTTAACTTCTATATATATATATGTGTGTGTGTGTGTGTGTGTGTGTGTGTGTGTTTAAATCTCAATAACCAATTTCAATTTATAAATTTCTCTCGATTCCCAACATATCACTTTCATTCCAATCTCCTTAACCATTTCCAATTTTCAAAAACAGTACCACAATTTTTTCTCTCACCCTATTCCCATATTCTAATATAAATTCACCCTATGTATTTATATTTCCAAGTTATCATCTGATATTGATTTCTTTTATTTATAAACATCGTTTATAAATTTACAAGTCCTCTGAGATTAACTCGTTTATAAAATCTATCTTATTTATAGGATTTAATTCCATAAATCCATTTCCTTATAAATTCCATTTATCCTGCTAATAAAATTTTTAATTTCGATTTCATCTTCTTTTTTTATTTTATAGATATCATTTAAAATCCATCCTTTTTAAAAAAAACTTCTATATAAATTATTTTTAAATTTTTATTTAGAATATATTTTTCCAAATAGTTAAGTACACCCAAAAATCAATTTATCGTTTTATCCAAATCAATCTCTTTTAAAATAATCCAAATTTCGATATACATATTTTTATATCTACAATCTCCTTCGAATTCCAAGAACAATATTATAGTATTTGAAATACCAAAATTTTTGCCAGTGCTACTTTAACGTCCAATTATTCAATCACAACAATAATATATAATAGATTATTCTAACACAACATATATCATTGTATATGAAATTTAAAATCAACATTTTTGAGGAATCCGGTTGGATCTCTCCAACATGTTTTTCCTACATCCATAAATATTAATACAACATAAAAAATACCAATTCCACTCTGTGGGGGATATTGCAGTAATATAGGGTCATCTGCTATTATGCGGGGAGCATAGGGTCTCATTCACTAACATATGCGGGAATATCAATCCAACTACTAATATATATACTACTATATATATATAACACATCCAACTGATAATAATTTATAAATTCATCTAAATAATCAATAATTTAAATTCATCATTTTTAAATTATACCAGCAATCCAAATGAGTGAGATTTTACTCACCTTCATTTTTATTTTGTAGAATATCTAGATTTTGAATTATCTAATATCCCAGCTGACTCAAAAAAATTCCTAACCAATATTATTTCGTAGCCTATGTCATTTCGAATCCAATGCCACCTGTTTCGAAATTTTTCGACCTTGCATTAAAAAAATATCGAAAATATAAGATTTCGATATTAAATTTGAATTTAATTATCACTAATTATATCAATAAGTTAATTACCCAAAATAGATTTCAAATTTTTCCCCATTCTTCCCAAAATCTGCTGCTCAATTTGAAACCCAACTTGGCCATCGCTTCCTCCTCCTCTCTCTCTCTCTCTCATATCCTTTATTCCATTGATCAACACTGCCACTTCACTTCCCTTCTCAAGTATCCTACCAACATGCTATCGACAACGATCCCGCGTCATTTCATATCATAGCGACATCCTAACCCACGATGTACGCCACCCCACTACCCTCCCAAACTCAACCACGAGCCATCATACTTGACGTCATGATGCGCCACTACCACCTCGACATGCCGATGACCTCCACTCTACTCATGCTCACGAATTTGCTAGGAATTCCAAGCTCTAGCCCACACTCGATTGTCGACCATGCCTAAATCGCGACAAGAATCGCCGCATCAAACTCCAGATCATTCATGCACCCAAAGAGCAAGCTTTCATTTTTTTTAAAGATCGAACTCTTTTTTATCTCAATCATCTATTCGAAGTAGAAAGCACAAGCTCGCGATGGTCGATATCAAGTCGAATTATTGTTTTCTTCTGTCTTGTTTCCCTTTTTTGAGTTGAAATCGAACTGAAAGAATGAAAACGAGAGGAACATGATTTGAAGATAAAAGGGTAGCAAATTTCAGAAGGGAACAAATGTGATTGAACGTGACTAGACGACTATGACTTGATTTTGATTATATATATATATATATAATTTTATCCCAAATATCTCACAATACATATCTCGAATTTTTGAACACTTATCGAGGTGTGCCGCCAGACGTTCATAATGTTATACTCCTATTTCGAACATGGTGGAAAAGGTTTCGAGTCCTAATTCGATCGTTTGGAGAAGATAGCTTTTTAAATCGACTGTATAAATTAAATTAAATTCAATTATTTCTAAGCGTTTTCAGATCCTACGACCAAATGATGAATTCAAACACTATAAAATTTGAAATCCGGTAATAATACACTATTACAGATCTAATGATACCGGTTTCGTAGAATTCTAAAACTGTGCCACGGAAAGCTATTTTAACACGTCGACCAAATCGACGATCCTAAAATTTGCGGAATCACTTGAAATTTCAATTTTAAAAACTCATTAACTAAATTAAAAGTCCAAATCCAATATATAAACCATTTAAATATTCAAAATCAACAGTCGAAAAATCCGGGTCGTTACAATCAAGCTTATGCTCTAAGAATACGGGGTATCATTCTAGCGAAATGGTCAAAAATATGTTGATATTCTATATACTTACAGCTCTTGCTCCCTCGAGTTTAAGATATCACAGATGAAACTATACGACAGGATAACCGATACCGTTAGTTATTTTCTCAAATACAATAAATACATGGATATTGTTCGCATCCAAATGCAATAAGTATAGAAGCTACCCAATAGTTTTGACTGGGATCACAGGCGATTCGTACAGACAACTAGAGCTATATTTATTGAATCATAGGTGGCTCTGACTTAGGTATTAAAGAAGCAATTATTATTTTGTCAAAAATTACTAAAAGAAGTTATTATGCTTATAAACATCAATAAACAAGAAGGAAAATCTCTAAAAGATTATATGATAAGTGTGACGCTCCAGCTCCAACGATCAAAATATTAAAGGGAGTTTATCAAGTGCACCACCCCAGCTCCAACGATTGAAATATTAAAGAGAGTTTATTATTCGATAACTTAGACCAATGAGCACATAAGGAGTGATCTCTTGCATACACTACTTTAGCTCAACATGGATACATTTCAATACTTAAATATATCTAAAACAATACGTATTTTGTCTCAATGCTTGATAATATACACGAGTTCTAGAATTGAATAATGTAGTATTAGAGACACAAATAAATTTCTTAATTAACAGAATCAGAATGAAAAAATAATGATACATCATTTTTGATAATCTAATGCATTATATTATATGTGCATACACACACACAACTCATTAAATCATATCAACAATACAATGACATATCAATATAAATACAAGAAATGTAAATATTTGCCATCATCATCTGCTCTAACTTCATACTGCAGCCCATAAATATATACAGTTATAATATTAACATGTAAATGTCCTCAGTAGGTCATCAAAGAAATAACATATCTCGAGTCTGACAAGAAATCTAACAGTGAGTATAACCGTGCATATATAATAACATAATGATTGTGAAGGGTTTAATAATAATACTATAAACTTATCACTATAGTCAACATTTATAAATAATTCCAAATATGTTCAGCTATTAAAACCAATTCTTAAAATATATTTTCAAAGTGGTTTTCTTTCAAATCATCTCCACAAAATCACTTCTATAAAATCACTTTATTGATAGGAATCTTGTATATCTATAAATCATACACCAGAGGTCTACTTTGAAAAAGATGTCAAAATACTAGTTTTATATACAAATAATTTATCAAAATATTTCTCAATATGTATAAACCCTTGTTGCAATATACTTCTAAAACCAATTTGCAAATCTGATTTATACTAAAATACTTTTCCAAAATGTTAAAAAAAAAATAGTTTCCCCCTTTAGTTGTTTAAAATTACTACTTTTCATTTATTGAAACCGGTTCCAAAGTGTTTGATTATTTCATCAAAACTATATTTCGAAATACAACAGGATCTCACCAAACTTAGTTTAAATAAATATTCTCGTAAGATGAGTACTCGTTACAATAGATCATAACAAATCGTAACAAATTATAACATTACTCAACTGTGATCGACACCCAAAAAAAGAACCTTTAATCCAACCCCTACGATCCAGTCTGTGCACTACCTTTGAGCAATATTAAAAGCAATAATATTCAAATGGATTATAAAATAAGTAACAATCCCTTTTAAAAAGGTAAAGTCGTCAAAACCCTTTTCAAACGGGGAAATACCCAAAATCATAATTTTAGTTCTTTAAAATTAGGAAATTCTCGGTGGTAGAAATACTATTAAAATACCTCTAGTTTATTTCCTAAAAATACCAATTTCATTAGCGCTAAAATAGATTAAAGTCATTTTACAAAACCTTTTAAATTAGAGAATTTATAACAATTCCTTTTCAAGGAATAAAATATGAAAATCCTCCTTTTAAATTCAAAATAATATACCTTCTGTTAATAAATTATTCAATAACAATACCTATCAAAGAATTTAAATCTCCAAATAACTTAATTATAATTCAAGTATTTAAATATCATATATATAGATACACTTTTATAAAAATGGATTCTGAACAAACTATACTCTTTACTGGAAGTCACTTATAACATATTGATCCTTTTCAAACCACTTTTGCACAACAAATCCTAGTATTATAAGTTTAGACCGATAGAGTCATGAATACGCCTTAGAGACGATTCTATAGTTTAGTGTAAATTAATTCACTCTGTAATCGATTCTTGTTTGTAATATAGGTGTTTTCTTTTTATTATATCTTCATTATCATGTATTATAAATAATTAAATGTCTAATTAAAGTATATTTAACAGAAAAATCATAAATAGCATGTTTGTGATAGTAATTACAAATAGTTGTAATCATGAATATTGTATCATAATATATAAAAGCATATCATTATTAATATTCCTAATCATGATGTATTAAGACAGGATATTGATGATTTTGTTGAGACTAGTGTATGTAAAGTTCTTCAAATGTTGGACAGTGTATTACTCAAGACCGCTGAGGGTACCAATGGCTTTCATAATGTTATATCCCTATTCTGAACGCAATGGAAAAGGTTTCGAGTCCTAGTTCGATCATATGGAGAAAATAGCGTTTTGGACCCAGTTATTTATATTAGATTTCGATAAAGATTTCAGCGCGTTTATCTGCCGTACGATCACACGACAACTCCAAATGCTACGAAAATTGAAATACGATAATAATACACTATTACGGATCCAATGGAACTGTTTTCATCAAATTCCAAGACTGTGCCTCAGAAAGCTATTTTTAAATATCGATTTAAACGATATATTTTTAAAACTGAACAAATCACCTTTAAATTCGATTTTAACACTTCTATTATCTTCAGTATTATCAATATAGATTTTACATGCCTTTAAAATATTTTTAACAAGCCTGAAACTCCAGATTTCATATTTTACCCGATTTCCAATTGTTTAATTCAATAATTTATTTGTCAAACAAATGGTGATATTTGAAATTCAAGTTAAACATTAACTTGTAAATATTTAAAATTGATTAGATATTCCAATTTCAAATATTCGAAAATTTCGGGTGGTCACATATACCTTTTGCCGACACGGTTCATTATATGCTCCACGCCGACATGGTCCACATTCCACTTGTTATGCCGACCCAATACTTTATTGACCCGAGTTATTCCATGCTCTATGCCGAGCCCACCATATTATCTTCAACTTATCAAACATCAATGCTGACCCGAGCTATTCCCCATGCTTTGCCGACCCGAGCTATCGTTATGCCGACCCCCTCTGAGTTTCATTGAATTGACCTAATTATCCACTCCGGTTCCCAAACCAGCCATGCTAACTTCTAAGACTCTGACATCCAGTGCTATCCATCTGTCGAATTTATTTAGCCTAGGCTGGATATGGCTGTTCAAGCATCACACTCTGGTCATGCGAATACTGCCTCGTGATCATCCTTTCCATCAATAGTCGGATTTGGACCTCATGATCAACCTCACGTAGCCGGGCCATGGTACCGGGTAACAATAATGGATGAAGCGAATTTCTAGGGTTTTCAATTACGTCGCATAAGAAGAAGGAAATGATATTGGGCACTGTTGCAATATGCGGTGTTCTATTTGTTTTACTTTTATTTTGAGATGTTTGTACATGTAAATAAACAATGGATATGTACTATGTATTACGAGATCGAGATTTTACTCTTTTTCCCTACTACGTCGGTAAGCCTCTTTTTAAAGGAGGGAAAAAATATATGTTTTTTAACGTCACTAGTAATAAACCAATTCGCCGTGGCAGTTGTTTGGACACAATATGACATGAAAGATATTGACAGTTGAATCTCACTGTATTCACATTTGGTGTTTAAATAAATAAATAAATAAATACATAACATGTGAGATTGATTGCGCCATCAACTTGTACCCAATATAATTTTCCATATGTGTATGTGTTTAGTTTTTTAATTCGACAATTATTTGTTTATTTAGTTGTTTAAACATACATATATTTATTGGTTTTCAAGTTTCACGCGTTTCATATCTATCAACATGAAGGATAACATAGATGAGCTACACGTTTAAAATTAGTCCTTATGCCCTCAATTAAATTAGAAATGATTTTTCTTTTGTTCAAGTAACGATTGAAAAAAATAAAAACATGTGATAATAAATCACTGATTTAAATCTTTTTATTTAACGGTGGTTTTCCAATATAGCACGTCATGACCAAGTATGAATTTATATCTAATTAAACTTGAACATAATTAACCTTTTACTTGGTCAGAACTAAAACAATAAATGACTGAATGCGAACTTAATGAAAAGGACTTCATGGTTAGCAAATGTAACACGGTAATGGTAAAGATTTCTTCTAGATATTGCATATTTATGGAACAAATCGTGGTTTCCTAACCTCTTCGCATTCAACTGTCCAAATATTTGATTTCAGTTATTAAAAAATAATTTGAATATAAAATCAGCATTACAACAATATTTTTTTTTATTGTACCTAATTTCCCGTATACAAAACAAACAAAATCCTCGCATACAACGAATTCAAGCAAAAGCTCACGCAATCTTTTCCTCAATTTTCAATTTTGAACACATCTTTCATCCAGGAAAATATCAAAATCAATTTGAATTCAATTATATTTTCGTCACCCTCCATATCATAAACAATAATATCTCATCTTATATAATTATTTTACACGCTCATCAATCGCACAATTCATTTATATTTTTAATTAGCATGAGTTTCAATCGGCCGGCAACAGTACTCATATTGTTATTGACGGCGGCGGTATTGTCACTGGAAATAGATGGTTTCCTGACGGAGAAGACGCTGCAGCTGGAGAGGGGGCTACCGGTGAAAGGCGTGGCATTGGACAAGCTAAAAGCACGTGATCTCGGACGTGCCAAGTCGCATAATCGGCGGTCTTTGTCGGCTGGTGTTGTTGACTTTCCTGTTGATGGCTCCGCCAATCCGTTCACCGTTGGGTAATTCTTCTGTTTTTTGGTTTCTTGTTGTTTGAGTTTTTTTGGGATTTTATTTGGTATTTCTTATTAAGTTTCTATAATTTGTGTGAAATAGGACAGTCGATGAGTATCCGAAAAATTCAAAATCCGTCCGTGCTTGTATCCGAAATAGAAAAATTATCCGATATCCGAAAAACGGATTACAGTTATTTTTTAATGTATTTTAGTACATAAAATGAGTGTCGTTTACTCTTTTGTCTAGGTAAATAAATATGTATACAAAAATCAATTTTTACCGTTTAAAATTAGTTTTCTTACCGTGTTTATTATTTTTTATATTTAGTACAAAAATGGATTTGTAATAAATCAAAATTTTCTATTAATTTTTATAGATTTACTGGTTGTGAACCGATCGAAGAATATCCGATATCCGTCCGCAACCGCGGATACGGATATCCGATATTCGAAAATGATTCCAGATACGGATACAGATATGACCCTATCCGTATCCGAAAGTATCCGTTTACAGGCGTAGAAGGTAAAGCTTGGATTTTATCGGCTTTGCATATATTTCTTGGCTATTTTTGTTTCATTTTATGTCAATCATATACAAAGATGAGGTTGGTGAATGTTCATTGTATATGAAATTGGCTGTTGGTGGAATTGATGTTTGCAATCTATTTGTGTTCTATGAATTGAATATCATTTTCTCTCTCATATTGGTATCTTAGTTTTGACGCATGTGCAGGCTATATTTCACTCGAGTTAAATTGGGTAACCCACCTAAAGAATTCTATGTTCAGATTGACACGGGAAGTGATATATTGTGGGTAACATGTAGTGGTTGCAGCGGTTGTCCCAAAAGTAGTGGGCTTAATGTGAGTACTCTTTTTGCTTGAAAAATTATTTTGTATAAAAATGAAAGATCAACAATTATAAAATTTTAAAAGAATTATTTACATTTATAGCAGTATTTATTGTGAATTTAATGTAAACACAGATTGAATTGGAATTTTTTGATCCACAAAAGTCGTCAACAGCATCATTGATTGGATGCTCGGATCAAAGATGTTCTATTGCTCAACAAAGTGAAGGGGCTCAGTGTCCTTCAGATTCAGCAAATAGCCAGTGTCTGTATACTTTCCAGTACGGTGATGGTAGTGGTACACAAGGATACTATGTGTCTGACACAATGTATTTTGATACAGTAACTGAGAGTGCACAGATCACAAACTCTTCTGCCCCTGTTCTTTTTGGGTATAAATTTTTTCCCTTAGATTTCAAGTTGTAATTACTTACATTGATTCATATGTCATGGTAGTTTCTTTTGGGAGTTGATTTGAAACCACATCATAAGTTATTCAGCATGCAACATCTCTCTGGGTGGTCACCTTCCTATAAGTCCATGCTCAACTCTTCTGTGCTATAGAATTGTACAGGATATTATATTATATATCAATACCTTAGAGGGGCTATGTGTGGAGATATTGATGAGTGTATTCACTTGTTACCGTTTTGAAAATGTCTAGTGTAAAATTTGGATTCTATAAGTGGACTGACTGTAAATAGGTAGGTATACTATATCATATGGGGGAACATCTTGTGTGGTGTTTACTTAGGCACATCAAGAACTTATGTGCTATGCCAGTTCAAGATAGGTTGTGTCATACAACTCCTTGGACAATACAGTATACGGTTATGGAAGGCATATTGAAATATGTCTTCCACCAAAACTTTAAAGGGTTGCCTTATATGCACACATTTTTTTTAATAGAAAGACTGTTTTCTTATTTCATTTCCACCCTCTATTATATATGTAAAGCTGTATAAGACTTTTTACCAGAAAAGTACATATGTTAATCAGCTTTGTAAAGGACTGATTATTGCTGCGTGGATTTGTTATTCCATTCTATTTGTTTCACGAATACATTAATACATATGCAAGTACATGGCATAAGAAAACCATAGTTTTTTTCTAACATCTTTAGCTGGCCAAATGAACATCTATCTATTCGTTTGTTAACTATATTTGCCAGGAGGGGGTTGGTACACGCTACACGCTAATGCTACACCTTAATTTTTTTTTCCTTCGAGTTACATAATTTTAAATGAAAGAGAACTTTGAGGATGTTCAAACTACATTACAAACACCATCTACATAAATTTTCTCTCTCCACCCCGAAACTGACCCACGGCACAGCGCCAATCATTGGTTCCAACTATTCATTGGGCAAAATGCAAAATGAGATCATTTTGAAATTTTTAGATCATTCGAAATGTTAAATATTAGCCATTGAATTTAACCTTTAATTTTGAATATTATCAAGATATAGCATGAGGGATACAACATTAGGGATGTAGCCGATCCCTCCCCATATCTTTCATTTGTTTCTTTTACCTGTCATTTCTCCCCTACATATTTCTATTTTGTAACTTTAGAGCAACCTTGTGTTGGTTTTTTTTCTTCCCCATTTTATCTCTTGACATATGTAAAAATTAACTTGCATGCTTCTTAACTCCCAATTCACCAGGAACAGTCGTACATTACGCACATTTTACCTTGAAACTAGCTATGGATTCAATTTTTAATAAAGCTAGCAATTTTCATTATCAAAATTTAGCAAGCGTCAATTGGGTTTTCTTTGAAACAGATGCAGCAATTTACAGTCTGGTGATCTTATGAAACCGGATAGAGCAGTTGATGGCATATTTGGATTTGGACAACATGAACTATCAGTTATTTCGCAACTCTCATCTGCTGGAGTTGCTCCAAAAGTGTTTTCACATTGCTTAAAAGGATCTGGTAATGGTGGAGGGATATTAGTTTTAGGGGAGATCGTGGAACCTGGGATTGTTTACACTCCACTTGTGCCATCCGCGTAAGTATTTTAATTTGATACATAAATCATACATACCTGTGCACATATGCACACACTGCATTTTGACTACACTTTTAATCCTCTGATTTCAACCACAAGTTCCGAAGTAAATAATAGAGTAAAGTGGCAACAGAGAGAAATTATAATTATTTAATTTGTAATATGTGGTTGAAATGGGGGGGGGGGGGGGGATTTGAGGTGTAGCCGATCCTTGCCATATGTGCACACGCGCGCACACACATAACATTTGGTGTTTCTTAAATGTTACTTATCAATCAACATTAGAAATCAGCGATGCCATTCACAAGGCATTTTTAAGGTCAGAGAGTGGTTTGATGAGCCCTCACAGACATAGATGTCTGAAGTAAGTGAAGTTATAGGGAGTCTATTAGCAAACAGTTACCAGCATCATTTCACATTAATACAGATAAAAGCTTTAGGCCATCTAGAAGTTATAGTTATAAGAAAGCTACACCACAAAATTATTCACGTATATTATGTAGTGCCAACCCACTTGCTGTGTGTTGAGTTTGTTCTTCACATCAAAACTTTAGAATAAAAGCTTCCTTGACCGAAATTGGAGAATTTTCGTTTTCTTTTTCTGGGTAATAAAATAATTGCTATCATGCAGCTTCTAGGATATTCTAATTTGTAACTCGTTACATAAATATATTGAGGCATGAAATAAATAGTATTTTTTCACACCGTTGATTTTTTTCTCTTCTCATATGTTTTCAGACCACATTATAATCTGAATCTTCAAAGTATTGCTGTAAATGGTCAGCGATTGAATATCGATTCCTCAGTATTTACCACTTCACCCACACAGGGAACTATCATAGATTCTGGGACTACATTAGCATACTTTTCAGAGCAAGTATATGATACTTTCGTCAATACAGTAAGCTCACTATCTAATTAATCTCTTTTCTCCATTCTGATAATGTGCACCAGGCATTTAAATTCTATGATATTCTAATAGGAACCTACAATCCTAAGTCCTAACGACCTATGTGCAAGATCTGATCTCTGACTGTTGGGAAGTACCTATGAATTCTCTGCTTATGAGAAAATATTTTTGCGTAATATGTTACAAGTTTGAGAATGTGTAGGACCATATGTAAAAAATATTGCCAGAAAAACATAAGATGTAAATACTAAGTAAGTATGGCAAATCATATATGAAATCTTAAGCATGGCAAATCATATTTGAAATCCATTAATGTCCTTACACACTCCACTTTCCAAACTAATTAATTTAGACCCCACAAATCTCCTTGCACACTCCATTTTTGACATATTTAACCTTCATCTTCTCTTTTGTGCATCCGAATTATTGAAATTACATGAAAATATTGATGTGAGCAATTGGGACGAATATAATTTTGTTTCAAATAATTGTCGTAATTAAAGTTTGAAAATTTTCAGTGTTATATTGACATATGAATGACTTGAGAGATCATTCTAGGGTTCGAATAATTTTAGTAACCACTATTTGAACTTAAGTAATAGTTTTTTGTCCACGGCTAATTGAACAGAAACTAAAGTTTGAGTTTGAATTTTTTAGCGATGAAGTTATTGAACTATTTTAGTAATTGAATTTACTTATCTTTTTGTTAAAGCTACATTTAAATGAAAACAATGTATTCATTTTGAAAAGTGAACGAGGAAGAAGTGGTTAAGAGGAAGAAGTGGTTAAGAAACATTGGTGGGGGTGTGAAAGGAGAATCGAAAGGCTTAAATAGAATTGTGCAATAAGTATTTATGGTTCTAGTGCAAACAAAATCAACTATATAATGAATCAACCTGTGTTATTTGTATCGAGTAAACCAAATTTACTTGAGTGATGTTTTTGTTGATTGTACGTTGCATCGATTATTGTCTAATAGGTTATTTGACCTAATCCGTAGTGTTGGTTACTAACTAATTATATACAATGGGGAGCATTTTAACATATATTGTTGCAATCGGTGCACATCGGCATTACTTTGGAATTTGATTTGTGCAGTAACTTTAGATACATAATGTATTTGTATGAATAAATTTTAATCACAAATGGGTTACTTCTAGTTCTAATGATTTTTAATCTTGTGCAGCTGATATCTTCTCTTCAGCCATCACTAGTCCAGTCTTTTGATGGTATCAAAGATAATCGATGCTTTATTGCAGCTGGCAGGTTCTGTTTTAACCCAGTCTGTTATATTAATTATTTTGGCATATTTTTATAAAATAGGTTGACGCTAAGCTGTTACCAATCTTCTGTCTTTATTAGTTTATTTTGATCATAGGTCATGAAGATCACCGACATTTTCAACAAACTATTAGTTATTGTAAACTTTCGCGAACTTGATTAAGGATAATGGTTCACCTTGTGTTCTCATGTATATGTTTGCAGTGTTGACGACGCATTTCCTCCAGTTACACTAAACTTTGCTGGTGGTGCATCCATGAGTCTAAAGCCTTCAGATTATCTTCTGCCACAAGGAAATGTTGTAAGTTCCTTTACGTGCTTTAATCCCTAATTATAGCCATATCAATGTTTACCTGAAAACAAAATATTATTAAAAACCCACATAATGCATGTTTAATCTCTTTCATTCCAGAATAGTGATATCATATGGTGTATTGGCTGGCAAAAGAGTGAAGGTGGAACTACTATACTAGGAGGTTTGTTGACTATGCATCTTATTTATTGACTTGGTTCATTTAGAATAAATTATTTGACATAGCATAATCGCGTTATGTATATTATTATTATATGTGTACTTTTGCACAGTCCACTCTTAGTGGCTTAGGAACCATAACCTACCTAACCAGTCATATTTTCTCCAAAATTACTACCTTACTGCCAGTATTTTCTCTGAAATATTTTATATGTCGAGAAAAGTGAAAATAGGTAAAACTAAGTTGATCTAAAAGGGCATAGAAAGATAAAATAAGTGCTGGAAAGGGACTTTGATTTTTGCTCTCTCATATCCAAAATTGGAGCCCTTTAACAGTGGTCTTTATTGGCGGAGTTAACTGTGCAAGAGTGTTCCGTTATACCCTAAAAAAGGGCAAAGAAAGCTTAATACAGCAGAAATTTTGATGTTTATTTTTCAGTATTCACGTGAGTTTTCCATTTTTCTGAATAAACATGTTGTAAATGACGTACATCATAGATAATTAATAGAAAATTCATGAATATTATTTATTTAAGAGCCAAGCCGAAAAAACACTATCAATCTTCTAATGAGGGTATTTTATCTTAATTTACACATATTACCGTATATGCGATATAAGTTTTCTTCGAATAGGGTATTTGATATATTTTTGTTACAAATAATACTACCGCATCTTATAATGAGATGAATTATTCAAACCCAAATCATTGTCCAATTATAAACACCTTTGATATTTCTGCCAGGTACTGCACAAAATTTATATTGCAATCTTCTTTGTACACCATCATTTCAAAATAGTTTTATAAATTTTCATTTACTTCGAAATTGTATATTATTTTCCAAGCTACCGATGCAAATACTTTAAATGGAGTACTAGAACCTAATCATGTCTCAATCTGTACTCGTAATAAAAGGCAGTTAAGTGTATATGATTCACCAGTCAACATTACGTAATGGAGACTCACATCACCACTGATATATAATCTTATTTTCATTTACATGTTTGCAGATCTTGTACTTAAGGACAAAATTGTTGTTTATGATTTGGCCAATCAGCGTATAGGCTGGAAAAATTATGACTGTAAGTTCATCTATACAAGGCTAATTTCTTCTGTATATGCTTTCTGTTAAAACATGGCAATCATATATAAGCAATTCTCTTATGTATACAGGCTCCTTATCTGTAAATGTTTCTTCGTCTTCTGGAAAGAGCGAATTTGTCAACAATAGTGGACAACAATTTGATATGAGTGGCTCCTCCAGACGTATGAGTAATAGAATGTTGCCAACGAGTTTTATAATCCTTGTTGTACATCTCTGTGTATTTATTATCAACCTATTGTAGATTGTAGGATACATAGGTTCATTGCTTATACATAGGTCCTGTAATTCATTCTTTATATTTAAAGTAATATATATATATATAGCAATAATTGGCGCATATATAGGGTTTGATATGAACATGATGCGTGTTATACACACATAGGGCAATGATCGGCTATACCTCATTTATTCAGGGTTAAAATCCATATTTCCAATGTTTCATGGTGGCTTGCAATTGTAAAGAAGTTAAAAGTTAGGAATCGATTCAAATTTTCTGTTTAAACCTACTTTCGTAGGTCGGAGATGTTAGAAGGTCCGCCATCGTCTCATTCTTTTATAACTTAGACCTTCAAAGGGGCATTTTTCCATCTCGAGATTTTAAATCATTTAAAAGATGATCGCATGCCTTCGAAGGTAATAAGCTGCTAAAGTGTGGCTGTCAAAGCTTAAACCCTTTTTCTCATCTCATTTTTGCTACATCTTAAATTCTCTTTGATTCTAACCACATGCCACTGTATTAGAGCGGAGCTAAATGTATCACGCTATGAACTACTTTTTACGCATTCTTCATTTTACCCAGCATTATACGATTACACACTTCAAAATATCCACCAATTATTTTCATGCTACCCATTCAGCAAACAACTTCATACTGCCGAACGGTCTTCTACTGTCGAACCTAGTTCGATATTTTTTAAATTTTATACCGTCGAACGGTCTTCTATTGTCGATCGTATGCGTTGTTTTGAAAAAACCAAATAATCTTTCGAACGGTCCTATATTGTCGTTCGGTGGTACGGTACTATCCATGCTGGGTAAAATGAAGACACGCTTTTTTTTTGGGTAAAAAGAAGTCCATAAAGTGGTGAGTTTAGCACTCCTCCTCTATTATTAATTCTCTCATGTTACTTTACTCTATTATTTAATTTGGAACTTATGGTTAAAATCACGGGGTGTATTAAAAATGAGGCATAGTCAATCCTTGATTTTAACCGTACTTTTTTACATCTCATTTTGTGGTTGAAATCAAGTTCGACTACACCTCAAATCCAGTTGATTTCAGCCACATGTTGCCATTTAAATAATATGATGAAGTGACAAAAGTGAGAAACTATAATTATTTAAATGAGAACATGTGATTGAAATCATGAGGATTTAAGGTGTAGTCGATCCTTACCTATATATATATATATACATATGTATATATGTGTGCACACATACATGTACATATGTATATACAAATGTACAAATGTATATAGATACATATGTACATATGTGTATCTTTCCCTTCAATCTACCTTTAACATTTTGCGAAAAGTAACTTTGGACCCAAGTAAAATTTGGTCTTTATGTTGTATTCATTAAAAGACTATATATGTAAAATTTGAATCAATTTTAAACTTTTAAGTTCTTTACAATTGCAAGCCAACAAGAAACATCAAAAATAGTGATTTAATCGTCAATTTGAAATGTAATTTTGAAGGGATTAAACAATATACAATGATTTAGAATTTTCCATAGTCGATTTTACTGATCAACACGATTTATTTAAAAATAACCAACCTGGTTTGGATTTTGTTGAAAAAAATAAATAGAGATGATTTTGGGGTGACAATAAGATCCAAATCTAGATTTCTCTTCATGTATCTGTGACATGATTAAGGTCTGCTTTATAGATCATCCTTAAACAACTTCATCGTCTTTTTTGTGTAAAAATAATCGAATTCAACTGAATTTTTGTAGATACGTTTTATTTGTTTGCAGGATTATTTATGAAAACTTTGAGTCTTTTTAGTTATTCCTCCTTCAAAATTAATCTTCAAATCGACGATTCTATTATTTTTTTTAATGATGTTCCACATTGTATTGTAGTTTTGAAGGGATTAAAAGTGTACATGCATCCATATATGTAGACATATACATGCATAAAAGTACATGCATGCATATATGCACACGTACATGCATGCACACACACAATATATATATATATATATATATATATATATATATATAGGAAGGTTCGATGACATCTCAGTTTTGGAGCACCCCTATTATATATATAACACAATTAATAAATGTTTGAACGGTTAATAATTTACTTATGATTTTGAAAAGGCTAAAAATATTGAAACGAGTCCAAATTTTGTAGAGATGATTCTTTATAAGTGGATTAAACATTACAAAATTTTGTAGCATTTGGAATAGTATAGCTAATATGACAGAGATGCTCCAAAACAAGGGTGCCATTGAATCTTCCTCACGCACATGCACACAAAAAACTAGTCTAACACATCTAAAAGCCTGCATAGAGCCAATAATTCTGAATGAAAACATTGTCTATTGTTTTTGAGGATTTATAGTATGTGAATTTGTAGATCTTGATGGTTCTTCTTTGAGTTTGTCAGCTTATTCAATTCAAGATAATCGATGCAAAGCCTTAAAGAGCCATCTGCTTTAGTAGCAAAGACGACTGGTGCTTTCCATTCAGAAATACTTTAGTAGCAAAGACGACAAGTACCTAAACGAACAACTTTCCTATCATAATCCATTACGGCTCCATACATAGTCATCAGTCCATTCCCAAAATTAAACCAAACCCAAAAATCCCAGTACGATAGTATCACAATCAAATTTGATAATCAAAATATAAAATTTCAGACCCTTACAAATCACGAATAAATGATTCGATTCTCCAACAGGCTTTGACCCTATAATAAGGTCTGCGACTATACTAGTCTCAAAGTGCAATTCATTTACTAGTTTACTCGGAATAAATGACTGTGATGCTCCGGTGTCAAATAAAGTTCAAATAGATAAATCAGAAAAGTTAATATACCTGTGATAACTTTCTTCCCCTTTTCCGTAACTAGAGCTACACTTGATCAAGGAACATCTAGTGCATAAGCTGAGACCATCTGAGTGGAAGTCTTAGACAAGGTTGGACACTCCCTCTTCATATGACCCAATGGGTTGTAGTTGTAGCATTTGATCCTTACTAGATTCTTCTTGCAGTTCTTAGCCAAATGTCCTTTAAAATTGCACTTCCTATACTTGAACTATTGGTTCTTTATCTTGCCTTGGGCCTCCATTGCACCTTTCCACAGATTTTGTTGAACTAGCCTCCCTTCTACTTTCTTAGGACCATCCTTAGTGATTGAATTTAGTAGTGTCATCTCAACCATGCTCTCAGAAGTAGTTCCAATTGGTACATGACTCAAAGCGATATTCCTCAAGCTGGACTTAATCCCTTAGCAAACTTTGTTGCCTTTTTCACTAGTGTTTTGATAAGGTCTAAGCCATACTTCGTTATCTAACTAAATTCATTGACATACTGCTTGGCACAACGATATCCTTGCTCCAAATGAATGAACTTTTCTTACACATTCCACCTCAAAAATAAATTTAGTCTCAAAGCGCATCTTAAAATCAGTCCATGCAATCTCAGTCTCAGTTGATAAGCAATAACAACTTTCCACCGATTCAAGGCCTCTTCTTACAAGTGCCATGAAGCTAACTCTCTTTTCATTGGATCCTTCATACCCATCATAGAAAAAATCATATCACAACTCCTCGTCCATGCCCGGGTCTCAACAAATTATTCAGTCCCAAAATAATTCTTTCTACCTAGACTCTGGAAACCTTGACACAGCTTAGGGAAGTCCAAAGCAGGCAGTGGAGCCAAGGTTGCATATTGCGCTTGCATTGTGGATCCTCCATTGGGGTTATGTTCAGTCTGATGTTTTGCTTGAATATACCAATAAAACCATATAGGAACATTCATGCCTGAAACTTCAGTTGCCTCATTGGAAACATTTCCAGTTTGATTGCTCATCTCACTTTTCTGTAATTAGGAATTATTAGCAAGTTTCCTCAGATAGTGGTAGCATTACTAAAGCATTGTGGTTTGTTTTTATTGTACTTATATATATAATATAATAATTTTAATATATATAAGTAAAATCTCTTAATAAGCACCTAATCTCTAGGGAATCCTAAACCTAAACTCTGATACAAAGTGTGACAACTAGCACCTCTGGACAGATGATTCAAGGCCTACAATGACATTTGAACTCGCATCATGTAAAGAAGTAGAAGTCCTTGGGTTTTTATTGTTTACTTGATACATAAACAATTATAACTTTATAACATTCCACATTGTAAGATCTCACAACCGAAGGAAAAAAATTTAAGTGCTGAAAATAACTAAATTATATAGTCTCAACATAAATTAGTTCATACAATAATGTCTCCAAATAAGAATACATGAGAGTCTGACTAGTGCATATAAAATAATATAAAGCACATGGAGAAGTAACTACGAATAAATATAGCTCTAGAACACTACGTCACCTCCTCCAAGCACCATGTCATGGCCTAACCACCTGCTGATATGTCCTCTTGAAATAGAGATAAAGAGGGAGAAATGAAGGGGGTTGGGCAAAGTCTGGTGAGTGAATTATATCACTAGTGGTACGGCGTCGACAAGTAATTAAAGTTCGATTATAACCTACACCTAAGAGTGTTCTTTAGAGTGTGTGTGTCCTATATATATGCAAGGGATTAATTACATTCACAATATAAGTTGACCAACCTAAATGTGACCAAGTCAATTGTGGTATATGAGGGCTTCCACTCATTGGTAGGCCTATTAATGAGCCGGGTTCAGTCAAGGTATTTAAAAACTAGACCCCAGCCCGATTACAATAAAAAAACCCAAGCCCGACCCGAACCCGTAGGATATTTCAAAACCAATACGCAAACTCGGCCTTTCGAGCTTTTCAAGCTCGTTGGGTAATACTCTTATACCAAACTCATAACATTTATGTTAAAATCATACTTTAAACTTGCAATTTTTATAAAATTTATACATAAACAATGTTAACATATAAATTGGGTGGTGATGTAGTCAAATTCACAACAAAAGCAAGCAAAAGCATCACATGCAAACAAACAAAATGGTAAATAAATGACATAAACACTGATGTTTTGATACTATGAAAAATTAATAATCGGGTCGGGCCCAAACTATGCTGGGTCTGATAAAACCATACCCGATCCTAATAGTAATCGAGTTGGGCCTGGCTCAGGTCGAGGTAGTTAGGGTTAAACCCGTACCTATATTAACAGGCCGAGCTCGGGTTGGGCTCAGGCCGAAATCTATACCATTGGTAGGTCTACTCATAGGGGGAACATACTTAAACTAAATAATCTTAGAAATACTCTAGTGTATGGTCTCGACAATAGACCACCTACCTATACATTTTTGTAAACAATCTCAATGGTAACCGTCTAAGTTACACCTGATAGAGCATACCTCACAATGCTAAGTCTACACATTTGAGTTAATAATTTCGATATAATTTTTTGGGTTGACAGTCTCGATAATAACTTTTCACTTAAGCATTGAGTAACCTCCTAATTAGTGTTCATGTCCTACGCTCTATACTATTACACAAGTAGCAACAAGGAGAGAATTAACCCATCCCATTTCTCCATATAATTAAAAGATCCTATTATGATGGATTTCTCCAATACTCTTTTCTACTTTCACCAATATATGATTGGAACCTGGTTACGAATGATAAGAGCTTCTAACTGCGATATAATCACTTGCCACATTGAGTACCACATCTAACAGCTTTATTAAGTTAGAGTCTAGGACAACACCAAGTGTGATGCTTTTTCAGCTTCGTGAACTCCCAAAAGAGAAGAAAATAGGAACACGTTTCCCCGGTCCATCTTACTAGGCCTATATCGGGTTTAGGTTCAACTTGCGCTAGCTGTAGTAATTCAAACGTATGAATTTTAGTTCAAACATCTGATCACCTTTACAAAAGTTTTGTTAAATGCATTCAGATATCTAGTTCTTTATTCAAACATTTAACTTTGATTCTAGATGTTTGAATATGAGTTTAAGCGTCTAAATTAGGTCAGATTTGAACTGTTTCTTTTTCTGTTTTGTGTTCTCTAAAATTTAGACTTTTGTATAAAATTCAAACTTCTGAGTTTATATTTCTAGCTCTCTTATCTTCTTTATTTTTAATTGTTTTGTTCGTCTTCTTCGTAGATCCAAGTATATGTGTTAGATTTCCTGTTTAACAAGTGTTTGGCTGCAGTTTCCATTTTGCTTATACACAACTCCAAGTAGGTTGTCCCAACGATTGTATCTAGTGTTTGACCAATTTTCTGCGTATACTACGATATATTATTTACGCATATTCAATGTTAATAGAACAAAATTTAGGTAAATTCAAAAAAAATCCATTTACTTTTTAATTATCAAAATCAATCCAAGCTTGTTATACAAAATCAACTCTATAGAATTAAGGGTATATTCAATCTAATTCACCATTCCCTCCCAAATTACAATGATCATCTTATCAATTCATTACCTAGGCTTCTCCAATTCTTTCAATTCATGAGTATTTTTTTAATAAAAGCATGGATTCAAGATTAAAAGTCATATTTTAATTCTAAGATGGTATATGAATTAAAATTAACTGCTTATTATATTATAGGCATTTCGTAGATAAGTCCACTCACTATGAATGGTTTTTCATAAAATTCCTTTTTCCCAGCTCGATTTGAATTGGTGTCTCCCTTTCTCTATCCGTTGATTTGTTTGTACTGCTCACTTTTTCGATTTGATTCACTTATTCTCTCTCTTTTAATTTGATTTATCCTTTTATTTTGATTTAGAAGTATAGAGAAGAGAATAGAGAATGATGTTTGGATTAAGAACTTTTGAGGAGAGGAAAAAGAAATAGCGCATAGAATTAGAGAGGCGGTGACTATGGTTTATAATGTAGAGAAGTGAAGGCTAGATCTTTATTTATAGTTGAAAACTAGAGTTATTAGGTAAATCCCGAATTAATATTTACGGAAATGTCATTAGGTCTAGTTTTTGCTAATTTTAACCCATTTTATCAAATTTAATAAGTTATATATGTTTTCTGATTGCAAAAGACATTTCGAATGCAACATAATAGGTCCCATGGACTAATTCTAAAGTTTGTAAAAATTTAATATTTTGTCCTCTTATGTAAAATTATATTTTTACCTTTATAGTGTTTTAATTTATTATTAAAAATTCTACGATGTTACTTCTTCCTTTATCTACAAGCATCCTCCTTGATTCCACCATAGTCGCGCCAACCATCTTTCTTTACATCATCTTAATTTGAGGGTTTCTCTCTGCATCGGTTTAGTTTTTTAGGGGATGGGCAGGTTTTGGCTGAATTGAGGCTGACTTGACCATGTACTTTCGAACAATAATTCATTGTTTATATTTACCATCGATTCATAGTGCCTCAATTAATTGCATAAATTTTATCTTGATAAATATCTATCGATGTGGGTAGAACAACATGGACTTAAAGATTTTATCAAATCCTATCGCTTTAATGTCTAGAATTGCATGTTTTGTCAATACTCATCTTTAGTAACTTCAACCTTCGGCTTCTAGAAAAATACCCTATCTCTTTAACCCTATCTCTTTAAGGAAAAATCAGTTAGAAACAAGTGTTCATGTGTGTGTTAATTAGTTTGGGATTGTGTTATCTCGCCTTTTGGCAAGGCCAAGATATCAAGAAATTAACTGGAAATCAATGATCACACATCCTACATATCGATTATGCACACGTACACTATGGATATTGATGAATTTTTTCCTAGTCCAGATCGAGCTACAATTGACAATACAAGACAAGCAAAGTCGCAAAAGCCAACGCTTCAAATTTCGAGTCAATCGGAGTTCGTATGTTCGAGATATAATCGATATGAGTTAAGGAAAATATGTCGTTCGAATCCACCATGAAACCTTGTTCGAATCGGTACTGTTTGCATCCATTCGGAATTATGTTGTTCGCATCCTTCTGTTCATGTCCACACTTGACATCCCTCTGTTCGTATCCATCAAACGTCCCGCTGTTCGTATCCATCACGTGTCACTTTGTTTGTATCCATCCACCGAAATCGATGCGAACAGAACCATTCCTATCGATACGAACAAGACCACTGCGATCGATGTGAACTGAGCCATAGTGAATTGAGTCTAATAGAACGATACAAAATCAATCGATAAGAACAGTAAAACATGCTCTTATAAGTGATCGATACGAGTGAGGCTTATGCACAAGGAAGACTCGAACGTTCGACACAAAAAGTGGATCGATCCAAGAATCTTACACCACGTCACTTTGCACGCACGTGCTCGAGATCGGTCGAAGAGATCGATGCGAAAAGTATCGGTACGAACCAAACAGCCTATCGAAAACCTGAGCTTGCATCGATCATAACTCACAATCCACATTTCCAATTGCTATGAAATTTTCGCAGAAGTTTATGTACAAGCTAAAGAATGTTCCTGTCAAATTTCGACTCCATCGGACAAAGTCTTGATCAATACGAATTACGTTAGTACTGATCATGGATCGAGTCAAAATTTCATGGGATCGATCGCGTGGGCCCGCACACGTGCCAGAAGAGGTCTCCCGAAATTTGAGCAAGGTATTGTAGCCTACGCCTATAAATAGCATCCTAAAGCCTACAGAAAAGGGGCTTTTGGATCCTACGACGTCCTTACTCTGCCAAAGTCACGATTGCACTCAAACTCCATTGCTGTACTCGAAAATTACTGCTGTAATCCACTGTAACCAGCGAGTAAAATCAATAAAGGATTATCTTTTGAAGTGGATGTAGGCCAGAGATAGCCGAACCACTATAAATCTTGTGTCTTTGTCTATTTCTTTCTGGTTTAATTTTATTATTATTCATTTTTATTCTCTACTTTATCTAGATCTGAGGTTTGTGATTATATACTACTGATCTGTGTTCATATACTGGTGCTTCCATGATATTCGTGGTTTATGGCCAATTTTGACGCAAACATTTTGGTGCTTCCACTGAGAAGGCCTAACTCAGGGATTCTACCGCTTAGATATTGGACTTGAAGGCTTAAGTATTAAGATCTGGAAAGCAATGATGTGAAAATTAACAAGAAGACAGAGAGGAGAAAGGAGCCAGCAAGAGGGAAGCCAAGAGGCCTCTTCTGGGGCTGAAGCAGGACAAGCTTCGATCTACATCACTAGGAACGAGATGGAGGCCATGATGGATTCAATTTATGAAAGGTTGCTGAAGAGCCAACAAGAAACGATGCAAAGCTTCTTTGAGCAGATGAGAGCAGCCGGAGCACAGAACCTTGAACCGACTACAGTGGCTGCAAACACAGGACAAGGAGCTAGGTTCGCAGAGAACAATGGAGGATAGATCCAAGATCAGAACGAAGAATGCGAAGGCAATCAACAAGGACCTGGGGGCAGACCCTTGGGATCTGACATTGGAAGACCCATAGATGGAGCTCAGCAGGCTAGAGCCAACGCCAACGTGAATGAACCGCATGAAGAATATTACCCACAATACCCTTCGAGACATGGGGGCAGGATAGAAACATGCTTGGGGGACAACCCCTGAATGGAGATGAAAGAATGGCTGGACTAGTGCGATGGATTATGAGTGGGGGATTTCCAAGAGGAGGCTTAGAGGAAGTTAGTCGGAGTCTGTTCGCTTTGAATATCAGAAATGCGAGGAACCCTCCAAAATTCAAGTTACCTACGCTGGAACCTTATGATGGAAAATCAGACCCGACCATGCATATTACCAGATATATCAAGCATATGGAAGTATTGGGGGCATCTGAGGAAGTGATGGCAGGATGTTTCCCTCTATATCTAGCTGATTTGGCGGTGTTGTGGTTCAGGTAGCTAGAGAATGGATCAATCAGAACATGGGCGAGCTGGTGGAATGCTCCATGAGGCAGTTCTGGGTCCACGTGACACGACCCAAAAGTGTGATGACCTTAGCATCGATAAAACAGAGGGCAGGAGAGTCCATAAAGGATTTCCTATTACGATTCAATGCAACTGTAGCGTCAGTATATCACCCGGATCCATCGATGATTTTGATGGCGGCGATAGCGGGAGTTGCGGAAGGCACAGAATTTAAGGATTCTTTAGCAAGAGATCCACCACAAGACCTTGGAGAATTCTATCACGAAGCTGGAAGATTCATTTGGCTAGGAGATTCACGAGCTAAAAGGCGAGAAAAAAATGCTGTGCAAGGTGAAGGAACCACCAAAGAATAGTCTGGAACAAACAAAGGAAAGTGGAAGCTGAATGATAGATACGATGGTCCCGAAAAACAGAAAAAATTCCGAGAGCCCAGGTTCAGACAATACACCGACTTGATAGCAAACCTAGAACAGATTTACATGGAGACTCGGGGGCAGCTTCCCAATCGAAAACCACCCAGGAGAGATCCTACAGAACGGGAACGTAGGAATGGAAAGTATTGCCTATTCCATGAGCTGGAAGGGTATACTACCGATGAGTGCCGCCATCTGAAGGATCAGTGGAAGAGCATGTCAGAAGTGGTAGATTGCCACAATACGCTAGAGATCGGACAGTGGCCATAGGACCTGAGCAACTCTGCCTCCACCCAACAGAACTAATCCTGGCTCGGGATCACGAATCGTCATCAATTGATCATGATGGCAAGGGACAAGTTCAGGACTTGAACTTCGAAGATTACCTAAATTTCTTAGATTTGATTTCAAAATAAAACGACTATTCCACTTACACATATAAGGGAACCGGAGAGATCTCCAGGCATGCTTTGAGATGGCAATAGACCGCACTGCCGAAGAGGTAGTATTTAGCTTCTCTTTTGTTTGTGATTGAACATTTGGAATCTGAATTTAATAAATGAACTTGAATTTAATAAGACAAATTGTTGACCGGAGAGTTAAAGGATGAATATAGAAAATCAATTTGAAACTTATCGCTTTATGAACCTACCCAAAGAGGCAAGGGTCCGGAGTGCAAGAAGTGAGCTGCTTCGTCGGAGAGCGGTAGGATCAACTCACTTAATTTCGTTCCCCATTCACCGGAGAATGATTGGGCCGGGGTTCGATAAGAGCCCGGAATGGCTATGATCGGCCTATGATTTAGGCCATGACATCGCTTAATGTTCAAGGCGCTAAACTGGAGTACAGGGGGTGCTGCCGCTTCGCCGGAGAGCGATAAGATCGGCTCACTCGACGTTATTTCCCCTTCACCGAAGAGTGATAGGATGGGATCTAGCAAGAGCCCATAAAGGCTATGATCGGTCTAGAAGGACCAAGACATTGCATTATGCCCTCGTTGGGGCCAGAGTGCATGGGAGAGGAAGCAATACCAAAGCGTAACAGGATCTATTTATTCGGTCGTTAAGTTCGGAATGGACTTAGCAAGAGTCCATAGTGGCCGTCGATGGTCTGGAAAGACTATAGGATTTGATTACCGATTTCCATAAGTTGAATTGGATACTGATTTGGCTTCGAATAGCCACGAACTTGATTAAAGATACTATAGCTATGAATAAAATATTGACCCATGACATTGGATTTAAAGCTATTCAAATACGCCTATTGCGAAAAGACATGTTTTGGGGGGAAAAGTGTCATCCCGTCTTTTGGCGAGGCTAAGATATCAAGAAATTAACTGGAAATCAATGATCGCACATCCTACATATCGATTATGCACAAGTTCACTATGGATATCGATGAATTTTTCCCAAGTCCGGATCGAGCTACAATTGACAAGACAAGACAAGCAAAGTCGCAAAAGCCAACGCTTCAAATTTCGAGTCAATCGGAGTTCGTATGTTCGAGATATGATCGATACATAAGGAAAATACGTCGTTCGAATCCATCATAAAACCCTGTTCGAATCGATACTATTCACATCCATCTGGAATTACGCTGTTCGCATCCTTCTGTTCGTGTCCACACTTCGCGTCCCTCTATTCGTATCCATCAAATGTCCCGCTGTTCGTATCCATCACGTGTCACTCTGTTCGTATCCATCCACCGAAATCGATGCGAACAAAACCATTCCTATCGATACAAACAAGACCACCGAGATCGATGCGAACTGAGCCATATTGAATCGAGTCGAACAAAACGATACGAATTCGATCGATACGAACAGTACATCCTGCTCTTATAAGTGATCGATACGAGCGAGGCTTATGCACAAGGAAGACTCGTTCGTTCGTCACAAAAGGTGGATCGATCCTAGAATCTCACACCACGCCACTTTGCACACACGTGCTCGAGATCGAGTCGAAGAGATTGATGCGAAAAGTATCGGTACGACCCAAATAGCCTATCGAAAACATGAGCTTGCATCGATCATAACTCACAATCCACATTTCCATTTGCTATGAAATATTCACAGAAGCTTACGTACAAGCTAAAGAATGTTCCTGTCAAATTTCGAATCTATTGGACAAAGCTTGATCGATACGAATTACGTTAGTACCGATCACGAATCGAGTCAAAATTTCATGGGATCGATCGCGTGGGCGTGCACATGTGCCAGAAGAGGTCTCTCGAAATTTGAGCAAGATATTGCAGCCTACGCCTATAAATAGCATCCTAAAGCCTATAAAAAAGGGACTTTTGGATCCTGCGACGTCCTTACTCTGCTAAAGTCACGATTGTACTCAAACTCCATTGTTTTACTCGAAACTGCTGTAATCCACTATAACCAGCGAGCAAAATCAATAAAGAATTATCTTTTGAAGTAGACGTAGGCCGGAGATAGCCGAACCATTATACATCTTGTATCTTCGTCTATTTATTTTTGGTTTAAGTTTATTATTCTTCATTTTTATTCACTACTATATCTGGATCTGAGTTTTGTGATTATATACTTCCGATCTGTGTTCATATACCGGTGCTTCCACGATATTTAGGGTTTGTGGCCAATTTTGGCGCAAACAGTCTGTTAATGTTGTTACTACATTAAAAATTTCTATTCAACGCATAGTTTCATCGCGTGTCGGTAGCTCGTTTGCTTGAACGAGAAAGCATGCATTTCATATAGAATTTTTCCACATACCATGCACGTAGGATTGTTACACCCAAAATTCCCAAAAATAGGTAAGGTATGAAATTATCGAAAGTTGGTAGTATGAAGCTATCACACGTTGAAGCTATCACACTTTGAAGATACCACACTTTGGAAATTGAAGAATAAAGAATGCTGAGAATAAGCTATCACAGATTGGAAAGTAGAACTATCACAAGTTGATGCTACAAGACCCCGCAGATTGATGCTATAGGACATCGTGGATTGATGCTATAAGCCATCACAAGTAGAGCCATTACATGTTAATAATACAAGATGTGACGACCGCCCATGACTCCTGCACTGAACAAGGAATTAGTGCGCTGTAAAGTGTGCCAGGCCGCCATGGACGATCATCAGAGTAAGGTAAAACAGCAAACCCTATCGTATTACTCACAACGCAGGGATAAAATAAAATAGAAAAATATACATAGTGAAGCTTGTATAACAGAATCTTATCATATAAACTCATAGTAGTTTTATACAAACATCTGAATAGTCAATACATCAAGCCTCACTACATAACACTCAGAGTATCAAACAAACAGCGGAACATCCAGTACATATAGTAAGTAAACAATATGCAAAAGCCTCCAGCTCGTCTTCGTCATCAACAACGTTAGCTACTAAGAACAGCACCTGTCACTTGCTACCTAGTCTGCCCATCCCAACATGGATGAACAGCCCAAGTTAATAAGAGTTAAACATAAAACCTTGAGTCAGACAAAAGTCTTAGTGAGCAGTAAATCAACTATCAAACATACCAAAAGAGCATAAAGGGTAAAAAGGAATAGGAATTCAACCATCCCACTCCACCTCTTTCTACAGTGATAGCCCCCAGACCCACTAAGCAGAAGCAAGCATAGCAAAGTAGACAATTAAAGCAATTATCACTAGGGTCAAGGTCGATGTTTTCCAAGTACAAACCCCCAAGGCCTAAACTAAGATCAGATAAGCGCCCACAAAACATCGCTCTTGAGACCGAGTGACGATACAACCAAAGCATCCAAACATCCATGACTCTGGCTATCGCTGTTATCATTTCTTCGATTCCACCGTTAATTGAATGACCGGCTCATTCTTTCATCCGTCTGTCAAGGGCTAATGGTAACCTCGGTTCTAGACATAACTCCGCACTTCATCGTGACCCGTGCCTAGGACTATCGAATCTGCCCAGAGTACTCGACCACCTACCTGTAGTCTTTTGGGTGTCCCGACCACCTACCTGTAGTCGTTTGGGCGCCCCATGTACTCTTGCTTTGAGTTTGCTAGAACCTTCAATAACGATGAAATCCAAGCCTTCCAGTCATCCTCCTCGATGACTATTCTCAAACTTGCCCAAGCTACTTCTCGAGCCCACCATTATCCACAAACTCGAACTACATCACCGAGTTATCAACATGCTTGGGATGATCCCGTCTGGATTAAACCAAGGCTATCTCACATCATGCTTTGCTTCCTCGTATTATAGCAAAGTCCCATCTCAACATCATCATCAAATCTATCCATATGAGCTTTCTCATCCGCTTCATATGCCACAAGCAGCTTTCCTTATTCAAGAGCCTTTCCACTTAGCTTTTGAATCATCTTCGACCAACTTGTCCATCTCAAATCTATAAATCAACTAACTTCTATCAATCAATCAAATCAATCATTAATCCAAACAATCAACTATTCAAACAAGATCTAAATAAACAATTATAACAATAATGGCAATTTCGTAAATAAAGAGTCCAAATCTAACAAACATGAATTCTAAGTAATATCTTGTTGAATGAACTAGCATAGGTTAACATGTAGTAAAATGGATTTCAAAACTTTATAAATGATGGATCTACATGCAGACTTAAGGAAAAATGCATGAAATCACTATCTTTAACACACAACAAGCCACCGATCCAACATACTCCTTTGGGTCCGTGTGAGAGATAACTACCACTCACCGAATCACCTAAACACCTCAAAAGCAACTAACTTCAGATCTGGACAGTCTAGCTTGATCCGACAAGATTCCACTTCAAACGATGAAATCTCTCTTCAATGGATGGAGATCTTCAACTTTGGCTCTTGGATCTTCGATTTGATCTTCAATCTTGGATGGAAGGAAGCACTAGATTAGAGTGGAGAAAAGAAGTAAAGAAGTGTTGTAGTCGAGCTCTCAAAATAGCACTACTTCGTCACTTCAAAATCCGGTGCCAAAAAATGAGCCAAACCCTTCTATTTATAGGCTGGAAATTGGGTCGTTCGCACTTAGGTCGGTCGCTCTTAGGTCGGCCACGACCTAACCCTTGCCGACCTAACGACCTACGACTCAAAAACCCTACGACCTACCGACCTAACACAACACACGGCTCAACAACTAAGCGGCTCAACAGCTTATGCCGACTTAACTCCCTAACGACTCAACACTGCTGCCGACCTAACACTCACAACTCATAAATCCCACTGCCTACGACTTAACCCTTAAAGCCACCCCAACACTCTACGACTTAGCACCTATACGACTTATGACTCAACAACACTGCCGACCTAACACAAGGGACAACTCAACACACACGGCTTAGCGACCCAACAACCTAACACCCTTAACTCGTTCACGACCTAAGCCTTAGGCCGCTTAACCCCTTAAGCCACTAACCCTTGAGTCGGCATTCCCTAAGCCCTTATTTCCCTTAGGTCGGCCAATCACCTTAAGTCGGTCAATTCTATGGGTCGGTTACTACTATAGGTCGGTCACTCCACTAAGTCGGTGACCTTCCTAGGTCGGTCCATTGCTTAAGTCGGCTAATGTCTTAAGCCGTCCAAATCCTTAACTCATCCCACTCTTAGGTCGCTAGCTGCTACTACTAACTTCCCTAAACCACTATCCCATTAAGTCGTCCAACCCTATAGGTCGGTCCAACTCGTAAATCTCCTAAGTCGCCTACTATCCTTAAGTCGTTCCACCGACCTAACTTTCACACGAGCTAACTCTGGATGGCTCATTCCTATCTGGATGGCTCATTCCTATAGGTCAGTCAATAACTTAAGTCGCTCCATTCCACTAAGTCGCTCACACGAGCTAACTTCCACACGACTTAAGCTCCTGGACAAGGTGAGCTCTGGTTGACTCAACAATGCAAACGACCTAATGACAACTATTTTACGATTTGTTGACACGAAAAATACAGGTCGTTACATTCTCTCCCCCTTAGGAATTTCGCCCCCGAAATTCCAAACAAACAAGAGCAATCAAAAACTATTCTGCATGCCTACCATCCATAGCAACCATGCATCCAATTACTAACCTAGCATGCAGAATTCTAACACTAGAACAAGTTACAAATTCATGAGATGTCACGACACCTTAGGGTCATACCTCGAAGAGTTCAAGATGAGCTGCCTTCATCTTCTCTTCCTCCTCCCATGTACAGTCGTTAACATCATCACTCCATTGTACCTTGAGCATTTTGACTATCACTACTACAAAACAGGCCATTTGCATCGCCTCATTTTAATCGGTTTAAGTAAAAACTGATGCAAATAGAACTATTTGCATCAATTTTGTCTTAATAACCAATGCAATTGGTACGTGGAAAGCAATATGTAATAAAAAATCAAATTTGCATCAGTTGTCACCAACAACTGATGCAAATACGTCGATGCAAATAGTTTTAGTCGCATCGGTTTTAAAGTCAACCGATGCAGCTGCGTCCAAAATAATAATTTACGCATCGGTTCGCGGAGGCGATGCAATTTCAAATTAGTTAGGTTATTCGCTGCTCTATTTTACATCCCGCCTTTCCAATTTTTTTCGCTGCTCCTATTCTTTTCCCTAAATAATTCGCCAGCTTGAAAAAAAAGCCCTAAAATCACCGTTTGCATCATCTGCCCAAAGCTTGAACCCAAGTTTCTCTGAAGAATATTCATCGGCCATGGCATCATCTGCGGTGCTCAGAAATACTAGCAATTCAAGGCGCCTTCTTCAGCTCCCATCTCACTCTTCTAATTTGTACCATTCTTGCTGTAGAAGTGGATTGTCACAGTCTCATTATCTGCAGTCATATCTTGCCGGAGCCGATGTTCAGAAACCGTATGATTCTTCCGCTGTTGGATTTCTCCATTCTCGATCCATGGCCACCTTCACTCGAACGTATTGCTCTCGTCGATTGTTTTGGATATTATTTTTGGTTTTAATTTGATAATTGTCTGCTAATATTTGCAGGAATAAATGTTGAAATGTTAGCTGATGATAATACTACTTTCAGGTTTGGATTTGTAGGGTTTGTGACTTTTTTTTCTTCTGCAAGCAAGATAACTCCTTGTCTGGACTTCATTTCCCAATGAAATCAATGGAATGTAACAATTAGATTCCGATAATTCAGTTAGGTGGAATAAAACTTACTTATTTGAAGGTTAAATATAGCTTAAAAAATTATAGCTAGCTTTTAAATGTACCATTAAACTTATTCAATGCATAAGAAACCATTAAGAGTAGGGGTAATTCAGTTTGATCTCCTTTTTCTTCTGGAATGTAACAGAAATTCAGTTTATTGACAAAATAATCGAATAGCGAATGTTCTGTGCAAAACCAAGTTGCCTGATATTGATTCTTTTTCGGCTTCAGGAAGCCTTATGTAAATGTTGGAATGATTGGCCATGTAGATCATGGGAAAACTACCCTTACTGCAGCTATCACAAAGGTATTTTTCTCTCGATAAACTAGAATAATATTAAATGTTGTGCTAAGCTGCCAATGCACTTCTATATTTCACGGTTCTGTTTATTACAGTGAACAGAATAAGAGAAGCTTAGTCAAGAATGCAGGACTTGCATTTTGCCTGTTCTATTTAGGGCTTTAAGCCTTTATGTTTCTATTGGGTGTAGGTGTAGGCGCAATTGATATTCAGAAATGAATATTCTTATATGGAATGGGCTATATGCACACTCTGTTCTAAATCCACACCATTTTGTTTAGGAAAGAAGAAAATTACTTAGTGATAGCGGGTGTGGATTAGTAAAGAATAGCGTAGAATTAGTTCCATCCTTTTTATATTTATCACTTAAAAGTAAGACAATAATATTGAACTGATTCTGTACAATATAGTATGACCTTGAAGTGTAAAATAAACATGGTACATGGTTTGTTACGTGTTTGTTTCTTCAGGTACTAGCTGAAGAAGGAAAAGCAAAGGCCATTGCGTTTGATGAAATTGACAAGGCTCCTAAGGAGAAAGCTAGAGGAATTACCATATCTACCATAAGATTATACTCCACATTTAATATTATTATCATGTTTTAATATTAGTGCTACAAAGTTATAACATCTATTCATTCTTATCCAGCTACTAATTTCATGAAGGCACATGTGGAATATGAAACTGCTAAACGTCATTATGCTCATGTGGATTGCCCTGGACATGCTGATTATGTTAAAGTAAGTCGTAAAGTGATGCTTCAACTGCCTTCTGTAGTTTTCGCAAGTTCCTTTTCTTATGTGTCAGCATTGATATTTCCTATGTTTGAAAAAAATTACTTCAAAATTAAATGTATGGATCAACAAAAATCTAAGTTAGGCGGGTAGACTTGCTATAATTAATCCTATGGTTTTCTCCATGCAAGCTTATTGTGCTAGAATTTTTATATTGCCATTTAAATTGATGCGTATGTCAACAAGGGATACGATCCATTTTTTGTGGACTGGAGATTTTAAATCAAAGAAATTGATTCATATTGCATTTAAAAAGATTCGGCAACCTAGGAAGAAGGGATGAATGGGAATAATTAATATTTTTCTGTGGAACAAGGCTGCTTCGATTTATAGAATTCAATCATACCAAAGGCAGGAAGTATGTAAACAAACAATCTAAAATACTTCGATTTGATGAAATCGTAAAATTATGATGCAATGTGAAAAAATTGCAATGTGATTTAATCTGTTGTCATTACATGTGATTTGAACATCAAGGTTATCAGTTTCTTCACATTTGATATGTTTGTTACAAGCTCAACGATTTTTTGATTGTATTAACCCGATGGAACTTCGTAATTCAAAGAATAATTTTTTACTTTGAGCTTCTTAACTCACTAGATAAACATCCTATATATCCTTGTTAGTGAATAGTCCATGTTGAGCTGACTATAAATCTTTATAATTCAGGTTATGCTTAGAAGATATATCACATATGAGGAAACATGTAGATAATCATAGCATATTGGAAACTCAACAATGCATATTAACATATAAATATGAAAGGATCATTTCAAATATTGCCGTTTACGTTTACTGCTTAATTGAACACCTAAAAATGCTTGTTTCACCTGTTCATTTTGATGTTATTAAGCTATTCGATTATATTGATAATTTTAGTTGTATTATACCGGTATATCTAGTTGTGTTTGTCATCCACTATAGTATAAAACATGCATACTTGCTGCTTTGTAGAGGTAACATCTGACAGTTCAATTTGGTTTGTTTGGAGATCTTTATATCATTAGATATTGCTCAGATATTCAAGATTATAATAGTTTCCTTTGACAATTATAAAGTTACCATTTTACTTTCTCTTTACTAACCTTTTAGGCTCCTATCAATACACCTGTCTCTTCAGATAAGTTTTGGTTTCTCACAAAACAGTCACTTTTCACTGCCATCTCCTTTTGACAACAAAGGGAATTATGTAATAAGGTATGTACTGGCTTATGGGTAATTACCTTATTTGTTTATAGGATGTATCAAGTAAATTCTTAGATTTTTGAGCAAAGCTCGTACGTAAATTTTTAACAGTGGAGATTTTATTGTGCTAATTCTCCATTGCTTTTTAATCAACTGTTCCAATAATAATAAAAGAAAAAAGACATATGAATGGCGGTCTTAGCAAATTTCACGTTTCTCGTGTGATGGATCCTTCTTAATATTCCTTTAACTACCACTGCGTTATGCTTCTACAGTTTAAGTCGGCTTGTGTGCTGGATGGCAAGTAAAGCAGAAGAGATGGGTGCGGAAATTTATCCCGGGTTTGCTGCTAGTGAGGTACATACCGCATAACCATTTAACTCTAGTTAACTATACGAGTAGAACATGTCTGGTTCTAATTTTTTGAAAGTTTACACGTCTTATACGATGAAAATCATGAAGTTGTTGGAATTCAAACTAATGATATGGGTTTTTCTAAAGATGGCTCCAGGAGGGAAACTTATCAACCTGGAGTGGACTTGAAAGGCATGTGTCCTCAGCTTGTGCAATCCTCTTTGTTTTTCAGATTTGACAGTGAATCTTTTAATAACATGTTGTTTTCGTGGAACATGGTTGTGTATTTTGTAATCTCACCATCAATAACTCATAGTTTCCCTGTATTGATCAGGCAAGCTCATTATTTCACGCATGTTCTTTCTTTCTCCCATGAAGAAACTTAACAATTTTTTTAATGTCTTTCTTTCCTAGTGATCAGTTAGAATTTCATCCTTTGACTGTCTATTGCTTTAATATCATTTATCTGCCCAAACTTAAAATTAAGATGATGTTGTGTTATTTCCATACTACTTACCGGCTTACAGCATAAGTTAACATTTCGTATGCGCGTGCATGCGTGGGCATGGGCGTGTGTGTGTTTTAGCAGCTGAAAATATTGTGGCTACTCCATCAGTGTTTTGCTTGTTTGTTGTATTATAAACTACTAGCTGTTAACCAAACTTGTTTCAAGTTTGAGTCACAGTAGTTTGAGTGTGCTTAAGGATCATGAATATTATATGATGCATAACGCCTTACACTTCTTGGTGAAGGATGTCGAAGTTCAATATCAGAGGTTTATTTAATGGAACTATTTTTAATTTTTTGTTGTTGGCCAGTTGGAATCAAACTTGTAGAGCGAATTAATACACTACTTCTCATTTTGAACTTTTAGAAATTGATAAGAGATTATAATCTTAGAGAAAAAGGGCAAGGCCAGCATCAAACATATGCCCTGGGGATTAAAGAGGTATTAAAGTTTTAATCTACAGTTTTGTTTGCTGTAAGCATACAAACAAAATCAGTTGAATCTGGTATTACACACACACACACAAAAATATTGGATTCAACACACACACACACACAAGATTTACGAGTTAGAAAATCTCTTGGTAAATACAGAATGTTGTAATTTGGTGTGTAATTTCTAGCCTTCAACAGCTCAACCTGCTTAAGTTCTCTCTAGCATATGTTTTATTTCAATATTTATAGTCTACAAATTCAATGTAATTCATCATTAAGATTTTTCTTGATCCAGGTGTGGGAAATTGAGGGACCCAATCATGTACCAGGTATGGTGTTGCACACAGTAGGTTGGCCATTAGATATGAATACATATGTAGGAAGCTTTTTGTACCATATGAATGATAGGCAGGTAACTTATCACTACAGTTGTAAGCTTTTTGTACCGTATCAAATCAACGATAAAGTGGTTCTTCTTCTTGCGGTTTATGATTAAAAATTTAAAGCGAATTCCATGAATTTGCAAATAAATCCTATATATCCATATAGTTTGCAAACAAGTTAAATAGTTTAGCAAATAAACCAAATATTTTTTAAACAAACTTTTTTTTGTTTTCCAAAAGCAGATATGATTTTATTTTTCTATTTTAATTCAATTCAAAAAAAAAATACAGTTGTAGAAAAATCATGTTGAAGATTTATTTTAACCATTAAATAGTACGTATTAATTTTTTTCCAAAGTGATGTACTAGTTATTTGTATAATAAATAATAACAATATATGTTATTGTTGTTATGATTTAGTTCTAGGATTAAATTTGTTGGTTGATCTCAAACGAGAGACATAATCATACACTCATTTTTAAAGGAATGGTAGAAAGTAGAATGTTAAGGTTTGACTTTGGTATTTAATCATTTGACGAATATAACCAGGCTTGTGTTGTTAAAGTTGAAGTTTGTAATATATAAAAAAATCTTCTGATCCCCCCAATAAAAGCAAACGTATGTGTATGTCATATGTATATGAACGATATAAATAGATGGTTATGATTTAATTTTACGTTTTACTTTAGATAATATTTATGATAAATGCCACTATTATAATCAAATTTAAAATGGAGTGTTTAAAATGGTCAACCTTTGTATCAGATGCATCATTCAAGATTGCTCTTGTATGTTATGCAACAAAGCTGCAGAAACTTCAGAACATCTTTTATTTGAACGTGAGTATGTGCATTATATTTGGGAAAAGATATCTGCTAACATTGACAAAAGGCAAATTGCTGTCAGCCCTGATGACGAATGACATTTAATCTACAAATCTACTAGATGGTAAGGTTTTGTAACACGCTGAATATTAATTTTGCTCTCAAAAAAGTTGTAGCTGAGGTTTGCAACGAAAGGAATGCTCGGGTTTTCAATGGCCAAAGGAATAACAAAGAAGTAATACTGCATGTGTGCATGGAAGGAATTGTCAGGAATATCAGGAGGAGGATTTGATTCTAAGTGCTTCTGACCGGACTATGGCTACTACTATTGGTATGATCTGTTCTTAACTTCTTGTTGTTCCTCTTCTTCTATGTCTTGTTCTGCCCTTATGTTTGTTGTGTCTTGTTTCTTGTTTGTTTTCCTGTATTTTTCTCTCTTCCTTGTGAACTTTGCAATCTGTTTTTATATTAATAAAATAGATCAATTAACATGCTTGCAATCAGTTCTGGCTAACCACAGTTTGTATTCTGCAGGATCATATGCATATGCAGATTGCACAGCTCAACTTCAGGTAGCTCAAGTACAAAATAGGATGAAGGTTTGTGCATTTGAAGACCATCTTGTGCTTAATTTATCCACTGTCAACGATACATTTTATTCTCTGTATATATATATTTTTGTGTGTCTACATATAACACGCTGCATTTATTTTTTACTACCGTCTGTCTGATTATGTACTGTGGAATTTATTTATGTTTTTCATTCTTTTGTCGAATTATTAAATCTGATTATGTATTTTCCATCAATTTTTATTTTGAATGATTGTAATATTGCATGCAATAACTGTTTGTTAGAATCAATAATATATATATATAGTCTATTTGAGTACTATAATAATGGTTTCTGCGAATGGCTTTTTTGCATTAGGTATAAATAGCTGATGCAATAGAGGGATTAGTTTGCATCGGTTGTTATAAAAAATTGATGCAACAGAGGGATTAGTTTGCATCGGTTTTCATTACAACCGATGCAACATGGGGGCTGTGTCCAAGATACCAACCATGATATTTTGCATCAGTTGTTAGTAACAACCGATGCAAAAAGGACCATTTTGCATCGGTTTCAGAACTGACGCAAAAGTGTTAAGCCTGTTGCATCGGTTGTTGAACTGATGCAAAAGGGGGGTAAACAACCGATGCAAATGGCCTGTTTTGTAGTAGTGTATCTTCCTCCTAAGCTGTTTCGTGTCAGTCTCCACAACACGAAGCGGCTTACGAGGTCTCTTAACTACTGGATCAACCTCCAAATCTTCATAGCTATCAACATAAACCACCATACTTGGGTTGTGCACATACCTCCGTAGATACGATACGTGAAAAACATTGTGCACACCCGACATCTTTTCTGGTAATTCCAATTTATAAGCGAGATTTCCAATTCGCTCGACGATCGGAAATGGTCCAACAAATCTCGAAGTCAACTTCCCTTTCTTCCCGAATCGAATAACATTCTTCAGTGAAGAGACCTTCACGAAAACCATATCACCTACGTCGAATTCCAAATCCTTACGACGCTTATCGGCATAACTTTTCTGACGAACTTGGGCTTCCTTCATTCGTCGTCGAATGATCTCTATGCAATCCGTAGTCTGTCGAATCATTTCAGGCCCAAGTATCAGCTTTTCTCTAGTTTCCAACCTACATGTCGGAGAGTTACACGGTCTTCCATACAATGCTTCATACGGTGCCATACCAATACTTGACTGGTAACTGTTATTATATGCAAATTCCACTAAATGAAGATGATCTTCCTCCCATGATCCTCCGAAATCTAAAACACATGCTCTAAGGAGATCTTCCAAAACTCGGTTAACTCTCTCAGTCTGACCATCTGTTTGAGGGTGATAAGCTGTACTCAAACACAACTTGGTTTCCAAAACTTCCTGGAAGCTCTTCCAAAATCCACTAGTGAACAATGGGTCTCGATCGCTCACTATACTCTTCGGAATACCATGGAATCGAACTATCCACTTAACATACAACTCATCCAATTTCGACGCAGTCCTAGTTGATCGAACAAGAATGAATCTTGCACTCTTAGTCAAACGATCTACGTTTACCCAAATCCCTTCATTTCCTGCTCTGGTCCTAGGTAACCCATCAATAAAATCCATCGATATTTGCTCCCACTTCCATGTAGGAACTTCTAATGGCTGAAGCAATCCACTTGGCTTCTTCTGTTCAGCTTTTACCAACTGGCAATTCATACATTTGGAAATGAAATTTCCAACATCCTTCTTCATACCTTCCCAGTAATAGGTTCCCTTCATATCCCGGTACATCTTATTCCCTCCTGGATGAATTGTCAGCTTCGAGTGATGACTTTCCTTCAAAACTTCATCTCTCAATTCATCTACATCGGGAACAACTAGTCGTCCTTACTTCCGAAGCCAACCCTCTCGATCGACCTCGAATCCTTTATTCTTCTCCGGGTCTGATCTAGATTCCAAATCTCGGATAATCTTGACAAGCTTATCGTCTCGCTTTTGGCTCTCGCCAATTCTTTCCACTAGAGTAGGTCTTATCGATAAGTTTGCCAACATCTCAGGTTCCAATTCACATCTGGACCTGAAGTCAAATCCAGCTAGATACTCGAGACTCTTCCATTCTGAAAACATGGCTCCCAATCCTGCATGTCTTCGACTTAACGCATCTGCCACTGCGTTACCTTTCCCTGGAGTATAGGCTATACCAAAATCGTATGATGCTAAAAACTCTAACCATCGTTGCTGCCGAAGATTCAAATCTTTTTGGGAGAAGAGATATTTCAACGACTTATGATCTGTAAACAACTCAAATCGAACTCCCAATAGGTAATGTCTCCACATCTTCAAAGCAAATACAATCGCCGCTAACTCCAAATCATGAGTCGGATAATTCCTTTCATGCGGCTTCAGTTGTTGACTTGCATACGCAACAACTTTATCCTTCTGCATTAGCACTGCTCCAAGTCCAGTACCACATGCATCGGTGTAAACCACCATCTCCTCATTCCCACTTGGAATAGCCAAAACAGGAGCGCTTGTCAATCGCTCCTTCAGGATTCCGAAAGCTTGCTCACACTTAGCATCCCATCTGAACACTTGGTTCTTTTTCGTCAATCCTGTTAACGGTGCAGCTATCTTGGAAAAGTCTTTGATAAACCGACGATAGTATCCTGCTAATCTAAGGAAACTTCTCGCATCAGATGCATTCTTAGGTCTAACCCAATCCTGGATCACTGCCACCTTGGCGGGATCAACCGCTATTCCATTTCCAGAGATAACATGGCCTAAGAACCTCACTTCACTCTTTCAGAAGTGACACTTCGAAAACTTAGCCTTCAGCTGATGTTTTCGCAAGATTTCCAAAACAATATGCAAGTGCGTCTTGTGCACTTCCACAGTTCTGCAATAAATCAGAATATCATCCACGAACACAAGTACGAACTTGTTCAACTGATCTCTGAACACTCTATTCATAAGATCCTCAAAATATGCTGGTGCATTGGTCAATCCAAACGGCATTACCAGCCACTCATAGAAACCGGATGGTGTCCTAAAAGCAGTCTTCGGAACACTATCCTTAGCCACTCTCAACTGGTGAAATCTCGTTGCGAAATCCATTTGAGAAAACACCTTAGCTTCGTGAAGCTGATCAAACAAGTCATCTATTCTCGGCAATGGATACTTGTTCTTCTTAGTCACTTTATTCAGCTCACGATAATCCACACACAACCTCAACGATCCATCCGCTTTGGTTGCAAACACAACTGGTGCACCCCATTTGGACACACTACGCCGAATGGATCCTTTCCGAAAAAGGTCATCAACTTGCACCTTCAACTCTTGCTGTTCCCTAGGCGCCATCCGCCTAAGAGGCATCACAATGGGTCTGGCTCCTTCAACTAGATCGATACGAAACTCGATCTCCCTATGCGGCGGTAACCCTTTGACCTCGTCAAAGACATCCTCAAACCCATTCACAATAGACACCGATGACAGTCCATCCCGTGGAACAACCAGTGAATACATTAAGCTCATGAAGACGCCTTCTTCATGCTTACATCGTATCACAACCTTTCGCCCCTCCACATTCTCGACTGTCACCTCCAGCCTCTTACAATCAACCCTTGCCGCATACTTCCTAAGCCAGTCCATTCCCAAAATAATTCCGAACCCTGCAAAGTTCAGAACAAAACAATCACAAACAAAAGAGAAAACATGACTCGATACAACTAGACCACGGCATACCATACACAAACAAGACGAACCCCCAGCTGGATTAGTCACAACCATTGGTCCATCAACAATATCCGGTTCCAAACCCAACCGGCCTACAAGATCACTACAAACAAAGGAATGCGACGCCCCAGTATCAAATAACACTCTAACCGGAACACCACAAATAGAAAGAGTACCTTGAACCACCACACTCTTTCCTTTCTCTTCAGCAGTAGTAGCCTTCAAAGATGATGGCACAGCCCCCAAAGCATAAGCTTGCACAATCTGCCTGTCCTTTCGCGGTTCTGGACAATTCTTCTTGATATGCCCCGGCTTATCCCAGTTATAGCACTTCCCTGGGACCTTAGAATTCTTTCAATCTTTGGAGAGATGACCCTTCTGCTGACAATTGTAGCAGGCCACTTCACCCTTCAGCCTCTTGCGGCCATCCTTACCCCTCTGTTGCTGCGTCTTCCTTTTCTTGTTTCCATCCTGCTGTGGTTTAGACCCTTCCTTAGTTACAGCAACAACAGATCCTTCCTTAGGAAATAGATTCTCATGCCTGAGAGCTTTCTCCACAAGCTTCTCAAATGGGTCATCCAAATGATCCACCAACTGCCTCCCAAGATAAGTGTCCAAGCCTGTCACAAACTTCTCATTCTTCGGATAGAGAGATTCAATATATGACCGAGCATACTTAGACAAAGCTTCAAACTCAGAAACATACTCAAGAACTGGTCTTCCACCTTGCTTGAGCTCCACAAACTTCTTAAACAGAACAGATTTCTGAGCTGTAGAAATGAACTTAGCTTCAAATCTATCTTGGAATTGCTCCCAACTGATCTCTTCTTCTGGAGTATCAATGGTGATAGAGTTCCACCAATCAGAAGCTCTTCCTTGAAGCTGTCTTGATGCAAGCTTCCTCTTAGTTGCATCCTCAATTCCCAAATCACCAAAGATCCTTCTATAAGCATCAATCCACCTCTGAACTTCAATGGTTGATTCTGTCCCCAAGAAAACCTTTCCTCCAAGAGCAGTATAGTCCTTACACAACTTAGCAAAATCCACTGGTCTTGGAGCTTGAACCTGAACTCCAACATCTACTGATGGCCCCGGAGCTGGCATCCTTCTCATGATCGAAGTCATCATAGCTTCGAACATCGCAGCATTGTCAGCAGCCCCCTCAACAGCACGGCCTCCCCTAGCAGTTGGTCTCCCTCTTCGACTCATTCCTAATATCTAATAGAAATGATTAATATACCCTGAGAAACAACTGCATAAGAAGTTCAAATCCTTCTAAGCTACTATATTATATATAGTAATCATCCATCAAAATTACAATTACGTCTCTCATACGTAGTTACGTCAGCGAGCGTTGGCTAAAATCGATTAACCAAAGCTCTGATACCAAATGTGACGACCGCCCATGACTCCTGCACTGAACAAGGAATTAGTGAGCTGTAAAGTGTGCCAGGCCGCCATGGACGATCATCAGAGTAAGGTAAAACAGCAAACCCTATCGTATTACTCACAGCGCATGGATAAAATAAAATAGAAAAGTATACATAGTGAAGCTTGTATAACAGAATCTTATCATATAAACTCATAGTAGTTTTATACAAACATCTGAATAGTCAATACATCAAGCCTCACTACATAACACTCAGAGTATCAAACAAACAGCGGAACATCCAGTACATATAGTAAGAAAACAATATGCAAAAGCCTCCAGCTCGTCTTCGTCATCAACAGCGTTAGCCACTAAGAACAGCACCTGTCACCTGCTACCTAGTCTGCCCATCCCAACATGGATGAACAACCCAAGGTAATAAGAGTTAAACATAAAACCTTGAGTCAGACAAAAGTCTTAGTGAGCAGTAAATCAACTATCAAACATACCAAAAGAGCATAAAGGGTAAAAAGGAATAGGAACTCAACCATCCCACTCCACCTCTTTCTACAGTGATAGCCCCCAGACCCACTAAGCAGAAGCAAGCATAGCAAAGTAGATAATTAAAGCAATTATCACTCGGGTCAAGGTCGATGTTTTCCAAGTACAAACCCCCAAGGCCTAAACCAAGATCAGATAAGCGCCCACAAAACATCGCTCTTGAGACCGAGTGACGATACAACCAAAGCATCCAAACATCCATGACTCTGGCTATCATTGTTATCATTTCTTCGATTTCACCGTTAATTGAATGACCGGCTCATTCTTTCATCCGTCCGTCAAGGGCTAATGGTAACCCCGGTTCTAGACATAACTCCGCACGTCATCGTGACCCATGCCTAGGACTATCGAATCTGCCCAGAGTACTCGACCACCTAGCTGTAGTCTTTTGGGTGTCCCGACCACCTACCTGTAGTCGTTTGGGCGCCCCATGTACTCTTGCTTTGAGTTTGCTAGAACCTTCAATAACGATGAAATCCAAGCCTTCCAGTCATCCTTCTCGATGACTATTCTCAAACTTGCCCAAGCTACTTCTCGAGCCCACCATTATCCACAAACTCGAACTACATCACCGAGTTATCAACATGCTTGGGATGATCCCGTCTGGATTAAACCAAGGCTATCTCACATCATGCTTTGCTTCCTCGTATTATAGCAAAGTCCCATCTCAACATCATCATCAAATCTATCCATATGAGCTTTCTCATCCGCTTCATATGCCACAAGCAGCTTTCCTTATTCAAGAGCCTTTCCACTTAGCTTTTGAATCATCTTCGACCAACTTGTCCATCTCAAATCTATAAATCAACTAACTTCTATCAATCAATCAAATCAATCATTAATCCAAACAATCAACTATTCAAACAAGATCTAAATAAACAATTATAACAATAATGGCAATTTCGTAAATAAAGAGTCCAAATCTAACAAACATGAATTCTAAGTAATATCTTGTTGAATGAACTAGCATAGGTTAACATGTAGTAAAATGGATTTCAAAACTTTATAAATGATGGATCTACATGCAGACTTAAGGAAAAATGCATGAAATCACTATCTTTAACACACAACAAGCCACCGATCCAACATACTCCTTTGGGTCCGTGTGAGAGATAACTACCACTCACCGAATCACCTAAACACCTCAAAAGCAACTAACTTCAGATCTGGACAGCAAAGGATCTAGCTTGATCCGACAAGATTCCGCTTCAAACGATGTAATTCTCTTCAATGGATGGAGATCTTCAACTTTGGCTCTTGGATCTTCGATTTGATCTTCAATCTTGGATGGAAGGAAGCACTAGATTAGAGTGGAGAAAAGAAGTAAAGAAGTGTTGTAGTCGAGCTCTCAAAATAGCAGCACTTCGTCGCTTGAAAATCCGGTGCCAAAAAGTGAGCCAAACCCTTCTATTTGTAGGCTGGAAATTGGGTCGTTCGCACTTAGGTCAGTCGCTCTTAGGTCGGCCACGACCTAACCCTTGCCGACCTAACGACCTATGACTCAAGAACCCTACGACCTACCGACCTAACACAACACACGGCTCAACAACTAAGCGGCTCAACAGCTTACGCCGACTTAACTCCCTAACGACTCAACACTGCTGCCGACCTAACACTCACAACTCATAAATCCCACTGCCTATGACTTGACCCTTAAAGCCGCCCCAACACTCTACGACTTAGCACCTATACGACTTATGACTCAACAACACTGTCGACCTAACACAAGGGACAACTCAACACACACGGCTTAGTGACCCAACGACCTAACACCCTTAACTCGTCCACGCCTAAGCCTTAGGCCGCTTAACCCCTTAAGCCACTAACCCTTGAGTCGGCATTCCCTAAGCCCTTAGTTCCCTTAGGTCGGCCAATCACCTTAAGTCGGTCAATTCTATGGGTCGGTTACTACTATAGGTCGGTCACTCCACTAAGTCGGTGACCTTTCTAGGTCGGTCCATTGCTTAAGTCGGCTAATGTCTTAAGCCGTCCAAATCCTTAACTCGTCCCACTCTTAGGTCGCTAGCTACTACTACTAACTTCCCTAAACCACTATCCCATTAAGTCGTCCAACCCTATAGGTCGGTCCAACTCGTAAATCTCCTAAGTCGCCTACTATCCTTAAGTCATTCCACCGACCTAACTTTCACACGAGCTAACTCTGGATGGCTCATTCCTATAGGTCGGTCAATAACTTAAGTCGCTCCATTCCACTAAGTCGCTCACACGAGCTAACTTCCACACGACTTAAGCTCCTGGACAAGGTGAGCTCTGGTTGACTCAACAATGCAAACGACCTAATGGCAACTATTTTACGATTTGTTGACACGAAAAATACGGGTCGTTACACAAGAAATATCATAAGACAAGAATAAAGGAGCCATCAAAAGATGAACCATCATAAGTCGAGAATAGAGAAGCTATTGTAAGTTTATCTATCGCTGGAAGAAGCGATAAGCTATCGCATGACGAAGGAATAAGCTATCGCAGGATGAAGCAATAAGCTATCGCAAGCCAATAGCCATGAGTAATCGAAGCTTGAAACAATGAGCTATCATGAGTTAATATAATTAAAGTCATCACAAGATGACACCATGAAGTTATTGAAAGTTGATACATACAAAGCTGTTGAATTATAAGAGCTATCATAGGTTGAAGTCTATGTCGCCATTGCATGACAAAAATTATAGAACCATAACACGTTGAAGAATTATAAGCCATTGCGTGTTAGCAATATTAATGCCATCACAAGTCAAGAATGAAGAAGCTATCAAATATTGAGGAATTAAGCTATCGTGTGTTACGAAGTGGAGCTAACATCAATATAGAAGAGCTACCAGAAATAAACACTATTAAAGCGAGAAAGAATATTAAGTAAAAGGAGAAGATAGGAATGCCACGATAAGGAATATTTATTTGAGTACAATGGTGTTTCCACGTTATACAAATCAATTCAAAGATACACAAAAAGGAATATGTAGGCGACATTCAACATCAAGGAATATCAATAAATCGTGTGAAGAAGTAGTATATTAATGTGAAGGGAGTTCCATGTAATAAATCCTTAAAGCACACCTATACCACCATGCCACCATTGTTGATATCATGGCTAAGATAGTGGTCGGCATAAACTAATATATTCCTGAGATGATGACAAATGGCACTATCAAGTCCATCCATCTTGCCAAATCATTAATTTACTTTAACTTCAATCTACCAATCCAAGCAAGCCATGCCACTCACCAACCGCTACAAATAGAGACCAACCTCCTATGAGAAGAGGCTCCTCTCTTCTTTCTTTCTTTTAGCATAAATCATTTTTTAGGATTTGACATTTCTAAGCTCCCTTAAGAGCTTGAGAACTCCTTTAACGGCCGAAGAAGAAGACATAGATTTTGAACATAAGGACCTTTATAAATAGAAAATTGCATATTGACTATACCTTTGTTTTTTTGGACAGTAACAATGCAGATGACTTGTACTTTTTGCATATTTATCAATGGACAATGAACATTGCATATATACCTATATTTTCTATTATTGGCATATGCAAGAAGGCTGTCTTAAACTAGGGTTGTGAAAATTTTGGATATATACTATTTTGATAATGGATAAATTTGGAATTGTATTTAATTATATATCTTTAGAAATATTTTGATTTTAGACCATAAATTGGCTTAGCAAGGATATAATCTTCCCCTATTTGATGTATAAAGTCTGGTCGGTCGATACTGTTTAACGTAAGCACTGGACATCGACCGCACTAAGGCTAGAAATACTAACTACATACATATAGGAATCCAAGTAGAATAAATCATACCTTATAATAATCTTTTTTGAGCCTTGTATCCAATTTAGACAAGGAAACTCATCACTTTACCAGACTCACTATTGTTGTAGTCGCGTCGCTATAACATCTACTTCTTCGACCATCACCATTAACTCTATGTCGACTCCATTTTTAACTGGGCCATTCAACATGCATAGAGAACCCATAACCATTGTTCCTTTGGTGATTATTGAAGATCCACTTAATACTATAGATTTTGATTTTGATGACATCAACTATATAATTATAGGTACTAATATTTTTCCAAGTTGTATAAAATACTTTGCAGGATATTATATAGGTTTATACAAATACTAGGTAATTGAATTTGAAGACTAATTAGAAAAAAGAGTATAGATTAATATCTTGGATGATAAAGATATTTGAAGACTCATGAATTTAAAGACAAAAGACATGAAGAGTTCAAGACTATGGTTTATAATTAATAAACGTTGGATTAACTTTCTTTTCTTTGAATGATATCTTATCAAATTATTTATTTTATTATCAAAATATTTAAGTATAACTTTACAAATATTTTATGAAAAGTTTTGTATGTTAAAATTATTTAAAAACTATGTTTAAATATTTTACAAATTATTAGATTTTTATAAACACTTGAAATGGATTATTGTTTTTCAAATTTAACAGGTTAGTCAACATAGGCTATATAGGTATGTCGATGTATGTACCGTTGAGGAGGCAGCTTTTGGATTTTGAATACTTGTGATTTTTGGTTACATCTCTTCACGAATAGACACGTCCCTTCAAACACTATATAACAAGGACAGTGAAACAATTTTTCATCACTATTTTCTCTATATTCTTCTTACTCCAAATTCTCATTATGTATTTCACAATATTCACTTTCTATATTCTTCAAATTCATTCAAATTCAATCTCTACTTTACTACACTCATTCTTTACAATCTACTTACTAATTTGAAAGTATCCTCTCATCAATTCAAAGATCAATGCATTATCAAAGGGCTATAGGATATTTTGTATCCAATGTACAACTATTTGTATTTGGAATCAACAACTTTGATACTATTTGTGTAGATGTGCTTGTTTCCTATTCAAATTAATTGGGTATGCTTATTGCTCGTTCAAATCAAATAGGTGTGCTTGTTGCCCGATTAAATCAAGCGAGTCTACCCTAAACTCGAAAAGCCAAGAGGGTGTATCTTGTTGTCTTGAAATCGAGATTGTATTCTGGTTTGCTTCCTACCTATTTAAAATGGGTATTTAAAAGGAAATCTTTACATATACTATACAAGATTGGATGTAGGATTGGTTAATCCAAACTAGTATAAAAACTCATGGTGTTACCTCTCTTACTTTTACTGCATTTATATATACTAGTGATCGACTTTTAATATATATCTGTGTTGATTATCTGTGTTTGATTTACAATCTTTAAACAATTAAAAAAACTCTATATAAGTCATAAAACACCATTCACCACCCTCTATTGTTAAAATTACCTTAAGATCCATTTACAGTATTATAATTTACACTACACGGTTTTTCACATTTGGTATCAAAGCATTAGGTTTTCAAAAACTCATTAATTGAATTTTGAAAAATATAAATGGCTAGTAACACTAGTAGTACATTTTTAACAATTTTGAAGAAAAATAAAGTTGTAAACCCTTATGTTATCCTCAAATTGGTTTGGAACTAATAATATTGAAAAGTCGCTTGATTATTTGAAAGTGTATAAAGAAAAATTGTAGGAACAGATATGTTATTTGACGGACAGTGAATAGACACCTGATAACTATATATCACTAATAAAGATTAACAAATGGATATGAGACAGTGGATTCTCAAGACACACGATTGAAATTTAGAGATCTAAAACAACAACTTAAAAGGATACGTCATCGATATTGGCAATGAGGAGTTTATTTATCTTTATACATTTTGTTGATGACGAAGGGGGAGAAAAATATAAAATATAATATATGCATATATTAAGGGAAAGTTATTCAAAATAGGAGGAGTTAATAATTTTAGCGGAAGTTGCATTATATTTTATAATAAATATAATTACATGGCTGTCATCATAAAAAAGGGAGAGATTGTTAATACCATAGATATTAATTTTGACGACAACAACCATCAAAATATAAGCTTCCAAGTTGTATACAATTTTTTGTAGGATATGGGTTTATATAAGTACAAGATAATCGAATATGAAGACTGATCAATAAAAAGTCTACAGATCAAGATTTGGATATGATCAAGATATTTGAAAACTCATGAGTTTAACGACAAAAACACAGAGAGTTCAAGACTATAATCTATAGTTAGTAGATATTAGATTAACTTGTTAATGGTTGAGCAACTTTCTCTTCTTTGAATACTCTTTTATCAAATTATTTATTTATTATCAAAAAAATTGTTTTATTTTACAAAGTATAGTTTTAAAATATTTTATAAATTTTTATATTTTAAAAGTATTTAAAAACTATGTTTAAATGTTTTACAAATTATTAGAATTTTATAAACACATTAAATGGATTATTGTTTTTTAAAATTAACAAGGGTACATCGACAAAGGCTACATAGGTATGTCGACATATGTGTCTTTTGAATAGTTGTGATTTTTGGTTATGTATCTTCATAGATAGACACCATTCAAATACTATAAAAAGGGGATTGGCAAACAAATTTTCGTAACTACTTTCTCTATATTCTTCTTACTCTAAATTCTCATTATATATTTCCCAAAATCCACTTTCTGTATTCTTTAAATTCATTTAAATTAAATCTCTACTTAATTACATTCGTTCTCTACAATGTACTCATTGGTTTGAAAGTATTCTCTCATCAAATCATAGGTCAACGTGCTATCAAAGGGCCATATGATATTTTGTATCCAAGGTACGACTACTTGTATTTGGAATCAACAACTCTCTACTGCTATTTGTGTGTGTGCTTGCTTGCTCGTTCCAATCAAGTATGTATGCTTGTTTCCATTCAAATCAAGTAGGTGTGCTAGTTGCCCGATCAAATCAAGGGGGTGTTCTTACGGCTTGGTTAAAATCAAGCGAGTCTACCTTAAGCTCAAAAAATCAAAAGGGTGTATATCGTTGCCTTGAAATCGAGATTGTATTCTAGTTTGCTTTCTACCGATTTAAAGTGGTGTTTAAAAGGAAATCTATAAATATAATGTACAAGACTAGATGTAGGATTGGTTAATCCAAACCAATATAAAAATTCCTGGTGTCATCTCTCTCACTTTTACTGCATTTATATATATATATATATATTTGTGACTGACTATTTAAATATATACACATCTATGTTTGATTTAAAATCTTAATTTTTTTTGAAAAAGTCTATTTAAGTTATAAAACATTATCCACTCCCCTCTAGTGCTAAGTAACCTTAAGGTTCGTTCGCACCAGTATAGTTTATACTACACAGTTTCCTATAGATACGCCTACAAACGTAGCTTCAAATGTTGCTCTAGGTAGAGTGGTTATTCTCAAAAACCCACCAGATTCTCAACCATCTTTTCTTATCGTCGAAGATCTCCATAGAATCTGTAAGAGATATGTCATTTTAGAAGACACGGTTAGGCCACCGTATCCATTCGAGTGGGTGCATATTCCATAGTTGGCTGCACAACTTGTGTGACACCCCACCTCTATACCCATGCTAGCCAATAACACTACGGTGTAATGCTGTCAACTAGCACGGAGAATAAGGCTGTTGAGGAGCGACCATCCATGTAATTGCTCTGTGCGAGCACCGCTATGTCGGATAGTATAACATGCATTTTATTTCAAGTGGAAATCCGACATATCGATACAAACTCAAAGCTACTACATAGTGGCTATATATAATCTTCGGAAACAAGTACAGAAATAAACATAACATAAATCAGTCACAGACATCCATATCACAAAGGCGGAAAAAGATATGAATATAACACATGAAAGTGTACGTCAGAGTAGTGGTCAAACAAGATCCACACTATCATAAAAGAATAGCTACAAGTGCTAGACAAAAGAATACGAATACATCAATGAGTCTATATCTCAAATGTATACAACAAAAACTACTAATCTAAGTAGTTAACCAAAAGTCAGGGTGATAATCCCAGATGTGAAGTCAAGCAGAAGCACCTGTAACATCTCGGTTTGACCCGAGTATTATTTATAAGAAAATAATAAACGGATCAGTCTAGCTATAAATATCAAATGAAATGATATAGAAAAAGAGATATGGTATAAACGTATAACAACCATAATGACATACGGTGATAAGTATGTAAATGAAAATCAACAAGAAATTAATCAATATCACAAGAATTTTCTCAAAGATCAAAAGGGATATCATACCCTATATTTTTATTCACAAAAAGTTAATGACACACAAATTCACCAATGCACAAAAATTGATAAAACTTATCAACGAAGATCACGAAAATTGGTGAAGCACAAATTCTAGAAATCATCACAAGAAATCCAAAAATCACAAAACGGGGGAGGCCTATCACAAAACGGGAGTATGAAAACTCACCAACATGTGTATCACAAAACGGAACGCTATTCCATGGTAGCTAACCAATAATTTTGAGCCGAGGCTCCACAAGAGCGGCCCGAAGACCATGGGTCGCTAACCCACAAATGTGAGTCGAAACTACACAAAAACGGGGTTTAGTCTCCCTCGTAGGCAAAGAGACATCGCACATTTGCTAGTCTAAATCACAAAAATGATCATCAGCGATCATCAAGAAGTGTCAATTAGAGTAAGCTAGTAAATATATAAGCTTAGCTTCATGTCCCATAACCACTAGCTTAACTTAAGTATTTACAAACAAATTGTAGATCTCCACTAGAAAATTGTCACGAGAGTTTCAATCGAACAAGTCCAAGAATTAACCAACGAAGTAAACGTAAGCGTTTCATACAACTTGTTTTACTAAGCCGTTTAATTAGATTTCTGTACGAGTGAGGTAAAGGTTTGTATATACTAGTAGATTGGAAAACGGTTTAAGAAACAAGCTTTGCAATAAAATAGGGTTGAAATCATTTTGATGAAGGGGTTTTGATATTTACTACTAGTATTGAAACCTTTATATTTCTTTAAAATGACAAATCACAAAATGATTGTAGAAACAATAAGTCACAAAAATTCACATACGAAGACGTGAATGAAATCCAAAGAATTCGATTCCAAATTCATTAAAATGGAAATAGCCTAGTGACTCAACAGGGCGCGACCTAGCAGCTGAGCGACCTAAGTTTTAGCGGCATAAGTGCAGGCCGAGCGACTTAAGGAAGTGGTGCGACCTAGCTGCCGAGCGACCTAATATACATACGACCTAAGGAGGGAACGGCATAGGAGTAGCATGCGGTCTAAGGAGTGCGACCTAAGGCGCAAGCGACCTAAGAACATGGCGCGGCTCATTAGTTGCGAGCTAACACGGAGCGACCTAACTGCAGAAAGTCCGAGCGACTTAATGGTTGAACGACCTAGCCGAGCGACCTAGTGGTGAACAACCTGCGGAAAGGCCGAGCGACTTAAGGGATAACGACCTAAGTGGTTGCGACCTAAGGTGGAGATAGGGCCGAGCGGCCTAGGGACGAAACGACCTAAGTGGGAAGGCCGAGCGACCTAACGCAAGGCCGAGCGACCTAACGACTTAAGGGGTAGACAAGGCCGAGCAACGACCTATGGTGTAAGCGACCTTTGGGGGAGGAACGACCTAAATGCAGGCCGACCTAAAGGAGACAAGGTCAAGCAACGACCTAGCACGACGCGACCTATTGGAGAGCGACCTAAATGCAGGCTGAGAATCCTTCATGTGCAGGCCGAGCGACCTAAGCCCCATAAATGCAAAAACTCACTCAATTTGCAACCGATCAAGCACGGACGCTAGGGGATTACGCCTATAGGCTACCCGGTCGTATTGGCTCCTCGATGCATCACCAAAAACATGTTCAAACTTCAAAGTTTGGATTTCTAAAGATTTGAACCCAAAACACTAAAAATTGGGATTTTCACCAATTCAATCCAAACCATAAGCAAATACACATGAATAAGTGATAGGAATTCATACCCAACAATCAATGATAGTTATAGACAAAGATATGAGATAAAAATCTCACCTTTACACAAGATCAATGAAGAAGAAGCTAGAAAGCAAGGAAGAATCAATGGTTTCTCTTTGAATTTGGAGTTATATGTTGGATTTGCAAATGAACTTGAGCTTGGAGTTTTAATTTCCCATTCCCTCCTCCATTTTCGATGAAGCTTGAGTGTTAGGAAAAGAAAGTGAAGTTATGAAGGAAAGGGGTTTGAGTTAGAATTAATAGTTTAGGCTAATGGGCTAAACCAAACCCAAAGCCCAAAGTGAAAAAGTGGTAAAATTCCGCTAACTCCAAACATATCAAAGTTTATACTCAAAAAGATTGCGAACGACGTTTTGAACTCAATGGAAGTGGCCTCGAGTCCTAATTCGACTGTATGCAAAAAGTGACATTTCGGACTATAATCCGACTAACGATAAAATATTTAAATACTCAATCGTAAAATATGCGGGTTGTTACAGACTCCTCTCCTTAAAGAAATTGCATCCTCGCAATATTTAAGAAGAAAATATATAGTAACAAACATGAAAGCATATTCAACACAAAAGAAATTTGAAATAAGAAGTTCACCTCAAAGAGTATGAGAAAGTAAGTCCGGATGTATTCGCTCGATGAATTCTCTAGATTCCCAAGAGCAATCCTTAGGATTTGAGGACCATTGAACTTTAACAAGCGGAACATCTTTATTTCGAAGGCGTTTAACCTCCGATGTAATAATTCGAATAGGATGTTGCTCAAAAGTTAAATTAGGCGAAACTTCAATTTCTTCCACAACACCGGGCTCAAGAATAGAATCGGAATCTCGAAGGCACTTCCGTAATTGAGAAACGTGAAACACGTCATGAATAGCAGAAAATTGAGCCGGTAATAAAAGGCGATAAGCCACGGAACCAATGCGTTCGATGATGGAAATGGACCAATATATCGAGGTGCTAACTTTCTCAATCGACTGAAACGCACAACACCTTTCATAGGTGAAACATGAATAAATACAGAATCTCCCACAGAAAATTCTAACTTCCTTCTTCGGTTATCGGCATAGGACTTTTGTCTACTCTGTGCTTCTTTCATCCTATGACGAATAAGGTCAATCTTCTCTGTGGAATCACGAATAAAATCTGGACCTAAAACCAGCTTCTCACCGGTCTCAAGCCAACAAGAAGGAGATCGGCATGGCCTTTCATAGAGTGCCTCGAAAGGTGCCATACCAATACTAGATTGGAAGCTATTCTTATAGGAAAATTCAATGAGAGAAATATGATCCTCCCAACTTCCACCAAAATCAAGAACACATGCATGAAGAAGATCTTCAAGAGTTTGATTCACACGCTCGGTTTGTCCATCGGACCGGGGGTGATAAGCGGTGCTAAAATTAAGCTTCATTCCCAAAGCTTTTTGAAGACTCTTCCAAAATCCACTAGTAAACAATGGATCACGATCACTAACAATAGAAGTAGGAACTCCATGCAATTTAACAACCTCTTTGATAAAGAGATTGGCCAAAAAAGGCACGGTTCGATTGGACCGAACGGGAATAAAATGGGCGCATTTAGTAAGTCTATCGACTATCACCCATAAGCTATCATGACCCGAACGAGATCGGGGAAGGCCTTCAATAAAATCCATGGAAATTATATCCCACTTCCAAGTTGGAATTTCTAATGGTTGCAATAACCCACCGGGCCTTTGATGTTCGGCCTTGACAAGTTGGCAAGTCATGCAACACTTAACAAAGTTAGCAATATCAGATTTCATTCCCTCCCAATAATAAAGTCGCTTCTTATCCACGTACATTTTACTACTACCAGGATGAATGGTAAATTTAGAACGATGAGAATCTTCTAAAATATCTTTACGAAGATACTAGTATTTGGCACGATAAGTCTACCAAATTTTCGAATGCCGCCACGAGAATCAATATCAAAATCTTTCAAACCTTCAAT